>OY292406.1:8537430-9195319 GCA_958496205.1 Idaea biselata
AATAGTAATAGATAGATAGATATTTTTTTTATTTATTAAGAAAATAAAGATAAGCTAATGCAGAAAAACGTCTTATGTTAAAAACATTATCTTACTAATTTTATAAATTCGAAAGTAACGCTGTCTGTCTATGTGTCTGTTACGCTTTCACGACTAAACCGCTGAATCGATATTGATGAATTTTGGTATAGAGATAGATAGGACCTTGGAGCGGGACATAGGCTACTTTTTAATCCGTAAATCCCGCGGGATTGAGACAGCTAGTTATAAAAAAAATAGCAGCGTCCCGCGGTTACTCCCGCGTAAGTCCCGTGAGATATTTCGAAAATCATTTCTTAATAGATACATAAATACATACACTCACACACCCTCCAAATTTCATTTGAGTTCCAGGGGTTTTGGTTGGCCATTGATATACAGGATGCTCCGAGGAAGGGGTATTAAGCCGAAAGGGGTTGTTCTAGAGGTCTAAATAAACAACTTTTGTTATACAGCCTTTGGAAATTCGAGGTAAATAGTTGTCGAAAATTTTGAGTTTAAAGTTTAGGTGAAAATCAGCTGTTTCTTCAAGTTTGAGGCTTCAAGGTTTCCTTTTATTTAATTTGGATCACTACAATCTAAACATTAAATGGCTTTTTTTTTTTACAAAAAAAAAGTAATATTGAGAACTCTTACCTCTTCACATTTCCAGAGTATGATTTCTTTCGATGTACTCTCTCCTTTACAGTTATAAAATAGTTTATCTCTGTGCTCCTTCAGATGTTTCTTCAATATTATTTTATTTTTCAAATCCTCGTGGCATACGAAACACATCGTACTGTAAATAATAAGTCTGAGGTATAGCACGCGATAATGATACCCTAACATTCGTAATTTGAAGATTACAAATGTAAATATGATGGCAAAAGACTGCGGGTTCGATTCCCGCCCAGGACAAGTATTTATGTTGACTATAACATATGTACTTTTTTTTACAACAAAAAGGTATTCGAGTCAGCCTTATGTCGATGTCAGTAGAGAGCTTCCTTAGATACGAACTTCAAATGTAGAATATAGTACCTGTGCGTCCATAGATACGGACTTCAAATGTAGAATATAGTACCTGTGCGTCCAGTCAGCCTTATGTCTCCGGGAGTACAGTCGATGTCGGTAGAGGGCGTCCATAGATACGGACTTCAAATGTAGAATATAGTACCTGTGCGTCCAGTCAGCCTTATGTCTCTGGGAGTACAGTCGATGTCGGTAGAGGGCGTCCATAGATACGGACTTCAAATGTAGAATATAGTACCTGTGCGTCCAGTCAGCCTTATGTCTCTGGGAGTACAGTCGATGTCGGTAGAGGGCGTCCATAGATACGAACTTCAAATGTAGAATATAGTACCTGTGCGTCCAGTCAGCCTTATGTCTCTGGGAGTACAGTCGATGTCGGTAGAGGGCGTCCATAGATACGAACTTCAAATGTAGAATATAGTACCTGTGCGTCCAGTCAGCCTTATGTCTCTGGGAGTACAGTTGATGTCGGTAGAGGGCGTCCATAGATACGAACTTCAATTGTAGAATATAGTACCTGTGCGTCCAGTCAGCCTTATGTCTCTGGGAGTACAGTCGATGTCGGTAGAGGGCGTCCATAGATACGAACTTCAATTGTAGAATATAGTACCTGTGCGTCCAGTCAGCCTTATGTCTCTGGGGTACAGTCGATGTCGGTAGAGGGCGTCCATAGATACGAACTTCAATTGTAGATTATAGTACCTGTGCGTCCAGTCAGCCTTATGTCTCTGGGAGTACAGTCGATGTCGGTAGAGGGCGTCCATAGATACGAACTTCAATTGTAAAATATAGTACCTGTGCGTCCAGTCAGCCTTATGTCTCTGGGAGTACAGTCGATGTCGGTAGAGGGCGTCCATAGATACGGACTTCAAATGTAGAATATAGTACCTGTGCGACCAGTCAGCCTTATGTCTCTGGGAGTACAGTCGATGTCGGTAGAGGGCGTCCATAGATACGAACTTCAAATGTAGAATATAGTACCTGTGCGTCCAGTCAGCCTTATGTCTCTGGGAGTACAGTCGATGTCGGTAGAGGGCGTCCATAGATACGAACTTCAAATGTAGAATATAGTACCTGTGCGTCCAGTCAGCCTTATGTCTCTGGGAGTACAGTCGATGTCGGTAAAGGGGGTCCATAGATACGAACTTCAAATGTAGAATATAGTACCTGTGCGTCCAGTCAGCCTTATGTCTCTGGGAGTACAGTCGATGTCGGTAGAGGGCGTCCATAGATACGAACTTCAAATGTAGAATATAGTACCTGTGCGTCCAGTCAGCCTTATGTCTCTGGGAGTACAGTCGATGTCGGTAGAGGGCGTCCATAGATACGAACTTCAAATGTAGAATATAGTACCTGTGCGTCCAGTCAGCCTTATGTCTATTATTACTTTATTATTACTTATTACTATTATTACTCTGGTAGTTATGGCTATTATTACTTTAAAATATAAGAAAATACTTTTTTGTGTTGTTTATGTGACGCCTAATTCGAAGGATTATAAATACTTGGACACGTTTCAATTATTAGAGAATGTTGTTGATAAGCACCGTAAACTGGACGTAGTTATTGTCGGCGACTTTAATTTGAACTCTTGCAGCGACAATGTACTATTGCAATTTAATTATTTGTTAACTTATTGTAAGTTGACCCAGTTCAACACAATAAAGAATCAAAATGGACAAGGTAATATATTGGATTTAGTGTTGAGTACATTAGGTGGCGAGTGTGTGAGTGTGTTCGGAGATATTGACCCTGTAGTTCCCATAGACGCTTATCATCCACCTTTGAGCGTGTGTGTGAAGGTACCGCGGCCCCCGCAGCGTAGCAGAGTACTCGAGCGCAGACCTCCACTCCCCCCTCCATCGGCGTACCCCGCATGGAACTTTCGTAAAGCTGACTTCTTGTCATTATATGCTTCCTTGGCAGATATTGACTGGATCGAGGTGGTGGAGTGCAGTGATGTAAATGACGCGACTAGTCTATTTTACAAAAAACTGCACACTTGTCTTGACTCCTATGTTCCCCCTAAAAAACGTAGTCCATACCTAAAAAATCAATATCCCGTTTGGTATACATCCGAAATAATTAATTTGCTAAATCAGAAGTATTTTAACTTAAAAAAATACAGAGAATTAGGTAAACTTTATAATTGGGAGATGTTTAAGTTTTACAGGACTCGAGCCAAACAACTTATCGATTTTTGTTATAAGGATTATATTAGTAGGACTGAAAATAACATATGTACTGATCCAAAAAGCTTCTGGACGTTTATTAGGGAGCAGCGGGCATCGTTACAGTCTTGTGAGCAATTTCAATATCAAGGCTCGGAGGTACCACTTGCAGATGTAGCAGATGCCTTTGCTACACATTTTAAATCAGTATTTTTAAATGAGTCGCAGGTAAACGTTAGTCCTAGCGAAAATCAATTCAGCCCGCCTACTATTATGCTTGATAATATTAGTGAAACCGATATATGTAAGGCAGTCAAAGGATTAAAGGCTACCTCTTCGGTGGGCCCGGATGGGATACCGTCGTTCATAATTAAAGATTGCGTTAAAATATTTGTAGCTCCGCTTCGACATATATTTAATTTAGTGCTAAAAAAGAATACGTACCCCGACATGTGGAAGATGTCAAGAGTAACACCTATACCCAAAGATGGCTCTAAGTCACAGGTTGAAAACTACAGACCAATAGCTGTGTTATCGGGATTTGGCAAGGTTCTTGAATCAATCTTGAATAGATTTATTTGTAGTCAGATTAAACCACTATTGAGTGATTGTCAGCACGGATTCAGGGCAGGAAAGTCTACAACGACTAATCTTGTACAATTTGTCGACTATGCAACCGCTAAACTGGACCGTTGCAAGCAAGTAGATGTTGCATATTTTGATTACAAAAAAGCTTTTGATCGTGTAGATGTAAATGTTCTTCTTGGTAAATTTTCAGCCATAGGTTTTTCCCCTAAATTGGTACAATTGTTCAAAAGCTATTTTTCGCATCGTTCGCAGTATGTTCAGTTCGGAGAATTTCAATCTGAGCCTTATCAGACGACTTCCGGGGTAACTCAGGGTAGTACCCTCGGTCCGACGCAGTTCATTATTATGATCAATGACCTCCCAAATGCTGTTGATACGGCTGGGTGTCTCTTGTTTGCCGACGACTTGAAAATCTTCTTCGGTGTGAATACAATTTCGGACTGCGTAGCGCTTCAGCGCGATATTGATAGTGTCGCAAAATGGAGCCAAGAAAATCGTCTCGAATTCAACACCTCGAAATGCAAAACTATGTCCTTCACTCGGTCGTTTAGTCCTTTTGAATATACGTATCACATATCCGGAGCGCCACTTGAACGTGTTTATGTAATAAGAGATCTTGGACTGTTTTTGGACATCAAATTAACTTTTAACCACCACATTACAGAAATGTGTAAAAAATCATTTAAAGCATTGGGTTTTGTGATGTGGCAATCAGGCAGATTTCATAATAGAAACGCCATTCTTCTGCTGTACTACGCTTTCGTTCGAAGCAAACTTGAATTTAATTCCTTAGTTTGGGATCCGCACGAAGACAAGTACAGAACTATGATCGAGCGGGTACAAAAGAAATTTGCCCGTTATTTATATAAAAAAATGTACGGCTACTATCCATACTTATACCCCTCACTTTTTGTCTCAGGTATGATAGGTTTGGATACGTTAGATTTGAGACGAAAACTTGCACTCTTGTTGCACTACTACCTTATATTAAACGGCAAGATAGATAACCCTAGCGCATTATCTCAGTGTTCACTATACGTTCCAAATAGCTATCTGCGTAACACACGGCCGAATCGGATGCATAATTTGTTTGCGCGGGTAGATGCACGCACATTGACGACGCGGTACGCTCCCACCTCTCATGCACTCACACTGATAAATCAAATGATTACAGACAGGTCTGAGGTTGATGTTTTTTGCATGGCTCAGCCGCTGTTTGTTAATTTGTCCATGGATTGGTTGAGTCATGGCACAAATATTATTTGAGAACTATCTCCATTTTGATGACAGCTGATTCATTTGCCTACCTAGTTTTAGTTAAATTTATAATTATAATTCTTAGAGATAGGTATAATTTATGTTTTGTAATAATAATTTGTAAGGATAATGGCTTTCAGACGTTTTGGTGTTTAATGCTGTAAGTCTGAAAGTGTTTGCTTAATAAATAAATAAATAAATAAATGTCTCTGGGAGTACAGTCGATGTCGGTAGAGGGCGTCCATAGATACGGACTTCAATTGTAGAATATAGTACCTGTGCGTCCAGTCAGCCTTATGTCTCTGGGAGTACAGTCGATGTCGGTAGAGGGCGTCCATAGATACGAACTTCAAATGTAGAATATAGTACCTGTGCGTCCAGTCAGCCTTATTTCTCTGGGAGTACAGTCGATGTCGGTAGAGGGCGTCCATAGATACGAACTTCAAATGTAGAATATAGTACCTGTGCTGTGCGTCCATATATACGAACTTCAAATGTAGAATATAGTACCTGTGCGTCCATACATACGGACTTCAAATGTAGAATATAGTACCTGTGCGTCCAGTCAGCCTTATGTCTCTGGGAGTACAGTCGATGTCGGTAGAGGGCGTCCATAGATACGGACTTCAATTGTAGAATATAGTACCTGTGCGTCCAGTCAGCCTTATGTCTCTGGGAGTACAGTCGATGTCGGTAGAGGGCGTCCATAGATACGAACTTCAATTGTAGAATATAGTACCTATGCGTCCAGTCAGCCTTATGTCTCTGGGAGTACAGTCGATGTCGGTAGAGGGCGTCCATAGATACGAACTTCAATTGTAGAATATAGTACCTGTGCGTCCAGTCAGCCTTATGTCTCTGGGAGTACAGTCGATGTCGGTAGAGGACGTCCATAGATACGAACTTCAATTGTAGAATATAGTACCTGTGCGTCCAGTCAGCCTTATGTCTCTGGGAGTACAGTCGATGTCGGTAGAGGGCGTCCATAGATACGAACTTCAATTGTAGAATATAGTACCTGTGGGTCCAGTCAGCCTTATGTCTCTGGGAGTACAGTCGATGTCGGTAGAGGGCGTCCATAGATACGTACTTTAATTGTAGAATATAGTACCTGTGCGTCCAGTCAGCCTTATGTCTCTGGGAGTACAGTCGATGTCGGTAGAGGGCGTCCATAGATACGTACTTTAATTGTAGAATATAGTACCTGTGCGTCCAGTCAGCCTTATGTCTCTGGGAGTACAGTCGATGTCGGTAGAGGGCGTCCATAGATACGAACTTTAAGTCACATTCGCGGCAATCTGTGTCGGATTCTTGTCGAGTTATTTCACCCTGTAGAAATATAATTTCGTAAGAATTTACAATTTTCTTCTGTTTTCGCGATGTTGTATTGAAATTAAAGACAATCAATTAATCCAATCCTTTGTCAATTCTGAAGAAGGGACCTGGAAAGGTCTCGAAACGTTGAGCGTTGAAACAATGCTAAAAGTAATAAACACCACGCGATTCAAACCGAAACATGTCTTTAATTACAGTACAAACTTCTTTTAGCAGGGTACGCATATTTTTAAAAGAGATTAAATATCTGGATTCGTGACACCGTTACCGAGACGCAGCTATAGTGTGTGCATATTATATGCATGTATAATACATGCTGCTAATGCGGTGACTTACACTGAACTCTATTTATACAAGTACGCTGGAATTGCTATACCATACAAAATGACATTAGATCTCGTGTGCCGATTTGATTTGCGCCATGTTGCGCTGGTGTCGCGCGTATCTGATGGACGGTCACCATAACTTTCAATTTTTTAAATTTTTCAACAAGGTTTTCTTAAATTTTGAGGTTTTTGGCCTTAATTCTTAATTCATTTATTCCATAATCATGGATTACAGTGATCTTACTAAATAATAAAAAATGATACATCCATGGTTCTCCTTTTTAGGCATATGAAAATTGTATAAATTAAACTATATATAATTTACAGAAATATGGAATTAAAATAGGTGTCCATTTATATTTTTTCCAAAAAAAAAAGTTAGATTTTCTAAAAGTCGTAGAACATAAATTATTGTTCTCCTAGACGTCTAGAACAACCAAGAAGCGTCCCCAACTATAACCACTTTGGGTATAAATGGAGGGGTCCGCTGTACCGTCAGGCCACTCTCAGGAGTCAGGAGCAACCGTCAGGGTCCTCGAGATGGTGCAGTTCAAATAGGTACGAAATTCAGTGCGCGACCTCCTCTCCATATTATGGAGGTCAGTGGATGACTTACCTTATGTCCTTTCGATACATGTTGCATGAGTCCCATTGCACTAACGAAACTTTTCCCACACATTCTACAGATATGCTTCGATGCGTGTTTTATCCTTAAATGGCTCAAATACGAGGTCCTTTTACTGTAACAAAATTATACAATTGTTTTTGAAAAAAAGTTTCCAAAAAATCGTACTCAGCGGGATTCGAACTCGCGACTACTGGTAATGATAACATTTATTTAACCACTGGCACCAGTCTATCACTCCATCACTAGATGGCGCTAGCCGTAAAAATACATCGCGGTATCGTTGCGTTTTTATGTGGCCTAAATCACGATTGTTGTATGGGAGCCCCTCTTAAATATTTGTTTTACTTTGATTTTAGTATTTGTTGTTGTAGCAGCTACAGAAATAAATCTTCTGTAAAAAAAAACACCGTCTGGCTATTACGGTTCATGAGATACAGCCTGGAGACAGACATGCAGCGGAGTCTCAGTAATAGGGTCCCGTTTTTACCCTTTGGGTACGGAACCCTTTCATTAATCTTGTAAAGGAAACGTTTATTGAGTAACTTACCTGAACTCTCTACTGCACAATTTACACGAGTATTTAAAACCTTCGTGTTCTCTATTATGAACTTTTGCTTGGAAACTGAAAGAGAAATAGTAAGTTGAGATGAAGAAAACCTTTAAAACCGTTGGGCGCAGCTAGTTTTTGTAATGGGGTGGCACACGCAAAGCTGTGAGCAGATGGCGCTGGCATCGGATGATCTTTTTTTTTTGTTGATGGTCCCCCACGAATGAAAACGCCGAGTTTTTTTTCTTTTTCTTTCGGTCTGAGACCGATATGGCCAATTTGGCGCCGAGAATTGTAAAAAACACCTGTTTGACAGTTCTTAATTCAAACCTAAGATCAGTCGATTAGCGCCCTCTGCCGGGATAAAAAGTTAGTGTTCCTCCTCATTGGCCAAGTCTACAAATTGTGTCAATGGGTCAAGCGTAAAGTTACCGCAAATTTTAGTGATCATTTGTCAAGCAGTGAAAAAGGATCAATTGGTCAAGTCTTCGAAAAGTGTCAACGCGTCAAGTCCTTTTTACCCGACTGCGCGACGCAAAGAAGGGTTATGTGTTTATCAGTCTATGTATGTATGTTTGTTCCTATGTGGCGTTCAGAGCCCAAATGGATGAACCGATTTTGATGATTCGCACGTCAATCGATTCGTCTTAATCCTGGGAGTGTCACTAAAGATATGACATTTATCAACATTCAAAATGGCGACCCCCAGCCGCCATAATTGTAAAAAAGAAAAAAAATCTGACTATGTCGAGTGGGATATCGTCGAATAGGTATTTAAAAATCATTCTTAGGTTTCCTTGATCATTTTTCATTTAGTTTAACTATTTTTGTAATTAAACTCATTTTAGAGGATGTAGTGGACAATTGGCCAAGTCTACAAATTGTGTCAATGGGTCAAGCGTAAAGTTACCGCAAATTTTAGTGTTAATTCGTCAAGCAGTGAAAAAGGATCAATTGGTCAAGTCTTCGAAAAGTGTCAACGCGTCAAGTCCTTTTTATTTAATAAGCGACTAAGCTTGTGTTACGGTGACTAAAGTATATTTTTCTTTTGTAAATACATACATATTATATACCAGCTGCGTCCCGCGGTTTCATTCGGTCCCGTGGAAATATCGGGATCAAAAGTCTATGTTACTCCTCGATAATGTAGCTTTCTTTTAGTGAAAGAATTTTCGAAATCGGTCCAGTAGTTTTCGAGTTTATTTATTTACAAACACACACACAAAAATGCAAATAATTCCTCTTTAGAATATTAGTGTAGATGTAGATAGAGACCCAGACCAGACACAAATATTTATTCTTTACCATAAATACTTACTTGGACTCAAATCGAACCCGCAACCTTCTGCATTGCAGTCGTGCATTCGCCCGACGCGCCACAGACGTCGGTCGATTAAAACCTACTATCCTACTTATATTATAAACGCGAAAGTTTGTATGTCTGTATATCCGTATGTGACTTTGTTACTCCTTCACGCAAAAACCGCTGAACCGATTGCGATGAAACTTGGAATATAGATAGGTGGAGACCTAGAATAACACATAGGCTACTTTTAATCCCGATATTCCCACCGTATCGGGACTTACGCGAGTGAAACCGTAGGGCGCAGCTAGTATGATATATACTTACAGTGAATGTAACTTGGCGTCGCAAACATTACACTTGAAGAACCTCGAATGTGTGTTCTCAATATGTGACCTTAATTTACTGATCGTTCTGTATCTAAAATGGCAGATATCGCACTCGAATTTGCCTGATTTCTGAAATAAGAAATAAATTTGAACTTTACTTTACTTTTTAGGGTTCCTTTACGTACACAAAGGATAAAAACGGGGCCCCATTACTGAGACTTCGCCGTCTGTCTGTCCGTCTGTCACCAGGCTGTACCTATCTCATGAAACGTGATACCTAGACAATTGAAATTTTCACAGATGATGTAAGTATTATAAAAAAAAACACTAATAACGCGAAGTATTTTACCACTACCGCCATCTAGTGATCATAACGTTCGCATTGCGTTAACGGATTGGTCGGTCCAGTGTTTATTTTAGGGTGGTGAAAAGCCGCGGTCGAAACCTCCCTTCTAGTCGCCTTTTACGGCAGAGAGAGACCTCTAGCTGTATTCTTTTAGACCCGGGCTACAGGCCCCAAAGCCCCAATATACAAATACAAATCATTTATTGATAACATAATGTTACATGTCGGTCGACAATTTTACATATAAAATTATAATAACTGTTTTTAACCCCCGACGGAAAAAGAGGGGTGTTATACATATAGTAAAATATTATTATTAGTTAATTAAATTAATTTAATAGGTTTAATAGTAATAAATTATTAGAAATTAATATATAAATTGGATCGAATTATTAACTACTCACGTCCTCGCTGTGTTTGTCCATATGCTTGGCGAGCGTGTTCGCCGAGCCGAACCCTCTGTAGCAACGTTCACATCTGTACTCTGAGTGCCGGTAGTTCTCAGACAGCCTCCGTACAGACACGTCGCGTCGCTGTTGCTCTATGCCCAGTTTAACTACACTCACGTTCAGTTTCTTGTCTGAAATATTAGCGAAATAAATAAGGCTGAGAACGCACTGCGATTAAGAGGAGTATATACGCCAACGACCTTGAAACTGAAAATCCCTGTCGGGCTCATCGAAAATTGTTGATTATTTCATGACGGAATGTCGTAGAACTTTTTTTTGTGCACAGATTGTAGGTGACATTGTTTCTTACATTTTGGTGTAGTTTTAAGACAATAACCTCCTATTGGTGCAAAGCCTATCCAAATTGTAGACAAAAAATGTCTGATTTGGCTAAAATGTCGATAGGCTTCAATACGTTTCGACATATTTGTATGGAAACTGCACTAAAATATCGGAAACAATGTCGCCTACAATCTCTACACAAAAAAAAGTTCTACGACATTCCGTCATGAAATAATCAACAATTTTCGATGCGCCCGACATGGATTTTCAGTTTTTCAGAATAGGGCCCTTAAACCCCTGCGTTTTTCCGCAGATCTGAAACCGCACACTGAGATCTGCGATCCTACGTGGGCGATCGGATGCGAACGCGATCCGATCCGGTGCGGTGCGGAAACAAGGAACAGTCGAGAATCGCGCCGTAACGCAGCTTACGTGCGTTTGGTCACGTAGGACACTTCAATAGCTATCGACTGTTTGTTCTTTCCGCACCGCACCGGATCGGATCGCTTCGCAAACGCGTTCGCATCCAAACGTCCACGTAGTACGCTGCGTAAAGGAGCAAACATGACCGTAACTGAAAATCCTCGTCGGGTTCATTTTCTGACGCTATGTTTTACGGTGATGACTGATGACATGCAGACAAAAAAGTGATCCAGAGAATGAGTTTTATAATGGATCACTCTCAAAATCAGTCTCCAATCTCAAGAGCGATATCAGCTGAGTAGAGCTTGAGTTTTAACTATTTATTAAAGCCTAACTTAAGATGGAGAACGCATCTCAAGAGTCACTCAATTGATACGCATTCAAGATCGATATTCCCGCGGGATCGGGACTTACGCGGGTAAACCTAGTAAATAATAAATAGCAGACAAAAATAAATACTTACACTGTTCTTTATTAAATCTTCCTTTTTTCTGTGATATAGGTTTGAGAGATGAAAGAATTTCATCATCGGCTGAAGAAAAATCTTCATTCAACAGATTGCCAGACAGTTCATAATCATTTGTCAATTGTATATCATTTAAACCTTTATCATTTATTGGTATATCATTTAATAATATTAAATTCTTTATCGATGTTGATTTATCAATCGTATTTGATGTATCTTGGAACGAATTATCAATATTTATTGTATCATTTGTCGATTTATCATCAGATAGTAATAGATTGCTTAATGATGGTGAGTTATGTTTTGGTTTTGTGGTATCATTTAGTGATTTATCATTTAAATCTCTATCATTTAATGATTGTAGGTCTGTGACTTCAACTTTTATAGATTTATCATCCGTATTATCTGCCGATTTATCATCTTCAACTCTTTCGTTAACTAAATTATCTTTATTTATTAACAAATGACGTAATAGAGAGGGCGTTTGGTTTGGAACTAATGCATCATTTGATGACTTATCATTTAAAATTGAATGATAATTTATAAATAAATCTTTTGTAGGTTTTAATATATCTGAAAAATAAAACAGAAATCGTTTTAATACAACGCTATCTGACCCTTCTGTATGACTGCACACCTAGCCACTTACTATTATAGTATACAACTCTTGAATAAAGTACGGATTTATATTAAGAGGAATTACAACGCTAACGACCTTGAAACTGAAAATCCCTGTCGGGCTCATCGAAAATTGTTGATTATTTCATGACGGAATGTCGTAGAACTTTTTTTTTGTGTACAGATTGTAGGTGACATTGTTTCCTACATTTTGGTGTAGTTTTAAGACAATAACCTCCTATTGGTGCAAAGCCTATCCAAATTTTAGACAAAAAATGTCTGATTTGGCTAAAATGTCGATAGGCTTCAATACGTTTCGACATATTTGTATGGAAACTGCACTAAAATATCGGAAACAATGTCGCCTACAATCTGTCCACAAAAAAAAGTTCTACGACATTCCGTCATGAAATAATCAACAATTTTCGATGCGCCCGACATGGATTTTGAGTTTAGCAGGTATGAATGAATGAATGAATGAATAAATTCTTTATTGTACACACCAAATAAATTACATTACAAAGAAAACATACACTACTTAAAACTAGGTGGCACAATGGGCGGCCTTATTGCTTATAGCGATCTCTTCCAGGCAACCTTTGGATGAACAAGAAGTTAAGACAGGACAAACACCCTACGTTTACAAAGGAAAAAGGTGAATAAAATATAAATACATACAAACATAGCTAAATACAATAAGTCATACATATATGATATACCTATACCTAAACTATATATACCAAAAATAAAAAATATATATAAATATATACCTATTCATACATATATTATCTTAATATGTATACTACATGATACTAAAGAACCAACCACAACACGAAAAGTGACACAATCATAGGACTTGACGTTTCTCAGCCATAAGCAGATAGTATTTGAAAACGCAATTCTTGAAAACTTCTAATGATTTCGACTGTCTGATGACGGCAGGCAAAGCATTCCACAAATCCACTGCCCGAGCCGTGAAGGAATCTCCATAAAAAGTGGAAAGACGATTTGGAACTTTAAGGAGAAGGGCTTTTGAAGAACGGACAGCTTGAGAAGGAGGATGTTGAAATTGAAACCGTGACTTAAGATAAGAAGGAGATGAAGGTAGAAACAGAATTCTGTGGAGGAGTGATAAGATGTGAGAGTTTCTACGCAGACGAATAGGCAACCATTTGAGTTCACCGCGAAATTCCGACACGTGATCAAACTTTCGAAGACCATAAACAAACCGAATGGCAAGATTCTGGAGCCTCTCAAGTTTGTCCAACTGTTCCTCGGTGAGATCAAGGAAGCACTCATCTGCGTAGTCTAGAATAGGAAGCATATGAGATTGAGCTAGCATAACCTTGGTGGCAGTTGGAAGGAAATTCCGCAACCTTCTGAGAGAGGCATTAGACGCGAACATCCTCTGACTCAACCCAGACAGCTGCGAAACCCATGTGAGATTGCTATCCATAGTAACGCCCAGATTTCTGACCTCTTTGCTATACGGTACCGAAATACCGTCAAAAACGATGTTTGGTAATTGATTGAAATTGATTTTGCAAGTCAGTCTAGAACTACCAATTACAATGGCTTGAGTCTTAGCCGGGTTGACCTTAAGACCATAGCATCTACTCCATTGACAAATGTATAGGGCCCTTAAGAGCCACAAGTCACACGTCGCTAGGGATTCAAACGATTGTTTGAAAAAAAAATTGTTTGAAAGGAGATACTTCACAGGTGGTCCCATAAAATGATCGGATGAGGATCTTTTTGATGAACAGAATTGCACATCGAGAGTGCAGTAAATTGCTCAGTTTTCGGTAGAGAGCTCAGTTTTATCAGTAAAATAAGGCCATAAAGAATAGATACCGATGAATGGAGCATCTGAAATTATCTTTTCAACAGAAAACTCCTCGATTATTAGCTACTAGCAGATTCCCGCGGTTTTCACCCGCGTAAGGAATATCGGGATCAAAAGTAGCCTATGTTACTCAGGGTGAATGTAGCTTTCTAATGGTGAAAGAATTTTTGAAATCGGTCCAGGAGTTTCGGAGATTACCCCCAATATACATACATACATGTTACCAACGTTACCTCTTTATAATATTATAGTATAGATGGTTAAGAGGATAGTCTCCATTCTCTTTCTCCATACAAACGTAGTTTAAATTTTCCTCCCTGGATAAAGACATTAGAGCAAATATGTTTATGCCATAAAACTTATATCTGTCATGCATGACTATGCATTGACCTTTTATTATTTTTTATTATTATATCAAGTAGAAAAAAAAAGGTAGATGCATTGTCATGACAGATATAGGTTTTCTGGCATAAACATATTTGCTCTAACGTCTTTATCCAGGGAGGAAAATGTAAACTACGTTTGTATGGAGAAAGAGAATGGAGACGATCGTCTTAAAGCTATGGTTCTAATTTTACCTTGAACGTCTTTAGTATTCTTGACCTCTGGTTTAACATCTTCCTCCTCAACAGATCCTCTCTGGCTATCAAAAGACATTACCTCCACAGGGGTCCTCTTTAACGTGTGAGGAGACTCTATACGAGACAGGACCGATTTCGTTATCTGAAAGTTTGGAGTTAGTGAAACTTACGAATCTATCTGTATCAATATACATAACTGAAATGAAACTATACAAGTACGCTGGAATCCTACTAATATTATAAATGTGAAAGTTTGTGAGGATGGATGTTTGTTACTCTTTTACGCAAAAACTACTGAACCGATTGCGATGAAACTTGGAATATAGATAGCTGGACACCTAGAATAACATATAGGCTACTTTTTATCTCGTAATTCACGCGGGATCGGGACTTACGCGGGTGATACCGCGGTGCGCAGCTAGTACAAAATAAAATTAGATCTTTGTGCCGATTTGATTTGCGCCATGTTGCGCTGTTGTCGCGCGTTTTCTATTGAAAGTGATTGTGTGTGACCGTCTCCGGAACTACTAGTTCCATGGAATTAAAATTCAGTGCGCTATGTCCTGTCCAGTTGTAATGGAGGTCAGTGATACACGTCTATTTCAAAAAGTTAGATCAAAAATTGAACAAAATTCAATCATTTATTTGCAATTATGCAGTATACCCATTGTCTATAGTACCCAGAGTACAAGCCTAGAGCTTTGTTTGGGACTAGATTGCGCTGTGTGTAAAATACAAAGTCCTGACTGACCTAATATCAACACACAGCCCAAACTACTGATCCTGGAGACGTGAAATTTGAAGACTATGTTCTTTGTGGTGTGTAGGTATCTACTAAGAAATGGATTTTGAAAAATCCCGCGGAATCGGGACTTACGTGGGTGACACCACGGAACTCCGATCTCCTATCGCATGCCTACATCCTTCGATCATATATAACCTACATAGATGCACGGTCGCCGCTCTAGAAATGGAGCCGTCAAAACAAGGCATATTTCAGCCGGTTACAGCGAAACAAGGCATATCGCTGTCAGTCGTGCGTGTTTTACAACCTTATTGCCCAGTGATTAAGGTTTACAACTGTACTATGTCCGTATAAGTAAGCGTTGAAGTAGTGCCGATTTTTGATTTCGATTTTGTATGGGACCGTGTATCTATAGTTTATATATGATCGAAGCCTACATCACATAAAGAATATACTCTCCTCATTTCAGCTCCGCACTACCAGCGGTTCAGGTTGACCATCGTTAGATCAATCAATCAGTCAGTCAGGACAAAGCATTTTATAGATAAATAAATAAATATTGCACGACGTTACACACAGCGCAATCTAGCCCCAAACTAAGCACTAGTACCCTACCTACCGTAATATGCTTGTCTCATCGACACCCGAGCAAGCTAGACTCGACCGTAACACACATAACAATAGGGTCGAGAACAAGGACGATGGTTTTATGCAGGTGATCAACAAAAAGCAGCGTCGAATCGCAAATAAAAGAAACATGAAAGGTACCCTTCTCAACTGTGATCGACTAAAAGTGGTCGAACCTAAATGCTCCATTTATGTTTCTAGGTTACAAAAACAGATATCAGTGGACGACATCAAACATCATATTGAAAAAAAAGGTGAAAATTGTAGTAAGGTTGAGTTATTAAACCAGTATTTGGAGACATCTTTTAATTCCTTTAAAATAACGATCCCTAGTACGAAAGTTAATGTTTTTCTTAAGGGTGAGTTCTGGCCGGCTGGTTTGGTATTTCGTAGGTATAGAGAGCGTGTCGTTAAACGTCAGACCGGTAATAATAACAAACAACAACATGGATAGTACACCTAAGCCTAGAATACGCCTTGTTACGTTTAACTGCAAAAACATCAAGCGGTCTTTGCACGATGTTCGTACTATTTGTAAGTCTGCGGATATAGTCGCCTTACAGGAGACTTGGCTTCTGCCACACGACCTTAACTTCATGAATGAAGTCGACACTGATTTCGCATTCACTGCGAAATCATCTGTCGATACGTCGTGTGGCATTTTGCGCGGCAGACCGTATGGTGGTGTTGCACTGTTGTGGCGGAAATCAGTGTTTACAAATGTATCTATTTTAGATTGTCAGAACGATAGAATTTCTGCTATTAAAATAACTGACCCCTTGTTTACGTGTACTGTTCTATGTGTTCATATGCCATGTGATAGCCAGGAGAATCTTGTTGAGTTCTGTAGTTGCCTGGGTATGATAAACGCTATCATAGATGATAGTGAAATCCCTATTGCTTATGTATTAGGGGATTTTAACGCTCATCCCACTAAATTGTTTGGCCAGGAGCTCATTAGTTTTTGTAATGAAAATATGTATCAATGTGCCGATATTGATAGCATAGGAATAAGTTCTGATACATACACTTTTATCAGTGACGCTCACGGCACAACGAGTTGGTTGGACCACTGTGTCACGACGGAAGCCGCATGGGATACCATAGTCGCTGCCCGAGTTTTGTATGGGGCGTATTGGTCCGATCACACTCCTTTATATATGGAATGCGAAATTTCTAGTCGATCTCCTATTCTAGTCAATGTAAAATATAAGGTTGAGGTCAAGAATAATAATAATATTAGACATATTATATGGGGGACACGTGACTCTAAACAAATAAATGTTTTTAATGATATTTGTAATAAGAATCTTGATTGTATTGATGAAAATTTAATATGCAATTTGTGTAATGATTATAGTGACGGGTGTTGTGAACGTCGTAGCTATCATATTATTTTTATTGACGAATTGTACGAAGGTATTATTAGTGCCTTACAAGCGGCCGCTATTGCGTCCACCCGTAGGCGTCTTGTTGAACAGGGGGCACGTAAAAGAGTGATAGGCTGGAACTTCCATGTGGGTGAGGCTCATCAGGAAGCGCGACGGTCTTTTGGGTGCTGGATGTTGGCGGGCAGACCCTCTGCTGGACGGGTGTATGATAGGATGCGAGCAACGCGTAGCAGGTTTAAGAATAAGCTGAGATGGTGCCAGGCTAACGAGGAGAAAATAAAAATGAATATTCTTACTCTGCACAAGGAATCTAAGGATTTTAGAAAGTTTTGGACTGCTACCAAGAAACTTAACGCTAAGCCGATTGCTCCGGTTTCAGTAGAGGGATTGCAGGAGTCTGTTGCGATAGCAGACATGTTTGCTGATAGGTTTCGAGTTGACCCGCGGCCGGTAAGCGCGACGGAGGTAAGGTCACAAATGTTCAGTGTCAATGAGGCACGGGTCACCTTTACACCTTCTGATGTGGCCAGGGGGATCGCACGGATGACCAGAGGTAAGTCGGCTGGGCACGACGGCCTAAGTCTGGAACACCTACTGTATGCCGGGGTAAAAATACATGCCAAGTTATGCGCGTTGTATAACTTGTGTATTAGGTTTGGATACCTCCCGGACGCTCTGATGAGGACCGTCGTTGTTCCCATTCCGAAAAATAAAACGGGTGATTTGGGGTCCGTAGCTAACTACCGTCCGATATCGTTAGGGACTGTGGTGGGCAAGGTACTTGAGCGGTTACTGCAGCCGGAGATTGTGGGCAAGCTTAGCATAGATGATGCACAGTTTGGTTTCCGTCCCGGTCTCTCTACCGATTCTGCCATACTTAGCCTTAAGCATGCTGTTAGGCATTATGTTGACAGAGATACTTCTATCTACGCATGTTTCCTTGACCTGAGCAAGGCCTTCGATCTGGTGAACTATGAGCTTCTCTGGGGAAAGCTGCTCAGGTCAAACGTCTCCAAGAGTGTGGTAGACTTGGTGAGATACTGGTACGGAAACCAAATGAACAGTGTGCGGTGGGGCGACTCGACTTCTAGCGAGTACAGGCTAGACTGCGGTGTACGCCAGGGTGGGTTGACATCTCCGGACCTCTTCAGCCTCTATGTAAATGACCTCATTGGGGAGCTGAGGGGCACCAAGGTCGGATGTCATATTGGGGGTGTTTGTGTAAACAACCTAAGCTATGCAGACGACATGGTGCTTCTCAGCCCCTCAATCAGCGGTCTAAGGAAGTTGCTTTCGATCTGTGAGCATTATGCAAATGCTCACGGTCTAAAGTACAACGTTCTGAAGACGGAGATGATGGTCTTCAGGTCTGGTAGGGGCCCGGAGAGGGTACAGCCTGTTTTTCTTGATGGTGCTCGCGTTCGGCTTGTTGAGCGGTTCAGGTACCTTGGCCACATTCTCACACAGAACCTCAGTGATGATGACGATATTGAGCGTGAGAGGAGGGCTCTGTGCGTCCGAGCGAACATGCTTGCGCGTAGATTCCACAGATGTGACGAGGAGGTTAAGAAGACACTTTATCGTGCTTACTGTCAAAACCTGTACACTTGCCACCTGTGGCTCAAATACACGCGGAAGGCATACAGCACCATGAGAATACAGTATAATGACGCATACCGTATTCTCATGAGAAAGCCGAGATTTTGTAGTGCGTCGGGCATGTTCGCGGAAGCCAGACTTCCAGATTTTTTCGCGGTCGTCAGGCTTCGGATCGCATCTTTCTGGTCTAGACTTCGAGATAGCAAGAATGGTATCCTGAAGGCCGTGTACGACGATATGACCAGTCCTATTTTTGCTCACTGGCTCTCTGTTCAGCGGGACGCAAATCGTAAATAGGCACAGCATTTCTTAATATATATATATTGTGCTGTGAGAATTATATTGATTGTTTATTTTATTGTGTTTATTCTAAATTTCATAATCTAATCTTATATTTATATTTTATTATCTGTTAATTATTATTTGTTTATTTGATATTCATTAATTTAATACGGCAGTTCATTTGTAATTTGTAACTTCTTTTTTGTAAAATATGGGTTTGTAGTATGCCTGAAATAAACGTTTATTATTATTATTATTATTATTATTACTAGGCTTGTACTATGGGTACTAGACAATGGGTATAGGTACTGCATAATTATACTTTTTTTATTTTTTGTAAATACATACATATCCTACGTATTTATGTATTTACAACTGGTATCTACTAGGGAATGCAAAACCAGACGAAATAAAAAACCGTTTTTTTTTCGGGTTTTTTTTACAATTTGAAAAATGCCGAAAACCCGGTTTTCGAATAACCGAAAAAACCGGGTTGCATTCCCCAGTATTATGCAGTATATGCATAATTATACTTTTTTTTTTTTTTACACATGATAAATAGATATAGATAGATATAGCTCTAAGTAAAGAGAGAGCGGTGTTGGTCTAGTGGTAGATACCGCGACTTTCATTCCGAAAGTCGTGGTTTCGAATCCAGGCCGACCGCGCACCAATGTCTTTTTCTTTAAGAAAAATTTAAGTGCGCCATTAACATCGCTCTTACGGTGAAGGAAAACATCGTGAGGAAACCAACATGTCCTAGGATAAACCACGGTCCGAAGGCATGGGATATTCGCCAATGCGGGGTAGGCTCCCGTGGCGTCTTAAGCCCTCTAAGAAATCACGTACAATGGCCCAATTGTGAGGCTAAGTGCGGAAAAGGCTCAGCGAAACTAACTAACTAGCTCTAAGTAAACTTACCACAGTACCACGGCGGCTCCATCTCGACAATATTTTATAAGATTTTATAGCTCTTTTAGCAAATTTCATACATTTTTCAAACTGTGAGTAACAAATGTAACATAGTGTTTTAGGTAGCCCGTCGTCCAGCTGTAATCAATAGGTATAGATGATTGATTAATGACAATGCAAACAGCGCCATCTAGCTTCTAATAAATAAGGAACTATAATTTTCAATACAGTAGCACTTTGTTCGGATATTCGTCACTATGAATATCCAAACAAACATGGATGTTCGGAAAACAGGTTTTCCCCAACCCTACGGAATTATAGGGATCAAAATAAGCCTGTCTTTTTCCACGGTCCCATCTAAAAATCGGTTCAGCGGTTTAAGCGTGAAAGCGTAACAGAGAGACAGACAGGGTTACTTTCGCATTTATAATATTCACGTTTTGTTATCACCAATTTCTGAAAATTAGTTAGGTAATTGATTATGATGAAACTATACATGTTGCGGGCGAAATTGTGGGGCGCTGCCATGGCGCTGCTAGTTTTTTTTTTCTGTCAATTTTTCGCCTTTGACAGGTTTTGAATCACGACATGTGTTTTTCCTCAGTGTGTATGTAACATGAGTAGATTTGCTCTGGTTAGCTCTAATTCTCCACCTGTTTAGCCATATCTCCACCGCCTCCAGATGCGCTTGAAGATATGAAGAGGCCAGGTGGGGGTCTTCATGGACTGACAGGAGAGCAGTGTCATCAGCGTAAGTTGCTGTTATAGTCTGGGCATCAGTTGGTAAGTCCGCAGTAAATATTACATATAGTACTGGCCCCAAAATACTTCCCTGTGGCACCCCTGAGAGTATTTCAACCATTTGTGAGGTTTCGTCATTTACTTTCACCTCAAAGCATCTGTTGCTAAGATATGAGGAGAGAATCCCATAGAATGAGTGGGGCAGAAGCTTTTTCAGTTTATAGAGTAGTCCCTCATGCCACACTTTGTCGAAAGCCTGCCCTATATCAAGGAAGACAGCTGAGCAGTATTGTTTGGTTTCAAATGTCTGGCTAATTGTTTGTACCAAACGGTGCACTTGTTCAACTGTTCCATGTTGCCCACGGAAACCGAATTGATGCGATGGAATTATATCTTGCAGGTGTGTTTTCATCCTATTTAAAATCAATTTCTCCAGCAGTTTTCCCAAAACCGATAGTAGGCTAATAGGTCTGTAAGAACTAACTTCTTGGGGTAGCTTCCCTGGCTTGAGTATCATAATAACTTGGGCTATTTTCCATTGGGAAGGATAGAAACCGAATCTGAGGCAGGCGTTAAAAATGTTGGTAAGGAGGACCACTCAGCTTACAGGAAGTTGTTTTAGAAGGGTAGCGTCTATCGTGTCATATCCTGGTGTTTTTTTTCTCTTTTAGACCTCTTGTCCACGTGGCGTAGTCGTGCGTGAGCCCCATGATATATTTTTGGAGTTCCAATCTCCACCGCATATGAATCTATTTCCCAGAGTCAAGAAAAAGTCTATGAAATCAGCTTTTTTCGTGTATTGTTTCTTTTTTTCTGGAGGGCAATAGACCGCTGAGAAGATGGTTTCAGTCTTGTTATCTTGTACTTTAACAGAAGTTGCCTGAATTTTTTCAGTGCAGTATTCCTCCATTTGGTAATGCTTGATATTTTCTTTTATAATTATAGCTGTACCTCCATGGCTATTACCAGAAGGATGGTTTGTAAGGTACACATTGTAACTCTTGATGCGTAGGAAGCTCTTTGGGGTGAATCGGGTTTCAGTTATCATAGCAATATCGATATTCTCTTCCCATAGAAAGGCTTCTAGTTCTTGTTTACGTCCCTGTGTGTTAAGTCCATTGGCATTCCAGAGGACAGCTCTAATTCTTACGGGCATTTTGGAATAATGTGGGTGATCAGCTGGATTATGCGATCCATCATGTTGTCTATCATGGTTGTCATGAAAGTTTGTAATTTAGTAAACATGTTGTCTAGTAGGTCAGCTAAGTTGTTGGGGTCTTTAAAGTTTGTTTGAATAACAGGTGGATTAGTCAGGGGGTTGGTCTTAGTAATCGATGCATATGTGTTAATTTTAGTATCTAGTTTTCTCAAAGGTGGTAGACTTCTAGTCCAGTCTTTATCGTTCGGTCGCGGAATGATTTGTGTGGGTTTGTTGGCTTCTGTTGGTTTTTTAGGTTGTGTTGGTTTGTTGAGTTGTGTTGGTCTATTGGATGGTTTAATTTTGAATATAAGTTCTTTGTATTCCTTATATTTTTTGCAACCTTTGTAGCTTGCTGGGTGTTTTTCTTGGCAGTTAGCACACATTGCTTGCTTCTGTGTCTGGTCTTTTCGCACATGTTGACGTGGGGTCCTCTTCGCCGCACTTTACGCATCGGAAAGGTCGAAAACATTGATTTTTTGAGTGGCCGAATCTTTGGCATTGTGTGCACTGCAGTATCTCTTTTGTTTTATAGGGGGCTTCAAAGGAAACTTTCATGTAGTTATTTATCTTAGTGACTTTAAAAATATCTTTGTTGTTATGTCTTGGTTCTAAGTCGATAAAAAACAACGGCAAGGGCTCTTTGGTCGTCTTATGTGAGATATTTACTATTAGTCTGACATCATGTCCTAATGCTACAAGTTCTTTTTTTATGTTTTCTTTATTTTCAGATGAGTGTATGCCGCGCAGTACGACTCTATATGCACTTTTAAGTTTGTACGTGTAGTGGCTTACATTATAGGCTCGGGTCTATGTGTGTAGTCTCTAACTTCATCTTTTTTCTCTTGGTCTTTTTCATCATCACTGAGAATTGCAAATTGATTATGTATGGGGATTGAATAGGTTACTCTTTTACTTTGTGGTTTATCATTCGTATTTGGACTAACTTCATTTCTTCTGCGTTTCCTTATTTCGGGTACTTTGTCCTTTTGCCAATTGTGGGTCAAGTTTTCTTGAATATCCTCTTGTTTAGATTTGTCATTGTTTTTGTCGTCATTAGGTGGAGTTCGGGGTGCACTGGTGAACATGCCCCGATGAAATAGTTGTTGTGTTAGTATTTTAGTTTGCTAAATTTTGCCCCCCCCAGATACGACGGGGCTGCCTGAGTTTTGCTCAGGGAGGGATTCTCCATTGCTAGTACCCTCCTGGGGTAATACTGTTTTTAATTCTGCTTCCATTTTTGTTGTTTGTACACTTTTAGGAACATTACCAGGCCATGTACTGAGCCATTGAGAGAATATTGTATGTTTTTGTCCCTGGGTTGACTCCCCTCACTAGGTGCTTGGTTTTGAGGCGCCAAGGACTCGCCTTCACCTCACACACTTGGCTATTACCATTAAGGGGAAGAAGTTACGGCGCAAGACCCGTTAATCGCAACATTGCCCGGGAGGGACGACCCACATGTGAATGTGAGCCCACATGGCGTGCGGAAGCGTGGCTATACCAGAGTTGGCGTGGACGTTGTGTGAGGTTTGGTCGATGTGAGACCACTCCTGCCTTGCACTAGCAGAAGTAGACTCATAGCGGCATTACTCAGCTTTTTGTAGGTGATCATCTCCTAGGAAAATGAACACCACTGAGACCCAGCATCAACACCCCTCCCCGCTGCAAGTCCTACTTATATTATAAAGCTAAAAATTTGTGTGTATTTATTTGTCAATAAGTGACATACAGTTGAGTTGATGTATTAATAGAAAAAGAATAATATATTTTTGTATAAATGTTTTATCTGAATAAAGGCTGTTACTCAATGACGTAAAAACCGCTGAACTGGTTACCATGAAGCTCGGTATGTAGATAGCTGGAGACCTGGAATAACAAATAGGCTACCTACTTATTATCCCGATTTTCACACGGGATCGGGAATTACGCGGGTGAAACCGCGGGAGGTAGCTAGTACTTAATATAAAAGAATATTGCAGGAAGTCCATTTTTCTACAGATAGTGGAAGAGGGAGCAACATCGAAATAGGACCCTAGAGTACCAACTAAGAGGGACCTGGTAAGTACCTACCCAATCTATACTAATATTATAAAGAGATAACGTTGGTAACATGTATTTATGTATGTATATTGGGGGTAATCTCCGAAACTACTGGACCGATTTCAAAAATTCTTTCACCATTAGAAAGCTACATTCACCCTGAGTAACATAGGCTACCTTTGATCCCGGTATTCCCACGGGATCGGGACTGACGCGGGTGAAACCGCGGGAATCTGCTTGTTTAAAACTAATTTTGTTTATTTTACCTTTGTATTAGTCAACTTCTCAAATATTTCTTGATAGTTTGTATTCGTGACACCATACAGAATCGTATTGTCACCCAAACATACCCGGCATATGTTAATTTTCAACATATTTACGAAATTGTTTCTCAACAAAATGTAGTTCAATATATGCAGTAGGAAAGATGAAATCGGCGAAGCAGTGTAAATTATCACTTAAATAGTTATGATGACTGGTGATTTTATTATACAGGTTGATTTTTATTGTGTTTATAACTCAGAAAACTAAATCGATTTATTATTTATTTACAACGAAAAACCACCGAAAATACAAACAAAACAAACATCGTTAACGAGTTTTGACATTGACGGATTATTTGATTTTTTTTTATATTTTGGTCTGACAAATGGACTTAAAAGAAGTCAGTCCATTGTCTGTGATTGTTTGACACCGATATAGCCAATTTGGAACAGCCAGGGTCAAGTTCTTTTAAAATAATTCAAGTTCCAGGAATGCTACCGCGGATCTTTCAACTCGACAGTCGACTCACTGTCAAAATGACAGTTGACAGCAAACAGCTTGTCAAAAGCGTTCCGTTTCACACTTAGTTTCGAGACACTTATTTGTCTGATATTTAATGAACAGAATGAAATATATTCTAAATATAATACATTACAAATTTATATATTAAAAGGTATAGAAAAGACAATTGTTATTTTAATTTGTTAAAAAATGTTAATTACTTCCATTTAAAAGTATTTAGAATTTATTTCATTCTATTCATTAAATATCAGTCTCGAAACTAAGTGTGAAACGGAACGCTTTTGACCAGCTGTTTGCTGTCAACTGTCATTTTGACAGCGAGTCGACTGTCAGTTGAAAGCGACGATACATCCGCGGTAGCCTCGCTGAATTGAGTTTTGACAGGAACGCGGAGCCTAAATTGAATAAAATTACGCAATTCAACCGGGTTTACAACTTAGTTTAACGAAAATAAAATTGGAGCACGACATGTTGTCTCCGCGTTCCCACTAAAGTTAGAGGCCTAGGGCGACACAACTCTAACACTAGGTGATCTAGGTGAGACACACCACTATACGGTTGTTATCTCAGATAGCAGTCGTTAGGTCAAGTTAGAGGCCAGGCGACCTGACAACTCTAACACTAAGTGAGACCACCGAACACATAGACTCCTAGCGGAGAACAATGTTGACACCATACGAAATGGATGTATACAAAATTATATTGCTTTTTTTTTATTACAGCGCCATCTCGTGGCCTCCCCAAGCATTTTGGCGGGAACCTTCGAAAGTTCAGTTCAATTAATAATCTCTAGAAATAGGTATTTCGACCTGGTTTAAAATCAAGATTTTTTTCTAATGGAAATTCAGAAAGAAATTACGTTTCAATAGAATAATTATTGTTCTATTGAAATGTAATTTCTATTAGAAAAAATCTTGATTTTAAACCGAATCGAAATACCTATTTCTAGAAGGGAATGTTAAGTAAAGAGTTAAAATAGATTTGTTTGCGAATTCATTTATTCCTAATAGTAAGATTACATTTTTAACTGAAATAACAGAAATGCAATATCATAACATTAATTTTAGATTTTAAGATCTGCTACCTATATAAATATTGACCTACGTAAATAAATATTGAAATAAATCATTTAAAAAACCGGTTCAGCGGTTTTGTGTGAGACTTAGACAGACAGTTTCACCTTAAGGTATTAAATTAATAAATAAATAAATTCTGTGATAGAACACACAGCGCCATCTAGCCCCGTGGTAAGCGACTAAGCTTGTGTTACGGTGACTAGACAACGGATATAATACTTAGATTTTTATTTTTCTTTTGTAAATACAATAATAAACAATAGGACTAGCAGTTCCTATCACAAATAAATCGTTATCTCCTGATGGTCCAGAATTTCAACTGCAGCGGACAGCCCTGGTTGAGATGTCTTAACATTTAGTAGATCCTGTAAAATATTTCACATAAAAAATATTGTTTCATAGGTGTAATATGACCAATTTGTTAGTTTATCCTATTAATATAATAAATGCGAAAGTCCGTAATCCTGTGTGTGAATATGGTTATGTTTGTTACCTCGCCAAGTATACCTATGTATACAAACCAATTGTGCTGATGCATTATTGTTAATTCTTCTCGTCGCTCACGATGTTCCCGATTGCATCCCTCTCGGGACCCCGGGGTCCGCTAAACCCTACATTGTTTTTTTTTTATTTGGGGTCGGGGCAGTCGGTAAGTCATCATTGACCATACCTACCTTCTGCAATTAGATTTAGCAATGTTTTTACGGCCGGCCGCCTGCCTGACACCAACCCTTTTAGGGATCAAGCAGTTTATCCGCCACCGCGCGGGGAGAACTTAAGGTTTGCTTTTCTCCCTCCGATCCCTTGTTCGCCTTTTACGACACCCACGGGATGAGATGGGGTAATCCTATTCTATTCCGGGGCTATACGGCTAATTGTTAATAATAACAGATCATAAATACTTAGATGAAAACAAACAAGAGTAGATACGGCATATTATTCTAACATTGCGTATTTGAAAAATGAGCTAGAAACACCTATATGCACTTTCACATAATTATTGTATTTAAAAATATTTGTCTTTAAATATTGATTTTAATATAGGTATTTTTACTATACATTTTATTTTATTATTTGAGTAAAATTACGTGTAAAATGTTTTTTTTTGTTTCCCTGAATGATTCAGGCATTTGTAAAATGAGCAAGAAGGCATTCTGATGTATTTCAAAAAGATAATCGCAGTGAGACAGCACTTGCTCACGCGGCAACGGTTCGACATACAGCTGAGGCTAGTGCGTCAGCTAGACGCAGTTTAATCGTCTCATTTGCCGTGACTCGGTACCGTATGTTTAGTTTTTGGAACGAAGTTCCTTATGGCGCGTTGCGAAAGGGATCTAGACGGAAAAAATTAAGACCAAAAGTAGTAACGACACTTTTTGCTATAGTTATAAGGAATTTCGTTCCATCCAGGTGTCCCTTGACACCTCTCAAGTTTTTGTTTTAATCTAAGCATAAATATAGGTAGTTTGCTTACTTGATGGTCCTGCAGCGGACGGCCCTGGTTGAGATGTCTTAACATTTAGTAGATCCTGTAAAATATTTCATATAATAATTATTATTTCATAGGTGTAATGACTAGTTTTGTTAGTTTATCCTATTAATATAATAAATGTGAAAGTCCGTAATCCTGTGTATGAATATGGTTATGTTTGTTACATCTCCACGTGTACCTATGTAATACTACTGAACCAATTGTGATGAAACTTAGTATTATAGGTTGATAGCTATGGATGACAGACTCACTACTTGAGGCCGATTTCCCAAGATTACCTATTATTATTATTATTGAGTAATAGTAACAGCAAACATTAATTGCCTATACTTTTAATAACAACGGTTTTCAGTCTTTTCAAATAAAACCTTTTTGTATACTTATAAATTAAAAAAAAGTCTGAATTTCAAAAAGTCGTAAAACATAAGTGTTCAAGTACGAAGGCTGAATAAGTAAAATAAGTATACCTACCTGGTGTTTCGAAAGAACGAAATCATTTATTTTTTTTCAATGTAGTACAAACTTACCTTTTGGTTTAGCAATGCGGTAGTTGTAAATTTCCCAAAGATGGACGGTCCCGGCTGGGAATTAACGTGAACCGTCGAATGAGATGAACTTGTGCCCATTATATTCATTAAATGCTGATCCTGGAAAATAAAAATAACTTTACTTTCAAACTTAGGGATAAAAATAAGGTATAGGATACAACAATACGGCATGTGACTGAACAGTAAGGATTTAGGTACACTGCACATCATCTTATTTTGCGGAATTTTAACTCTTGTTGGAAATCCGGAGATGACAAAGGGGGATTGGGAAAGCAACATTTTGTCCACATTTCACAACTGAAAAACGAAATACGTATCTGTTTAAATTTGCAATAATTTACAATACATGGGTAAGGGTATGTACGTTATATAAGTACCTAGTTATTTTCCATTTCTAGGGTTCGTAGGAGGTGCAAAGATATCGTGATTCTGACTTTTTAGGTAAGTAGGTACCTGCCTACCTTTAAACAGAACTTACCGCAAAGCATTTCTTCTTCCAGGTTTAGGAAACAGAGATAATTTTAGGTTATGCCCGGTACTTTGCCAGATCGTCAAAAGGGTCCATTTTTCGCTTTCAAAATACACCAACACTAATGCGGAGCAGCAAAATTCACGCAACATAACGTAATAACGGAGAAAACATAAGTTTTTCCAAGATAATTGAAGATATTATTCTTGACTTGAACACAAACAAACAAAACAACACGCCATGATAGTCCGGGCGGCGGCTGCAAAATATCAACCTCATCAAATTACTGAAAAATATCAGTATAACTGAAAAATATCGTAAAATTGGTTGGTCTGCGGAACCCTCCAACACCGGTCTCGGACGACATGATTTTTTAGACTCTATTAATTAATTCTAAAGCCAAGAAGAAGGTTTCGTTCGGTAACCACATGAGATAAAATGATGATCCGAAGTGGACCATATTTTAATTCACTGCGAAGGACCCCCCAAGCTGTACCCCGGCAGACCAATTTTTTCCTTATTTAGTTTAGGTCTTTTTTTCGTGGAAAGTGATATTTTTCAGTTATTTGATGAGGTTGATATTTTGCAGCCGCCGCCCGGACTATTATGACTTTCCCGTGTTGCCATTAACATTAACTTCATATTTCACTGTAAATTTAAATTGGTCCAGATAGTCCGCTGTTTTTTCTTCTTTTCAAATATCAAATATTATATTTACTTGCAGCTATTGTATAATATAACGGTTAATTTCTTAAATTATACATATTTTATTTAGTCAATTAACAAATCATTTAATTTAATACAAAATCAATAGGAAATAAACTCCAATGTTCGGAGACTTTGGATAACATGGCAATCTACATAAATTAGTAGGTGTGTTTATGGTTTTTCCACGCCATCTACACAGTACACCAAAGGAACTACTGTGTACTGTGCCATCTACATCGATTTTAAGGTATTATATCGTTCTGCGATGCCAACTTAGTACCAATGGGTATAGTATAGATAGAGCTTCCATCAGTGTTGCTTAGGTTCAATACATTTGTTAACACCGCCAGGCCAAGACACTATCCCATTGCTTAGGAAGAAACTTGAAATATTCTAAAACTTGACCCTGGCTATTCCAAATTGGCCATATCGGTCTCAGACCGAAATAAATAAATTAAAAAAAAAACCGGAAAGAAGACCGCTCAAAATGGACCAGCTATGTTCCACAGATATCATATTCGGCACTTCAAATTTGTTACACAAACTTATTTCAATCGCAAGTTATGAAATATGGATTATTCGATTGATTACGTAAACATAAAGCCATGGTGTTAGTATTTTCGTCCTACTCTTGATAAGTTAAAAGATATTGAATGTTAAAGTTTCACATCTGGGAGTGATTGCACAAAACACCACCAGATGTCGTTACTTGTCTCGAATATCCATAAATCTCTTTACAAAGAAGATCGGCGTTTTTCCTTAGGGATTTTACCTGGGGGTTATAATAATAATAATATAATAATAATAATAAAGCCCATTTATTTCCAACAACCTTAAATAACATATTATTCTCTTATATCTAAATAACTATAACTACTCTATTGTTGGAACCCCACTCTGGGTAAAGGCCTCCTCTAGCTTACTCCATAATTTTCTATTGTTTGCTTTTCTTCTCCAATTTTTTCCTGCTACTAGAATTATTTCATCGATCCACCTGTTCCTTGGGCGACCTCTTTTTCTTTTTCCCGCAGGTCCTTCCCATATTGTGGTTTCTAGTGTCCATCTATTGTCTGTATACCTTGCTATATGCCCGGCCCATCGCCATTTTTGTGTGCGAGCATGGTGAAGTACGTCTATTAAGTTGGTTTTTGCTCTTATGTCTTTGCTTCTTATCTTTTGAATTTTTCTTATTTTTAATATACTCCTTTCCATCGCTTTCTGACAGTTTGTTAGTTTTGTTTTTATTTTTGTGTTATACGTCCATGTTTGACAACCGTAGGTGAGACTCGGTAGAATACAAGTATCCATTACTGTTTTCTTCAGGGGAAGGGGGAAAGTGCCTTTTAGAATTTCTTTTAGACTCCAGTATCTTTTCCATCCAATGTTCACACGTCGTTCTATTTCTTCTTCCTCATTCTTGTTATTGAATGATACTTGTTTGCCGAGGTATATATAGTTGTTTACGTATTCTAAAGGCTTGCCATACAAGTCGATATTGCTAGTTTTGCTGTTTGTCATTAGCTTGGTTTTGTCTTGGTTCATTATAAGCCCAACTTTTTCGCTTTCTTCTCTTAGTGTGCTTTCTTCTCTTAGTGTGCTTATCATTTCGTCTAATTTGTCGCTGGTTTCGGCGAAACCAGCGACAAATTAGAAACCAGCGACCTGGGGGTTAGAGGTACCTTAATTTTATTATATGTGCCATCGCAAATTACGAGACATGGATTATTCAATTGATTTATGCGAACAAAGCCACGGTGTTAGTATTTTCGTCCTACTCTTTGAAGACCGTTCAAAATGGACCAGCTATTTGAACGGTCTTCTTCAGCATTTTGAATGGTCTTTTGAAAGATTTATTGACTGAAAGATGACTTGACTAACTCCCATTTTGGTATACCAATTCAGGTTTACTGATATTTAAGACAAGTAACGACATCTTGTGGTGTTTTGTGTGAACACTCCCAAAAGTCCCAAATGTGAAACTTTAACATCCAATATCTTTTAATTTATCAAGAGTAGGACGAAAATACTAACACCATGGCTTTAGTTCGCATAAATCAATTGAATAATCCGTGTCTCGTAATTTGCGATGGCACATAAAATAAAATTAAGGTACCTCTAACCCCCAGGAAAAATCCCTAAGGAAAAACGCCGATCTTCTTAGTTCCATGAACGGCCACCATCCCACTCCGCCTACCATTGCTACATGGTAGGCGGAGTGGGGGGTGTTGTTTTTTTCGTTACGAAATTTCTTCATTCAAAGGTAAAATCTAAAACCCGCCCGCGATAAAATCTATGCAATAGCTTAAAAAGTAAATTAAAAGATGTCACTTTTGTTAACATTTAAGATCTAAGATTCTGAAATACAGTAGGTATAGTCACAGATTACTAAAGAGTTACTACGTAAGTGTATAGATAGATAGTTCTCATCCTCACAGTGTTTCCGATGTGATAATGATAAGAAAGAAAATACAAATAATCAGTCAAAATGTATTTATTTTTCAACAATGTATTTTAATTCATTTCCAACATAATTTATTCGAAGTTCTACATTAAAAAACTACCTACATACAATAATAATATAACTTCATTGAGTAGTTTTTTTTACAAAATGTATAACAAAAATAAACTATATTTTGTGCATGTATTAAATTATCAAAACAAATGCATTAAATGTCAAAACGTTAATAGTATCAAGGTGTCGTCTGCGGAAAATCGAATAAAAATAATTCGCCTAGGCAGCCTGGCTGCGGCAGCCAATAAAACATATTATGACGTTGTATGGGAGCCCGCGCACTAGGCAGCCACGAAATACCCGCGAAGCCAGCTGGCTGCCGTGCAAACAGACAGCCACGATATCCCGGCTGCGGCAGCCAATACACGGCTGCTGCAGCCAGAGCGTGTGTAGGCAAATGTATTTGGCTGCCATCTGTCTCCGCACACTAGTTGTAGCAGCCAGACGTATTTTGGGTTCCAATTTTCCAAAAAATACTTTCGATACAGATAAATAATTTATTCATAAAATCACCCTTTTGAACAGTATACCTAGGTAAGGAATGTACTTATATAGGGCACCTATTCTATTATTGAAACGTTTCAAAAACGCCTCTGTAATGTTTATTTTTGTGAAAATTACATAAAAAATAACATTTTTGGGACATTTTATAGTAGAAAAATTATTTTCAAGGAAAAATAGCATACAAAAATTTTCACTTGGGTCAGTACCCCACCGTCTATACCAACTAGACTACGCAAGTCCACGCCTGTTGCCGTGAAAACTTCCAATGCTATATTCTCCTCTGATTGTTTACGATTAAGGCTCGTTAAAGCGCCATCTATCTAACGCTGCAGGAACAACTTTCCAGTTGTTTACACCTGCGTCGTAATGGTAAACTTTACAGTTAACTCATTACTAACGTAAGATGTCGCGTTACGACGTTAGGTTAGTAAAAGTAACGTTAGTAATGAGTTAACTGTAAAGTTAACCATTACGACGCAGGTGTAAACAACTGGAAAGTTGTTCCTGCAGCGTTAGGTTGATGGCGCTTTAACGAGCCTTAATCGTAAACAATCAGAGGAGAATATAGCATTGGAAGTTTTCACGGCACGACGCGTGAACTTGCGTAGTCTAGTTGGTATAGACGTTGGGGTACTGACCGCATGACCCAAAGACGCGAGTTCAAGCCTCGCCGCAAGTGAAAATTTTAGTATGCTATTTTTCCTTGAAAATAAATTTTCTAAATAAAATAGCCTTGAGCTACATACCAAAATTAAAAGAAATTTACATTTTATAGTTTTATAGTACGACCCCAGGTTTATTGATAATAAGTTGGTATGTAAGCGGTTGTTCTAAACATCTACAGAACAACTTTTGTAAATACGATTTTTTCCCGACTTTGAGGTTTTTTAGTATTTTTTACCTATACGAAAATTGGCTGTTTTTTTTTCGAGTAAAAAAAACCTTAAAATTTTCTAAAATAAAAACGTATTCGTTAAAGTCGTAGATCAACCGCCTTTCGTATTATATTACCGTCCCCAAAAGACACTGTACCTATAGTGTTTTTTTTACATTAATCTACCCATTACAGTTTTAAATTTTATACGTCACGATCTACGCGAAAAAATCATTAATATTTTAGTTTTTCGTAAAAATCACAAATAATTAAACAATTTTTTACGAAAAACTTTTTATATATTTTATTTTCGTAGTATCACGCGACGTTTCTTACATCGACAAAATAGGTTTAAGATTAACAGGACAATCTGCCTACTCTTTCTCCATACAAACGTAGTCGACTGTTTCCTCCCTGGATAAAGACATTAGAGCAAATATGTTTATGCCATAACACCTATATCTTCTATGACCATGCTCCTAAGTTTTGTTTTTTTTTTTATTTAGAATAGAAATTAAATTTGAAAAAAAAAACTGCTTTTTGAAAAATGCTTTCATAACTCTAGTACCCGGCGGGATTCGAACCAGCGACTACTGGTAAAATCCGAATCAGCGCGTTTGACCTCTTTGCCACGGGTAACCCAAAAAAAGATGTATGTAAGATGTAGATATAGGTTTATTTGAATAAAATGGTCTATAAAGGTCCCTACACACTACGCCGGCCGGCGGCAAATTCATCTGCTCATCCCTTTACTTTGTACATTCATATATTCGAGAAACTAATTTTAACTGTAAGGAATTGTAAACCTTATTTCTTATAGCCTTATTAATAAACGTGGAGTAAAGTCGGAGTAATTTTACCACTTTTTGTTTCTGTCTGTCAACTTTGAAAGTTCTTGCCACAGACAAAGCATGTTCTCATTACTCCGACCTTACTCCATGTAAGGCTATTCGTGTTCACCACACTGTAAGGAATTGTCAAGAAAAAATGTATCTGCAAAATCTCGCTTTTCTAAGAGCTCGTGTGGTCACTCAGTAATCGAGAGACGCGAGTTTGAGCCTCGCCGCAAGAGAATTTAGAAGTTATATTTTTTCTCGGAAATATTTCTAGTATAGTTATGACCAAAACATTGAAAAATACAGCGTGTTTCGAGGACGGTAATTTAAGCCGAAAGGAGTTTGTTCTAGACGTCTAGGCGAACAACTTTTATTCAACGACATTTGGAAAAACGAAGTAGTTTTCGAAAATGTTGATTTAGAAGTTTACTTGAAAATTAGTTGTTTCTTAGAGTTAGACGTCATTGACCTTAAGTTCTCCTTTTTTATAATAAACATTTATATTAAGCTTGGACTACTACAATCGAAATATTAATTACCTTTACTTTTAAAAACAGCTGGGTTTTTTTTTCAGTAAGACCTTAAGAGGATAGTCTCCATTCTCTTTCTCCATACAAACGTAGTTTAAATTTTCCTCCCTGGATAAAGACATTAGAGCAAATATGTTTATGCCATAAAACTTATATATGTCATGACAATGCATCTACCTTTTTATTTATTTTTATTTTCTAATTAAAATAATAATAAAAAATAATAAAATAATAAAAAAATAAAAAGGTAGATGCGTAGTCATGACAGATATAAGTTTTATGGCATAAACATATTTGCTCTAATGTCTTTATCCAGGGAGGAAAATTTAAGCTACGTTTGTATGGAGAAAGAGAATGGAGACGATCCTCTTAACATTAAAAAAAAAACTTTTGAATCTCGAAAAGTTCACCTGACATCCAGAACTACCCCATTTCGGCCAAAATTACCATTCCCAAAACACCCAAAAATATTAAGTATTTATAAGTCTGCTTGGATATCGTGTCAATCACGCAAACACAGCTGAACCTTTCGCGATGAGACTTGGTATGTAGATAGCTGAAAACCTGGACTTACATTCCAAGTTTCACCGTAACTATCTACAGTGTATTTCAAGGACGGTTGTTTAGGGGGTTATTCCATAAATCCCTATTGATAAACCTCATCAATGGGGTTTCTGAACTTTTTGTTCACAAATTCCCATTTTACTCAGAAACGGCAAGTAATAAAGATATGCGAAGAAAAAGTTCACAAATTCAAACACAACAAAACCCTTGTTTAAGGGGTGTTCTAGACTTCTAAATGAACCACCTTTGTTCTACGCTTATTGGAAATTCTATGAAATATCCCATTTTTTTAGTTTGAAGGTTACTTGAAAATCAGCTGTTTCTTAAAGTTAGGGGTCATTGACCTTTTATTTAGTTTGGACTACTAAATCTAAACATTAATCACATTTACTTAAAAAAACAGCAGTTTTTTCCGGTAAACCCTAACCTCAAATTTTTCGAACGAAAAAAAAATCGATTTCCTAAAAGTTTTTCGCCTAGACCTCTAGTTAGAACAAACCCCTTCAATTACCGTCCCCGATACAGTCTGTACAGTTGGAGTACAGTACTAACACGTTGCCTGATTATGAATATCCCGTGATGATTGGCTGACGACTTAGTTCCCGCGGGAACGTTACTTACGCGGTGAAACCGCGGGACGAAGCTTATTTCATACATTATAATGCTTATTGCGCATTCAGCGCCATTTCTGAGTCCATTCAAAATAAATTACTAATATGTAAACATTATTTCTTAGTGTTAATCCACACTTAGGAATACTGCTTTTTGAAAAAATGCTTTCAAAAACTTTAGTACCCGGCGAGATTCGAACCCGCGACTATTCTTACCCGTGGCGAAGCGGTTTAACGCGTTGGTTCGGATTACCAATAGTCGCGGGTTCGAATCCCGCCGGGTACTAAAGTTTTTGAAAGCATTTTTTCAAAAAGCACTAAATTACTAATAATTATGTCAACCCATTGCTAAATATTATTTGAGATAATATTGTATCACCTGGAAAGAAAAAAAAATATTACAAAAATGAAAGAAAAACACCGGCCAAGTGCGAGTGGGACACGCGCACGAAGGGTTCCGTACCATTGTGTATATAAAAAATCCTTGACAACGTAACGCAACGATAGTATTTATTTTAACGGTCCCGTTTTTACCCTTTAGGCACGGAACCCTATAAATAGCATGAACTTATGCATCGTTTTAAACATGAGTTCAGGTGTTTTAATTTGACAGATTTTTATTTCGTTTATTACGTTCGGTTTATGTTATTAACCTTACGTAGCGTTTATAAGAATGATTTTGCCTTAAGAGGACAGTCTCCATTCTCTTTCTCCATACAAACGTAGTTTACATTTTCCTCCCTGGATAAAGACATTAGAGCAAATATGTTTATGTCATAAAACCTATATCTGTCATGACAATGCATCTACCTTTTTTTTTTTTCTAATTAAAATAATAATAAAAAATTATAAAATGAAAAAAATAAAAAGGTAGATGCATAGTCATGAGTCATGCATGACAGATATAAGTTTTATGGCATAAACATATTTGCTCTAATGTCTTTATCCAGGGAGGAAAATGTAAACTACGTTTGTATGGAGAAAGAGAATGGAGACTGTCCTCTTAATCAACTGTTATGTGATAAAAAGTTATGCAAGGTTTATAAGTAATAGGGTAAGATTTCAGAGGTTTGTAATATTGAAAAACACATACCTGTTATATATAGAACTGCATGCTATGTACTATTACTTTTCTTTGGTGATCTCGGCGAATCTGTTTTGTCTGGGACATCCTGAAAATATATGAAATGTAGATAAACATCCTTACTAACATTATAAATGGGAAAGTAACTCTGGCTGTCTGTTGCGTTTTTTACGATTAAAGGGCTCAACCGATTTTGAAGTATTTTTGTGTAGAGATAGAAGAGAGCTTGGAGAAGGACGTAGGCTACTTTTGATCCTTAGATGAAAACAAACAAGAGTAGATACGGTATATTCTAACATTGCATATTCGATAACTGTGCAACACCTACATGCATTTTCAGAAAATTATTGTTTTTAAAAACAATTGTCTTTAAAAATTGATTTTCTTATAGGTATTTTTATTATTTTATTTTATTATTTCAGTAATTACACGTTTTTGTTTTTTTGTTTCCCTGAATGATTTAGGCATTTGTAAAATGAGCAAGAAGGCATTCTGATGGATTTCAAAAAGATAATCGCAGTGAGACAGCACGTGCTCCCGCGGCAACGGTTCGACATAAGACTGAGGCTAGTGTGTCAGCTAGACGCAGTTTTATCGTCTTATTTTCCGTGACTAGGTAACGTATCTTTAGTTTTTTGTTTTAATCTAAGTTTTGATCCCGATAATCGGGACTTACGGGCAGCTAGCCCTAGCGTGTCCGTTCCTCGTCTCCTTACCTCGTCGAGTGAGTGTCCGTTCCTCGTCTCCTTACCTCGTCGAGTGAGTGTCCGTTCCTCGTCGAGTGAGTGTCCGTCCCTCGTCTCCTTACCTCGTCGAGTGAGTGTCCGTCCCTCGTCTCCTTATCTCGTCGAGTGAGTGTCCGTTCCTCGTCTCCTTACCTCGTCGAGTGTGTGTCCGTTCCTCGTCTCCTTACCTCGTCGAGTGAGTGTCCGTTCCTCGTCTCCTTACCTCGTCGAGTGAGTGTCCGTTCCTCGTCGAGTGAGTGTCCGTCCCTCGTCTCCTTACCTCGTCGAGTGAGTGTCCGTCCCTCGTCTCCTTATCTCGTCGAGTGAGTGTCCGTTCCTCGTCTCCTTACCTCGTCGAGTGTGTGTCCGTTCCTCGTCTCCTTACCTCGTCGAGTGTGTGTCCGTTCCTCGTCTCCTTACCTCGTCGAGTGTGTGTCCGTTCCTCGTCTCCTTACCTCGTCGAGTGTGTGTCCGTTCCTCGTCTCCTTACCTCGTCGAGTGTGTGTCCGTTCCTCGTCTCCTTACCTCGTCGAGTGTGTGTCCGTTCCTCGTCTCCTTACCTCGTCGAGTGAGTGTCCGTCCCTCGTCTCCTTATCTCGTCGAGTGAGTGTCCGTTCCTCGTCTCCTTACCTCGTCGAGTGAGTGTCCGTCCCTCGTCTCCTTATCTCGTCGAGTGTGTGTCCGTTCCTCGTCTCCTTACCTCGTCGAGTGTGTGTCCGTTCCTCGTCTCCTTACCTCGTCGAGTGAGTGTCCGTCCCTCGTCTCCTTATCTCGTCGAGTGAGTGTCCGTTCCTCGTCTCCTTACCTCGTCGAGTGAGTGTCCGTCCCTCGTCTCCTTATCTCGTCGAGTGAGTGTCCGTTCCTCGTCTCCTTACCTCGTCGAGTGAGTGTCCGTCCCTCGTCTCCTTATCTCGTCGAGTGAGTGTCCGTTCCTCGTCTCCTTACCTCGTCGAGTGTGTGTCCGTTCCTCGTCTCCTTACCTCGTCGAGTGAGTGTCCGTCCCTCGTCTCCTTACCTCGTCGAGTGTGTGTCCGTTCCTCGTCTCCTTACCTCGTCGAGTGAGTGTCCGTCCCTCGTCTCCTTACCTCGTCGAGTGAGTGTCCGTTCCTCGTCTCCCGCAGTGTATCGTCATCGTCGTCAGCATCCGTGTTCACGTCATAGAACTCTTCGCTGTCCATGTCTATGTCTGTACCTGAAGTATTACATCATTTGTTTTGAGCGGTTTTGGTCTAGTGGTAGATACCCCGGCTTTCATTCCGAGAGTCGTGGGTTCGATCGAATCCAGGCCGACCGCGCACCAATGTCTTTTTCTTTAAGAAAAAGGTATGTGCGCTAATAACATCGCTCTTACAGTGAAGGAAAAACATCGTGAGGAAACCAACATGTCCTAGGACTCACCACGGTCCGAAGACATGGGATATTCAGTGTTTTCTATGTATCATATGTATGTATTTACAAAAAAAAAGTATAATATGTAGTATATCCGTCGTCTAGTACCCATAGTACAAGCCTAGAGCTTAGTTTGGGGCTAGATTGCGCTGTGTGTAACGTCGTGCAATATTTATTTATTAGGTTTAGGTTTATAGATCTTTATTTCTCTAAGATTACAATTAATCACTTACGAGAAAAAACTATTTCTAAACATTACAACTAAGTTTTCTGTGCATACAATCTATAGCCATAAAATATAAATCAAAAACACTTAATTTTATGCACTATTTTATGTAACCAATACAAATAAAATAGGGTAGACTAATAATATATTACTTAATAATATAAATAAAAACTAATTATTGTTTGGGTTCTGTTATGGGGTGGGTCAGGTAGGTCTTTTTAAAAAACTACTTTTATATTTTACCTATTTATTTACTTAGAACAAGTTGATATAAAAAAGATTTGGAAATAGAATTTTAAAAAGAACATGTCGCGTCCCTGTCTGAATAATAACTAAGTAGAAAACAGTGGAAATGTTGGACGAGCAGTCGGAAACCGATTGCTTGTCTCAGCATTCTTATTTTATAATATGACGAATAAAAATAATATATCTTATTTTTTATATTATTATTTTATTGACGACCTCTGTGGCGCGTCGTGCGAAAGCGCGACTGCAATGCAGGAGGTTGCGGGTTCGATTCCCGCCGGGTGCAAGTATTTATGTTTAAAAAATAAATATTTGTGTCTGGTCGGGTCCCTCTACGTATAAATTTACAAAAGAAAAATAAATATAAGTATTATATCCGTTGTCTAGTCAACGTAACACAAGCTTAGTAGCTTACCACGGGGCTAGATGGCGCTGTGTGTTGTTCACAGATTTTTTTTATTTTTTTATTTATATGTTTTGAAGGAAAAGATTTCGTAACAGCTCCGTATCCAAAAGTCAAAACTAGTTTGGAGGTAGGTATTTACAAGTTAGTGTGTACCTCCAAAGGGAAGATCTTCCACCGGGCAGGTAGTTTAGCCTGGTAGGTCGCGTTGTATAATTATGAGCCTATCTCGTAAAGAATGTTGCGAGTGCGATTCAGGATTTCGTACTAGTAACGCCATCTAGTTGTTTCTGTGGATGTCCGCCACATTGGGACCAAATGTCTGTCTGTCTGTCACCAGGCTGTATTTTACGAACCCGTGATAGCTTGACAACGCGAACGTAACGCAATCTAACCCCAAACTAAGCACTAAGCTTGTACTATGAGTACAAGCCTGGTACAGTCAGCACCAAAAGTCGATGACCACATTTAAAGTTTCAAAATCGCTATACATAAGAAGCGCCATAATAGAATAAACATTTGTTAAGTTCAAAACTTGCCAAACACTACAAAGTCAAAAGTCTCTGAACATCACATTGTCAAAAATTACTGATCATTATAATTTGTAAAAGCATCTTAACATCAAGCTTTACAAAACTGACTGATCAATAGCAAATATACCACATATTAGTTTTCGTTTTGTAAATACATACAAATGCATGATACATAGAAAACCAGCCACACTCAACCAGAAACAACCATATATTTTTTAGCGTAAATGCCTTCACCCGGCGGGAATTGAGCCCCCAACCATCGCATCATTCTGCATTGCAGTCGGGCCTTCGCCCAACGCGCCACAGAGGTCGTCAAAGTGGCCCCAACTCACCTATAACCGACTGGTAGTCTGTGAAGTACTCGGAGTCGCTCGCGTAGCTCTGCTCCTTAGCTTCGAGCGCGTCGAGCGCGTCGCGCGCGTCGCCCGCGGCGCTCGGCTCGGGCCGCGGCCGACGCGGACGACGCTCTTTTAGTCGCCGGAGTTTACTGCAATACCAGTCACAATACCACTTGTATTATATTAGCAGTGCCCGCGACTTCGTCGCCTAATTTTTTTTGAAAATATAATATATAATTTTGGAAGCATATAGCCTTCCTCAATAAATGGACTATCCAGCACTGAAAGAATTTTTCAAATCGGACCAGCGGTTCCTGAGATTAGCACGTTCAAACAAACAAACAAACCCTTCAAACCCTTCAGCTTATGCTAAAAGTAATAAACACCATGCGATTAAAACTGAAAAATGAGTATCATTTCAGGATTTATCTATACTAATATTATAAAGCGGAAGAGTTTGTTTGTTTGAACGCGCTAATCTCAGGAACCACTGGTCCGATTTGAAAAATTCTTTCGGTGTAGGATAGTCCATTTATTGAGGAAGGCTATAGGCTACTTTTGATCCCGATATTCCCACGGGATCGGGACTTATGCGGGTGAAACCGCGGGGATCTGCTAGTTTATTTATATGGTGGTATTTTACCTTTCCTTCTGCAGATCTCTTAATGCTTCAAGCTCTGATCTCATTGATGTTACTTGCTTGTCCAATCTTGCTACTTCGTTCACTGTAAAACATAAAAAAGTTAACCCATGGATTCACCCTTGTAAGTCCCGATTCCGCAGAAATTTTGACATAAAAAGTAGCCTTAGCTATTTATTGGGTCCTCTTTTCATGACGGTTCTCCCAAAAATTCTTTTACCATTACATTCACCCTAAGTAACATAGGCTACTTTTGATCCCGATATTCCCACGGGATCGGGACTTACGCGGGTGAAACCGCGGGAATCTGCTATCTTACATAAAATTTGCCACATGATGTAGTTTTTACCAGACTGCCAAAGGAATCCTATTTTTCTAATGACATGTTAAGTCTCTGGAAAAGTCAGCAGTAGAGATCTTGATATTGTGTTTTATATAACTTTCAAACAATTTCTTACTAAAACTTAATGAAACACGCCCTGAAACATGTCACTTTAGTTAGGACATCATGTGATCCGATAATGATTTTTCGTATTTTATCAATTTATCATTTAGATTTTTTTTTAATGTTGACAAATTAATTACACATAATAAGTGTACTTAATTAATAAAAAAAAAAAAAAAAATATTATTTTTTGACACATATTTCTTCATATTTTTTTTAAACATCATGATACTATAAAATTTCTATTAATTTTTGTATGTAGCTCAAGGCTATTTTGTTTAGACGCAGGTGTAAACAACTGGAAAGTTGTTCCTGTAGCGTGAGAAAGATGGCGCTCTAACGAGCCTTAATCGTAAACAATCAAAGGAGAATACAGCATTGGAAGTTTTCACGGCACGGGACGTGAGCTTGCGTAGTCTAGTTGGTAATGACGTTGGGGTACTGACCCAAAGACGCGAGTTCAAGCCTCGCCGCAAGTGAAAATTTTTGAATGCTATTTTTCCTTGAAAATAAATTTTTCTAATCATAATACTAATTAATTCCTATAATATATTCCACACCATTGTTATGGTAGAATGTAAGAAATGTACCTATTATTTAAAACCTTGTATACCTACTACATTTTTTAAATAAATTAATTTTGTATTTGTATTAAAAAAAGCCTAAATGAATTTAAATAAATAAATTTGAATGTATTGTGCTATTGTTTTTATTTATTTAATTTTGTTTCTGATATGCTGTTTATGTTGCTGTGTGCTTGTCCTAATAAACATATTTTCTTTCTATTTAATATTTTATTGTTAAGTAGGTATATTTAAATTGAACTTAAAAATTGAGACTAAAAAGAAATCAAAACATCTACCGCTGACTATGTCAAAGAATTAATAGGTCCTTTTCACAAGATGTGGAATTCAGAAAGAAAATATTTTTCAAATTCTCATATTTTATATCAATTGAGAACATTTATAAACAGACTAGCAGAGTCCCGCGGTTTCGACCGCCTAAGTCCTTATCCCGCGGGTTTAGACCTTTTCTTAGTGGATACCTACACATCACAAAGAACACACTCTTACAATTCCATGTCTCTAGGACCAGCGGTTTGGGCTCTGCGCTGATATATGGTTGAATCAATCAGTCAGGACATTGAATTCTATATAATATAGATAGATATTGAAAACATCCAACAACAATATGTGTTTGTTAACTTCATGCTAATTTGGTATTTATAACCATTTGAACTTTACCAAAGGTTGATACATACTATAAGCCAGAAAAATGGTTTTTTTTTTTATGATTAATGAAAAACAAAAATGTATGTTCGTTTAGTACGGTGTCCGGTTGGTACGACGTAATACCACCGGTCCCTTGCCCGTCGCTATAACCGGATTCTACTGTACTTAGTAGTAAATAAATAAGTGTTGTTTCTTACCCAACATTGTTCTTCTCTTTTCCGCATAGATTTGTTCATATATAAACACACCAGCCGCTCCAACGATGCCGACTATAGCTGCACCCATCATCACACGTGAGGAGAAGTTCACATAGCTGCTCATGTTGTCAATATTTCCTCGATTTCTTTAGTCGAAATGAAGATGTTTCAAGGATTTTTTTTGGTAGGGAAAGTGTGCCTGAATGTTGCTAAGTTGCTAATGAAGTCGATGTACAGATATTGATGTTAATTACTGGCTAGTTATTATGAAAATTAATTTAATTGCACAAGCCAAAAAGCAATCGTCATTGGCCGACAAAGTACGGAATGAAAATGTGCGCAAGGTGTGAATATTGTGTAACGGTGCGTTATTGAACTGTTTACATTCGAAGTAGATAAAAATTCACCGGGTTTCAGCAGAAATTACAAAGGATAAATTGAAGAAAAAGAAAATAAAGTGAAATCAGTGAAGTCAACCTACTAACCCCACTTGTCAAAATATCGCTCTTCTCTGCTGTCAGTTAGTTTGTCAAACAATTTTTACCAAATAGACAAAAATAGTTTTGTCCTTGTTTCACGTTATTTATTAGACAGAGTCAGCTAGACCAATGGTAAATATCAGTATGCTAATCGCTCGCTAGTGAATGGAACGCTTATCCCGGTCTCACACTGGATGTTATTTATTCTGATGATAATCCGAATGAAAATCGACTAAACCGATTTTTTCTATATGGTAACACCGTAACTTAATGTCAATTTGAATTTTTATTCTGTGGTAAACGCTTTGTTTCGCTCGCGAGCATTTTTCAATTTTGTTTTCGTGTTTTGAATGTGATTTGTGGTCATCTGCGTAATTACATCGATATAAATGGAATACAATAAAATACTGTAGATGAATCTACCTACCATCGGCATAATTTGTGACATGCCCAACAAAATAGGCTTTTGTAGAAAATCGTTTGATTTTTTGTGAATGTTAAACGTCGCTAGATTTATCTACAAACCCTTTCAAACGCTCATAATATGAGTGCTTTAAAAGGTAAAAAAGACTCCTCAACATCTGGAGTTACTGAAAACATCACAGCGCCCGATAAATCGCCCTTAGCAAAAGACACTGACGATGCCGAAAATACTACGAAATCTCTAGAAGTTGGCGGTGGAGACACCGGGAAGGACAAAAACGATGGTAACCATCTTTCTATAGACCCACGAACTGACCAAAACGGTATAATTATCGCCACAAAACTGAAACTATTGCATGTAACGAAACTATTCATAAAATAACTGCACCAGGAGTTTCACAAGCGCTAGTCCCGATCTAGTGAAAATATCGGGATATAACGTAGCCCATGTTACTCCCGAAGATTCAATGTATCCTCATATTAAATTTCATCAAAGTCAGTCCAGTAGTTCCAGAGATTACCTCCTACAAACAAAGGATCAATCCAAACTTTACCTCTTTATAATTTAAGTTAAGATAATAACTACTCATAAATCAGCTGTATTATCTAAAACTACATTTTAAGTACAGTAATACGCCTCTTATTAATACTTAATATGCCGCCCAGCTTTATACGATTTTTAATGCAAAAATCAAATATAAAGTGCCACTAAATTTTTAAGGAAAAGTTTTTAGTCAATTGTTCTTGTTGTTAATTGGCCTTTGAATTAATCACTTTTTACTTTAACTGTTTGTTTCCACCACTAGCCCTATAACTGGGCTTATTTGCATGACTTAAAGCCATAAGTTACCTCATCATGTTTTCCTTTAAACACTTTACCTTAGCCAAAGCCCTACTTGTCTATAAATATGTCAATAATTATAAGTTAGAGGTCTTAGGGCGACCTGAAAACTCTAACACTAAGTGAGCCATACCACTAAGTAAATAGAAGAATAATAAAGAGGTGTTAATAAAAAAAATTATTTTGGAGTTTTGAGTTTTGTTGCTTTCGAATATGAGTTTTTTGTTTACAACTATCTGCACCCCGCGGTTTCAACCGCGTTAGTTCTGGTCCTGCTTGATTTACGGAACAAAAGTATCCTATGTCCTTCCTCTGGTTCTAAGCTACATCCCCACCAATTTTCAGCCAAATCGGTTTGGCTATTCCTGAGTTATAAATAGTACTAACTAACACAACTTTCTTTTAAATATATAAAGGTTTTGATCTAAGATTTTAAGACAGAGTATAGCAGTGCCCTGTTGTTTCACCCGTATATGTCCCGATCCTGTGGGAATCTTGGGATAAAAAGTTGCCCTGTGTTATTAAAGACTTCAGCTATCTACACACTGCTGAGTTACATTTCAATTGGTTCAGAGGTTTTTGTGTGAAAGAGCAAAAACACATACACACTTACATACTTTCACCTTTATAATATTAGTAGGATATGATTTTTTTTAAAGAAGAAAAATATTATGTAGTTTGTAGGTAACTAAGTAGACAATGGTAATTAATTATCCATTGTCTGGTCACCATAATACAAGCTTAATACATAATACAATGCTTAGTTGCTTAGCATCATTGTGTTAAGCAACTAAGCTAGAGCAACAATAATTTAATGAAATTTATTTATTAAATATCAAATAAAATTATTATTTTATAACTTATCAAATATTAATTAATATTTGATAAGTTATTGTTTCTTATGTACAAAATGAATAATTCATTTTTATATATTTTATTTATTATTTATAGATGATCTCCAAACTCCATTGAGGGAAAAAGATGAAGAGATTACTAAAAATGATGGTGCGGTTATCAAGGACAGCCCTTTAAATTCTAGCCCTGATATAGATGAACTACTATCGCAAGAAAATGTTCCAAAAGACAATACCCCTAATGTAGAATTAGAGAATTCAAACTTTCAACTTGACAATGACAAAAATCAGTCTGATGAACTTAGTGACTCGTGTGAGGATCTAGAGTTAAAATGGGAAGACGATGAAAAAGATGAAGATTGCCCAACAAATCTATCTGAAGAAGCTTTAAAATCACTTGATAAGGAGTTAGGTATTGAGGGCAAATTGGCTGAAATAGAAACAAATAGAGAAAACCCTAGTGACACTAATAAAGAAAGTATGAATATCGAGACTACAGAAGGAAAATGTAATAAAATGATTGGCGAAGATAGCAAACATGAAATAGAAGAAGATGCATCATCTAAAACTGACGCAGAATTGATATGTAGCAACAATGATATCATAAAAGATGATCTTGATTCTCAAAAGTCTGAAGGCTCTATGGAAATAAATACTGATGCAACAAATATTGCCACTACTTCTGCAACATCAATTGTAGAGGAAATGGATGTGAATTTAATTACGAATGACAACAAATTAAAAGTTTTTGACACACCTGTTGAAATTATTGAGCAATCAGATTTGCTAGAGCAAGAAAATTCGATTAAAACTGATGCTGAAATAGCCATGGCAGTTAATGATGATTGTACTGATATTGAGATGACAGAAACGACTGATCAATCTTTGCCAGAAATAAATTCTTTAGAACAAATCAAAGTGAATCTAGAAACTGAAAGTGGTCCCAATGTAAGTTCCCAAGAGATTGCTACAGATGAAGTAATCGCTGATGAAAATGTTGAAAGTACTGAAATCAAAGATAATACTACGAAATTAAATAAAAAGGTGACTAAAGGTATGAAAACAGATTTAGGTTTGAATAAACCAGATGTTATGCTTGAAATCCCCACTCAAGAACTTATTGACATTGACGATTTTGATGATTCTTCAGAATTAGATAAAGAAATGTTCGATTCTGAAATAAAAGATACTTTAAATAATATTTCAACTTCTGAAACGAACGTCGAAGATAATAAATTAACAATTGGACAACCATATTCAGCCACACTACCTGAAGACAAAGATATGACTGTCACAGAATTAGTTAAAATGGCTACAGAAGAAAAAAAATCGATAGAAACTGAAGATAACTTAGACAAAAACAATACACCTGATACAGACATGCTGATAATGAGTAATGAAATACCTGTGTCTAGCAATAAAAGTCCTATAGAAGTCATTTCCAAAAACAATGACCAAATAATTCCAGATGAATCATCTTCTAAAGCCAGTGATGATAATATAGAACAAAACGATAAAGTTGATGACAATTTAATAACCAACCTTGCCACAAAAACTGTTCATTCAGAAGTAGCAGTCGAACCTGCTTCTAAATCTGAGGACAGCATGACCGATGATCAAACTTCAAAAGTGAGTACTCACACGACAAAAGAAACACCGGATTTGGATAATAATTTGAAAGCAGATGTTGCTGAAGATACTGTAAATACAACAGAAAACGTTACTAAAGCTGATGATAATAATACAATAGAAGATGCCTCGGAAAAAGACAAAGCAGCGGAACAAATTTCTAAACCTAATGAAGGTGATATGACTGAATGTGATGAGACATGTAAGATACCAAAAGAATCATACAATAATGAAACTAAAACACCAGAGAAAAATAAACCAGAAGAAGCCTCTAATCAGAATCTAGAAACTACTGAACTAGCTGAAAATGCAGCCACCAAACCCGTCTCTGACACAAACGAATACAATTTACCGAAGGAACCAGAGGATGAAAGTACAACAACAAAATGTGACGATGAACCAGAAACAGCAAAAGCGGGTACATCTCATCCTGATGATGAAGGCCTAGAAATGTCTGACAGTCTGGGGCTTCTAGCCGAGTCATCGAGGGTCATGGATGATGATGATGATTCTGATGACTTTGACAGGGATCAAGATCACGAGCAGGACCATGATCAACATGATCTGGATCATGATTTGCTTCCGGAACTGGATATAGATCCAGATGATGGTGAGTTATTTTACCTTCTTTTCAAAGCATGTGCTTATTTTTTCAAATGGTTCTAGAATGCTTAGCGTTGGCTTACACACTTAAAAATATAAATACCCGAGGATCTCTTTTGTTAGATAAGTTTGATTTATAGATAAGTTTAATTCCTTTATTCTTTTTGTGTGTGCAAAAACATCTTTTAGTTATAAACGATGATTAACAAATGACTAAGGCTCGATTATACCAACCAAACTGGAATAAGCGACAAATAGCAATTCTATGCATAAATTATCCTTTGTTCATGAGACTCGAACTGTGAAAGCGAAGTTCATTCTTTGCTGATTCTAGTTTGGTTGATTCAAGCCTAAGTTAAGGACGAGGCGACTCTTACCATTTCCATACAAACTTAATACCAAAATAAATTATGAAAAATTTAGTTTTCTACCTTAATATCGATATTATTCGGATTAAGATTTTAGTAAAGGGTCCCCATCACAAGGTTTTCCAAAATATTAAGGTAGAAAACTAAATTTTTCATAATTTATTTTGGTATTAAGTTTGTATGGAAATGGTAAGAGTCGCCACGTTCTTAAGTAAAGTTGTTTCTGTCTATCAACTTTAAAACTTAATGCCACAGTTAAAGACAAACAATACATAGTATATGCATGTGTTAATCATTGTTTATAATTAAAGTAGTAAGTGTAAGTTTATTTTATATTTTAACTGCTGTATTGCTGTACTTTTATCTAATTGTTTTTACGGGTATTTTATAAACTTTTCGTATATATTAGGGAGATATTATAGGTCTATGATTGCTCTCTTATTTGTCAGCAATCTGGCTTTAGCTCTAGTTTTAAGCTAAACTCTTGGCATTCACTCAGTAGTGATGTCGAGAAAGCCGAGACAATATCAATATCTATATTGATTTTTCTATTATTAATTTCTACTCTTGTACTATGATTTTTAAAGCTTTAACTGCTGATATTTGTTTGCTGTTTGTTGTCTGTCGTTGCTGACTCGTGTCTAGTTTGGTGTTGGAGTGTCTTTATCAAAAACTTTCGGAAAAGCATGTTCTGGCTCTATTTTTATGTTAAAGCTTCTACTAAATTCATAGCATAACTGTCTTGACTCAATTCTCGAACGCTTACTTACCTACCTACCACTGCATAGCCGGCAGCGCGCCAATGTAAAAAAAAGTACTCTTTTATCATCGATCCTACGGTGAAAGAAAACATTGCGAGGAAACCCACGTCTTATAATCACGTATAATGGTCCTATGAGGCTTCGCACGAAGGAATGTTCAGCGTAAATTCAACTTAAGCAGTTGCCCATCGAAGTACATCCTTGGGCGATTGCTTAAGTGTGGAATTTTATACAGTGGTAGGTAAGGTGTTGCACATTGCTTATACCACACACCGCTTGTAAACAAGTGTCTCCCCTCCCGCTCTCTCCCCTCGACATCACCGCTTCCTCTATCACTCGTCTCATCAGGAATTTAACATTTACTTTGCGTTTGTTTCTAATTGTATTGACCACCTGCCAAATAGCTTTGCTTGGGTATGTCGCTTTTTCGAGTTCTTTCTGTACTGCTGTTCATTTTGCTTGTCTTAAAACTTTTTAAATTCTCACATAATGTGTATTTATTTCTAATTATTATTTAAATTTCATCTGACATTATGCCTGCCGTTATAAATAATTAAAAATATTTCTCGATTTTCTTTCACTTGTCACTTTATTGGGTGGGTTTTCTGGAGGTTTTAAAGACCATTGACTTGGACCCAATTTGAGGATGTCTATTTGCGGAAAACAAACCCGTAAACAATTATAATTACAAGACCATTAACTTAAATAGTGATTATTTATATTTTAATTTTAAAAACAACAATTGAGTTTATTTATTTTTTACTTAAACTGTAAAATTTAACAGATTTTTAAGTTAACTACTGTTACAGTTAACGGTCTGTAAAAATCTATAGCTTCTCACTGTTCTATATATCTAAAAGTCCTGTTTTTATTTACTCTATTCCCTAACTTTAACTCTCTTATTAATAAACATGGAATAGCGTTGGATTAGATTTACCACTTTTTGTTTCTGTATGTCAACTTTGAAAGACAAACCATGTTCTCAGTAACCTGACCTTACTCCACGTTTATTAATAAGGGTAGGTATAAGTGTAAAAAAAAATATTTTCTCTTTTGGTTGTTGTCTGTTTTATTTCCTATTTTAAGTATTTATATGTGTGTAGGTACTTAATCTTTTTTTATGTATCATACATAAGTATGTATTTACAAAAATAAAAGTGCCAAGTTCTTATTTTGCGGCTAGATTACACTGTGTGCAACGTCGTGGAATGTGTTATTATTATTTTGTGTTTTTTCGTTTACATCTTTTCCCCATATCTCTTATATTTATTCATCGTGTGCTTATCCCAACAAATGCTTTCTTTCTTTCTTCCTTGAAACTGTCAATAAAACAGCTTGGCTGCAAGTTGAAACCGCTTGGTCAATGAAAGAAACATTACAGAAAGCAGTAACCTCCCAACGGCTGAACAGTCCGAAGAATCCAACCCTCCCTCGGATGAGCCTCAAACAGATGACAAGGACGGAGCAGCATCGGATGACAATGTGGCAGAGGACGATGGAATTTGTGATAAAGATACAAAAGCTGGTATTCTCGATGATATTGTTTGTGAAGAGGTAAGTAAAGTTGAGGAGGTAATGTTACTCGTCTTTCCCTGTGTTTTTCTCAATTTACCTCTTCTCACTACCTTTCTTCTCTCCTTCCTTATTCTCTCCTCCCTCTTTATTCCCACTTTTCTTCTCCCTTTTCTTATTCTCTCCTTCCCTGTTCTCTCCTCCCTTATTCTCTCCTCCCTTATTTTACCCACCTTTCTCCTCCTCTCCCTTATTCTCCCCTCTCTTATTCTCCCCTCCCTTATTCTCCTCTCCCTTATTCTCTTCTCCCTTATTCTCCTCTCCCTTATTCTCCCCTCCCTTATTTTCCTCTCCTTTATTCTCCTCTCCCTTATTTTCCCCTCCTTTATTCTCCTCTCCCTTATTCTCTTCTCTCTTATTTTCCCCTCCCTTATTCTCCCCTCCCTTATTTTCCCCTCTCTTATTATCCTCTCCCTCATTCTCCCTTTCCCTTATTCTCCCCACTTTTCTTCTCCCCTCTCATTCCCTTCCAGTTTATGTGTTCCTAAACCGAGTCCATCAACCTCTGGGTTGAGAGCTAGTCCAAATAATTATAGATGATCCGGTCCAAGATGTAACATGCTGGGCATTGAAACCGACCCGTTAACATAATAAAAACGTACGTTTATTCATTCGGATATTAGCAAGATATCTCTTAGAAACGTCGGTTATTACAATGTAATTTACTGTGTCTTCCGAACCTAAACTCATTCTTCTGATTCACGATTATGATGCTCTCTATTAGAGACTAGAAGGAGAAATGTCGCCTGATAGTGATCCATTTCAAACTCGTCTCTGACGGACGAGACGAGCCAGTTCCAAACGTCAAACTGGAGGGAACATTACTCACACACCGCAAGATGGCGCAAAATTCGAACGTCGTTGTTAGAATACACACCATCTAGGACCTACCTGGGACCTAGATTCTAGGTCATCTAAGACCTATATTATTAGTCATCTAAACCTTAAGTCATCGTGTTAGTTCAATATCGTAATATTATTGCTTACAGATTGTCAAATCTGCTACCCAAGGCGACGAAGTTGTAAGTACTTTTACACACCTACGGCTAATTTATATTTGGAACCTTGAGATTTGAGGAGGAACACTAACTTTTTATCCCGGCAGAGGGCGCTAGTCGACTGATCTTAGGTTTGAATTAAGAACTGTCAAACAGGTGTTTTTTACAACTCTCGGCGCCAAATTGGTCATATCGGTCTCAGACCGAAAGAAAAAAAAACTTGGCGTTTTCATTCGTAGGGGACCATCAACAAAAAAAAACCCGGCCAAGTGCGAAACTCGCGCACGAAGGGTTCCGTACCACTATCACAATTGGGTACGGAACCCTAAAATGGTTTACAACAACTTTGATTCAAAGAAAATCTGAAACTTATAAGAAACTCTTTGGTCAGTGAAGGCAGACTAGTATATTTGACAGATAGGGCAGCCGTTTTGAATTCCATGACCAACTCGATTTGACTCGACCAATCAGAAGCGACCTCACATCGTACTAGAATTCCCTTGTAGTTTTTGAAACACGTTTGTTGTATGGGAGCCCCTTTTAAATAATTGTTTTATTTTGTTTTTAGTTTGTTTGTTGTTGTAGCGGCAACCGAAATACATCTTCTGTGAAAATTTCAACCTTCTAGCTATTACGGTTCATGAGATACAGCTTGGTGACAGACGGACAGACGGACAGACGGACGGACGGACAGACAGCGAAGTCTCAGTAATAGGGTCCCGTTTTTACCCTTTGGGTACGGAACCCTAAAAAAGAACATCCGAGGCCAGCGCCATCTGCTCACAGCTTTGCGTGTGCCACCCCATTTACTATATGATTGTTCCAGTCGCCAGAAGAAATTCAAGTGAAACAAGAAAAACCTGACACATCTAAGAAGGAAGAAGATGGTTGCGTTCTAAGGGAATTACTACTCAGAGACCAAGGTATGTGAACATACACTCCCTTACTTATGTGGTAAACTCTAGTAGCCTTATTAATAATCGTGGAGTAAGGTCGGAGTAGTGAGAACATGCTTTGTCTTTTTCTGTTACAAGAACTTTTAAAGATGACAGACAGAAACAAAATGTGGTTAAATTACTCCGACCCTACTCCACGTTTATTAATAAGGCTATAGGTGCACTGCCTACCACTCAAGCTGTTACAGTTCTACTCCATCCAAAGGTTGCCTGGAAGAAATCGATAAGGCCGCCCATTTGTGCAACTTAATTTTAAGCTGGCTTTTTATGTGTTTTTTGTATTTTCTTTGTTTATGTTGTGCAAATAAAGATTTCTATCTATCTATCTATAAACGACTGCGTCCCGCGGTTTCGTCCGCGTAAGTCTCGTATAAGTAAAGTATTACTAAATAAATAGTACTGACTAATACTCTTTATTTGTAAAATTTAGAGGGATATTTGTGATATTATTATATCGAGAAAAAAAATCTGTAATTGTGCTTTCACAGAATACAGGACCTAGTAAATATCCTTGTAAAACTTTAATACGTATGGTTTTCAATACTGATGTTTCAAAATACATTTTATAGTTACCTGTCCGAGAAAAATCAGTTCTGGCCTACTACAGAGGCTTAACAGACAGAGACAAACGTTACATAAACTTAGTCATCTACATCTACACTAATATTATAAAGAGGAAAGATTTGTATTTTTGTGTGTGTGTGTGTGTGTGTGTGTGTGTTTGTCTGTATGTTTGTAATAAACTCACAAACTACTGGACCGATTTCTAAAATTCTTTCACTATTAGAAAGCTACATTCACCCTGAGTAACATAGACTACTTTTATTCCCGATATTCCCACGGGATCGGGACTTACGCGTGTGAAACCGCGGGACGCAGCTAATACGTAATATTATTCAAAAGGCAAATTGTGTTATTATTTATTATTATATAATTACTAGCTGACCCGGCAAACGTTGTTTTGCCTTATAAATTATAGATAGTAGCCGATTCTCAGACCTACTGAATACGCATATAAAATTTGGTAAAAATCGGTAAACCCGTTTCGGAGGAGTACGGTAACTAACATTGTGACATGGAAATTTTATATATTAGATAAGATTACAGTAAAAGGCGATGAATCTCCGACATCTCCAAGTAAATATTACTGAGACTTCGCTGTCTGTCCGTCTGTCACCAGGCTGTATCTCATGAACCGTGATAGATAGACAATTGAAACTTTCACAGATGATGTATTTCTGTAGCCGCTATAACTACAAACAAATACATAAAAACAAAATATAACAAATATTTAAGAGGGGCTCCCATACAACAAACGTGATTTTTCAAAGTTGAACGCGTTGCGTACACGGGTTTCGCTTGGTTCAGTGTTTATTTTAGGGTTCTGTTTCATTTTTAAATAGTGATAGTGGTACGGAATCCTTCGCGACTCGCACTTAGCCGGTTCTTACATAATATTATTCAAAAGGCAAATCATATTATTATTACAGAAAAAGCCGATGAATCTCCGACATCTCCAAGTAAATCAATGAGATTAACATTGTCAAGTACGAACCAAGCTAGTGTCATGACTTATGTGGACTTGGGGGAGAGTTCTGATGACGGTAAGACCTTTTTGGGAAACCATACTTTTTTTACCCGACTACAGAAGAAGAAAGGTTTTTTTTTCTTCATCATGGCGTCGATCCACGAAGTGTTGTAACTTCGCACATCTGCCAGCGTCGAGTTTATTATCGTATCCTTCTTCTTCTTTTAGCTTTGGCGTCGTACATCTTGTACATCTTGCCATTAACAAGTATTGGCCCGATCGGCCTCAAAGTTTCAAGTCGGGAGCTATGGCAAAGCGGTGGCAACTTTACCATAACCTTCACGGAGCTTTGACAGGACGAAGAAAGTCCATGTTTAACATTCAATTTTGTTTTCACTACACTTGTGCACATTCACGGAACTAAATTAAATAAGATCCCACACAAAATTACACAATTTAAGCCGGTTTACAACATAGTTTCACGTAAACAAAATTGGAGCGCGACATGTTGTCTCCACGTTCCCGCCAAAAAACCGAAGAAGAAAGGTTCATAAGTTTCTTCATAATATAGTTTTGGCGTCGTACATCTTGTACATCTTGCCAGTATCAAGTATTTTGCATGAAATTAGCCCGATCGGCCTATAGTTTCAAGTCAGGGGCTATGGTAAAGCGGTGGCAACTTTACCAAAACCTTCAAGGAGCTTCGGCGCGAATCAACGGAAAGTCCATGTTTAACACTCAATTTTGTTTTCACTACACTTGTGCACATTCACGGAACTAAATTGAATAAGATTCCACCAAAATTTCACAATTTAACCGAGTTTACAACATAGTTTAACGAAAATAAACTTGGAGCACGACATGTTGTCTCCGCTTTCCCGCCGAAAGTCCAAGAAGAAAGGTTATGATTTTCCATATTGCACCAAAACCACAGAATACATAAATAGTACAAAACCACAGAATATATAAATCCAAAACGACAAAATAATCTATAAAGGAGTTTCTATTACGATAAACTCGAAAGTTCGCGTGCTTACCCGACCTCTTTAGTTCGAGAATTTGGTCCGACCTCTTTGGTTTTGGACGAAACTTGATATTTGTGAAGTGTGTCAGAGGGGGCGGGGGGAGAGGGTGTACGGGGCCAAATTGAAAAAAAATATAAAAAAAAAGTTGTTATTCATAACAGTCTGGCGTGGCATTAGCATATTGACTGACATTATGTGACAGACATCTACGATTAATGTAATGATTAAAGAAGATAATAAAAAAAACTAAATAAGCATAGGTAACGTATTTTAAGTACTTACCTATTCAATTCTTAAGTCATCATCATCATCCGAGCGTTGTTCCCGGTTTCATCAAACCCGTGTGATATATCTCAAATACGTGTGGGGTATCCTATCTATGGATAGGTCTTCAAAAATTTTAATGATATTGAGGTTTCTAATATCATTTTTTCTAAACTGAATAGTTTGCGCGAGAGACACTTCCAAAGTGGTAAAATTGTGAAGTATATCCGTTGTCTAGTACTAATATATTTAAGAGGATCGTCTCCGTTCTCTTTAAATTTTCCTCCCTGGATAAAGACATTAGAGCAAATATGTTTATGCCATAAAACCTATATCTGTCATGACAATGCATCTACCTTTTTATTTTTTTAAATTTCTAATTAAAAAAATAATAAAATGAAAAAAATAAAAGGTAGATGCATAGTCATGAGAGATATAAGTTTTATGGCATAAACATATTTGCTCTAATGTCTTTATCCAGGCAGGAAAATTTAAACTACGTTTGTATGGAGAAAGAGAATGGAGACTATCCTCTTAAGTGCGTCTCCTATACAAAAAAACTTGTTTTTTTTGTACGTGGGCGAGTCCGTTTCGCACTTGGCCGGATTTTTTCTTCGTTTGCGGCTAGATGGCGCTGTGCGATATCTCCTGTGATATTAACATTATTATTTATTTCACAGAACAACAAGGAACTCTAAAAGAAGAGAGAAAGGAACCCGTCGACGATTCAGATGACAAAGTTTTAGATGAAACTAAACCGAAATCTTCTTTCAAAATGGTAAGTCAAAGGCTTAACGACGGTCTATGTAGAGCTGAAGGCTGCGGGTTCGATTCCAGCCGGGAACAAGTATTTATATTTATTTATTCCAAAGAATCAACAGCACTTAATATTAGTTTAAAATAACTCTTAGAAAAAACAGATTGCCAATTATAGATTCCTACTTTTTAAAAACTAAATAAGAGTATTAGATTCGTCGCTACCAAGAAAACTACTTAAATACCTAATACATATGCCGACCTCTGTGGCGCGTCGTGCGAAAGCGCGACTGCAATGCAGGAGGTTGCGGGTTCGATTCCCGCCGGGTGCAAGTATTTATGCTTATAAAATAAATATTTGTGTCTGGTCTGGGTGTCCCTCTATGTATAATATGTATGTATTTACAAAAGAAAAATAAATATAAGTATTATATCCGTTGTCTAGTCACCGTAACACAAGCTTAGTCGCTTACCACGGGGCTAGATGGCGCTGTGTGTTGTTCACAGAATTTATTTATTTATTTATTTTTTATTTATATGCAAATAGAGAACAAAAAGTAAAAAAGATAATAATAATAAATAACCCATCGGGAAAGCTACATTATCGAGGAGTAACATTGGCTACTTTTGATCCCGATTCCTACGGGATCGGGACCTACACGGGTGAAACCGCGGTACTCTGCTTGTACTAAATAACTATGCTGTGTTACTTTGTTTCAGACTAAATTGAACACGAGCGAAGTAACAATAAAAACTGGTGGCTCCACCAAACCACCGTTGATTATACCAGAAATTACTGTAAGTATTACCGTAGTTTAAATCATCTATGGCAGCGGTTCCCTAAGTAAGGGGGCATGCCCCCCAGGGGGTCGCAGAGTCTTTTACCGGGGGGGGGGGGGGGGGGAGGTAATATTGTGTAAGTATCCGTTGTCTAGTCACCGTTGTAACAATTGTCCTTCCACTTAACTTAAAATCTTTTTAATAACTATTATAACGTAATTAAGAACTTATTTAATATTATATTGGATATTCATTCCGTTTTGTTTACTAAATTACAACTGAAAGCTTTGTTTTTCGTAAAAATCAATCAAACGTTATTTGTCTATGGATAATTTTCTGTTTGATTGTTTTAGTCTATGAACCAACCGAAGGAATTTATTTTTGTTTCCGATGTAAAATAAATCATAACAGATCAAATTAGCCAATTGTTAACTTAACTTAATGTTTTTATCAATCCTTTATGTTTAAATAATACTTAATTTAATAATTTCTAATCATAATTCTGTTTGCTAGAATTGCTTCATGTCTATGGTTTTCTACCATAGTCTATGAACTTAATTTTGTTTCGTTCGAGAGCGGGTAGTTCAATAGTCTGGTAACTTCATATAGAGAATTATTACCCAGCCGCGGCGCTAGTATCGCGGGTTTACTAACTTAGATCACCTATTCCTGTCTAGACAACATAAGCACTATACCTAGGCATACGTTTTCAAGATTTGATCAATTCATTCATACTGTAAGTACTTATAGGCTTCTATTATGAAATGTAAACATAGGGAACGGAATTCTAATACGGACTTCTAGTTCCAAATTATTCCGTAACCAGTTTTATTTACAAAATATTTTCTTAGGCACTTGCCGGTTAGAATGGACCTCCAAAGAGGGGACATTCATATATAAACGGTTGCTCATGCGGTCCCGGCCTTTTCTTCTTGAGATCCTTAACCTCAGTACAATATTTATAGGAGATAACTTTCTCCCGTATTTTCTTATAATAAGTAAAATCAGTGCCCGTTGTTAACGGGCACTGGCACCTACCACTGGCACCTACCACTAGCATCTACCACTAGCACCTACCACTTGCACCTACCACTAGCATCTACCACTAGCACCTACCACTTGCACCTACCACTTGCACCTACCACTTGCACCTACCACTTGCACCTACCACTTGCACCTACCACTTGCACCTACCACTTGCACCTACCTACTTACACCTGCACTGCGTCTGCACCTGCAGCGCGAGCACCGGCACCGTTCGGCGTTCCAGTAGCAGCGAGCCGCGCATCCTTGGGCGTCTGACCATTCTGGCGGTTTAGACGTTTCCGCTCCGGCTCCAAGCTAAGTCCTAGTCCTCCCTCTCAAGTGCAAGAATTACTCGTTTTTTTTATTGTTACTCAACGACCCTGAGAACTACCGTCTCCCTTTTAAACGTTCAATTGTAAAACCCATACTTTGTAAATTATTAATTGTCTTCAACATAACTGCTTAACGTACTTAATTATTTTCTTTTTAATTGTTTAAATTCATTTGGTTTATTAAATTTGTATATTGTAAAAGCCTCTTTAATTTATTACTTAAAGTAGGTAGGCTACCCTACTTTCTAAAAAACCTTATTTATGAACCTAGGCCTGAACTTAGTGTTTCACCGTAAGTAAGTCACAAGCTTAGTCGCTTACCCCGGGGCTAGATGGCGCTGTGTGTTGTTCACAGAATTTATTTATTTTATTTATTTATTCTCAGTCGGCGAATATTAAGAACCTTATCGGCCCCGCGGCCACCTCACGGCCTCTATCAAAGGTATTTGGTTTTGGTACTACTTACCAAATACCGTTTGTATGACTTTGTAAAACTTTAATGAGCAATAAAAATAGTTGTTATGTTATTTAATACTTTTTTCTGACCTGATAATCAGGCTTTTTTTTGTTGTCGAAAGGGGGTCGTCTCATATAAGTTAGGGAACCCCTGATCTATGGTATTATGTTTTCGTACGCTTTTGTATACAGGGTCTCCCAGTAGTAAGATTATTTAATAACATTTGACACGTAACTTATTATTGTTATCAATAAATAATCTGTATCTGTAGTGTCAAGCGAAACTCCAGAGGTGGAGGACCTTAGGGCCACCCGATTCATCCCCATGTATGTTCCGCGATACGTAGTTTTTAACCCCCGACGGAAAAAGAGGGGTGTTATAAGTTTGACGTGCCTGTGTGTCTGTCTGTCTGTCTGTCTGTCTGTCTGTCTGTCTGTGTATCTGTCTGTGGCATCGTAGCTCACGAACGGATGAACCGATTTCAATGTAGTTTTTTTTGGTTGATAGGTGACCTTTGCGCGAGTGTTCTTATCTATATATTGTTACTAATAAAAATCTGTACGTTGTTACAGAATGTATCCGAAATAGAGAGCAGGAGAGACAGCGTAGTAAGTGTCGACAACAAACAGTCTCTCGAGGAGATATTCAACATTGATTCCGACTCGGACGATGAAGGTATGTACCTAAGGGTCAATCTATACTAATATTATAAATAGGTAACGTTGGTAACATGTATGTATGTATGTGTGTATGTATGTATGTATGTATGGATATTGGGGGTAATCTCCGAAACTACTGGACCGATTTCAAAAAATCTTTCATCATTAGTAATTTACTAGCGCAGTGTCGAAGCGTAGATCTTACTTATTTTAACTTTGTATCCATAGTGCAATGCTCATATTACTTTTTATAATTAAAAAGACGCGCGCGCATTCTCGCTCGCCACGCTCCCACTAGCGATCCTACGCGACTTCAGCCGGGAATTGCCTGCGCGGTTGTACGCGCGCATTCAGCTTCGCTTTAGTTTTTTTAAATTTTTTTTTTTAAATGCCATACGCTACTTATGTATGACTAGCAGCTCGCCGCGGTTTCACCCGCCTAAGTCCCGATCCCGTGGGAATATCGGGATCAAAAGTAGCCTATAACCTTCCTCAATAAATGGACTATCCAACCCCGAAAGAATTTTTGAAATCGGACCAGTGCACAGTGGTCCCGGTTCCTAAGAAGGGCGGTCATAGGGTTTGTAGGTCAGATTAAAAATGAAAGACTAACTTTTTTACCTAAGAAATGCTTGTTTTGAGGTTCTTAAGGTAATAACAAGTAAAACAATACATTTTTAAAAGCAAGATAGATGTATTTATTAAAAAAAAGCATTCATCCATACTAAAAAATTGGTAAGTAAATAGGTAACAATAAAATTGGTTTTATTTATTTATTATTTATGAGCATAGCTTAATTGGCATATAAATAATAAAATTTACTATAGAATAGATAGCGGAACATAGTATTTTATATAAAACAAGTGCTATTTAGATAGTAGGATTTAAAAAAAAATTACAATAAGGTTTAAGTACATAATAAATCCAATACTTCTTTTGCTAATACAGACTTCTTCTTACACGGTAACTTTCTAATACTAGAGATAACTGGGTCTGAATTAAGAAGAAGTCTGTTCATAAGATCCATGTTAGTCACTTCTCGAGAATGTTTTCTAGTGTTATCGCGTCTAAATAATTTAACTAATTTATTACAAGATTCAGCGGCCTCTTCAGACAATTCACCGATAGACAATACAGAATTATCAATCACCTCTGATCCGTGCATTAAAACCTTATGTACAGATGAAGGTAAGTTATACCAAGGATAATTCTCAACAAGCATTTTGGCAGTATCAAAAGCATAACTCTTAAATTTTTGCGAATTTATTTTGTATCCTGATGATAGGCTCTGCAGAAGGTGACTACATCTGTCTATTAGATCTTTTCTAATACCTGTTATTTCAGCAGAAATTTCAGAATTACGGAAAAAATTTCGTGCAGTGTTTCCATCATTAGATGTGCCACTTCCTCCACTTCGAGGTTTATCTATAATTAAGCCTAATTTTTCCCTAAACTGCTGCTGAATAAACTCTTTCCTCTGAGCGAGAGAGGCTTTATCCTCGGCCGAACGCGCTTGCCATTTTTTAAAATTAATTCGATAGGAAACGTGAATGAAATATTCAAAAAATCTTATGTATGAATGAAGGGGAGATAAGCCAAACTCATATTTACTGGTGTCAGGTACCTTATCTAAACATTTATTTAAATCATTCATCTCTTTCGGTGTTGCACCACAAATGTAACACCTACTCGTAGATAAATCGCTCAGAGCAGAACAAACTTTACCATCAACCATCGTTAATTGTAAAGTGTGTGAGATTTTAATTTCACAACCATTAATAACAACTAAAGTGGGTACTAATTCATCAATTTGACTTTTGAAATAAGTTTCTTCTTGTAAAGAGACTTCCTTTGATTCTTTAGTAAACTGGAAACGAATTGGTCGGCACCACCTAGTAGAGGAAGGGCGTGGATTTTTCCAAATAATTGATTCATCAGAGGTGTTTGATTTACAAATAAGTTGTAGGGGTACATAAGAAGTAACAAATAAACTCGAGTCATCAATTGCTGAATCTGAAAATTTCTGCTTATATTCACTATGGCCTGTGCTGCCATCAAAACCCCATTTACCAATTAAAACAAATTCGTTCTCAGATTCGGGAAGACTATCAAAAACAGGCTTTTGAGATTCAACAATTCGACTTGATGTATGATCTAAAAATGATTGCAAATTAATCTCAGCAGACGATTCTGTTACGCGAATATCAGTTGGATAGCAACGTTTTTTGGCTTCCAACACTTTTTGATAAGACGGAAAAATATTTGGTATTTTGGAATTAATCAAGTTTTTCAACAAAATGTATTGATGTTTAGTTAGTTTAGCTTCAGTAATAAATGAAACGATTTCATCTGAGCTAAATTTAAAAGAACTATCGTCGTCTGATTGCATCGATTGATCGGAATCACTAAGTAAAGTATTTACAGCAGAATCGTCTATCTGAGATAAAAGTGCTAACCTGCGACGTTTGCTTCTCTTGCTGCACTCTCCAAACTCCTTCCTGTACTGCGGCGTCTTGCTTGTAGATTGAAGATGCTCGCTTCTCTCGTCATCATTTTCATGTAGTCCTCTGTCAGAGGTCCCAAGTATGCAGACTTCGATCTCATTCAACCACTCACCGTATTTGGCAATTATCTTAGCTTTTGACCTCCCCAGTTTCTTCCAATATGCAGCAAACCGTTTACAAAGATTATAAATTAAATCTCTCAAGTAATCGGTCTGGATATTTTCAATGTCCGGTAAAGAGCCTGCTAGCACTCCAAACACTTCACGAGATCTATCTGCCTCATTTTTTTTATTCGTCGCAGATAACCAGGTGTTTAGAACAAGCATTCGAGGAAAAGAACACTTGATGGTGGCTCCTGTGGAATAAAATAAAAACAAAATTACAAAAATAACTACGGTATCAAATTCACCTACATACGACTTAGTTCTTTCAATGACCTATAGCAATCCTCGGCGCAACTTGGCGCACCTAGACGTTACAGTTTTTGAAACTAGACAAACAAGAAATTATTTTGATAAATGTTTCATCTTTGGCGATTCGTTCCTTCCTGAGTAAAAGTCTAATTGAATATGGAAAAGCGGAAAAAAACAAAGAAATCGGAAGTCTTTATTTGAAGGCGCTGGTTATCGATAATGACAGGGTTAAAGTAAACACAATAGGATTAAAAATGTCTTACATACCTTCTTTTTCAATATCCATGTCACAACAATATCACAAACAATCAATTTCTGAGAAAATCAACACTTTGAAAACAATAGAAATTTTGGCGAAAAGATAACGCTACTGAGCACTAATGAGGTGTTTACTCTCCAACTGCACAAAATTAAATGTTCCATCTAAGTTATTGCAATTTCTTTTATACCTGGGGGTACAAGGGATATTTGTGTATTCTGTAGCAATAAATGACAGCATAATTAAACCATCGACATTTCAGCTCTATGACCTATGGGGGGACCACTGTGCAGTGGTTCCTGAGATTAGCGCGTTCAGACAAACAAACAAACAAACAAAAAAACAAACAAACTCTTCCGCTTTATAATAGTAATAGATAAGGTGATTAGGTACTTATGAATTTTTCAAAAATCTAAATATGCCATTTTAGTTTTTGTCAAATCGGGGACGCAACTCCTTTCACCCTTCTATTCTTTCTTATATAGTTAAGGATACCCCCCTGAAGGCCGGTTTAAATGGTTCATTCTGAATTGTTCAGTCAATAAGGCATTCATTCACTTATTCAATCAATCAGTCAGGGTTTGTAATTTTAAATATATAGATAATACAAATTAATTACATTATTTTATGTGCGTCTGAAAACCTCAAGTGTTGACGTTTTATTTACGGCAGTGACGTCACGTTCTAGCACCATCGACGCCATGACATTCGCGGCCGGTTTAGCACAAATTTAAAATCTAATTTACAAAATAAACCGAGGTATCCTACTAAACATTAAGAAATGTGTCGGAAAATATTCATTTTGAGTGTTCATTGCGTATTATTATTATGTTCTTCGATCTTCGTTGTTTTCTTCGTGACCAAGACTATTGTATGTAACATATTTAAAATGTTGAGATAAGAAAATAAATAAGCGATTTAATTAGCGACCCGGTAACCAGGTAAAAATAACCAAATATGTTAATAAATCGTGTGAATTTAAAAAGTTTATTACAGATCAGTTGTTAAAATGTGTGTCATACATATCATATTGCATATTATAAAAATCTCAAAACATTAAAAAAAACATTTATTTTGTTCCAGAACCTAAAAAGCCTAAACAAAAGGCAGTCCAACCAAAAACGAACCCTAAATGCATAAACCCAATGTGCAGTTCACCTTGCACCGACCAACATTACGTAGCGGACGCGGCCGCCATGCGACACTACGGCGCGACCAAACGACGCGCGGTCTGCGCGCCTTGTCTCGCCAGTGTCGACAGTTGGAACGAGGTGAGACCCAGTGACTAGACCCAGTCTACACTAGACATTACGTAGCGGACGCGGCCGCCATGCGAAACTACGGCGCGACCAAACGACGCGCGATCTGCGCGCCTTGTCTCGCCAGTGTCGACAGTTGGAACGAGGTGAGACCCAGTGACTAGACCCAGTCTACACTAGACATTACGTAGCGGACGCGGCCGCCATGCGACACTACGGCGCGACCAAACGACGCGCGATCTGCGCGCCTTGTCTCGCCAGTGTCGACAGTTGGAACGAGGTGAGACCCAGTGACTAGACCCAGTCTACACTAGACATTACGTAGCGGACGCGGCCGCCATGCGAAACTACGGCGCGACCAAACGACGCGCGATCTGCGCGCCTTGTCTCGCCAGTGTCGACAGTTGGAACGAGGTGAGACCCAGTGACTAGACCCAGTCTACACTAGACATTACGTAGCGGACGCGGCCGCCATGCGACACTACGGCGCGACCAAACGACGCGCGATCTGCGCGCCTTGTCTCGCCAGTGTCGACAGTTGGAACGAGGTGAGACCCAGTGACTAGACCCAGTCTACACTAGACATTACGTAGCGGACGCGGCCGCCATGCGACACTACGGCGCGACTAAACGACGCGCGATCTGCGCGCCTTGTCTCGCCAGTGTCGACAGTTGGAACGAGGTGAGACCCAGTGACTAGACCCAGTCTACACTAGACATTACGTAGCGGACGTGGCCGCCATGCGACACTACGGCGCGACCAAACGACGCGCGATCTGCGCGCCTTGTCTCGCCAGTGTCGACAGTTGGAACGAGGTGAGACCCAGTGACTAGACCCAGTCTACACTAGACATTACGTAGCGGACGCGGCCGCCATGCGACACTACGGCGCGACCAAACGACGCGCGATCTGCGCGCCTTGTCTCGCCAGTGTCGACAGTTGGAACGAGGTGAGACCCAGTGACTAGACCCAGTCTACACTAGACATTACGTAGCGGACGCGGCCGCCATGCGACACTACGGCGCGACCAAACGACGCGCGATCTGCGCGCCTTGTCTCGCCAGTGTCGAAAGTCGGAACGAGGTGAGACCCAGTGACTAGACCCAGTCTACACTAGACATTACGTAGCGGACGCGGCCGCCATGCGAAACTACGGCGCGACCAAACGACGCGCGATCTGCGCGCCTTGTCTCGCCAGTGTCGACAGTTGGAACGAGGTGAGACCCAGTGACTAGACCCAGTCTACACTAGACATTACGTAGCGGACGCGGCCGCCATGCGACACTACGGCGCGACCAAACGACGCGCGATCTGCGCGCCTTGTCTCGCCAGTGTCGACAGTTGGAACGAGGTGAGACCCAGTGACTAGACCCAGTCTACACTAGACATTACGTAGCGGAAGCGGCCGCCATGCGACACTACGGCGCGACCAAACGACGCGCGATCTGCGCGCCTTGTCTCGCCAGTGTCGACAGTTGGAACGAGGTGAGACCCAGTGACTAGACCCAGTCTACACTAGACATTACGTAGCGGACGCGGCCGCCATGCGACACTACGGCGCGACCAAACGACGCGCGATCTGCGCGCCTTGTCTCGCCAGTGTCGACAGTTGGAACGAGGTGAGACCCAGTGACTAGACCCAGTCTACACTAGACATTACGTAGCGGACGCGGCCGCCATGCGACACTACGGCGCGACCAAACGACGCGCGATCTGCGCGCCTTGTCTCGCCAGTGTCGACAGTTGGAACGAGGTGAGACCCAGTGACTAGACCCAGTCTACACTAGACATTACGTAGCGGACGCGGCCGCCATGCGACACTACGGCCTATCATTATGGAACAGCTACTATCATAGCCATAGCTCGCATCCATTCTTCTTGTTTTCGTATAGTGGTGTGTCTCCCCTAGTTTTAGAGTTGTCAGGTCGCCCTAAGGACTCTAACTTGACCTAACGACTGCTATCAGAGATAACAACCGTCAACACATCCGTGAAAGAAAAATAAAACACATCCATTAAATAATTGTTTTAGAATAAAAATAATCTAGTTCCAAAGAACCTCCTTTGATTAGAGTATCAAGAATATCGGGATCAAAATTAGCCTAAAAATGTTACTCAGGGTGAATGTAGCTTTGCAATGGTGAATTTTTGAAATCGCTCCGGTACTTTTTGATTTTATTCAAAACCAACACACAGACGCACATATACACACACATACAAAATACAAATCTTTCCTCTTTATAATATTAGTATAGATAGCAGCGCCCCTCGGTTTCACCCGCGTAAGTCCTGATCCCGATCCTTCGAGAACATCGCGATAAAAAGTCTACGTTGCTCCTTGATAATGTAACCTACATTGGTAAAATAATTTTTCAAATCGGTACAGTACTTTCGAAACCTATTAATTACAAACAAACAAATAAATATTTCCTCTTTACAATATTACTAAAAGTACTATCAATTTTCATCGTATCATCACGTATTGTTCCTATCAAATTACTCATGATTCTTAGATTTTGTATAATAATTAGGTACATTTTGTAATAGTGCCATGTTTGATGTATTTTCCTACTCATATTACAAACGCGAAAGTTGTTTACGATCGATGTTTGGTATTCGTACGCAGAAAAACTAGTGAATCGATTGCGATAAAACTTGGTATGTAGACAATCATAACTCGTATTCTGGACTTTCATTCCAATAATTTCAGAAACCAAACACAATTAATATTAAAAACTAAATGAAAACTAACTAAAAGCTAACTAAAACTAAACTACATCTAAATCAGCTAAACTCTTGGTGGAGGGAAATGTGCCCAGAATATTGGCTGCATTGCCCCGTTGTAAGTACATAGATTAGAAAGCTACATTCACCCCGAGTAACATAGGCTACTTTGATCCCGATATTCCCACGGAATCGGGACTTACGCGGGTGAAACCGCGGGACGCAGCTAGTATGATCCGGTATGATACGGTCGAATACAAAAACGCTAATTAAAAATTGTACTTACCCTGTACACCTCACAAAAAAATGGCCAATCGTCATACGTCTTTTTTAAGGCAGACAGACGGACAGAGTTTGAAAAAAACACTAACACATCCACACACACGCCGGTAAAAACTTTCATTTGAACTATGAACTATTGACGTTTTTTCCAAAATATATTCTGTTGTTTGTATTCTTTTATTGTACTTTTTAGGGTTCCGTACCTAAAGGTAAAAACGGGACCATATTACTGAGACTTCGCTGTCTGTCTGTCCGTCCGTCCGTCCGTCTGTCCGTCTGTCACCAGGCTCTATCTCATGAACCGTAATAGCTAGACGGTTGAAATTTTCACAGAAGATGTATTTCGGTTGCCGCTACAACAACAAATACAATATATATATAATAAAAACAAATTAAAACAAATATTTAAGAGGGGCTCCCATACAACAAACGTGTTTCAAAAACATCGAATCGAGTAGGTCATGAAATTCAAAATGGCTGCCCTATCTGTCAAATACCAGTCTGCCTTCACTTACCAAAGAGTTTCAGATTGTCTTTGTGCCAAAGTTTTTTTTAATCAAATTTTAAAAGTTGTAAACGATTTTAGGGTTCGGTACCCAAATGTGATAGTGGTACGGAACCCTTCGTGCGCGAGTTTCGCACTTGGCCGGGTTTTTATTTATAAATTTTGTGCAGTGTGTCTTTTGTCAATAGATGCTTTCTATTCTATAATATTGGAACGAAGTTCCTTATCGCGCGTTGCGAAAGGGGGCTAGACGGAAAAAATGAAGACCAAAAGTTTTTGCTTGGAACTTCGTTCCATCCGGGTGTCCCTTGACACCTCTCAAGTTTTTGATTTTTTATTTTAATTTCAGGCACTCGTCAAAGGAATCAAGGATCAGACGCCTCTCTTCGATCTAAACATGGAGAAACCGACGAACCAGCTTGTCGAGATATCCGACTCGGACTCCGAGGACGAAAGCGACGTCATTAAGGAGTGTAAGGAATTTATCGGGCAGGATGGAGCTAAGTGAGTATTGATTGGCACTTTTTTTTTTTATTTATTTCGGTCTGAGACCGATATGGCCAATTTGGAACAGCCAGGGTCAAGTTTTAGAATATTTCAAGTTTCTTCTTATTATAGTTTTGGCGTCGTACATCTTGTACATCTTGCCAGTATCAAGTATTTTGCATGAAATTAGCCCGATCAGGCCTATAGTTTCAAGTTATGGTAAAGCGGTGGCAACTTTACTATAACCTTCAAGGAGCTTCGGCGCGAACGGCGAAAAGTCCATGTTTAACACTCAATTTTGTTTTCACTACACTTGTGCACATTCACGGAACTAAATTGAATAAGATTCCACCAAAATAACACAATTTAACCGAGTTTACAACATAGTTTAACGAAAATAAAATTGGAGCACGACATGTTGTCTCCGCTTTCCCGCCGAAAGTCCGTATTGGCACTTTAATTGAAAAAAAAAACTGGCCAAGTGCGAGTCGGACACGCGCACGAAGGGTTCCGTACCACTATCACAATTTGGTAGCTCTCCTTTAGAGGACCGAATCTAGCATTGGGAGACACGATCTGTCTATAACTGATCCCTGACGGTTGCCCCTGGGTTGCCCCTGGTGGCCTGACGGTACAGCGGACCCCTATCTGCATACCCAAAGTGGTCATAGTCGGGGACGCTATAAAATATACCTACAAGTAGGTTTACTCGTCCGAGGTCCCTTATCACTTATCACAATTGGGTACGGAACCCTAAAATGAACACTAGACCAACCAATCCGTGAACGCAACGCGAACGCTAAGTCTATCACTTCATCACTAGATGGCGCTAGTGGGAAAAATACATCGCGGTATCGTCGCGTTTTTATGTCAAAAATCACGTTTATTGTATGGGAGCCCCCTTTTAATATTAAACATAAAAATATGTCAATTTTCTTGTTTGAACAGGATGTTGAACGAAAAATTGGGTGATCTAATAAATGACGTATGGATGAAATTCAACATGGACGATCGCCTCAAAGATTCTGAAAATTATATCAATGGTGAACTAAAGAGATTGGAAGGTAAGTTTTGACATTTGATGACTTTCATTGTAAATTTTACACCTTCTATTTTCGCGATGTTGGATAAAAATTTAACTCATTTTTCGGTTTTAATCGCGTGGTGCTTATTACTTTTACCATTGTTTCAATGCTCCAAAGTGTTGCCGTTCGATAGTTCACTATCGATAGATTATCGATAGTTGTGGCAAATCGATAGTATCGATCCGAGGATTGCAGTTTACCGATACTATTGTACCAAACTAAGATATCGTTAGTATCGATACTATCTATCACTACAACGGTATGTTTCAACGGCACTTTTATTGTTATTCCAAGTCTCCTGCTATCCACGTACTAAGTTTCTTCTCAATCGGTTCAGTAGTTTCAAGTTAAGAGGTAACAAACATAATATAGTGGAATTTTTGAACTCTGAAAATAATCTTTTTATAGGGTTTAATTTAACCTCACCTCACCTAACGGCGCGCGACGAGAAGGTCTACGATGTAGCATGTGTGCCTCAAAGTTGTAGTTTAGGAAGAATGTCGGTTCTTCAAACTTCTTCAAAAGGTTTTATATTAAACTAGCTGCGCCCCTAGGTTTCACCTAATCCCAATCCCGTGAAAATATCAGGATCAAAAGAAGCCGTGTTACTCCTCGATAATGTAGCTTTCTATTAGTGAAAGAATTTTTGAAATCGGTCCGGTAGTTTCTGAGATTATCCGGAAAATACATATTACATAAATTTTACCAATGTTACCTCTTTATAATATTAGTACTAGTGATGCGCCGAGTACCAGTTTTACCGAGTAACCGAGTACCGAGTATTACTAGGTTCAAAATTTACCGAGTCGAGTACTCTGCCGAGTTACTCGGTTCATTTAAATAACCGCGAAAAAAAGTTGCAACGCGCTCCAGACGACGCGCGACAGGCGAGGCGACTCGAAGCAAGCAGGTTTTCTTCTTTACTAGCTACGCCCGCTGTTCATCATCATCATCATCCGAGCGATGTTCCTGATGGGAACATCTCATCATTAACACTCTCGGGAGTCTCTCAACACACTCTCCGCTATCCTACTTTTACGTCTCTACTTTGCACGATCTTTGGCATCCCGTGTAGTGAGGCCATTTTCACGCATATCTGCTCTCTCGCCGTCAAGCCAGCCTTTCTTGAATCTTCCTAATCAGCTGCGCTCGGGCGGAGGTGCCATAGCAAAATATTTGTTCCCTACGTTACTAGCCGGTTTTCGTAAAACGTGCCCGTACCATCGTAAACGCCATTCTTGCATGATCATTGGCCATTCTTCTCGGGCATAAAGGCTGCCCCTGATGCCGGAGTTTCTGACGCGGTCTTTTCGCGTCACTCCACACATCCAGCGCTGCATTTTAATCTTCGTGAAACGCAGCTCCTACTTATATCACTCAAGCACTGGCCACGTATCACTATCGTACAAAAGGACAGGTCTAGTGATCGTTTTATACACTTGTTCCTTTTAGTTCAACCGTTATTTTGGGGTCGCAGAAATACCAGAAATACCTCTCGACACTTTGCCCAAGCTACCGAAATATGAGACTTGATGAAGTAACCGATGTCGCCGGACGCAGGAAGCACAGATCCCAAGTATTTAAACTGGTCTGTCCGTTTGACCATATGACCGTTTACACAGGTGTGCTATCTTCATGCACAAAGTGGCCATAGCCACTTTGGGAGTGTAAGAAGACCGAACTAGCGTTTGAGGACACGATTTGTCTAAAACAGATCCCTGACGATTGCTCTTGGGAGTAACCTGACGGTACAGCGGACCCCTATCAGGCGTAATCGGTGGCAGAAGTCCTTGATTCGGAAGGAGTTCCGTCCGGTGCCTGCACCTCTTTATACTGCTTATTTAGCTCGTGGGAATAAGAGCGCCATCTCTCCTTCACCACGAGGTCCTCATATAGCAGGTTACCATCGGAATCTTTTACACTGCGGCACTTGGATATACCCTGCGCCGCTTTGATCCAAGAACATGCCTACTTATAAATAAGCTTCTGCCCCTCAGACGTTTCCAACATATCGTACAATGGCTGTCAGACAGAGGTGCTGTCTGTCACTGGCTACTGCTCTTTTAGTGGCACGTTTGGCGGACCTGTATGCGTCGCGATCTTCAGGAGAGTTAGACTCTTGTCACTTTTCCAGCTTAAGTGTCGATGTAAAGTTCTTTAGCTCTGTACCTTTGTGTTAAATTTCATCTAAATTGGTCGACCCGTTTGAGCGTGAAGGAGGAACAAACAAATACACAAACTTTCGCACTGAGTTAGGAAGTCAAAGCTGTACACAGATGAAATCCTACACAGATATATATATTTATATATATATACCCGAGTTACTCGACTCATGAACCGAGTACCGAGGCCGGGTACGAGAAGTAAAAAACCGCCGAGTACCCGAGTAACGAGTACTCGGCATAGTACTCGGCGCATCTCTAATTAGTACCTATAGATAGATAAGATAAATATCGGAAAAACTCCATTAGCGCGATTCAGGATCAGCTCAGCGCAGCTATAACGCCATCTATCGGTCACCGGTACAGTTATATTTTTCTCGTTTTCAGTACAGGGTTATTATTTCGTGTTTCAGACGAAGGCATCGAAATAAATAAAATATTAAACGAATGCCAATCGGAGACTGACAAACTAAGGAACGATCTCTACAACTCGTTCGAATGCAGCTCTAAGAGTCTCCCGCCGTTCCTTATACACGACACACCCGGTATTGATGTAAGTATAATATCACCAGTAGACAGACAAACTAAGGAACGGTCTCTACAACTCGTTCGAACGCAGCTCTGAGAGTCTCCCGCCGTTCCTTATACACGACACGCCCGGTATTGATGTAAGTATAATATCACCAGTAGACAGACAAACTAAGGAACGGTCTCTACAACTCGTTCGAACGCAGCTCTAAGAGTCTCCCGCCGTTCCTTATACACGACACGCCCGGTATTGATGTAAGTATAATATCACCAGAAGACAGACAAACTAAGGAACGGTCTCTACAACTCGTTCGAACGCAGCTCTAAGAGTCTCCCGCCGTTCCTTATACACGACACGCCCGGTATTGATGTAAGTATAATATCACCAGTAGACAGACAAACTAAGGAACGGTCTCTACAACTCGTTCGAACGCAGCTCTAAGAGTCTCCCGCCGTTCCTTACACACGACACACCCGGTAATGATGTAAGTATAATATCACCAGTAGACAGACAAACTAAGGAACGGTCTCTACAACGCGTTCGAACGCAGCTCTAAGAGTCTCCCGCCGTTCCTTATACACGACACACCCGGTATTGATGTAAGTATAATATCACCAGTAGACAGACAAACTAAGGAACGGTCTCTACAACTCGTTCGAACGCAGCTCTAAGAGTCTCCCGCCGTTCCTTACACACGACACACCCGGTAATGATGTAAGTATAATATCACCAGTAGACAGACAAACTAAGGAACGGTCTCTACAACTCGTTCGAACGCAGCTCTAAGAGTCTCCCGCCGTTCCTTATACACGACACACCCGGTATTGATGTAAGTATAATATCACCAGTAGACAGACAAACTAAGGAACGGTCTCTACAACTCGTTCGAGCGCAGCTCTAAGAGTCTCCCGCCGTTCCTTATACACGACACGCCCGGTATTGATGTAAGTATAATATCACCAGTAGACAGACAAACTAAGGAACGGTCTCTACAACTCGTTCGAGCGCAGCTCTAAGAGTCTCCCGCCGTTCCTTATACACGACACGCCCGGTATTGATGTAAGTATAATATCACCAGTAGACAGACAAACTAAGGAACGGTCTCTACAACTCGTTCGAACGCAGCTCTAAGAGTCTCCCGCCGTTCCTTATACAATTTAACTTACAACTAAAATTAATATTTTCTTATGTTTTTTTTGCTCAATGCATTTTTACTAGAAATATTACAATAAAATATATCCTATCATGAGAGGATTTTTGATGATGTATGTCTCCGATGATTAGGCTTTAATACCCTTCGACGTATATGTTTGGAAACTGCACTCAAATGAAGGAAACAATGTCACGTACATTCCATACATAAAAAACAATACAATTTTTTTTTGTTAATTATGAAATAATTAACAATTTTTGATAAACCCGACATGGATTTAGAATTTAGCGGCTATATACCTCTGAATATTAACTAAGTTCTTTTTATTTTTTCCAGTATGCGTGCCTCGAAAAAGATGACAATAACAAGCAGGTTCGTAGCTTACGTTGTAGAAGCATAGTCATGACAGAGATAGGTTTTATGGCAGAAACATATTTGCTCTAATGTCTTTATCCAGGGAGGAAACAGTCGACTACGTTTGTATGGAGAAAGAGAATGGAGACTGTCCTCTTAAGCGAGGTTTCTGGTAGATGGGACGGCGCCAAAGTATCAACACAAGTAGCGTCCCAGACCAAAATCCGCCCCATCTTCCAGGGAACCAGAGTTATTCCGTCGGGTCTCTTGCCATCATCACGCGACAAACCATTTGGTTCCAAAACAGCTGGCACATTAATGGTGGCAAAAGCCCGGCGGGTGACGTCGTTCAAGCCGGCATGCCTCCGAAAGCGGCCTGCGCTTTTAGTACATGAGAGACCATAGTGGCCAAGATTGCATATCGCTTGAAAATGAATACCCCTTGAAAATTTATCTTTTCTTTTTTAGCGTTACGTCAGTCCCTATCTCATGGAAAATTTCAAAGAGCCGCCGGCGAAACGACAAAATCTCGGACAGAATACGACTGCCGATGTAAGTTTTTTGCCGCCGCTTTATCGCTGCCGATGTAATTTCGTTTACCCTACTACCATTACTACCTTACCCTAGCCTACTATTTTCCTACCCTACCCTACTACTATTACTACTCTACCCTGCTACTTCTAGCCTATCCTACAGTAGTAGGGTTGGGTAGTAACCCTAACCTACTATTTTCCTACCCCACTACTACCTTATCCTACTATTACTCTACCCTACTACTATTACTACCCTACCCTGCTACTTCTAGCCTATCCTACAGTAGTAGGGTAGGGTAGTAACCCTAACCTACTATTTTCCTACCCCACTATTACCTTATCCTACTATTACTCTACCCTACTACTATTACTACCCTACCCTGCTACTTCTACCCTATCCTACAGAAGTAGGGTAGGGTAGTAACCCTAACCTACTATTTTCCTACCCCACTACTACCTTATCCTACTATTACTCTACCCTACTACTATTACTACCCTACCCTGCTACTTCTACCCTATCCTACAGTAGTAGGGTAGGGTAGTAACCCTAACCTACTATTTTCCTACCCCACTACTACCTTATCCTACTATTACTCTACCCTACTACTATTACTACCCTACCCGACTATGCATTAAATTGCATACCCTATCGCTTTTACCGGGTATGTGGAGCTCTCCCACTAAAACCAGACCGGTTCCTCTCTCGCCATGTTTATTTATTTTGGGAGAATCAACAGTTATTACAAAAATATAGGCATCCATTATAGAAATGGATGGCATGTTGGCAGAACCACGTTCAAATTCTTCCAGTAGTCCCACGGATTTCTCTCCTATGTGGAAGTCAGCCTCCACGCCTCTGAGGATGGGGAGGAAACCACATGCGCCCCGTTCGAGGCTTTTTAGTCGGGGTTCCGTAGCCAAATGGCTGAAAACGGAACCCTTATGGATTCGTCATATCTGTCTCCCGTCTATCCGTCCGTATGTCTAACATAATAAACCTTTGTAGATGAACTGATCTTAGTTCAATTCCAATTGTATGATTTTACGCTCTAAAATTGTACGTACTAGCATCCTACGACCTTCTGAATTTTGCTAGCGCTATCTCTGTCACGCAATTGGGGTTATATGAACCCTTAACCGTCCGAGAAAAATCAGTTCTGGCCTACTACAGAGGCTTAATTCTATACAGGTACCATCAGCAGTCGTAAGCGCAGGCGACGACGAACTATCAGTAGTACTACTCTCAGCGGAGGCGGCTCCGGCCGACCTGCCGGCTCAAGGAGAGGTGGTCCGGCCCGCGCTCCGGCCCGGCCTGCCCGTGCACGCCATGCGCAACGCCTTCGGCAGCTGGTTGCGGGGCCGGCTGCTAGACGTGCTGCCCCGACAGCCGGGGGTGAGTCCGTGTGTTACTACCTAAACAACCGGGGGTGAGTCTAGTGGCAAACTGCTGGGGGTGAGTCTCAGTGTATACTGCCCATACAATTAGGGGTGAGTCTGAGTTTACTTCCCAAACAGCTGGGGGTGAGTCTGAGTGTACTTCCAAACAGCTGGGGGTGAGTCTGAGTGTACTTCCAAACAGCTGGGGGTGAGTCTGAGTGTACTTCCAAACAGCTGGGGGTGAGTGTTAAAGCAAACAGCCGGGAGTAAGTCCGAGTATCAAACAGCCAGGGATAAAGGAATAGCCAGGATTTTACGACACCCTATTCTAATGAATTTAATGATAAAGAGCCTGGGTGTGTTACCCTAGGCTAGGCTAATAACCCGTTTGATTATTTCAGCCTGAATTTCCAGCCATTCAGTGAAACATCTATAAACAAACGGGCACGGACAAAAAGAATTTTAGATTACAGCCTAAATTATATATTTTTGCATGTTTTTGTATAAGTTTTACTGCACATATTTATCATATGTTTGGTAGTTATATCTACTATATAAAAATAAGTCGGGTTTTCCTTCCTGACGCTATAACTCCAGAACGCACGAACCGATTTCCACGGTTTTGCATTCGTTGGAAAGGTCTCGGGCTCCGTGAGGTTTATAGCAAAGAAAATTCAGGAAAAATTTAATTATCTATAATTTATAAGGCAAAACAACGTTTGCCGGGTCAGCTAGTTATGTTATATTATCTGTTACAGCAACAATACACTCAGTGTCGTGTGAAATTCGATCACAACGTCAAAAACCCGTCGAAAGTGTTGCCAGCTCGATGCATCGCTTTCCAAGAACCGTGTAATGTCAGAATGACTATAGGTAAGTTACAAATATATTACAAGGAGAAATAGATCATCAGAAATCTGTCATCAATCATCAAAAAAAGTTTCTGAAATTTACCTACTATATTACTAAAACAAAAAACATTAATTTGCTACAAATTGAATTTTTGATTGTTTGTTTGTAACGAATAGACTCTGACACCACTAAACCGATATTGATAAAATTTGGCACATAGACACACTAAAGCCTATAGAAAAACATAGGCTATTTTTTATCCCGATATTCCAACGGGATCGGGACTTTCGAGACATAATATTTTTGTGCTTTTCGTTTCCAGGTACCAGGGTTTTAGCTCTATTCAGAGATGTGAATAGAAAGGAGTCCTTTTATTCTGGCGTAGTCGCAGAGGCACCCAACCCTGTCAATAGTTATCGGTAAATTTCAATGAGGAAAGCTTTTCTTATCCACCTGTATTGTTGCCGTGGGCGTGGCTCAATTGTGGATTGTGTGAGCTTAAATGGTAAATGTCCCGGTGGGGACATTTACCAAATATTTATTTAATTTAACCTAAATTTAACTCAAGGTAACCCCAGCTCTTTAAAGAGCTTCACTCAATATGTGAAATACAACGACATTACATTTACCAAGAAAATATTTAATTTAACCTAAAATTAACCCAAGTTAACCTACCCCCCGCGACATACTATTTTTCAAAGATGTCTTCCTTCAATACATGAAACACAAACACATTAAATTTACCAAATATTTTGTTTTATTTTACCTAGTATTTTTCAAAGATGTCTTCGCTCAATACCTGAATTCCAAATATTTATTAAATATAACCTAAAATTTACCAAATTTAACCCCTCAGCTACCTAGTATTCTTCGACGACGGCTACGCGCAATACGTGAAACACAACGACACGCGCCTCGTGTGCGAATCCAAGTCTCTGGTCTGGGAGGAGGTACATCCATTCATCAGGGAGTTTGTCAAGGACTACCTGTTGAAATACCCCGAGAGGCCTATGGTGAGGTTGCATGCTGGACAGAAGCTCAATACTGAATGGAATGGTAAGATTTTTGTTTGGACTTTCTACTACTAATATAGGGTGATTCGTATAGAACTATGTGATGTTATGAATGGGTTAAATTGGGTAAATGTGAAGTTATGAATCGATTAAATTGGCTAAATGTGAAGTAATGGGATGTTATGAATGGGTTAAATTGGGTAAATGTGAAGTTATGAATCGATTAAATTGGCTAAATGTGAAGTAATGGGTGGGTGAATTGGGTGAATATGAAGTTATGGATGGGTTAAATTGGGTAAATGTGTAGTTATGTATGGGTTAAGTTTGTCAAGGACTACTTGTTGAAATATCCGGAGAGGCCTATGGTTAGGCTGCATGCTGGACAGAAGCTCAATACTGAATGGAATGGTAAGATTTTTATTTAAACTTCCTAATAATACCCGGCTGCAAGGGTTATGTTTATCGCGCGTTTTTTTTTTTGTAATTTTCTTTATTTCTTCATATCTCCCAAACCACCCGATGTATTTCTTTAACTAAGGTTAAGGTATCATTACGTAACTGTGGTCTTTTCTGAGGAATTCGCTTGCAATTTTTGAGAGAAAAATTAGAAGCGAGCGTCTAATTTCTCTTTTATACTGGCTGTTCCCAGGAAGGAACATGTTCTAGACGTCTAGGCCAAAACTTTTGTTCTACGACTTTTGAAAATTAGAACTTTTTTTCGAAAAATGAAAAGTGGTGTCACTAATAATTAAAAAAAATTATTATTTAGATTGTAGTGGTCTAAACTAAAAAAAGGACACCTTAAGACCAATGCACTTAAACTTTAAGAAACACCTGATTTTCAAGTAAACTTCAAACTTAAAATTATCGAAAACTATGTGGAGAATTCACATATTTTATCTATTCACCCATATTATTCATTCACACATTCATAACAATATAATATTACATTATTTATTATATCTTAAAACAATATAAATAAATTATTTATTTACACATTATTTATTTAATATAACTATATTTATTTATTATATTAACATACAGAACAAAACAACTCATAAATAATATTCGAGTGCCTACCGGTCGGCAGCAGTACAATGTACACACGCGCGCAATGCAGCGCTAGCCTGCTACGTCATTGCATCGCCCGCGCGGCATCGTGCGCGATCGGAAGCGCTCGGTATCACTCGGTGAGAATACCGGTCGGAGTCGGCGCTCGCGCAGCGGCCGACCTACCTGCCGGCCCTCGCTCACCAGTCACGATCACCTAGTGAGACACGACACCCGTACGCTCATTGTAGTACTTAACTTCGTATGTTTTTATGTTTGTAATTATTTTCCCGTGCACCTTCGAATAACGAGAGTGGAATAAATCCAGGTGAAGAGAAAAGAAAGCCTATTTATTGAACCACCTAGAATAGGTACCTACCCTTCTTCACTAGATCATCGACCCTCATTGGTGACCCCTCAATCCGAACACAGCAGGGAACTTCCAGCACAACGAAGATGAGCGACAACGAAAATGAAAGCAGCGGCAATGAAACGACCGTAGAAACAGGAACAACAAGTGATTCGAAATACCGGCGGACAAAAAAACTAAAGCGCGTTTCCATTGACGGGTACGACACGACGTCGGAAGTTTGTCGAGTGGGCGTGCGTATGCCACCGTTTTGGCCACAAAAGCCTAAAATATGGTTCGCGCAGATAGAAGGTCAGTTCTCGATATCCCGCATCACCGACGACACAACAAAGTTCCACTACGTGCTGCATCACCTAGACCGTGAGTATGCGGTAGAAGTAGAGGACATCATTACCGATCCACCAGCCTCCGGAAAGTATGAGAAGCTGAAAACGGAGCTCATCAAGCGACTTTCCGTTTCCGAGGAGTCGAAAACCAAGCAATTTTTGGAACGAGAACAACTTGGTGATCGAAAACCATCGCAGTTTTGGAGGCACCTACGTAGCCTCCGCTCGGATTTGGCGGACAGCTTCATTCGTACTGTGTGGACCAGCCGCTTGCCAGCAAATTTGCAAACGATCGTTGCGTCACAGCAATCCCTCTCCTTAGACGACCTCGCGGACCTGGCTGATAAGGTACATGATATCGCTCCTCAATCACCGCAGATAGCTGCGGCAACGTACACAGCGTCGAGGCCAGTACCCCTATCATCGCCATTGGACATCATGGCCCGTCAAATCACCGAGCTGACCAGGCAGGTTAGCGCACTCACGGCTGCCGTGAACGAACCGTCCCGATCGAGACCTCGAGAACGTCAGGATCACCGTCGGCGTGGTCACACGTCCTCCGCTAGGAACAGGAGCAGGTCCCAATCTAGTTATAGAAAATTTCCCCTTTGCTGGTATCACTTTAAATTCGGCAACAAGGCAAATACCTGTATTAGACCCTGCGACTATCGGCCGGGAAACGATCAGGGCAGTCAATAATGGCGACTGAAGACTGCCCCGCCGCCGCTACCAACGGTCGCCTATTCGTCACAGACCGCAGATCGAAGTTCCAGTTCCTGGTCGACACAGGAAGCGACTTATGCGTCTTCCCCCGATCTGCGCTCCGGCAACGACGTGAGAAGACCAACTACCAGTTGTGTGCGGCCAACGGAACTCCGATCACTACGTATGGTTACGTCGAACTAAATTTAAATTTCGGTTTACGACGCGATTTTGTTTGGCGTTTTGTTGTGGCCGATGTCACTAAGGGCATCGTAGGAGTTGATTTTTTGGCTTACTATAATTTATCAGTGGATGTTCGTAATAAACGCCTTATAGACGGCACTACGAACATCCATACTACTGTAGATTGTATTGATAAGTCAGTATGTAATATTCAGAGTGTAAAGGTGGTCGTAACTGAAGATTCTGAATATCACAAAATTCTCGCAGAATTTCCTGAACTAACTCGACCGGCAGGTACTCAGCACACACCTAAACACACCACATTACACCATATCCGCACCACGCCAGGCCCCCCCGTTTCTTCTTCTTTCAGACGTCTCGCGCCCGACAAACTTAAAATTGCCCGGTCGGAATTTGAGGCGATGTTGGCGAACGGTACCGCGCGCCCATCTGAAAGCTCCTGGTCTTCACCATTGCACCTAGCTCCAAAAAAGGACAATGGTTGGCGACCCTGCGGAGATTATCGCCAGTTAAACGCAAGGACCGTCCCTGATAGATATCCGATCAGGCACATCCAGGACTTTGCTCATAGTTTATCTGGTTGTACCGTCTTCTCGACCATCGACCTGGTCAAAGCATACAACCAGATCTCCGTCTTTGAGCAGGATATACCCAAAACGGCGATCACTACCCCCTTCGGACTCTTTGAATTTCCGTTTATGACATTTGGTCTACGAAATGCCGGTCAGACTTTCCAAAGGTTTGTTGACGAAATGACACGTGGACTGGATTTTTGTTATTGTTATCTCGACGATTTTCTGGTCTTCTCAAAATCTGAAATCCAGCACGAACAGCATCTTCGACAAATATTTACCAGAATGAGAGAGTACGGTATCCTCATAAACACAACTAAATGCATTTTCGGTGCTTCAGAGGTCTCATTTCTAGGTTATCGCATTAACTGTCACGGCACCAAACCTTTGGAAACAAAGGTGGATGCGATTAAAGACTTCCCCATACCTAAGACAGCCAGAGAACTTCGCAGATTCTTAGGTATGATTAACTTCTACCGTAGGTTCATACCTAACGCGGCTAAAATACAAACTCCTTTGAACGCCTTACTGACCGGCTCCATCAAGGCATCTCACCCAGTTGTCATAGACGGAAACTCACTAAGAGCCTTCGAAGACTGTAAACAAAGCTTGTGCACCGCAGCCATGTTGGCACATCCTGACTCAAATGCGAAACTGGGCTTAGTCACGGATGCGTCGGATCTAGCGATAGGTAGCGTTATACAGCAGTTGCAGAATGGTCACTGGCAACCGCTGGCATTTTTCTCACGCAAATTGAGCCCCACGCAACAAAAATACTCTCCGTACGACAGGGAGCTCCTTGCAATTTACGATCCTCGATTTTCCAAACGTTATTCGCCTAGACCTCTAGAACAACCCTTTCGGCTTAATACCCCTGGCAATACCCTGTATAATGTGGTTTCCTGTATTTTAGGAGAATGGTGGGTGTCAAAAGTACTAAAAGTAGACGCGTCACTAGCCCACGTACATTTCGAGAAGGACAACCGGACAGAATGGATCTACCGCGGCTCCACTCGCCTCGCGCCTCTGTACTTGGAACTGCAAGCCGCGGGCAGAACCAGGACCAGATTGCCCAGAAGCAAAGCGCAGTTTAGGGTGAGTCGTATAAAAAAACCGGCCAAGTGCGAGTTGGACTCGAGCACGAAAGGTTCCGTAACAATATCACAATTGGATTCCGTACCCAATTGTGATATTGGTACGGAACCCTAAAGTAAAAACTGGACCAAGCGAAATCCGTGTGCGCTGCAACGACGCACGTTTGCATTTTCTTTACTACTGATGCCAGTTTATCACTAAATGGCGCTAGTGGTAAAAATAACACGCGCCTACGTTGCGTTTTACCGTGAAAAATCACGTTTGTTGTATGGGAGCCAAACTATTTGTTTTATTTCGTTTTTAATATTTTTTGTTATAGCGGCTACAGAAATACATCTTTTGTGATAATTTCAACTGTCTAGATATCAAGGTTTATGAGATACAGCCTGGTGACAGACGGACAGACAGCGAAGTCTCAGTAATTGGGTCCCGTTTTTACCCTTTGGGTACGAAACCCTAAAAACGGTACTAATTTTAATTTTAGTAATTGATTGGAAAGTTTTTGACAATAATCTCAACACATGGAAAGTGTTAATGGGGACTGAAATGTAGCTCGCGTTTCAACTGGTCAAACGCTCAGATGTATTTCAAAATCAAACTAGAAAGAAAGAAAGAAAATATGTTTATTAGGCCAAGCACACACACAGCAACAAATACAAATACAGAACAGAATTTCACAATACTTACTAACAAAAAAAAAAAGAAATTCCAGAAAGCCGTGTGCGAACCCTAAATGAGCCGGCCAACTACTCAATTACAAATAAAAATACGTGTCGCACTCGTGGACTGCCGCGGTAAAGTTATTGCATAGCATTTTTTATCAACTTATGCAATTATAATTATTTTTTTATTTTGTACCACGTTGCCATGGTTACCATGTAGCTCGGCCATGGCAACATGGTAGGCGGAGTGGGGGGTGTTAGGTTTTTTTCGTTACGAACTTTCTTCATTCAAAGCTCAAAGCCCGCGATAAAAGCTATGCAATAGCTTAATATAAGTTTTGTTTACAGCGACCTACTTGAGGCCAAAGTCGGTTCTTCATTCTCTATGATTTTGTTTCAGACCAATATGCCTTACGTCGAATATATGAGATCTGAAGAGCAAACCAAACAACAGCAGCAGTTACAGCAGGATGCAATACAGCAAGAGGTAACACGAAATTTACCTGTTTTAACCTAAAAAAACGTTATCCAATTTGTCCTGAACATTATTATTCTATATTTGTCTATCGTAACATGTAAAATCCATTTTCTCATCTTAATTAACCCAAAAACATGTTATATTTACTCAATTTAACCTATTGGGTTATACTTCAACATCAATTTTAACCAAAAAACAATATAATTCAACTTAGTAATATCAATGTTATCTATTTAAAATAATAAATCAGGTTTAACCTACAGAAATATTTAGATTTGCCCATTTTAACTGAAAAATAATAACAACCTAGAAATTATTCTATGTCGTCTATTTATAATGAAATTTAAAATGTATACCTTTTGATCCTGATAAATAGCAATATTTACTTAAATTAACCTTAAGTAAGTTTAGTTTAACCCGTCAAATACTTCAGATTTACCACATTAAACCAAACCATAACTTCACATTTACCTAATTTAACCCATCCATAACTTCACATTTACCCAATTTAACCCATCAACTTCACATTTACCCACTTTAACCCCTATAATTCCCCTAGGAAATGACACGGCGTCAGCGCTCTGTGGCCAAGAAATCGGTCTCGTTGCCTCAACCCGCTCCAATGGTGGACAAACCTGACAACGTGACTAGCAGAGTTGTCGTGAGTATGATATGCTATAATAGTTGTTTTCTTCTCGTCGCTCACGATGTTCCCGGTTGCATCCCTCTCGGGAGCCCGGGGTCCGCTAAACCACAAATTGTTTTGTTTATTTTTATTTGAGGTCGACGCAGTAGGATAGTCATCATTGACCATACCTTCTGCAAATCAATTTGACAATGTTTTTACGGCCGGCCGCCTGCCTGACACCAACCCTCCGAGGGACCAAGCAGTTTATCCGCCACCGCGCGGAGAGAACTTAAGGTTTGCTGGTCTCTCTCAGATCCCTTAGTCGCCTTTTACGACACCCACGGGAAGAGATGTGGTAGCCCTATTCTTTGCCGGGGCTACACGGTTATGACGGTACACGGTTGTATGATAGTCTATCTACTTCACTAATATTATAAAGAGGAAAGATTTCTATTTTTGTGTGTATGCTTGGCTGTATGTTTGTTATGCATAAACTCAAAAACTACTAAACCTATTTCAAAAATTCTTTCACCATTAGGAAGCTACATTCACCCTGAGTAACATAGGTTACTTTTGAAGCCGATATTTCCACGGGATCTGGACTAACACGGGTGAAACCGCGGGGCGCAGCTAGTATGATATAATAGTTACGCAACGCACGAACATGCCTAAGTTGTGTTAGATGGTGAGATACTGCCGCAAAGATTCAGCGTATGAATCACTAGACTAATTGGTAAAGTCGGTGCTCCCGAATTAAATAAAGATGCGTTGTTGGTTCGAATCCCGCCCTGCGTCTATCGTGCGTTGTGTTTTTTTGGAAGTATTTTTCTTTTAAATATTTCTATGAATGCCCACTGCAGGCTTAAAGCAAATAAAAATACCAATAGAATCCTTCACTTGCTCGTGATTCATCTATGGCTCTCGCTTTAAATCCGTCCTTTACTCGCTAATTGCACAATCTTCTATGTTCTTTATTATTATTTATTATAAAGCGGAAGAGTTTGTTTGATTGTTTGTTTGTTTAAACGCGCCAATCTCAGGAACCGCTGTTCCGATTTGAAAAATTCTTTCAGTGTTGGATAGTCCATTTATTGAGGAAGGCTTTTGATCCCGATATTCTCACGGGATCGGGACTTACGCGGGCTTCTGCTATATACTATAATTGTTGCAGTATTACACCCCAAAGAACGCGGTGAAGCCGCACAAAATGGTGGCCCACACCTGCGGGCCGCAATGCCGACGTACAGACGTACTGTCTCTGAAGGAGCTGCGGACTTACAACCCGCTGGCTAAGCCGTTACTGAGCGGTTGGGAAAGGTAAGCCATCTTTACTTGGAACTGAGTAGTTTTATTCATCGATTGTGTTTTTTTCTTAAGCAAAAATGGGGTTGCCAACTGTCAAAGTGACACTGACATAATGGTTAATTATGTTCTTTTATAAAGATATCTTTAATCATTTCCTAATGGCTTGAGAATGGCTGCTGTGCGTATTAAAATGCTCAGAAAGTGGAGTAAGTACATCATTTTCATCCTGAAACTCAAACGTTGGTTTAAGGCCATTCGTCGTGTGAAATGTAGTCATCCAAATGTAGGAAACACTTTAATAAAAATCAACCTATAATACTTATTCAGAATAATACAATCCCGCCGTATGTATACAGTTTGTTACGAAATGTGTGTCCGATCATGTATGGGATTGTTTTAGACGTCTAGGCAACTACTTTTGTTGTACAACTTTTGGAAATTCAAACTTTTCGTTAGAAAATTTTGAGGTTATGTTTGCTTGATATGAATTTTAAATTTAGCGGCTATATACCTCTTAACCAAAGTAACCCCTCGCAGGTTACAAGTCCGGTTCAAGGGTAGCGAGCACATAATCTACTGCTCGACATGCGAAAGTTACACTGCTACTCTTAACTCGACTGCTGTTGTATCTGCAAATAACTTTCAAACTTTATAAAATACTTTACTTATTCCCAAACTGACATAATTCGGCCATAAATACTAAAGAAAAATACAACTTTAACCCTTTCCAACCCAAAAAAACCCAACGTTAACCCCCCAGAATGCAAGTCCGCTTTAAAGGCAGCTAGCACATACACTACTAGACCTGTGTCTAATAATAATGATCGCAAAAATTTACCAAACACACAACTTTAACGCTCTTCAACCTATTTTAACCCAGATATTAACCTACGAAGCATTGAAAATATGTTACTTTTTAAATCAACTTCGCGAAAACTGACAAACAACACAACTTTTACGCTCTTCAACCTATTTTATGATTTTTTATCAAATAATTATTTTGTACCACGTTGCCATGGTTACCATGTAGTTTGGCCGAGCTACATGGTAACCATGGCAACATGGTAGGCGGAGCGGAGTGGGGTTACGAAATTTCTTCATTCAAAGCTCAAAGCCCGGGATAAAAGCTATGCAATAGCTTAATAACCAACGTTAACCCCGCAGAATGCAAGTCCGCTTCAAAGGAAGCAAGCACATAATGTACCGCGCGCCGTGCGGGCGGCGGCTGCGCGACATGCGCGAGCTGCACCGCTACCTGCGCGCGGTGGAGGCCGACCTGCCCGTCGATCTGTTCGACTTCAACGTCAACACGCACTGCTTGGCCGAGTTTGTGCTCCACAAGTACAATGTCATGAAGAAGGTGCGTCAGAAAAGAGCAGCATTTTACTTTTTTTTTGTGTAAACTTCTTATGGTACGCAAGTGAAAACTTATTTTAGCGCGGTACGCATATTTTTAGATGATAAATCTGTGGACTCGCGACACCGTTACGATACGCTTGAATTTTTGAATAGAGAATTTGATTTTACTATGTCCAAGCAAAGACCTGCCCGTCGACCTGTTAGACTTTAAAGTCAACACGCACTGCGTGGCCGAGTTTGTGCTCCACAAGTACAATGTCATGTCAAGGTGCGCCAGAAAAGAGCAGCATGTTTCTTTTTTTTTTTTGAAGTGAAAACTTCTTTTAGCGCGGTATTTTTAGATGACATTCGCGACACCGTTACGGGACGGTTGAATTTTTAAATAGAGGCAGACCTGCCCGTAGACCTGATCGACTACAACGTCAACACGCACTGCTTTTCAGAGTTTGTGCTCCACAAGTACAATGTCATGAAGAAGGTGCGTCAGTAAAGAGCAGCAATTACTTTTTTTTTTTTTTTTAATGAATACTTCTTTTGGCGCAGTACGCATATTTTTAGATGAGAAATCTGTGGACTCGCGACACCGTTACGAGACGCTTGAATTTTTGAATAGATTATTTGATTTTACTATATCCATTCAACGCAATATTTGCACAACGGAAAGGTGAAAGTAGAAAGGAGGTCGACATTATCTTGATCCCGATATTCCCACGGGTAACCGCAGGAATCTTTCCTAACAAACAACAATATCCCCAGGACCTATCTCACGGCAAAGAAAGCGTGCCAGTCCCCTGCGTGAACTACTACGACGAGTCCCTCCCCGAATTCTGCTCCTACAACACGGAGCGCACGGCCACCGCCGGCGTGCCGCTCAACATCGACCCGGGGTTCCTGTGCGGCTGTGACTGTGAGGACGATTGCGAGGTATATAGAGTTCTGCTCCTACAACACGGAGCGCACGGCCACCGCCGGCGTGCCGCTCAACATCGACCCGGGGTTCCTGTGCGGCTGTGACTGTGAGGACGATTGCGAGGTATATAGAGTTCTGCTCCTACAACACGGAGCGCACGGCCACCGCCGGCGTGCCGCTCAACATCGACCCGGGGTTCCTGTGCGGCTGTGACTGTGAGGACGATTGCGAGGTATATAGAGTTCTGCTCCTACAACACGGAGCGCACGGCCACCGCCGGCGTGCCGCTCAACATCGACCCGGGGTTCCTGTGCGGCTGTGACTGTGAGGACGATTGCGAGGTATATAGAGTTCTGCTCCTACAACACGGAGCGCACGGCCACCGCCGGCGTGCCGCTCAACATCGACCCGGGGTTCCTGTGCGGCTGTGACTGTGAGGACGATTGCGAGGTATACAGAGTTCTGCTCCTACAACACGGAGCGCACGGCCACCGCCGGCGTGCCGCTCAACATCGACCCGGGGTTCCTGTGCGGCTGTGACTGTGAGGACGATTGCGAGGTATATAGAGTTCTGCTCCTACAACACGGAGCGCACGGCCACCGCCGGCGTGCCGCTCAACATCGACCCGGGGTTCCTGTGCGGCTGTGACTGTGAGGACGATTGCGAGGTATATAGAGTTCTGCTCCTACAACACGGAGCGCACGGCCACCGCCGGCGTGCCGCTCAACATCGACCCGGGGTTCCTGTGCGGCTGTGACTGTGAGGACGATTGCGAGGTATATAGAGTTCTGCGAGTACAGTCAGATTACCAATTAAGTATCCAGCACGTAAAAATATTATTCGTGCTGTTTAGTTAATTGATAATAGTAGATTGTATAACAAGGGAGCAAAATAGTATTTTTACGGCGAGGGCGTTACTTTGAATCACGAGCAAAGCGAGGAATTCTAGAATAGAATCCCGAGCGTGGCGAGGGATTCTAACGTAGAATTCTGAGCGCAGCGAGGGATTCAAAGTATACATCGCCCGAGGCAAAAATAATTTGCTCTCGAGTCATATACTCTACTTTTCATCCCCTTCTATGAGAAAATAAATAAGATATGGTGTTACGTAATTCGTGAATATACCTATTTACTTAAACAAAAATGTTGGGTTTAAAATTTTAATATCACGTTTAATATACAGAAGCCCTCTATAAATATTTGTTGGTTGTTATAGCGGCTACAGAAATACATCATCTGTGAAAATTTCATATAAATACTAAAAAAATAAGCAAAATAAATAAAACAAATGAAACTAATGAAACTAATGGAACTAACGAAACTAACGAAACTAACGGAACTAACGAAACTAACGAAACTAATGAATTTATGAAACTAATTAAACTAATTAAACTAATTAAACTAATGAAACTAATGAAACTAATGAAACTAATGAAACTAATGAAACTAATGAACTAATGAAACTAATGAAACTCATAAAACTAATGAAACTAATGATCCTAATGAAACTAATGAAACTAATGAAACTCATGAAACAAATGAATCTAATGAAACTAAAGAAACGAATGAAACTAATGAACTAATGAAACTCATGAAACTAATGAAACTAATAAAACTAACGAAACTAACAAAACTAGCGAAACTAACGAAACTAATGAACTAATGAAACTAATGAACTAATGAAACTCATGAAACTAATGAAACTAATGAAACAAACGAAACAAACGAAACCAATGAAACTAATGAAACTCATGAAACTAATGAAACTAATGAACGTAATGAAACTAATGAAATTAATGAAACTAATGAACCTGATGAAACTAATGAAACAAATGTAACTAATGAAACTAATGAAGCAAATGAAACTAATGACACTAATGAAACTGAAACTAATGACACTAATGAAACTAATAAAATAAATAAATTCTGTGAACAACACGCCATCTAGCCCCGTGGTAAGCCAGTAATTCATATAATTTACGTTTGATTTCTATGAATGATACATATGTTCCAAATTCAAATTTACTTTGCTCCCGGCTGTTTTATTTTGCTCCCGGCTGTTTTACTTTGCTCCCGGCTGTTTATCTTAACAGAAAAGAGCTACTTTGGTCGCACTTATAGAGGACCAAAGCGACACTTTTCGAATAGATGGGATGAAAACTTATTAAACTTAGCTATCATTTATGTAAGGGGGTATATGTAAGTTATTTAAATTGATTGATTGATTAACGCTTTATTGTACCATAAAGAAACAAAATAACATTTTTTTTTTTTTTTTTTTTTTTTTAATTATTAAGTTATGTACATTGTACAGTAAATCACCAATTAAGTATACAGCACGCATGATAATTTTGCGTGCTTAATTGGTAATCTAACTGTACAATACGTACAATATCCACCTCGGTTTAGGTTTAGGTTTTTAGGTTCAACTCGTGAGCGAAGCGAGGGAATTATGTAACTAAAGGCCACAGTGAAGCGTGGGATTCTTGTTGCATGGTGTAGTGGCCTTTAGTTACATAACTCCTTCGCTTCACTCAGGCCTTTAGTTACGTAACTCCCTCGCTTCACTCAGGACTCTAGGTACATAACTCCCTCGCTTCACTCAGGTCAGGCCTTTATTTACATAACTCCCTCGCTTCACTCAGGCCTTTAGTTACATAACTCCCTCGCTTCACTCAAGAGTTTAAATTTTATTGCCGAAATACCCATATTTTCGTTAATATTAAATTATCTTAAAAACTTCGACCTCCATCTATTAAGCATAGTGTTTTCATTACAGGATAAGTCGAAGTGCGCGTGTTGGCAGATGACGCTAGAGGGCGCGCGGACTATCGGGCTGGACTCTAACGTGGGCTACGTGTACCGGCGGCTGCCCGAGCCGCTGCCGAGCGGGATATATGAGTGTAACTCTAGGTAAACTACGATTAAGGGGAAACAATATGGCCGCCGGCACAAGATGGCGGATGATGTATTGTAATTATAGGTAAACAACGATTGAAGGGGAAACAATATGGCCGCCTTCACAAGATGGCGGTTGATGTATTGTAATTCTAGGTAAACAACGATAAAGGGGAAACAATATGGCCGCCGCCACAAGATGGCGGATCATGTATTTTGTGCTTAGAGCATTTAGCCTCTTATTCTTCTTATTCGTTTCGTGTAATGGCGTGTCTCACCTAGTGTTAGAGTGGTCAGGTCGCCCTAAGGCCTCTGACTTGACCTAACGACTGCTATCAGAGATAACAACCGGGACCAACTGCTTAACGTGCCACGCTGAAGCACGGTGTAGCTCGAGAAAATGTTTGTAGCCACACATATTATCAGTCACCCAGCCAAGTAATGACCGCGCTAAGCGTTGCTTAACCAACACGACCACTCAAGATCGGCAGATGCAGCTAGGCCAATTAACTTCTCTTTTTGTCTTGCCAGAGGAGATATTATTGTTTCGCACACCCTTTGCGCCAATACTCCGCTACTCTCCCCTGGAGTTCTTTCCGCGCGGTGGCTTGGTCTTGAGTAGAGTGGCCGGCAATAAAACATTGCCAAATGGAGGATACTGTTAGATATTCTAATATTTTATTTTATTTTGTTAAAGGTGTAAATGCAAGAGCACATGTCTCAACAGAGTCGCGCAACATCCGTTACAATTGAAGTTACAAGTAAGTACACCAAAAAAGTAGGATACAACTTCACTTTTTAATCTTACACGATTTCCGTCCATCATTATTGTTAGATACGGGTCTAGATCGCATTATAGATAAGTCAGTCTTCTCGGGACCACGGCCGGTAAACCAGTTTGCCGAACGTCGAGGTAATTAAAAACAATGATTACCTATAACGCGATTTAGTCTCGTGTCTAATAATATTGGTAGGATACAATTTATCAAACTACAGCTACGAAAACATAGGATAATCTTCTTCTCATCTGAGCGATGTTCCCGGTTGCATCCCTCTCGGGAGCCCGGGGTCCGCTAAACCCCAAATAGTTTTTTTTTTAATTTGGGGTCGGCGCAGTCGGTAAGTCATCATTGACCATACCTGCTGCAATTAGATTTGGCAATGTTTTTACGGCCGGCCGCCTGCCTGACACCAACCCTCTTAGGGATCAAGCAGTTTATCCGCCACCGCTCGGGGAGTACTTAAGGTTAGCTAATCTCCCTCAGATCCCTTAGTCGCCTTTACGACACCCACGGGATGAGATGGGGTAACCCTATTCTATGCCGGGGCTACACAGCAGGATAATGATTAGTTTAATTTATCTATGGTAAAATGAATGAATTTCTCCTCACCCAGGTATTTAAAACCCTAAAGCGTGGGTGGGGTATCCGCGCGTTGAACGACGTACCCAAAGGATCCTTTCTGTGCGTGTACGCAGGGAATCTACTCACCGACGCCACTGCCAACTTGGTAAGTTTAGCCCACCCTTACACACCGTTACGTTACCAAAAAAATAATAATATTGCATGCGATACATGTTCCAAATCTCATTTCTGTCCGCTAAAAGCCCTTTTCTTTCACTTTAGAGAGGGACAAATCGACACTTTTACTACCATTTTATATCAGACCTACCTATTTTTACCAAACCTACCATTTTCCTTCAATATCTACTATTTTCTACGACATCCTATTTTCTCCCAAAAACTACCATTTTTTACCGTTAGGTACAATGAGGAGGAACACTAACTTTTTATCCCGGCAGAGGGCGTTAGTCGAATGATCTTAGGTTTGAATTAAGAACTGTCAAACAGGTATTTTTACAACTCTCGTCGCCAAATTGGCCATATCAGTCTCAGACCGAAAGAAAAAAAAACTCGGCGTTTTCATTCGTGGGGGACCATCACCAAAAAAAAAAACATCCGATGCCAGCGCCATCTGCTCACAGCTTTGCGTGTGCCACCCCATTTTCTACCAAACCTATTATTTTCTACCAACCGTACCATTTATTACCAAAACCCTCAATTTTTAGCAATATTCTAGCGACCTATACGATCGAACCCCCTCGCTCACCTATCAGATACGCGGTACGGTGAAAGAAACTCTTTGATGGTTGAAATTTTTAAAAATAACTAAAGGTGGAAATTCTACTTTTCATCTATGAGAATATAGGTGTAACTTACTTTGACTTTTTATTCCATTGTTCGCGTCCAACACTAACTACCAATTTCAACACATAACTACTAAGTTATACCAAAACGTGGATTTTAACCTACTATTTTCTATAAAAACCTACCATTTTTTACCACATCCTACCATTTTCTATCATCACATTCTAATATCTACCAAAAAACTACAATTTTAAACCAAACCTACCATTGACTACCACATCCCTCCATTTGTTTACTAGTTTCTACCATTTTCTACCAAAACCCTCCTTTTTTAGCAATATTGTACCTGTACGGTCGAACACCCATCGCTCACGTATCAGCCATATGTGTTGCTTAACCTGCTCGGTTAATCACCCATCACTTACCTATCAGACACGCGGTTCGGTGATAGAAACTCTTTGGATGATTGAGTCTTTTTTAAAATATCGACATTCCAAATTCAAATAGTAGTAGATTATATACCTAGCGGAGAAAATACTATTTTTCGCTAAGCAAAGCGCTAGTTCCCGCCCTGTTTACAGGGATTAGTTTAGTGAGATGAAATAATATATTGTATACCTAGCGGAGAAAAGACTATTTTTACGGTGAGATTGTTTTTATAAATCCAGAGAAGAGCGAAGGATCCTAAAAAAGAATCCCGAACGTAGCGAGGGATTAGCATAAGTAATAGAGCTCTTCAAGGTCTTCATTTTGGATGACAGCTGTCAAACTTAAAACGTCAATATCTCGGAAACTATTGACCCTAGGCCACTACTTCCTTAGCATAAGTGATGGAGCTCTTCAAGATCTTCGTTTTGGATGACAGCTGTCACGTTTTTTTTAATAGTTTACTTTCCACCCTAGGGATGAAATAAGCAATTTTCCACCCGGTTCAAATCCTTTTCTGTGTCGTAGGACGGTCTGAACGAAGGCGACGAGTATCTCGCGGAGCTAGACTACATAGAGGTCGTGGAACAGATGAAGGAGGGCTTCGAGGAGGACATCCCGGAGGCTGACAAGAAACTTGACAAGGTATGTCATGTATTATTCTTAGAGGACAGTCTCCATACTCTTTCTCCATACAAACGTAGTTTACATTTTCCTCCCTGGATAAAGACATTAGAGCAAATATGTTTATGCCATAAAACCTATATCTGTCATGACAATGCATCTACCTTTTGATATTTTTCATTTTCTATTTTTTATTACTATTCAAATTAGAAAAAGAAAAAATCAAAAGGTAGGGGCATAGTCATGTAGGTTTTATGGCATAAACATATTTGCTCTAATGTATTTATCCAGGTAGGAAAATTTAAACTACGTTTGTATGGAGAAAGAGAATGGAGACTGTCCTCTTAAATGTACTATTATGATAATGTACTATTATTAAATACTTGTATCTTACATAATATACTATTATTAAATACTTGTATCATACATAATGTACTTATTATTAAATACTTGTATCGTAACATAATTTCCTATTAAAAATGGACTTTTATCATAACGTACTAGGTATTATTAAATACTTGTATCATTGTAATGAACTATTCTAAAACACTTGTTGCAGAAGGAATCGAAGCAGTCATCGAGTGAAGAAGAGACCGAGTCTGAAGAGGACAACCGTGACAGTGACAAGAATGATAAAGAGGATGACGACTTCCAACCGGGCTACATCGGCCTGGGGCTGACTGAGTTCAAGTTAGTATTGTTGTATCTATTATCTTCTATCTATATATCTATCTATTACTATTATAAAGCGGAAGAGTTTGTTTGTTTGTTTGTTTGTTTGAACGCGCTAATCTCAGGAACCACTGGTCCGATTTGAAAAATTCTTTCGGTGTTGGATAGTCCATTTATTGAGGAAGGGTATAGGCTATTTTTGATCCCGATACGGGATCAGAACTTATGCGGGTGGAACCGCGGGGAGCTGCTAGTAGATAATATTACCGACCTTTCGTGCGCGACACCGAACTCGCTCACTCACTCGCTTCGTTCAGGATCCTAACACTTGAATCACTCGCTACGCTTGTGATCAGTCGTTAGAATCCTTCACTTGCTCGTGATTCATCTATGGCCCTCGCTGTCCTTTATTTATTCGTTATTTATTCACTAATTGGATAGTATACTATTTCTATTATTTCAGTAAACGTCTCCGAAAGCGCGGAAGGAAGAAACAGAACGAGGGAAAAGAAGATGGTAAAGAGACCGAAGATAAGAAGACTGATGACTGTATCACTATTAGTGACGACGAAGAGGGTAGGTTTTGGTGCTTGACTGAATAGAAGGGATGAAAAATATATTTCCATTAGAGATGAGCGACTAGGGGTTCTGCCGACTAGCAGACTAGCCGACTAGTCGGTTCCAAAATTGATTATAATTCCGAGATATTTTGTGTTAATCATGATCACTCGGCCATTGTTGGTATTTTTGGATAAATTTGCACTTCGAAAGTTGTAGCGAAACTTCCAAAAAATGATTGAAATAAAAATAAAAGATGGAGCTGAGACATAGTTATGACATTTAAGATGTATGATGATTAGATGAGGTATGTAGGCTAGGACGTGTTTTGTTTACGTTTTTCTGACTATCCGCCTTCTAACTGTATTACTAATTCAATAAATATTGGTTTTATTGCATAACTGTTAGTTGACAACTAGTCGGCACCTACCGACTAGTCGGCCCATCTCTAGTTTTCATCCCTTCTATTCAAAAAGTGTCGATTTGCTCTTTTCTTGTTTTGAGCTTTTTACCAGGAAGCAAATAGTAGATTGTATGACAATGGAGCAAAATAGAATTTATACGGCGAGGGCGCTACTTTGAATCACGAGCAAAGCGAAGAATTCAAAGTATACATCGCCCGAGGCAAAAATAATTCTCTTATTTATTTTCTTAAAGAAAGGGAATGAAAACTAGAGTATATGACTTGAGAGCAAATTATTTTTCCCTCGCGCGATGTATATTTTGAATCGCTGCGCTCAAGTTTCTACGTTAGAATCCCTCGGTTTGCTCGTGATTCAAAATAGCGCCCTCGCCGTAAAAATACTATTTTGCTCCCTTGTTATAGAATCTACTATTTCACCTCACAACCTTGGAAATATTCGGTTTGTGAAAGATTTTTTAAAATTATATTGAGGGTAACTCAATTGTGTTCCTGTTTGTTCCAGTGAGGGAGCCGTCCCGGTTCACTGCGCAAGCTGGGATGGGGGATAAGGGATTTGTCTCTAAATATAGGTGAGTGCCTCAGCGTCGCACGTTAACCCAATGAGGAGGAACACTAACTTTTTATCCCGGCAGAGGGCGTTGGTCGACTGATCTTAGGTTTGAATTAAGAACTGTCAAACAGGTATTTTTTACAACTCACGGCGCCAAATTGGCCATATCGGTCCGAAAGAAAAATAAAACGGCGTTTTCATTTGTGGGGGACCATCAAAAAAAAAAAGCTCATCCCACCCCAGCGCCATCTGCTCACAGCTTTGCGTGTGCCACCCCATTGTTCCCCTTGTATTAGTTTGTATTAGATGTGACACGCATGCGTGATACCCCTAATACCCTTAGAACAAAGGGCAGCTAATGTGGCAGTTGGTCCCGGTTGTTATTTCTGATAGCAGTCGTTAGGTCAAGTCCTTAGCTTTAGCTTCATCCCCGTTAGTCCCGAGTCCGCAGGATTTTCAGAATAGGCCCATGTGTTAATCCAGATATTTAGCTATCATCTACATACCGAGTTTCATCGTAATCGGTTTAGCGGTTTTTGTGTAAAGAAGCAACAAACACACACACCCATACAGTCACAAACTTTCACCTCTATACTATTGGTAGGATTAAATTATAAAAGTATACTATTTTGTTTCTAAGGTCTGTCCGTTCGTTGTTCGGCAAAGATGAGGCGTGCTACATCATGGATGCCAAGGTTCAGGGTAACATCGGGAGATATCTCAATGTAAGTCTAACTACTAATCTATAAAATACTTATTTTAGGACGTTGCATAGAGCGCCACCTTTTTAGGGTTCCGTACCTAAAGGTAAAAACGGGACCCTATTACTGAGACTTCGCTGTCTGTCTGTCTGTCTGTCTGTCCGTCCGTCAGTCTGTCACCAGGCTGTATCTCATGAACCGTAATAGCTAGACGGTTGAAATTTTCACAGAAGATGTATTTCGGTTGCCGCTACAACAACAACTAAAAACAAATTAAAACAAATATTTAAGAGGGGCTCCCATACAACAAACGTGTTTCAAAAACATCGAATCGAGTAGGTCATGAAATTCAAAATGGCTGCCCTATCTGTCAAATACCAGTCTGCCTTCACTTACCAAAGAGTTTCAGATTGTCTTTGTGCCAAAGTTTTTTTTTATTTTTTTTATGAGTGGTGTGGTCGTATGATGGAAGTAAGAATCGAAGCTAAATATGTCACATTTTCCTATCAAATTTTAAAAGTGGTAAACGATTTTAGGGTTCGGTACCCTAATGTGATAGTGGTACGGAACCCTTCGTGCGCGAGTTTCGCACTTGGCCGGGTTTTTTTTACGTGGGTAATGCGTCAGGCCACAGGCCGGGGGAAAGCGCGGTGAGTTGGTCTCCGTACCATAGGTAAACCCCCATGGTATCCCTCGCTCCGCAAGTGTGGGGACTACATGCACCAACCCCGACAGCGGCGACCTTTCCAGGCCTCATTTCTGTCCCGAAGGACAATTTCTCTCCGAGAGGCGAGAAATTGTCCTTCCTACGCAACCACCGTCTCGAGGCGAGGAGGAGCCTCGAGACGGTGGCGTTTAGCAACTTATGTTTACGTCGAGTTGCCCTCTTAAGAAGGTGGGTACTGTTACCATTTCCATACAAACCTAATACCAAAATAGAACTATGAAAAATTTAGTTTTTCATGAAAAATTACTAGTTACATCTCATTTGTTTTATATTATTCCCAATAAAAAGTAATTTACGCCGTCAAAATGAACTAAATATATCTCCGTTTTATTTCAATTCGAATGAATATTTTGGAAAACCTTGTGGTGCGGATCCTGTAAAAATAAAATCTTAATCCGAATAATACCGATATTAGGGTAGAAAACAACATTTTTCATAATTCTATATTGGTATTATGTGTGTATGGAAATGATAACAGTACCCACCTTCTTAACTTGTGAACATTTGAGTTATCAACTCTTATAATTTGTCCGTTCCAGCACTCGTGTTGCCCGAACGTGTTCGTACAAAACGTATTCGTGGACACACACGACCCGCGCTTCCCGTGGGTCGCGTTCTTCGCGCTGTCGCACATCCGCGCGGGCACCGAGCTCACGTGGAACTACAACTACGACATCGGCTCCGTGCCCGGCAAGATCCTCTACTGCTACTGCAGCGCGCACAACTGTAGGGGGAGACTGCTGTAATGTGGGGGACGACTGTTGACACGTGGGACACTTGTTAACATGTAAGTCACTACTGATACCGCGTGGGACACTTTGTTAACACGTTTGACACTTTGTTGGGATAGCTTTGTTAACATGTGGGACGATTTTGTAAACACGTGGGACACTTGTAAACATGTGGGAAGGCTTTGTTAACACTTGGAACATATTTGTAAACACGTGGGACACTTGTAAACACGTGGGAAGGCTTTGTTAACACTTGGAACATATTTGTAAACACGTGGGGTCACTTTTGTTAATACGTGGGATAATTTTGTTAACACGTGGGACACTTGTTAACATGTGGGTCACTTTTGATACCACGTGAAACACTTGTTAACGCGTGGGACACTTTTGGTAACATGTGGGATGCTTTTGTTAAGATGCGGGCACTTTTGTTAACATGTGGAACACTTGTTAACAGAGAAAGGGTTTTTGTAAACAAAGTCTGTGTTTGAAAGCAAAAAAATCAGATTTGTAGTACAGTTTTGGAAACAAATAGAAAACTTGTGTAAACAAATAGTGACTTTGTTAACAAAGAGTAGGTTTCTGGTAATTAAAAAAAACTTGTAAACAAAGAGTGGGTTTTTTTGTAAGCGAAAGATTGAAAACTAAGAGAGAAGACTTGGAAACAAAAGTAGACTTGCTAACTAAAGGCGGATTTTTTAAAACAATTAAGTGACTTTTATGTTAACAGTTAGCTGTCTATATAATAAAGAAAGCTTTGTAAGCAAAAACTCGAATATTGTATACAGTGGTTATGAAACAAACCCAATAAAAAAATACATATTAGTTAACAGTCATTTACACTCTCGCTTATATGAAAAGAAGCGAAATCTCTTACTAAGAAATAGTAAAATACGTATCTAAATCAGTAATTAAAAATTAATCGATTTGTTACACCGAACCTTGTTATTCCACGATTACTCGAATTATGTTTGTCTTGTCTACACGTGCCACCCGAAAAATAGTCGGGAAAATCGAATAATCCGCACTTTCTCCGATTAGTCGTCACCAGCACCACCGACTAGTCGGCAACGAACAAATGCAATAAAACCAACATTTATATATGTACGTACTAGTTAACTGCTTGTTTTTAAATAAAATGGTTTCTAAAAACTGAATAAAAATATTAAAATTGAGTTAGGCTTGCTTAACTTTAAGCCTCGCCCGCAAGGAGGCAATAAGTGGTCAATCGATGAAACGCAACATTTATACCTTTTTTTCTAATTACTAATTAATAAAATTACCGGCATTGCGGACTAGTCGGCAATTTTAAAACCGACTTGTCGGTTAGACGGCAAATACCATAGTGGTCTCATTTCTAGATATCAATGGCAAAATTATATAACTAACCGAAGAAGGAAAAGGACCTTTATTTTTTAGAAAAAATGCTTATATGCTCCAAATTTCAATGTTCCTAGCGAGAACTCTCCTTTTCTGTCGGAATCGGTAAGATTGTATTCTAACACCCGCATTTATAGACGAATGTAAGTGATAACTTTGGCTAGGCAATGCCCTGTCTCGCTCTTATTAATGATTTTTAACGTCAGCGAAAATGTGACAGACTCATTACTTAGACAAGTCTTTACTTAGAATTGATTATAAATACGAGTGTAAGACGGAATGAGGACAGAATACTGGCTGTAGATTAGAGATGCGTTGACTATGGTTTTTGCCGACTAGTCGGCAATGCCGATCATTTTGTTTCGGAGATATTCGGGTCATCGCTCGGCACGCTCGCGCACGCGACTTATCTAATTTTAAAACTCCCTACTAATTTTTCCTAAAACTTCTTAAATTCACACTATTTGGTAACACAGTTACATTTTATCGGGTCTTAATCGCGTATTATCGTTTCCTCACGACCAAGACTATTGTAACATAGTTGAAACGTCAAGGTAAATGTTGGTTTTATTGCATATTTGTTAGTTGTAGAATGTATTTTAATCTAGCTTATGTTCTTAAATACAGAATACACGATGACACTTACACTGATACTTTACCTAAAACAGTCCACACCTACAACAAACAAACAAACTCGTGCATATGTGCTGTAGATATGATCTGTTTTAGGTAAAGTGTAAGTGTCATCGTGTGTAGCTTTAATGAATAAATAGTGTTTTAAGAATTGAAATGTTTTATTTTCATTTAATAAATAATATGTAATTCATAACTTTACACTGCGCCACTAGCCCCATCGTGATCTTGTGTGTGAAAACGTTTTAACAATTTTTGTAAATTTTACAAGAAATTATTACTTTATTAACTTATTTAATTACTTTAGTAATAATTTCTTGTAAAATTTACACTTCAAAAGCTCAAATATTTCTAAACATATATTGTGAACCGTTTTCGAGAAAAAATAAGCGATGCTGCGGCGATGTTGAGACGGTTTAGATATAGAATACGTGCCCTTGCTTTTTACTTTATATTGTGATTATAGGTACTCTATTTCAGAAACTTAGATTAAAAATGTAAACAAAGAACTGTCAATTTTAAAGGAAAAAGTAAATAAAGAGTTGTCACTATCAAATAAATGTATGTGGTTTTTGTTTACATTTTGGATAGAAAATATTTTATAAGGAGAAATACATCACCAAAAATCCGAGCCGAGCCTTAGTCGGTCAACAAAACAAGTGAGAGATCATAATCATAAATTCACCATGTCACGTGGGTTCCCGTGTGGCGCAGTGGTAGCGCACTCGCCCGGCAAGCGAGGGGCACAGGTTCGAATCCTATCATGGGAGGATTTTTGATGATGTATTTCTCCTTTTAAAATATTTTCTAGTAAAAAAGCCTTGAGCAATAAAATCATATGGAATATTACATTTTAGATATAAGTTTCTGAAATAGGGTGATAAATAAAACAACGAAATTTACTATTTTATATAACAACATTTATTTAACAGCAAAAACTTTGTTCAATAATTTAAGCAAAATGCTTTCTTACAACAACGATAAAAATAATGTTAAATCTAAAAAAGCTAATTCGGAATTACCTACCTTTGAAGAATTGCGTACTTACAACTAGTAATTCTGAGAATAATAGACCATGCAAGTCACAAGGGGTCCGACGCAAATCGTCCCATTCGCAACTCGTTTACAGCTATTTTGAATCACGATCAAAGCAAAAGGTTCTAGAATAGAATCCCGAATGTAGAGAGGTATTCTAACGTAGAATTTTGAGCTGTGCTCCAACTGTGTGGTAGTTAGCAACATAATTGCTTATTGGCTGGGCTAATTTAGATGTTTTATTTTTGTCATTTTGGAGGGTTAAACCTTCAAAATCATCATGGCACACTGGCATTCATCACAGAACGCTCCACGTATTAAATAATAAGCTAGTTTTTCTGCAACGATGGTGATACATTTCTCCCGAGCACATTTTCCTTGTACTTCAGTTTTTCTACCTTTGTTGGATCGGCAAGTGTTTCTTCATCTGTGAGCCTCTCTAGCCTTTGGTCTTGAACTGGTTCTGAAATGGTAATCAATTTTCTTCTCATTCTGATTTTTTAGGGTTCCGTACCTAAAGGTAAAAACGGGACCCTATTACTGAGACTTCGCTGTCTGTCTGTCCGTCTGTCTGTCACCAGGCTGTATCTCATGAACCGTAATAGCTAGACGGTTGAAATTTTCACAGAAGATGTATTTTGGTTGCCGCTACAACAACAAATACTAAAAACAAAATAAAACAATTATTTAAAAGGGGCTCCCATACAACAAACGTGTTTCAAAAATAACAAGGAGTCAGGACAGGAACAGGGACAGGAGGACAAATCGAGTTGGTCATGGAATTCAAAATGGCTGCCCCATCTGTCAAATATACCAGTCTGCCTTACTTACCAAAGAGTTTCTTCTATGTTTCAGATTTTCTTTGTGCCAAGATTTTTTTTTTTTTTTGAGTGATTCGGTCGTTTGATGGGAGTAAGAATCGAAGATAAATATTTCATATTTTCCTATAAAATTTAAAAATTGGTTGTTGTAAACCATTTTAGGGTTTCGTATCCAATTGTGATAGTGGTACGGAACCCTTTATGCGCGAGTGTCGCACTTGCCCCGTTTTTTTTATTTGGTATACCTTCTGCAAATAGATTTGGCAGTATTTTAACTAACCCGTCTGACACCAACCCTCCTGTTATATAGTCCCATGGGATCGGGACTTACGCGTGGGTAACTAGTAAATTCAAATATTAAATAACGAGGTTTTTACTATGTTTAAAATTGTTTTTAAAGCTTGATATTTCGCCAGTAATTTCAACTGGCGTGTTCACCAGATTGAAGATTGCGGTAGATGATGACAGTTAGGGGCGTCCATACCCAATAGTACATTACTTAATAAATTAATAATATTTGTTGTCAAAACAACCATGTTTACCAACTATACCCCTATTTAATATTGTAAACGCGAAAGTTTGCAAGTATTTAGGTATGTCTGTATCTGACTTTTTTACTTCTTCACATAAAAATTACTTAACTAATTGTGATGAAACTTGGAATAAGTATAGATAGCTGGAGACGCTTGTTTCAGAAACTTAGATAAAAAATGTAAACAAGAATCCCATACATTTATTTCTCGTCTCTTTATTAAATTGTCAGTTCTTTGTTTACATTTTTGTACCGCAGGGCGCTTCTAGTTGTACCTACATAAATTAATTATTTCACTTTTTCCACTTACGGTTGTAGGGCGTATATCTATCAGACAATAAGCTTTCTAAGTTATATCCTATGACTCCGACAACGGCCGCTATCGGTAGAGTTATAAAAGGCGCGTTACTTCTTAAAAACTGAAATAAAATCGGCCACATCCTGAAAACAAAACAAGTTTTAGGTTATGCTGTGAAATATTTTTAGAAATTGACGAATTTAGCTGCGTACCTTGAATTTGTTTTGTTTATGTGATGTTAAATCAATTAAGGAATAGAAACGTAAGCTCTGGAAAACAGAAAATTGAGAAAGGGTTATCAATCGCAATCGCCGGAATCGAAAAATATCTACAGCTGAGGTGAGTGACAGTTGTGACAGTAAAAATACTATTTACTATTTGGTGACAGTGACAGGATTTGTTTTGTTTACAGATCGTACAAAAATGGTCCAGCCGTAACCACAGCTACAAACAAGTCATGTTTTAAGTAGGTAGTCCTTAAATTGGACCTAAATAATAATATCTAACGGTCCTTACAACCTACGACACAGAATACATAAATAGTGTAAGTATCCTACGAACATGTTTGACAGGCAGCAGAGGTTTGGCTATAGGCTGCATGTTATAAAAAAACTTTAGCCTGTTCCTTCGACTAGAAATTCAAAATTCAAATCGGTCAAAAAATAAACATAACCTCAAAGCAATATGATGTCAGAAAAATATTTATTTAAATATATTTTTTTATAGTAAAACGCACCAAAGGAACCAGTAAATCTCTGAAAAATGTCGCAAGCGACATTATCTATCTGCTTTTCTCGATTAAAAATCACAAAAATGCTATTAGACGACCTAAAGTGTTCTAAAAATGGTGTTCGCAATAAAAGTTCAGTTTCTGCTAAGCAGAAGACTGCCAGTTCTGTATATCGGACTATGAACATATTTGATCGTAAGACGAAGGCGTTGCAACGGGAACGAGCAGCTTTGAGAGACGATTACCACCTCGCAGAGTATATCAAAGAAGAGATTGGTTGGCGTACTGCGGATCGTATTTTTGATATAAAAAGAACGTTTAAAAACGCCGTGGAGCTTGGTTTGTAATTGTTACTACTTATTTGAAGATGACAATCACGTCACAATATCTATTGTTACACCCTGCCTGTTAGTATCTGATACATTCCATCCAAATCCACCCTAAAATACCTATAATTTATTTCCTTCCCTATTCTTAATATATTTATTTTTCTTTTTAATACAATAGAATGACAAATCACATCACTAAATCACAAAATCTCAGGATTTTTAAAAATTTCAACAAAATACCAACTTAAATAAAGATTTTTTTAATAAAAAGTAAACAAACTAAAAATACTAATTAGAAACCTACTACTGGTGCATTGTTTCTTGAATTCAATCAGCATTTCTTTGCGAGTGTATTTTATAGTAGTTCAATTGCTGTGCAGCAGCAAATAGTGCTGCTAAGAGATACCTACTTAATCAGTTTTACCATACCTAATATTTAGTAACTTATCCTTTGGGAATAATTGTACAATTAAAATTAACCATTTGGTCAGAATCATTTGGTATCTTCTAATAATCATTCTTTGGTAATAATTGCATAAAATTAACACCTATTTATAACGCTGCCAACCCCACCCCCCCCATTAAAATTGTAAATAAGTATGGAAAAAAAAACAAAGTGTGAAAAATCTCAGGATTTTTTGGTGGAAATCAGGACTTTTCTCAGGACTTTTGTTTTTTTCATCTGGTAACCCTACCTGTAAAGGCCTCGAAGCATAGAGTATTGAAACAATGCTAAAAGTAATAAACACCACACAATTAAAATCAAAACACTAGTCTCATTTTTATATTTTCTCACTTATCTCAGGGGCCTGTCGTGGCTACGTTTCCCGCCACTTCCAACCAGACAGCGTTGAAAAAGTAATGTTATGTGACACATCCCAAACTCATTTGGACAAAGCCATCGTTGGAGACGGAGTGCAGTTTGAGAAACGTGTCATGGACGAGGAATGTATTGATGTAAGAACCATTATTTTATTCTATTTGTATCAGTCAGAACTAAAATACAACATTAGTTTACATTAGTTTTGAAATTGATATATTTAAATAACTCTGTCCGTTGATCAGGCCTAAAGCTTTACGAACTCCCATCTGCTTGTTACAGTTTCCAGAGAACAGTGTGGATTTAGTAGTCTCATCGTTGGTTCTTCATTGGGTGAACGATCTGCCGGGAGTGTTCGATAGAGTTATGACATGTTTGAAGCCAGACGGAGTAAGTCTCAGTTTCCCAGCTGCATCCTTCTAGCAAGATAGATAGACCCTTAATCTACATTTATACTATTATTTTTGTAATTTTCATCCAAACAAACTTTGGGGTTTATAATATTAGTGTCAAAATTGATGATAAATAATATAATTAATAATAAAATAATTTTCTAGGTGTTTATGTCGTGTGTGTACGGTGGCGATACGTTGATGGAGCTCCGACAATCTATACAATTGGCCGAGACTGAACGTAAAGGGGGGGTGGCTGCTCATATCTCGCCCTTTACGAGGATCAGGGATATAGGAGGATTGCTTACTACGTAAGTATTAACGAAAAATACTTGCTTTGTAAAAATATTCTTGCCGTAAGGCGTCGTTTCTTCTAGAGCAGTATTTCAGTGTGGTAACACTATGAAGAATAATGTGTAGACAAAAATACCTCCTTGATTTTTATTTTAAACTGATTCCTACACTTAAATGGCTAGTTTTTTTTAAAAATGTTTTCCAAAATTTTGAGCCTGATGAGACTTGAACCTACAACCATACAAAACCGTTGTACCGCGCTATCCAATTGCACAAACATTAGGGCTAGATTGCGCTGTACCTACATATTTACCATCGTGCAATATTTATTAGTAACTAGCTGCGCCCGCGTAAGTCCTGTTCCCGAGGGAATACCGGGATAAGAAGTAACCTATGTGTTATTCCAGGTCTCCAGCTGTCTATATTCTAAGTTTCATTGCAATCGGTTCAGTAGTTTTTGTGTGAAGAAGTAACAAAGTCACATACAAACTTTGCGCTTATAATATTAGTAGGATTTATGTTTATTTAATATAAATCCGTTACCGTCTTAATGCCTACATTAAGACGCAACGGGAGCCTAGGCCACCGAATATCTAATCCACCAGAACAACAGCTTTATACGCGCCTGCGACGACGTAGGTACTCCACTACATGCGCAGCTATGTGTGCGTGGCTTCTCACCGCTCTCGCTCGGGTTTCCCGAGGCCGCCCGAAGCGCCTACTCGGCTCACTGTCGGTGAGAGAGGTCATGCACACAAAGCGCAGCATGTAGTGGAGTACCTACGCCGCGGGTGCGTAATGCGTATGAAGCTGTTGTTCCGGTGGATTGGATATTCGGTGCCTAGGCACTCCGGATTTTCTAAAAATGTGTTATTTAAAAAAAACAATACATCTGGAAAAACACAACGCACGATAGACGCAAGGCTTCATCTATTACAACTTAGGCATGTTTCGCGACAAGTTGTTATAGATGAAGCCATACTTGCAAAAATACAGCGTATGAGTCACCGACTCCGGTAGGTCAAAGCCGTGCTCCCGGATTGAGTAAGATGCGGGTTCGAATCCAGCCCTGCGTCTATCGTGCGTTGTGTTTTTGCAGAAGTATTGTTTCTTTAAAATATTTCTATAAAAGCCCAGTGCAGGCGTAAGCACTTAAAATAGAATAAAAAATGTGTTGTTCCCGCACAGATCTGGTTTCACTCTGCAGACAGTTGACGTGGATTCTCTCACCGTGTGGTATCCGTCAGCGTGGCACGTCATGAGAGATTTGCGCTCCCTCGGCGATAGTAACGCGGCCTTGAACCGTCCGTTGAGACTCGATAAGGATGTCTTGTTCGCTGCGTGTGCTATCTACGATGAGATGTATGGGAAGGTATGTTCCACACCACCGTATGTGGTGTATGGCAGTAAGTTACAATAGTAAGTTAGGACAGTAAGTTTGTACCAATGTTAGAATAGTAAGTTAGGAAAGTTAGTTAGGTTAGTAAGTTTGAATAGTAAGTTAGGACAGTAAGTGTGGACCAATGTTAGAATAGTAAGTTAGGTTAGTAAATTGGGATAGAAAGTTTGAATAGTAAGTTAAGACAGTTAGCTAGGACAGTAAGTTAGGGCCAAAGTTGGAATAGTAAGTTGGGAAAGTTTGTCACACAAACTGTAGTCTGATATGAAAAATATAAAATAAGAACATTAATTTAGAGCAAAACGTTTGTAGTAAGTTAGGACAATAAGTTTGGTTTGTAAATTAAGACAGTCAGGACCAACGTCAAAAAAAAACTAAAATAGAATAGTAAGTTAATTAGGTAAGTAAATTAGGACAGTAAGTTTTGATAGTAAGTTAGCAAATAACTTACTAATCCATCAACAAATTTTACTGATTGTAGGGTTTGGAATGTTTTTTTTTTATAATAGATAAAAAAGGTGGTTTAGATATAGATAAAATCAAAAGCTTTTGCTTTTGATATTTATCTATTAGGAGCGGAGTTTAAAACCCTTGGACATCATAATACAACCCTTGCTTAGTTTGACTTTGAGACTTAAGACGGTGGGTACTGTTACCATTTGCATACAAACATAATACCAAAATAGATTCGAAATGAACTAAAACGGAGCTACATTTCGTTCATTTTTACAGCGCAAATTTCTAGTTTACATCTCATTTGTTTTACATTATTCCCAATAAAAAGTAATTTACGCTGTAAAAATGAACGAAATGTAGCTCCGTTTTATTTCATTTCGAATGAATATTTTGGAAAACCTTGTGGTGGGAAAACCTATAACCTATGGAAACCCTATAAAAATAAAATCTAAATCCAAATAATACCGATATTAAGGTAGCAAACTAAATTTTTCATAATTCTATTTTGGTATTATGTTTGTATGGAAATGGTAACAGTACCCACCTTCTTAATGGCGCGAACTAATATGCCCTTATATCTATTACAGGATATACCGGAACAAAATTCCCGAGGTGTGCCAGTCACGTATCAAATCATAAACTTCCTCGGATGGAAACCAGACCCTTCGCAGCCGAGAGCTCTCGACAGAGGCACGGGCCAAGTCTCCCTCAAGGATTTGCACAAAATTGATGAAATTGTCAAAGAAAAGAAGAAAATTACGATTCGAGATGAAGATACTCAAGCTTAGGTTAAATCTATACTAATATTATAAAGAGGTGACGTTGGTAACATGTATGTATGTATGTATATTGAGGGTAATCTCCGGAACCACTGGACCGATTTACAAAATTCCTTCACCAATAGAAAGCTACATTATCGAGGAGTAACATAAGCTACTTTTGATCTCGATATTCCCACGGGATCGGGACTTACGCGGGTGAAACCGCGGGAAGCATATAATCTGTATCTATAAGATCCTTTGTCCTGACTGACTGACTGACTGACTGGCTGATCAACGCACAGCCTAAGCCGTTGATAGTAGAGGGCTGAAATTTGGACAGTGTGTTCTTTATGCGATGTAGGCATTCGATAAATGTTTTTGAAAATTCCCATGGGATCGGGACTTATGCGGGTAAAACCGCGGGACACAGCTAGTTATTTATAAATATTGAAAAATAGTTAATATTGTTCTAATTGTTGTTATTAATTGTCGTTCTACAGTACTGGAGGTCTTTTACGCATCTAGGCGAACAACTTTTATTCTACGAATTTTGAAAATTCGAACGTGTCAATGTATATTATGTTTTATTTTCAATATGACCAAAGGCGATACAAAGTGCTCAGAACAGCCAGCCAGCGGTGGCATCTTTTAAAGTCAATCTAAACCATGACACTCACATTATAGGTTAAACATATTTTCTCTAATGTCTTTATCCAGGGAGGAAACAGTCGACTACGTTTGTAAAGTTTGTATGTAGAAATTAGTAGGTACCTATCTCTTCCCCTTAACAAATCGTGTGAATTCAACAATGTATTTCGGGATAAAAACAGCTTTAAGAGGGTGGGTACTGTTACCATTTCCATACAAACGTAATACCAATATAGAATTATGAAAAATGTAGTTTCTACCTTAATATCGATATTATTCGGATTAAGATTATATTTCAGTTTTCCAAAATATTCATTCGAAATGAAATAAAACGGAGATACATTTCGTTCATTTAAATTACTAGTTTACATCTCATTTGTTTTATATTATTCCCAATAAAAAGTCATTTACGCTGTTAAAATGAACGAAATGTATCTCCGTTTTTATTTCATTTCGAACGAATATTTTGGAAAACCTTGTGGTGGGGCCTTGTTAAAGTAAAATATTAATCCGAATAAAACCGATATTAAGGTAGAAAACATTTTTTTTCATAATTCTATTTTGGTATTACATTTGTATGGAAATGGTAACAGTACCCACCCTCTTAATCCTATCCTACTAATATTATAAATGTGAAAGTTTGTATGGATGTTTGGATGTTTGTTACTCTTTCATGCAAAAACTACTGAACCGATTGCGATGAAACTTGAATTATAGATAGCTGAAATACACATAGGCTACTTTTTATCCCGTAATTCCCGCGGGATCGGGACTTAAGCGGATGAAACCGCGGGGCGCAGCTAGTGTTAAATATTATTAAAATCACACGATTTTTTAAGGAGAATGGATACCTACTAATTTCTCCATATAAACCTTACAAACATGTAAATTATTCGACTGTTTCCTCCCTGGATAAAGATATCAGAGAAAATATGTTCATGCCATTTAAACCTATAATCAGCAATGACCAATGACCATTGACCATGCCTCTGCGTTTTGTTTTTTTTTTATTTCTATCCCAATTAGAAAATTACAAAAAAGTAAAACGTAGGGGCATGGTCATAGCAGATATAAATTTATGACATAAACAAATTTAACAAAAATTAAAACAAAACCATCAAAACATAGGGTTGGTAAGGTACGTACGTAGGTAACTATTTATTTATTTAAGTATAATAAGTACAAATTAATAAGTATGGTTGTTAATATACATAATTTATGTGCTAAAGTCAAAACCCGAAAGCGGTGTAAGCTGAAAGCGGGCGGCAGTTTTGGCGGAGACGACTTCCAACCAAACAAACCACTTTCGAGTTTTGGCTGCAAGATAAATGTTTATTTATGTAATTTGTTGAATAAATATATTTTTAATAATAACATTATTTATTTTATTTAATATATTATGTACATAATGAAACACGAGTTAGCTCCTGCAATTTAGAGTCTTCTGGGTTTAAGAGTTGCGTACCCAAAGGTTAAAAACGTGACAGCTAGACAGTTGAAATATCACTATTTATCACAGATGATGTATTATTGTTGCCAATATAACAACTACTACTAAAACAGAATAAAATAAGCATTAAGGTGGGCCTCACGTATGTGGAACAATCGTGATCTTTTGTGACAATGTTACGGAACCCGTTATAATCGATATCGTGGGTGACTATTTAAATATTACCCCACCAGTCGGTAAATAATGATGTAATCTAAGATGTAGCATGTCTACCTATAAGATATCAGGGGTTAAAAAGGTATATCAACAGATTTTACAAACAATTTCGCTTTTTTTGTGTTACCTACACCATTAGTTTGGGCCTATCTAGGTACATCCATATTAGAGTCCGACCGAAACTGGTTTTCCGGCCGAAACCGAAACCGAAAACCGTTGAAGTAAAAAATTCCTTAAAATACTTACTGGAATTTTGTGCATTTTACCCATTATTCGGCATTAAATGTCCATGTACATGAAATGGAAACAGTATACACGGCCATTTTTACTGTTATCGCGGTACGTTATCATAGATATTTTCATGATTATAGTGTGTAAGTGGTTCGTATGTCCATTCTTCTTCGTCGGATGATATGCTACCGTTATTCTCCGGTACTGAAACAAAAAGTGTTCTTTATTTACTTCTTTACTTTTGTACCCAACTTCTTAAGAGGATAGTCTCCATTCTCTTTCTCCATACAAACGTAGTTGAAATGTTCCTCCCTGGATAAAGACATTAGAGCAAATATGTTTATGCCATAAAACTTATATCTGTCATGACTATGCATCTACCTTTTTTTTTTCATTTTTTTTAATAATTATTTTAATTAGAAAATAAAAAAAATAAAAAGGTAGATGCATTGTCATGACAGATATAGGTTTTATGGCATAAACATATTTGCTCTGCTGTCTTTATCCAGGGAGGAACATTTCAACTACGTTTGTATGGAGAAAGAGAATGGAGACTATCCTCTTAAACTAACACAATTAGAAGGCTAATTATAATTTACAGATCTGGGTTTTCTCGCGACCAAGACTATTGCAACATACTTAGTCGAAACGTCGCGTCGTCGTGGTAATAAAATTTAAAAGTATTAAACGCCATTGAGACCCGGGTAAATAATTAATAATTATAAAACAGGACGGTTATTAAAGTAACCTTTATCTGCGTTTTTAAATAAAATGCTTTTAAAATTTTAGTACCCGGCGAGATCCGACGGCGCGGCGCGGGCGGGGCGGCGGCATTTTTTCAAAAAGCTCTAGATATTTCCTAAGTGTGGTAAACACTAAGAAATAATGTTCACCTTTATTTTTGAACTTACTTGGTTGTATCGGTAAAGGTGCTGGTGGTTTTCGAAATACTGGTTGAGCTGAAATAAGAAATAAGTATAATCAGCAGCAGTCCAATTGTCTGCCGATCCTATACATCCAAAACAGTAACCGAATAGGTACATCAAACTGTAATCGTACCTACTTTAAGACTTAGTAAGATAAGAACCTGGCGACTGTTACCATTTCCATACAAACTTAATACCAAAATAAATTATGAAAAATTTAGTTTTCTACCTTAATATCGATATTATTCAGATTAAGATTTTATTTTTAAAGGGTCCCCACCGCAAGGTTTTCCAAAATATTCATTCGAAATGAAATAAAACGGAGAAACATTTTTTTCATTGAAAAATGTTTTTCCGTTTTATTTGAATGTGTGTGAATGAATATTTTGAAAAACCTTGCGGTGAGGAATAATATCGATATTAAGGTAGAAAACTAAATTTTTCATAATTTATTTTGGTATTAAGTTTGTATGGAAATGGTAACAGTCGCCAGGTTCTTAAGGCAGTGAGTTAGGCAAGTCAGTAAAGATAGTCAGTTGGGATAATGGTAAGTTAAGTAGTTGGGATTCTAAGTTAGAATAGTAAGTTACTATCCTAACTTACTTTTTTGACTTACTGTCCTATTTTACTATCCTAACTTACTGTCTTAACTTACACTGCTCTAATTTCTACCGTTATTATCCTGCCTAACTAACTTACTGTCCGTTACTATCCTTGCTGTTTCAATTTACTGTCCTAACTTACTATCCTAACTTACTTTTCTGGCCTTTACCTGGCTGTGCCTTGTTGATCACATTGTGTATGAAAGGTGCAGTTTTCTTTGGCTCAGGAATAATTTGCTGTTTTAATTTGTTTGGCTGGATTGTTGTTTTGTTTGGCGGAATTGTTTTGTTTGGCGGGACTGTTTTGTTTGGCTTGACTGTTGTTTTGTTTGGCGGGACTTTGGTTTTGGTAACTGAAAAAGAAAAAGAATAAATTCTATTATTAAGTAACTTAGTACCTAGGTTTATTTATGCCCACTGTTTATATTCGTAAGGTAGGCATGTGGAGCAAGTGGTGAGCGGCTTCATTGCTCCGGTACCTGTCTGGACAATCTGGTAGTGCCGTGTCGGGCACGAGATAGCTCTCCTTTTGAGAACCGAATCTAGCATTTGGGGACACGATCGGTCTATAACTGATCCCTGACGGCTGCCCTTCGGGGTGGCCTGACGGTACAGCGGATCGACCCCACTCTTTATACCCTTGCTGGTCATAGCTGGGGACGCTATAACATATATGCGTAGGTATTGGAGAACTGGGTTGGCTTGTTTATATTCGTAATACCATAGAATATCTTCACAATTAATACTTAAATTCGTTTTCGTTAGTGGCAGAATGCAGTAGTAGATATTATATTAATTTTAGGTGCTTAAGCCGGCAATTGTCTACAATAGAAATATTTAATACCTAGGAAATAAAACTTTTACAAAAACACAACGCAAGGCGAGATGCAAGACGGGACTCGAACCCGCGTAGTTTTTAAAATGTTTACCAAGCTATCATGGTAGAGGGCTGCAGTATTCTAACCTGGTTTAAGCTGAGCGGCGGCGATCATAGATGGCAGCACTGGTACGTTGTTTCCCGCTGGGAAGACTGGCACAGCTTGTGCGGGTAGTTTACCTGGAAACACTGAACGACAAATATTATTTGAACAGACTTAAAAGTATTTTGTACTGAGCGTTACCACCGAACACTTATACTCCTAGCGGAGAGTTACCACATACAAACGTATTCCCCTGTTTTCATCCAAAATCGTAAAAGAAAACGTCAAACTGTAATCGTTTTTTTTATGATTTATTAAGTGAGTTAGAACGGTCAGTAAAGATAGTCAGTTAGGACAGTAAGTTAAGATAGGAAGGATGGTAATTTAGGACTGTAAGTTAGGACAGTAGTAATTCAGAATATAGGTACTCTAACTAAGTTTCCTAACCTACTGTCTTAACTTACCACCCTAACATACTGTCCTTCCTTACTGACTAACTTCACTAACTGGGCTAATTCACTTGCCATAACTTACTCTTCTTCTGAGTCGTCATCTTCATTTGCTGAAGGTCGTGTCTAGGATGAATTGTCGATCACTCGGTGCACCATGCTCTTCCACGATTTTCTGTCCTCGGCGGCCTTAAAAGCTTTGGCTATTGGTAGCCCAGTGAGTGTCTTCACCAAGTCTGACCAACGGGTGGGTGAGCGACCGCGTGATCTTTTCCCATCAATCTGGCCAACAACCATGAGCTTCTCGAGGCTATTAGGGTTTCTACGGGCGACGTGTCCGAAATACCCGAGAATTCTTTGAAAGCAAAGAGTGGAAAGCCTTGTGGTTATTCGAAGCTCGTTAAGAATTGATACATTGGTCCGGAATGCAGTCCATGGAATTCGCAACATCCGCCTCCAACACCACATCTCGAAAGCGTCGATCTTTGCCCTTTCTTTCTTCCTTATCGTCCAGGATTCGGCGCCGTAAAAGAAAATCGAGAATACCAACGTACGCACCATCCTCACTTTAGTTTTACAGGATATATTGCGGTCTTTCCATATTCTAGTGAGTTTAGTCATCGCTGTTTTGGACATTTGGATTCTTCTGGCGATTTCCCTCTCACTGCCACCGTCATTACTGAGAAGAGAGCCTAGGTATACAAACTGCTCAACGAATTCTAGGTCTCTGAGTTCAAAGGAGCGAGTCAGCAAACCCGGTCTGTCTATCACCAACACCTTGGTTTTTGCCTTGTTAATGGCGAGGCCAACCGATTCACTTTCTTTTTCGACTCTAGAAAGGAGCCGAGCCAGTTCCTGCTCTGATGATGCAAAAAGAGTAGTGTCATCAGCGTACCTTAGGTTGCTAATCCTCTTACCGCCAATAGATATACCACCTTCCCAGCCATCCAAGGCCCACCTCATAATATATTCACCATAGATGTTGAACAGGATCGGAGACAGAATACAACCCTGTCTAACCCCCTTCTGCGGCTTAAAAGGTCTCGACAAAACGTTGTTCACCTTTACGACTGTGCTCCCATTCCTATAGAGGTTTGTGATGAGAACGACGAGGTGGTCTGGTACTCCCATTTCCACTAGAATCTTCCACAGACATTCCCACCTAACACAATCAAACGCTTTTGAGTAGTCGACGAAACACATCAGCATTGGAATATTAAATTAAACTCACGACATTTTTCTATGATCTGTCTAACATTCACAATCTGTTCTCTCGTTCCTCGCCCTTTAACAAATCCCGCTTGTTCTACTGGCATTTGCCACTGCAAATATGCTTTAAGGCGTTCGTTAATAACGTACAGTAGAACTTTGCTAGCATGGGAAATGAGCGCCACTGTCCTATAGTTACCATAAGACTTGGTTGACGCTTTCTTGTGTAGTGGTACTAAAATGGATTCCTGCCAGTCACTAATCCACTCGCCATTTCTCCATATCTGATTGCACAGATTTTGTAGCATGCATATGCCGTCATCTCCTAGGACCTTTAAATTTTCGGCAAATATACAGTCACTTCCGGCCGATTTATTACGTTTAAGCTTCTTCAAGGCGAATTCGATCTCAGATTTCAAGATGTCAGGCTCCCGAGTAATGTCAGACATCCCATAGCATGGGTTCACTGGAATAGCTGCAGCGTCTGCGTACAAGTCTTCACAATAGCCCCTCCATCTATCTACCACCCTATCAATGTCTGTAAGCAAACCTCCATTTGCGTCTTCCACGGCCCAAGTCTTTGCCTTGAAATCCCGCGTGATGGTCTTGATTTTCATAAAGAGATCACGAGTGTGCATCTTTTGGGCATGATCTTCAATTTCAGCACAGATGTTGTTATAGTACTGGTTCTTGTCTTCCCTAGATCGACGCTGTACTTCCATCGAGAGAGCTTTATACTGGTCACGGCTACTATCCTTCGAGAGGGTTTTGAGTAGTTCTTTCCTTTTCTTGATTACGTCCCATGTCTCCTTAGATAGCCATGAACTGCGGGGTGAGTCGCGTGGTTCAACTTGGCTTTCCTTATGGGCAGTAAGCACAAGTTCTTTAAACTTCTTCCAATTCGCGTTCACATCCGTGCCATCATTAATCTGGTGACTCGCCATAACTTACTAAGTAAATCCTAATAAAGTACCTACGTATTCTAACAAACTTTCCTATCCTACTGTCTTAACTTACTATCCTAACATACTGTCCTTCCTTATTGGTCAGTTTGGCAGAAATTATGTAATATTTAGTATTAAGTGTTGAAGTTAATAAATAAATAATTGATTAACTTCACTAACTGGCTTAACTTACTTGCCATAACTTACATAGTCCTAATAAAGTACCTACGATTACAGTTTAATGTTTTCAGACAGACAGACTCAGTCATTCTCAAGTAAGTAAGTATTTGAGTTTTTTTAATGACTGAGCAGGATTATACTTACAGGGTAACGAAATTAAAAAAAAAGTATTTATAATAATATGTAGATGTCGGTTGTCTAGTACCCATAGTATAAGCTTAGTTCTTAGTTCGGGGCTAGATTGCGCTAGACTGCGTGCAACATTTATTTATTTAATTAAATAAATAAGTAGGTTACTATCCGTACTTACCGCGACTTAGTCCAGATTCTGGTTTTATAAAGGGATCCGGCGGTGTCATTACTGAAAACAAAATATAATTGAAAGATCTTCTTTTCGTATAGTGGTGTGTCTCACCTAGTGTTAGAGTTACTCTTTACCTACTCTTTTCTCCATACAAACTTTACAAACGTAGTCGGCTGTTTCCTCCCTGGATAAAGGTATTAGAAAAAATATGTTTATGCCATAAGTCCTATATCAGCCATGACAATGCCCCAACGTTTTGATTGTTTTCGTTTTCTAATTTTTCCGTTTTTTTTTTCTATTTTAATCAGAAAAAAAAAACATGGCATAGGTACACATATTTGGTGAAATGTCTTTATCTATTGAGGAAACAGTCGACTACGTTTGTATGGAGAAATAGTAGGTAGACTGTCGCCCTAAGGCCTCTAACGTGACCTAACGACTGCTATCAGAGATAACAACCGGGACCAACTGCTTAACGTGCCGCGCCGGAGCACGGAGGAGCCTTCTAAATATTGCACGACGTTACAAACAGTGCAATCTAGCCGACTGAGCGAAGCGTCTCTCAAGTCTGGCATGTTTTTTCGTCTGTCAGTATGTTGGTTCTCCTCTACAGGTCGTTAGTTAATTAGTTAGTATTCGCTGGGCCTTGTCCGCACTTAGCCCCACAAATTAGCCATTGTACGTGATTTCTTAGAGGGGTTAAGCAGTAAGACGCCACGGAATCCTACTCCAGATTGGCGAATGCCCCATGCCTTCGGACCGTGGTGAGTCCTAGGAAATGTCGGTTTCTCTACAGATGGTATTTCCCAACCGATCTTCATGAAACTTGGTCAATCGTGGGGGATTTTCGATCAGTGGCGTATTTCGTCCACTAAGGGCGATGATTTGTGTTCACATGATATTCGCGAGGTCTACTGTTCGCAGAACTTCTAGTATGATAAATAGGTATATACAGGAGGAGGGGGTATTATGCCAAAAGGGGGTTGTTCTAGGGGTCTAGGCTAACAACTTTTGATCTACAACTTTCGGAAATTTTCGAAAAATTTGAGTTTATAGTTTACGTGAAAATCAGCTGTTTCTTAAAGTTTGAGGTCATTGGCATTAAGGTGTCCTTTTATTTAGTACCACTACAAATCTAGACGTTAATTTTATTGTCTATATTTACAAAAAAAACTGTTTTTTAGTGAAACAACTTCAAAATAAAAAAAAAGACAGCGAAGTCTCAGTAATAGGGTCCCGTTTTTACCTTTAGGTACGGAACCTTAAAAAGATTGAATTTCCAAAAGTTGCAGAACTTAAGTTCGCCTAGAACTCTAGAACAATCCCCTTTAGACTTAATATCCTCTTCACGAAACACCCAGATATTGATTTACCTTCGTACATTGCTGGGTCATCCATCGGTAGAGGTTGGGGCTTAATACCTTTTATTCTGTCGAGCGTTGCTGTTGACATTATCTCCGCTAAAAAGTAGATTATTTGGTAAATACCTACTCATTTAAAATCATAGTAAGATCTCGACATTTCTAAACGTTCATGTAACTTATACATCGTTCTTTAGTCTAGTCCACAAGTTTAAAAACGTGTTAAATAGAAGTAAAGCTCCTAAAAATATGTGCGATAGCTCATTCGATTCGGAATGACGTCTTGAAAAATTTTTTTAAGGATATATTAGCACATAAAAAATTGCGATTGTTATTAACAAAATAAGATTTAAAAAAAAGGTATTTAGGTTTTCGTTAATAATTTCTAAAATAATAATATTTAAGGAATTAAAAAAAAAGATCCTGAAAGAGGAGGATATTGATGTTGTTCTACACGTCCAGGCAAATAAGTTTAAGTAGGTATATATTTTTTTAATTCGCTGCTGCTCAAAAATACCGAACCGAACCGAATCTAGCATTTGGAGACATGATCTGTCTGTAACTGATCCCTGACGGTTGCCCCTCGGACTGGCCTGACGGTACAGCGGACCCCTCTCTTTATACCCTTGCTGGTCATAGCTGGGGACGCTATAACATATATGCGTAGGTATTAGAGAACTGGGTTTACGTGCACAAAAATGCTGTGTAATCTTTTCCTGAAAAAAATAGATGATTTTTAAAAAATAAAGGCAATTAATGTTTAGGTTGTAGTAGTCCAAAATAAGTAAAGGGACAGTTTAGGGTCAATGACTTCCAACTCTCAGAAACAGCTGATTTTCAAGTGAACTTGAAGCTCAACATTTTCGGAACCTACTTCGAATCTCCAACAGTCGTAGTACAAAAAGTTGTTTGCCTAGACGTATAAAACAACGTATATAAGCAGCTGCTCTATAAATTCCAACACCCTGTGTAATAAACGATTTATAATTATGTTTTATTGTTACTTAATAATTTTAGATTTATCCGTGTAGCCTCGGCATAGAATATGGTTACCACATTTCTTCCCGTGAGTGTCGTAAAAGGCGACTTAGGGATTTAGGGAGGACTGCTTGGTCCGTAGAAGGGTTGGTGTCAGGCAGGCGGCCGGCCGTAAAAATACGGGTGTGTGTGTGTCTGTAGGTAGGTATGTATGTTATGAATAAACTCAAAAATTACTGGGCCGATTTAAAAAATTCTTTCACCATTAGAAAGCTACGTTCACCCTGAGTAAGATAGGCTACTTTTGATCCCGATATTCCCACGGGATCGGGATTTACGCGGTAAATCTAGTTTAAAATAAACACATAACTCTTCTTTGCGTGGCGCAGTCCGGTAAAAAAGTAGGTATTGTATGAAGTATATCCGTTGTCTAGTATCAAGTACCTACCCATAGTACAAGCCTAGTCTTACCTTTGTTTCGGACCGGTTTTTTAGCTGTCGGCGGTGGTATTGGTTTACGGGGGAGAGACGTTTGTTGTGCTTCTTGCTTTGTCTTTCCAGTCCCTAGAATTGAGTTATAATAATAAAGATGAGTTTTGGCGGGAACGCGGAAACAATATGTCGTGCTCCAGTTAAAATTCTAAATGTCATATAATGTTATATTCACGTGATATTGGCCCAAATTGCCCTTAAATGCTGGCAGAAAGGCCATAACTAAAGAACTAAACTGAATTAGAATACTTGGCAGGTTTTTTATTGCAATAATGGTTACTTTAGCTTTACTTACTCGGTAACGTGTCGATCGGGGGTGGCTCGGGTTTGGGAGCTAAAAAGGAAAAAAATACATAAAATTATGTATTTAGCTAGGTACTTTTAGAGTTTCGTTGGCAACCAAAAATTAATATTTCTTGTTTTAATAGCTCAAGGCATTTTTACTAAAAGGATTTAAACAAGGAGAAAAGGGTTCATTAAAAAATCATCTGTGGCAGGATTCGAACCTGCGCCTCTCGCTTGCCAGGCGAGCGCGGAATCCCCGGCGCCGCACTGGTACCCACATGACATGGTAAATTAACGAATATATTAATAGTAATAAAAAATTCTGTGCACAAAACACAGCGCCATCTAGCTCCGTGGTAAGCGACTAAGCTTGTGTTACGGTGACTAGACAACGGATATAATACTTATATTTATTTTTCTTTTGTAAATACATACATATTATACTTACATAGAGGGACACCCAGACCAGACACAAATCTTTATTTTCAAGCAAAAATACTTGCACCCGGCGGGAATCGAACCCCCAACCTTCTGCATTGCAGTTGTGCATTTACCCGAACAATTTTACAATATTGATTGGCTCGGGCGGTTATCTATACAGTTAACGATCGGGCGGAAGGCTGTTCTCGTCGAATGCATGTGCTATATCTTAGACCGTTACGTCATTTAAGTCATCTGATACCTAGTGAACAAACGCTAACCTACACAAGTGGACACACTGTGACCATTTCATAGATGTATGCACAGCTGGGAATTAACTCGTTAATTAACGAAGTTAATGTTTTGATTAACGGATTAACTTACAAGTTAACTTTTAAAACTTTTAACGGGCACGTCAACTTTCGTTAATATGCAGAAGTCCGTTCATCGTTAATCCAATGCCTACTATTTACCGCGAAAAACAGGTTCAGACAAGTATGAAACGAAAAGTGCCGGGCGGGAGGCGCGTGGCAGCGAGTGGAACAAAAACTAAACTAGATTTATTTTGCCGGCGCGTGTGAGTGAGAAAACTGCAAAGAGATTTGTTTCGTTTGATCATTTCATTACTTTTTACACATATTAACGGATTAACGATTAACGTTAACTTGCGTTAATTCTTCCGAAATGTAACGCTTTAAATAACGTTTAACGAAGCAATTATTTTTGTAGCGGATCAACGATTAACGAAGTTAACTATTTGATTAACGGTGCTCAGCTATGGGTGTATGTTTAATGGCACAAAAATTACGCTAGCGTGATTCAGCTATATACAACTAACGCCATCTACTTTACTTACGGGAGAAAGCTTGTAAATCTTCATAGATGGCGCTCTCTCTCGGTTCCCTGGTTTGTTCCATCTTTATTTGTACAGGCATTTTTGTGTAGCGCACTTGGGAAAAATGTTGATTAGATTTTACACTGACAAAAAGGTAGGTAGGTATATGCAGATTCTCTGATACTATTTGATACTAGAACTTACTTTATTTTACTTAAGAGGATAGTCTCCATTCTCTTTCTCCATACAAACGTAATTTAGGTACATTTTCCTCCCTGGATAAAGACATTAGAGCAAATATGTTTATGCCATAATACCTTTAATCTATTTTTTTTTTAATTTTCTAATTAAGAGGAGTATCAACGCCAACGACCTTGAAACTGAAAATCCCTGTCGGGCTCATCGAAAATTGTTGATTATTTCATGACGGAATGTCGTAGAACTTTTTTTTGTGCACAATAGTTTTAAGACAAGAACCTCCTATTGGTGCAAAGCCTATCCAAATTTTTGACAAAAAATGTCTGATTTGGCTAAAATGTCGATAGGCTTCAATACGTTTCGACATATTTGTATGGAAACTGCACTAAAATATTGGAAACAATGTCGCCTACAATCTGTACACAAAAATAAGTTCTACGACATTCCGTCATGAAATAATCAACAATTTTCGATGCGCCCGACATGGATTTTCAGTTTTTCAGTATAGGGCCCTTAAAATAATTATAAAAAATAATAAAATGAAAAAAATAAAAAGGTAGATTCATAGTCATGACAGATATAAGTTTTATGGCATAAACATATTTGCTCTAATGTCTTTATCCAGGGAGGAAAATGTAAACTACGTTTGTATGGAGAAAGAGAATGGAGACTGTCCTCTTAAACCCTCGAGTGGTATTTTTGAACCATCTTAGGCTAAAGGCTAATGAAAGGGAAATAAAAGGTGTGCGGTCTCGCTCACGCTCATACAAAACAAGCGAGAGCTAGCATGTGGAACTTAGTAAATCTCGAACTTTCGTATACGAATTTAATTCCATTGGTTCAATAAAGAATGTATGTAGAATGTAGATGTTTAATGTTCAATCTTTAGAACTCCAGAAATGATTAAAAAATGATATTATCATTAATATGGTAGGAGCAGAGTAGTAGATAGAGCAATATATTATACCTACATAAGCAGAAAGTGGTTACTGTGATCAAACATTTCGATCAAAATAACCATGTTTTATTTTACGAATCTAATAATAGTAGTAGATAGAGCAATGTACACAAGCAGAAAGTGGTTACTTTGATCAAAGTGCAAAGTAAACCGGTTTTACGGTACCTAAGTATTAGTAAGTATGTATATTTCGAAGGATATATTTACCAGCGTCGTCAGGTGAATCTACGCTTGCAGAACTGTGTAAACTTTGTATGCGCCTCCTACGAGCTGAAATTAAATCTAATATATAAATCTAATCTTTCTAATATATAAAAATTCCATGTCACAATGTTAGTTACCGTACTCCTCCGAAACGGCGCGACCGATTTTTACCAAATTTTATATGCGTATTCAGTAGGTCTGAGAATCGGCTACTATCTATAATTTATAAGGCAAAACAATGTTTGCCGGGTCAGCTAGTAATTATATAAATATTGATTAATTATTATTAATTAATTAATAAATTGAACTATTCTCATCTGAGCGATGTTCCCGGTTGCATCCTTCAGTAGGTAAGAAAACATTGACCATACCTTCTTCAAATATATTTGGCAATATTTTTACGGTCGGCTACCTGCTTGACGCCAACCCTCCTAGGGTCCAAGCAGTTTATCCACCACTGCGCGGGGAGAGTTCTCCCAAGTTCGCAAGAAAGGTTTGCTAGTCACCCTCAGATCCCTTCGGGGTCTTCCAGGGAGTCTTAATTGTTTTTAGCCTTTGGGTACGGAACTCTAAAACAATACCTACCTTGTTTCTTGAAGTACAGTATCAGCACAGTTTGTACAATCATGATCACCGCAGCCAAGGCGCCAATTGCACCCCCAATGAATGCCCATGGCGCTGAAAATAATAAATAGGCTTATAAAATATTTCGAAAAAGAAAAAAACCCGTCGTCGATAACACCCTCCCGAGACATGGTCCCCAAGATGCTGGCGGCATTCCCCCTCTGAATAGCGAGACTAACTCGCTGAGACAGGAAACCACCAGCCCTGGGATCACCAGACGCCTCGATCAGACGCCTCGACAACTCCTTCAAGAACAATCTTGCACTGGGGCCCCAACAACCCAAAGTCTCAAGGCCCACCGCAGTAAAAATGTAGCAGCCGGGAATATCAACATACTTTCGGCCTTTTAATATTGTTATTCTATTTGTGTGTTGTGTTTTATTGAGTAAATGAATGTGTTTTTTAAGTGCTGTTGATTCTGTAATAAAAAAATAAAAAATATTTCGTAAATCGTTTTTCATCCCATCTATTCGAAAAGTGTCGCTTTGGTCCTCTATAAGTGCGACCAAAGTAGCTCTTTTCTGTTAAGATAAACAGCCGGGAGCAAAGTAAAACAGCCGGGAGCAAAATAAAACAGCCGGGAGCAAAGTAAATTTGAATTTGGAACATATGTATCATTCATAGAAATCAAACGTAAATTATATGAATTACTGGCTTACCACGGTGCTAGATGGCGCTGTGTGTTGTTCACAGAATTTATTTATTTTATTAGTTTCATTAGTGTCATTAGTTTCAGTTTCATTAGTGTCATTAGTTTCATTTGCTTCATTAGTTACATTTGTTTCATTAGTTTCATAAGGTTCATTAGTTTCATTAATTTCATTAGTTTCATTAGGTTCATTAGTTTCATTAGTTTCATTAGTTTCATGAGTTTCATTAGTTTCATTGGTTTCGTTTGTTTCGTTTGTTTCATTAGTTTCATTAGTTTCATTTGTTTCATTAGTTCATTAGTTTCATTAGATCATTAGTTTCGTTAGTTTCGTTAGTTTCGCTAGTTTTGTTAGTTTCGTTAGTTTCGTTAGTTTCGTTAGTTTCATTAGTTTCATGAGTTTCATGAGTTTCATGAGTTTCATTAGTTCATTAGTTTCATTCGTTTCTTTAGTTTCATTAGATTCATTAGTTTCATTTGTTTCATTTGTTTCATTTGTTTCATGAGTTTCATTAGTTTCATTAGTTTCATTAGGATCATTAGTTTCATTAGTTTTATGAGTTTCATTAGTTTCATTAGTTCATTAGTTTCGTTAGTTTCGTTAGTTTCATTAGTTTCATATGTTTTATTTATTTTGCTTAATTTTTTAGTATTTATATGAAATTTTCACAGATGATGTATTTCTGTAGCCGCTATAACAACCAACAAATATTTATAGAGGGCTTCTGTATAATAAACGTGATATTAAAATTTTATACCCAACATTTTTGTTTAAGTAAATAGGTATATTCACGAATTACGTAACACCATATCTTATTTATTTTCTCATAGAAGGGGATGAAAAGTAGAGTATATGACTCGAGAGCAAATTATTTTTGCCTCGGGCGATGTATACTTTGAATCCCTCGCTGCGCTCAGAATTCTACGTTAGAATCCCTCGCTACGCTCGGGATTCTATTCTAGAATTCCTCGCTTTGCTCGTGATTCAAAGTAACGCCCTCGCCGTAAAAATACTATTTTGCTCCCTTGTTATACAATCTACTAATTTATTGCTCAAGACAGTTTTACCATAGACATTTTTTTCTATTTCAACTAGACCACACTAGCTCACGTGTGGTCTAGTTGGAATAGACGTGGGAATACAGACCTAAAGAAAAATGCGAGTTCAAGCCTCGCTCGTGAATTTAAAAGAAGGCGTATTTTACCTTAAAAATATTTCTAGTTTTATTAGTTTGAAATACCAACTTCTACCTAAATCCTAAATTCTACCTTAAAATATTAAGCTAGGAGGGGTTTGGTACTTGTTTTTTTTTGAACACACGAACAATAGTTTTCTAAGAACATGAGACAAAATAAGTAGGTTCATATTACGTTAAGAGGACATTCTCCATTCTCTTTCTCCATACAAACGTAGTCGACCGACGGTTTCCTCCCTGGATAAAGACATTAGAGCAAATATGTTTGAGCCATAAAACCTATATCTTCCATGACTAGACTATGCCCCTATATTTTGATTTTTTTTCATTTTTTTATTACTATTCTAATTAGAAAATGAAAAAAATTAAAAAGGTAGGGGCATAGTCATGCATGACAGATATAGATATGGCATAAACATATTTGCTCTAATGTCTTTATTTAGGGAGGAAACCGTCGCGTCGACTACGTTTGTATGGAGAAAGAGAATGGAGACTGTCCACTTAAGTTCTTTTGTATTACTACCTACCTACTTACTTTTCAGTCATAATAATTAATTTTGACTTTCCAGTTTTGACTGTAACTAATAAAATTGTACTATTATGTATTTCGTAACATATAAGTTTACTCACAGACGGCTACTTCTTCAGCTTGTTTCAAAACTAGGACTTTGAAAGTGACTGAGTATGTCTTCTCATCCGGTTGGCGTGTGTCGTTTTGATCCATCCATACTGGAAGGAATCTACAGGTCCAGTTGCCCTCGTATGCCGTCGCGTTTGAAACCGCAGTATTTGTCCAAGACTGAAAATTATAGAACTGCTTTTAGGATATATGCTTAGATTACCTAGATGGTGGGTATTCTAAGAACGACGTTCAAAGTTACCTACATTTTCCCGGGTCTCTATCGCGTATTATTATTTATTTTCTATTTTGTATTGGTTGAAATGTCGAGGTAAGAAAAAAAAAACCCGGCAAGTGCGAAACTCGCGCACGAAGGGTTCCGTACCACTATCACAATTGGGTACTGAACCCTAAAATCGTTTACCAATTTTAAAATTTGATAGGAAAATGACTACTTATTAACTCAATGGGAAAATGTGACTTATTTAGCTTCGATTCTTACTTCCATCATACGACCACACCACTAAAAAAAAAAAAAACTTTGGCACAAAGACAATCTGAAACTCTTTGGTAAGTGAAGGCAGACTGGTATATTTGACAGATAGGGTAGCCATTTTGAATTTCATGACCTAGGTACTCGATTCGATGTTTTTGAAACACGTTTGTTGTATGGGAGCCCCTCTTAAATATTTGTTTTATTTTGTCTTTAGTATTTGTTGTTGTAGCGGCAACCGAAATACATCTTCTGTGAAATTTTCAACCGTCTAGCTATTACGGTTCATGAGATACAGCCTGGTGACAGACGGACAGACGGACAGACGGACGGACGGACAGACAGAGAAGTCTCAGTAATAGGGTCCCGTTTTTACCATTTGGGTACGGAACCCTAAAAACTAGCTGTGTCCCACTGTTTTACCTGCGGAAGTCTCGATCACTAGGGAATTTCAGCTCTCTACTTTCAACGGTTTACGCTGTGCATTCATAGATCAATCAGTCAGTCAGTTAGGACAAAGTATTTTATAGATAGGCGGTCTTACTAACAAAAATCTTGTTATTTAATATAAAACCGATTGTTAGCAATGTCGATTAACTCTTATTCACTGCATCAAAAAAACTTTACTTGCAAACGCTAGGTACAAAACGCCTTGCTAACTTTACGAACGTTTTCATATTATAATCTGGCAAGACTGCAGTTTCGGATGATTTTTGAACGAAATCGTTCATTCTTTTTGTCAATTTTTCATATTTTTCTGTCATTTATCTGTCAAAGTATGGATGTTTGTCATTGTCAATGTCAAATTTCTTACTATTTTCGCAAATGACAAAAATCAGCTGTTCAATATCCGCCATTTTGTAACGTAAATTCACGATGGTTTTGAACAACCTGGAAAGCTACCGCGGTTGGTTCGTTGACAGCAACTCGATCCCGACGCAGTAGTTTGACATCTCTGACAGCGGAGTTTTCAATTTTAAAACCGCGCATCCATGGCCGTCGGCCGTCGATTTGAAGGTTTTCTTTCAAAATCTTCAATTCAATTCAATTCTGTCTGTGTTGCAATCATTCAATTTGGCTTCGGCATCGATATGAGTAATCGACGCGCCGATTTGAAATTTTCGCGGTTCGAAATTCGGCTGTCAACTGTCAAATTAATCCGATGCCGATTCCGACGGAAGAACCGCGGTAGCTTTGCCGATTCCGACGGAAGATCCGCGGTAGCTTTCCTGACCCTCAAGTTTAATTTGACAACTACTTTACGATAAGTTTATGAAGTGATAAAATTTATGTAGCGTTTGTAAGTAAGATTTTGCCTTATCAACTGCTATTAGATGCGTAAAGAGTTATGATTGGTTTATAAGTAAGGGGGAGAAAAGATAATATTGATAATAACTTACTCTGATATACTGCCCGTTTGTTGTCCCTTGAGTGTCATAGAGCGCACACAATAAGTCCAATTGCTTTTCTTCACTAACGCAACTAAAATATAATGCATTTTCCCACTAAATAATGGCGCTGTGTGTTGTTTACATTATTTATTTAGTGGGAAAATACTAAATAAATAATGTAAACAACACACAGCGCCATCTAGCCCCGTGGTAAGCTACTAAGCTTGTGTTACGGTGACTAGACAACGGATATAATACTATGAATATTTTAAAGAAACAATACTTCTACAAAAACACAACGCACGATAGACGCAGGGCTGGATTTGAACCCGCATCTCAACCCTCAATCCGGGAGCACGACTTGACCAATTAGTCTACCGGCGTCGGTGACTCATACATACCACAGCCCATACACTGTATTTTCGCAAGTATTGCTTCATCTATTACAACCTAGGCATGTTTTGCGGCATCATACTGGCCTATATTTACTTTTATTTTGTAAGTAAATACATAGGTACCTAGGTACATATTAAACATACAAATAATGATTTTTAAGCAAAAATAATGGCACCCAGCCGGAATCAAACCCACAACCAGTCGGTCCTTCGCCCGACGTGCCACAGAGGCCATCCTCTGGCTTAGCTGACTGACGCCGGCTAACTTGTCCCAATGTATTATATCAGTATCAGTATTATATCCGTTGTCTAGTCACCGTAACACAAGCTTAGTCGCTTACCACGGGGCTAGATGGCGCTGTGTGTCGTTCACAGAATTTATTTATTTAATGTAGAGCGCGGACCTCCCTTGTAAGATGCCATGGGATCCTACTCCGGATTGTCAAATTTAAACTATAAAATTTCTATTAATTTTTGTATGTAGCTCAAGGCTATTTTATTTAGAAAATTTATTTTCAAGGAAAAATAGCATTCAAAAATTTTCACTTGCTGCGAGGCTTGAACTCGCGTCTTTGGGTCAGTACGACGTAGTACGAGTCAGTAATGACGTTGGGGTACTGACCCAAAGACGCGAGTTCAAGCCTCGCCGCAAGTGAAAATTTTTGAATGCTATTTTTCCTTGAAAATAAATTTTCTAAATTTAAACTATTTAAAATATAGCCAAATATGCTTCGCTGGTGCCGACTTACTGCCTGACTGCCTCTAGGTGCTCGATCTTTTTGGGATTTTGCAGTTACTAATCACGCAACGAGGCACGTAAGCATTTTATTAGTTTTTACGGACGTCCGGCAACTAAAGACGCGCGCAGACTGCCAGTTAGCGCCGACTACGGCGACGTTTTGTCAGGGTTTTACACGTCCCCCCCGAAGGGTTCCCGCCTTGTCGTGGCGGGGGGGCTTAGTAGCCGTGGCCTGAACACCCACGGTGAACCAAGCGGAACCCACCCGAGGAGGGGCCGCTCGCGGCTGAGGGTTTCGGGGCCGCGGCAGGAGAGGAGTGTCGGTGTTGCGTTGCCGCTCTCCCTATCTGCCGCGGCCTCGGCGGGGCCGCCACCGTTGATGGCGGACGCGGTGGGGCCGCCACCGTTGATGGCGGACGCGGTGGGGCTGCAGGGGAAGAGGAGTGTCGGTGTGTCGTTGCCGCTCGCCCTATCCCCTGCAGCCGAAAAGACCTCACCCGTCGCAGGGGAACCAGGAGTGTCCGGACATCCCTGGTTCCCCTAAACGGCTCTTGGCGGCGGACTCGGGGGAGTTCGTCGCCAAACACTGAGCCACGAGATGGCGGCGGCGTGTCCGCGCCGCCTCTTGAGAGGGTTTTGCCTATTTGGGCTCGGAGACGGGGTCCACCCGGACCACCCGCCGCTAGAGCTTGCCGAAGTTATCCGAAAGGTTCCGGCAAGCTCTGGCAACTGCGGCGCGAAGGACACCGAGGGGTTTAGTGGGTATACCCTGGCCGCACACCATCTTGGCCGGGGGGACCCCCACACACCAGGCCGCTCTCCCCCGGGAGCGGCCTGACGGTCTTAATTAGATTCCCCTCGTAAAAAAAAAAAAAGGGTTTTACACGTGTTTCTGACACGCGAAGGACATGAATTCGCGTGGTCTAGCTATATGTATGTCTGTAGTGTTATTAATTGTTACAAAAAGTTCTATGTAAACTAAACTATGTTCTTTCTTAACTAGTAAATATAAGGATACGTACTGCCCCTCGTCGCCACATGTCTCGTACTTTCTTTGGAGATTATTGAATGTGATATTTAAAATGGATCCTTCAATCACTAATACCTCGATATTTTCTTGTGCATCGGTTTCTGTGAAATTAAACGTATAAACATGGGTATTTTCCGATATTTCCCGCTAAGTCAGAATATCGGAAAATACCGCCCGGCCGCGGCAGATTTTGAAGACCCAAGAAGTGCTGGCTTGACGTCGTAAAATCGGATATGTGTGTAAATGGCGTCAATACGCGGGATGCCGAGGTTCGTGCGAGGTGGAGGGAGACGTAAAAGAAGGAAAGCGGACCACGGGCTCTCGAGAGGGATGCAACCGGGAACATCGTGAGCGATGATGGTACTTACTTATTATAAACGATAACTAAGTTTATGTAACGTTTGTCACGATTATTTTCAAAAAAAGACGTTGAATTACTCAAAACATATTAAATCCCCATTCATCCTCAGGATATGATACCGTTCATCTTCTTTTTGGGAAAATAGAAGGCATAGAACACGAGAAGATGGGAATCATCTCTCTTTATTCTTTTCTGCACATCTTTATCTTAAAAAGTCTGGTGGTAGGTATTTGGGGAACATGTGGCCCACGGTGGTAGACTCGAGGGAGTCCGCCACCAGTCCAAGGGCCCGAGATTGCGACGGCGTGTCCGCGGGGTTTGTTCTTTTTAGGGTTTCAGGAGAGGGGGTCATTAAGACCTATCACCCCAGGGGATTGTAGTAGTATGTGCAAACAGTGCCTACCTTCCCCTGGAATATGATGATGATGGTGATGAGAAAGACACCGAGGAGTTTTAGTGGGTAAACCTGTGGCCGTCCACCATCCTAGGCCAGTAGGGAGCCCCACACATCCCCGCCGCTACCCCCCGAGCGGTGGGACAGTGCATAAAGACACATATCTCCTCGTTAAAAAAGAAAAGGTATTTGGCGAACACCCGAATTTTGCGATTTGTGCCGCTAAATTATAAATCCATGTCAGGTTCATCGAAAATTGTTGATTATTTTATGACGGAATGATATGTTCCATACACAAAACAACGGATTATACTCATTAAGACAGATTCTCAATAAGACAGATTATCAAAAGAACAGATTCTCAGAAGTACAGAAATGGTACAGTTCCACACAACATATTCTGGCATGAAATAACCAACATCTGACAGGGATTTTGAGTTAAGGGGCTATAGTCCTCTTAAATAGGCCCAAAAACTGTCAAAGTTACCGTGGATGTTAAAGAAGCCCCGGTTTACAGTACCACTTAAAAATCCGAAGAAACGCCCTTTTCTAAAAAGTTTCTTTTGCACTTTAATTTAAAATGATCTAAGTAGGTATATCTATGTTATAATGTCAAAGGTATATTTAAATAATAAATAATTATATTTAAAAACAATAAATTATATAAGATATATAAATCTGAAATAACTTATTAAGTGGGGTAAATCCGAATTTATTAAAAAATGGATTTAATATCACTCTGACTAAAGGTCTATTCCGTATTTACCCCACTTTCAGAGTTACCCCAGTACACTATCTTACTAGTATTATAAATGTGAAAGTAACTCTGTCTGTCTGTCTATCTGTCTGTTACGCTTTCACGCCTAAACCGCTGAACCGATATTGATGAATTTTGGTATAGAGTTAGATAGGACCTTGGAGATGGACATAGGCTACTTTAAATGCCGTAAATCCCGCGGGATCGGGACTTACGCGGGTGAAACCGCAGGGCGCAGCTAGTAATTTATAAAATTAATTGTCCTGACTGGATTTACAGGATGCTCCCAGGAAGGGGTATTAAGCCAAAAGGGGGGTTGTTCCAAACATCTAGGCGAACAACTTTTCTTCTACGACTTTTGGAAATTCGAACTTTTATCGAAAATTGTGAAGGTGAAGTCTTTAAAAAAAAACAGCCGTTTTTGTAAATAAAGGCAATTAAATGTTTAGGTTCCAGCGGTTCCAAACTAAATAAAAGGGCACCTTAAGGCCAATGACCTCAACTTAAAGAAACAGCTGATTTTCACTTAAACTTTAAACTCAACATTTTCGAAAATTACCTAGAATTTCGAAAAGTTGTAGAACAAAAGTTGTTAGCCTAGATCTCTAGATTAACCCCATTTCGGCTAAATACCTCGGAACACCCAGTATATCAACGCACAGCCCAAACCGCTCCTCCTAGAGTCATGAACTCATGAAGGAGAGTGTGTTCTTTGTGGTCTGTACGTATCCACTAAGAAAGGGTTTTTTGAACGGGTCGGGGCTTACGCGGGCGAAACCACGGGCTCTGCTAGTCGAGTATCTATACAATGTGAAAAAAGAACTTACGCGATAGTCCGATTAATATGAAACAGTTTAAAATTGATAGAAATATATAAAAAGAACACATTTTGTTGATATTACATGGCTGGTCCCTTGAACTGAACACTGACCGAAGTAGGGTGACAATGATTTGCTATTTCGTTATTTTTATCCTCATAATATAGTGTGTGCGTAGTCAATACTACTAATGCTATAATCGCGAAAGTTTATTGAGTATGTGAACGTAATTTCTCAGTGTTAATCCACACTAATATACAGCTTTTTTGAAAAAATGCTTTCTAAGACTTTAGTACCCGGCGGGATTCGAACCCGCGACTATAGGTAATCCGAACCAACGCGTTTGACCGCTTCGCTACGGGTAGCCCGGCCGAGTTCGGGCTAACTTTTTATACAGTCTATTATAATGCATATAATTTAACAGACATAATATTGTCCTACAAATTGCGCAGTACGTTATCCCGGTCCGATTGTGACGTCAAGTCCCGCATTTCGGCAGCTTGGGCCAAGTGGCGAGAGGTAACTGGTGTCATCTGTGACCCGAAAATGCCGGTTAATCTGAAGGGACAGGTCTATAAAACGATCATTAGACCTGTCCTTTTGTATGGTAGTGAGGCGTGGCCATTGCTTGAGCGACATAAGCAGGAGCTGCGTGTCACGGAGATGAAGATGCTGCGCTGGATGTGTGGAGTGACGCGAAAAGACCGCGACAGAAACTCCCGCATCAGGGGCAGCCTTCATGTCCGAGACATTGCAGTCAAACTGCAAGAATGCCGCTTACGGTGGTACGGCCACGTTCTACGGAAACCGGCTAGTTACGTGGGAAACAAATGTCTTGCTATGGCGCCCCCGCCCGGCCGCGGCAGATTGGGAAGACCCAAGAAGTGCTGGCTTGACGTTGTGAGATCGGATATGCGTGCAAATGGCCTCACTACACGGGATGCCGAAGATCGTGCGAAGTGGAGACGTAAAAGTAGGAAAGCGGACCCCGGGCTCTCTCGAGAGATGCAACCGGGAACAACGCTCGGATGATGATGACGTTATCCCGGTCCTACGCTCAAAGATCAGTAGTAGTACAGATCCTACCTCTGTTATCTACCACAATCGAGGGTTTCGTACAGAAAATTGTTGGGCGTCTCATCAAAAAACAACTCACGGAAAACTAGTTTGATAGTACTTAATCAATTGCAAAAATGTACCACGGATCCTGGACTATAGTCATTTACCTAAAATATTTATTACTTAGTTGTTGTTTTTATGTAGGTAAGAATTTGTTTTTTTAACAAGACTTATCTTTAATAACCCCGAAATGATGGTCACAGCGTGAGCAGGATAACTATTTATCCTCAACATTATTTAGAACGGGCATAAAGTCGACATTTTTAACTCTCCATATCGGGAATTACTGTGATTCATTACCTATAGGGTTTTGTATGACGTTAGTATTTTGTGTCACTCTCTTATTGGAATGAGATCTCCGGTGGCTTCTGCTTGGGATTAGGTAACCAGATATTATGTACTATAGTAGGTACTAGAGATAACCCGCATGGGTCCTGTTTAAGTGTGATTTTTGCACAACGGTAGGAAGTTGTTGCATGCTTATTTATGTTAGTATAAGTATTTAGTAAGTAAGTTAGTATTTGATTTTTTATATGAAATTGATTTATTTTCTTTGATATTTTATATGAAGTTGATTTATTTTCATTGATTTTTTATATGAATTTAATTTATTAAACATACTTAATTATAATATTCGAGGGTTCACTATTAATTTAGACGTAAATTAATTTGTGTCAACTAATTTCACAGCCATTTCATTTGAATTATAAATACAATTAGTCTAAGCTACAATTAAGTCACAGTCAACTGTAAGTCGTACTGGCACTTATAGCACAGGATAATCCTAGTTTAAGTGTCAGGGTACCTACGTTTGTAAGGAAAAATGTTGGAAAATAAAGATTATTTATTATATTTTATTATTATAAGAAGAAGTGGCCAAAATATAAAAAAGTCAAAACCCGACTTCGAAAAAAGGACAAAATAATAATAATAAGTCTACATACAAAGCAACTGACTTATCTGTTATGTAAGCTGAAGTCGGGCAGCTTAACTATATGCAATATTTTTTACGTGGGTAATGCCCCTTATGTACCGTCAGGGCACTTTCGGGGCAAATGACCCGTTTTGTTGGGCTCCCTACCACAGGTTTATCAACAAACCCTAACGGTGTCCCTCGCTCCGCAAGTGTCGAGGCCAGTAGGAATTCCTCGTGGACTACATCCACCAACCCCGACGGCCTTCCAGGCCTCATCTCCGTCCTGAAAGACGATCCCCCTCCGAGGGCACAGTCACACCATCGTCTCGAGGCCCCCAAAGCCGGTGATAAACCGGTGATATTATATGTATATAGAGATAGAAGAAGATAGAAGAAGAAGATAATATCTTTATCCATGGAGGACACAGTCGACTACCTACGTTTGTAATTAAACATAGCTAAGAACACTCGCGCAAAAGACACCTATTAAACAAAAAAAACTACATTCAAATCGGTTCATCCGTTCGTGAGCTACGATGCCACAGACAGATACACAGACAGACAGACAGACAGACAGACAGACACACAGACACGTCAAACTTATAACACCCCTCTTTTTCCGTCGGGGGTTAAAAAGAGTAGGTATCCATTCCCCTTAACATACGCCAAGAATCTAAATAATTTTATTCAAAGAACATAGGTGGTCTTGATATCACCCAACAAAAACGTCTAAAAATGAGTGTAAAACGAATGAATTTCAATATTTTTTTTGTGGTTTTTGACACTATTAGTTTATTCAAAAGGACGAACGTTTTTAAAATAAAAAAATAAGTTATTATTACTATTTACTTCAACTTCCGATGCACCATATTTAGACTGAAACTTTTTTCTTTTTCTTTTTTGGCCCCGGACTCTCGAGATGCCATTTGTCGAGATACTGAAACTTATAGTCAAAACAACTTAATTATGTAATGCTGTTATTGTAATTGCGTGTAACGTCTATATTTTAATCACGTATGTATTTTATTTTCTAATATCAAAAACACGCAACTGTTTTTTTTAATTCCTCATTAATCCAACATGGCGACAACGGCCGAGAAGGCTATTTTAAAATACTCTTATCTTTTTAACTTCGGTGATATAAGGTGATTTAGTTAGTTTTATGTATTCTGGGACTTCTGTAGATTCTTCTAGTATTTTTTTTATATCTAGACGCCTAAGTTTTAAATTGATAAAAACGTTGTTTGGCGACCTGCCATTGTTCTTTAATTAACCCCTAACCTGTGTACCTACACACCGAAATGGTTGCCCCTAAATATTTTCGGCACATACCGAATTACGTAAGAAAAAAATCTGAATTAAAAAAAAAACATTTTGTCACATTTAATTATGTAGGTATGTATACCTAGCCCCCTACTATGTTATGTAAAACGTTTTGCCTAATTATTATTATATTAAAAGGGTTACACTGAAAGTAGTTTTAAACCGACTTCAAAAAGTCGGGCAGGATTACTGGGTTCAGATTGTAGTTTGGCTGCTCGATTTCAGATTACATTTGAGTTATGTCAGTGGCCCTGTATGTAGGTGAGGTTAATTTAAGCTTTTTTGAAGTCGATTTTTTAATAGACTACTACTAGGTGAAAAGGGTCCAAACTTGATTTAAAATAATTATTATTTGTTACTCAGATGAATTCATAATGATCGTTAAGAAACGACTACGGAATGCGACTTTCATAGAGTACAATTATTTTAAGAAGAAAAAACGTGATTTTTGACATAAAAACGCAGCGACACCGCGATGTTTTACTACCAGTACTGACTCCAGTCTATCACTCCATCACTAGATGGAACGAACGCGAACGTTAAATAAATGTTAACGTTCGCTTTGCGTTCACGGATTGTTTGTTCCAGTGTTTTGGACCAACCAACCCGGATTTTTCTAATAATCATAGGACCTTCCCATTCTAATTAGTAAATAAAAAAATATTAAAGGCATGGTCATGGCAGATGCAGGTTTAATGGTATCAACATATCTAATATTTGCTTTAATGTCTTTATCCAGGGAAGAAACAGTCCACTAAATTTGTATGAAGAAAGAGTCTCTTAGATCTTTCTAATTGGTGGGTGAAAAATCCGCGACTGGAGTCTTCCACCGATAATTTTTTGATCGTCTTTTAAAATGTTGTATTTTCAAAGTTAGAATAAAACATGCTTTGGAATCCCACACCGAAAACCCCTTTCTTTAATCGAATTTTAAGAACGACGAGCAGCAATTTAAAAAAGTGGTTTTTCAAAATTAGAATAAGCTTTTATACCATTCCCACTCTTAAAAGCTTATTTTATTCACGCTAAACAGTGAATAAAAACGACTTTTACTCACGCTGTTTGAATTTTGAATTTAGAACACAATTTACTCGTCGTCCATATAATTAAATGCATATACAACCTCCTTGCGTGAAAAAAAACTTGATACAAACTCCTTGCGCTAAGAATACTCGACATACAAATTCTTTTTAGGGTTCCGTACCCAAAGGATAAAAACGGAACCCTTTTACTGATATTTTGCCGTCTGTCTGTCTGTCTGTCACCAGGCTTTATCTCATAAAATGTGATAGCTAGACAGTTGAAATTTTCACAGTAGATGTATTTCTTTAGCCGCTATAACAACTAATAGATAAAAAACTTTTATGTGATTTTGACATAAAAACGCAACAATACCGTGGATGTATTTTCACCCCTAGCACTTTTTACTATCTAGTGATGAATTGAGACTGGCGCCAGTGGTAAAATAAATTTTAACGTTCGCGTTGCGTTCACGGATTGGTTGCCGAAATTTGTGATAGTGGTACGGAACCTTCGTACGCGACGCGAGTCCGACTCGCACTTGACCGGTTTTTTTCCTCGTAGTCATGGTATAAAGTATAGTATGCAACTCTTGAATAAAGTACGGATTTAGATTGAGGGCCATGAACCACTGGCGTCGCTCAGGATTCTAACACTTGATTCACTCGCTACGCTCGTGATTCAATCATCATGACTCACTCCCTACGGTCGTGATTCAGTTGTTAGAATCCTTCACTTGCTCGTGATTCATCTACGGCCCTCGCACTAAATCCGTCTTTTATTCACTAGTTGCATAATATACTATTCTTCGTATCTCTTTCAAAACGGTCGAGTTTTAAAAACTTTCAGGATAACCCTTTCAGTATTGATTTTGAAATTATTCAGGGCGCGACTATCAAATTCCAAATTACAGTTTAACATTAATTTAGTTAAAACGAGAAACAATTGCGTGACTTCGAAACGCAAAGTGAAACAATACATTGAACTAACCCTAGCTCATAATACTATAGGCGTGTGGGTACCCAATTAACATTTTTGCGTCAATTATAATTACAATTGCGCCACACATAACCTAATACGATTAAAAGGTGCGTGTCTATAGCGTTTGGCGACACAAAGCGTCATAAAACCATTATTTTATCGCCCAAAGAGTTAGAGTTTAACTCTACAATATTCACAATTACTCGCCTAAAAACTTAAGGCAATATAAGTGGTCCCATTTTTAATGCACTAGTGCATTAAATGAACTTTTACGCGCCTAAGTGCTAGTTAGTTGGTGCTTAACGGATTTTTTTAAGGTTTTCACTGTCACGGAAAGAGACCCGCCCATCGCCGAAGCCAGGACCAAAAACAATTAGGAGAGAAAACGGAGGATTTCTAAATTCCTAGAGTTCACTTTCGGGGGCCAGTCCTGGATAAGACAAGCAACTATTAAACGGTTAAGAAGATTGAAAATTCGGTAGGAATGCGTGCACCACAGACGTGCATCGAGAAGCGAAATAGGAAAGTGTGCGCGGGTTTTGACATTCCTAATTCAAAATCCCGGCCAGACGTTCGGGCGGCGGCGCGCGCATGCGCCCTGTACCCACATCCCAGCTAACACTAGCAGACACAAAATGGCCACCAGTTAGCGCGTCTCCCGATTGATTTTCTTTTATCACACACCTCTAAAACCAGTATAAGCACTAACCGGCGTTTAAACAAACCAGGAACATCCTATAGAACTGTTTTATCTGTGCTATTTTCGTCTATTGTGAACAAATAACCTGTACTATGAGTGCCGAATTTTATGTTACCGAATTTTTTAGCCAAGTGTTAATTTTTTAACTCGGCTTTTTGTTATGTGTTGAGTAACACTTCAGAGGAAATATCGGTGAGTGGCTTTTCATATTGTCCTGTTTAAATTTTCTTTTTTTTTATTATAATACTTTAGTTTTAACACCCGTGACCTAAAATCCGGTCCTAATGCTGTTAGCAACCGTGTCAACTGCTAATAGATTACATACGTCCTCTAATACTTGGTGTAGATAATTCAAAAAAGGAACACGTGCCGATATCTCAAATTAAAAAAAAAACGGCGGACCTTTCGGGCGGATATCGGTGAATGCGCCAAAATGTGCGAAATATCTCCGAAAATTACGCGGATTTTGGCCGCTACGGTTTAAAGAGTTTGTGCGTGTAATTTTAAAGTATTTGTAAATTGAGGTGTAGTTAGAAAAGATGACATAATCGTACGTACATAATGTCTGGTTCCTTGATTTTTTTTGGAAATCCTCCTTCTTTTTCACTCTAACATATTGCCGTCTTTTTCTAGTTTATTCCTTGAATGGGTGTTAGGCATGCGCTGTGGAATCGAATGTTAATAATTTTTTGTCTGTGATTTTTCCTAGCCCAATTTCGATGGCATTGTAATATGAACTTTATTATTCGGTGCTAAAATGCATCTGTGTACCGAAATGCCGCATCACACGTTAGGGGTTACGTAAAAAAAAAATTGAAAACCGGTTCGTTTTAGATTTCTTAGGAAAAATGCTTATTTTCTATTTCGAATACTTCGATCATTAAAAGAATTTATAATATTGTATTTTAGATCAATTTTAAATGAAAAATATATAAGTAGGTAGGTATACCCACCTAGTGGAAACATCAGTAGGTAATTTGAATAGGATTTTAGTGATTACTAGCTGACCCGGCAAACGTTGTTTTGCCTTATAAATTATAGATACTAGTAGCCGATTCTCAGACCTACTGAATACGTATACAAAATTTCATAAAAATCGGTGAAGCCGTTTCGGAGGAGTACGGTAACTAACACTGTGACATGGAAATTTTATGTATTAGATATACCTACTGTGTTAGTAATTTTCCAAAGGACATTTGTTTTTGTATTAGGTACATTCTACAATTAAAATATCTCAAAAAACGGTTCAACATATTTTGAAAATTTCCTAATATTTCCACAGTTAAAAGCTTTTGAAGGGGAAATGATTTCTTGCACAGTTATAAACAAATTTGGAGAATCGTTTTTTTTATAAAATTGAACAGTTATCGAAAACGGTTCGACAAAGTTGCCCTGACTGTAGGTAATAGTGTTGTAATAATTATATCTAACAAAAATAGTGTTGTGGTTGACCCGATCTAACAAAAATAGTGTTGTGGTTTACGTTAAATTATTTATATTTTACCGGTTAATTGAATTGTTCCTTTTATGCCACCACAAAATTTGCCACTTCTCTCCTACAAAACGTACCTAGATACTGAATAAAAAAACTTCTTTGTGTCCGTTTTTCGAAAGTTCGAAATTGGAATCCTTTTGATTTTAAATGCATTCATAAAATCCTTTAGTGCCATAATGTTGAATTTCCCAAAATATTGAATTTCCCAAAATGTTGAATTACCAAAATGTTGGATAGGTAGAGGTAGGTATCCCAAAATTTAGAATACCCAATGTTGAATATTCAAAATGTAGAATTCTTAAAATGTTGAAAACACTTAGGAAAATATCGTACCTACCTATAACTACACTTAGAAAATTTCATGTAAAAAAATATTTATTCACGTTATTTCTTAGTGTTTACCACACTAGGTAATAATGAGTTTTTGAAAGCATTTTTTAAAAAGCAAAAAAATATTTAGGAAATTTTGAATTTTCCTAAGTCTTTTTAAGAAATGTAAGATTAGGTACACAAAATTTGTTTTATTTAAGTAGGTAAGCAGTCTAAGTAGGTATAGTATTTATTTTTATACAATGTGTTCCAAGGAAAGGGGTATAAATAAAGCCTAAAGGGGGTTGTCCAAGACGTCTAGGCGAACGCCTTTTGTTCTACGACATTTAGAATTCCTTTTTTTTTCGAAAATTTTGAAGTTTTAACATAAAACTAGGGTTGCCAACCGTACTATAATATATAGTACTTATTGTACTATATTTCAGCTCAGCGTACTATATACCTTTGAAAGCACATAAAATATAGTACGCAAAAATACTATATTTCTGGCATAATTTGTAAAAAGTTGATTCTTTTATAAATTCCACCCTCCTCCAACAAAGGGCTGTTTTCTATGTAGAGCGAAAAAACCGGTCAAGTGCGAGTCGAACTCGCGCACGAAGGGTTCCGTACCATTATCTATACTACAGATTTTGTTTTGAATGGTAAATTGCGGTTTACGATTTATGACGTTTTAAAAAAAACTACCTACTGGATCTGGTTCAAACCAATTTTCGTTGGAAGTTTGCATAGTAATGTACATCATATACTTTTTTTAGTCTTATCATTCCATTAATTAAGAAGTTACAGGGGGGGGGACCAACATTTTACCACTTTGGAAGTGTCTCTCGCGCAAACTACTCAGTTTAGAAAAAAATGATTTTAGAAACCTCAATATCATTTTTGAAGACCTATCCATAGATACCCCACATGTATAGGTTTGGTGAAAAAATTTTTTTTGAGTTTCAGTTCTTAGTATGGGGAACCCCAAAAAGTATTTTTTTTTTCTATTTTTATGTAAAAATCTTAATGCGGTTCACAGAATACATCTACTTACCAAGTTTCAACAGTATAGCTCTTATAGTTTCGGAGAAAAGTGGCTGTGACATACGGACGGACGGACAGACAGACAGACAGACATGACGAATCTATAAGGGTTCCGTTTTTTGCCATTTGGCTACGGAACCCTAAAAAGGAGAACCCTCATAATTTAGAGATTGAATGTCGGGAAACATTATTTTTTAATTCGAGAAAGAAAGAGTGGTTGAAAGTATGAAAAATGCGTATGCGATTTTACAAAAAAAAGCACGTGTTTTTTTTTTGTAAAATATTCTTCAAAATACCGCTCAAATTTTTGTACTATATTTTTTTAGGTCGTACTATGTTTTTTAGCCATAAATACTATATTTTTCGAAAAAACTGTTGGCACCCCTACATAAAACACCTGTTTTTTTTTACTTTTCACTGTAATAAAGTGTTTTTAAAAATAAGTAAACTTGAAAACAAGTTTAGAGTGGTCAAAACTAAATTAAAGGACACCTTAAGGCCAATGACCTCAAACTTTATGAAACAGCTGATTTTGACTTAAACTTTACCTTGAATGTTGAACCTTGAATTTCAAAAGTTGTAGAACAAAAGTTGTTTGCCTAGACCTCTAGAACAACCACCTTTCGGCTTAACACCTCCTCCTTATAAGTAACTAGCTGCGTCCCGCAGTTTCACCCGCGTAAGTCCGGATCCCGTGGGAAAATCGAGCTCAAAAGTAGACTATGTTACTCCTCGATAATGTAAGGTACATTATCGAGGAGTAACATCTTTTGGTGAAAAATTTTTTGAAATCGGTCCAGTAGTTTTTCAGTTTATTCATTACAAACATACGCATATTGTGTGTGTGTACAAAAACAAATCTTTCCTCTATAAAATATTAGTGTAGATATAGATTCTGCATATTACGACTAACTATACGGAATTCAACATTTTGGGAATTGAACGAACGGAAATTCAATAATTTGTGCAGTCCAACATTTTGGCACTACACGAGAAATATATGTGTCATCATTAGGAAGAAACTATCGTTAAAAATAAGCATACTTCAAAACAACGCAATGCTGCTCTAAAAATAAGTACCTAACCCAAATAGAAATAGTTCACCGAATGCACAGGAATTAGTTGTAAGCACGTAATTATACAAAGTTAATGAAGCATTAAATGCAATACTAGCTGCGTCCCGCGGTTTCACCCGCGTAAGTCCCGATCCCGTGGGAATATCGGGATCAAAAGTAGCCTATGTTACTCAGGATGAATGTAGCTTTCTAAAATGGTGAAAGAGTTTTTAAAATCGGTCCAGCAGTTTTGAGTTTATTCATAACAAACATACAGACATACATACACACTCACACACACATACACACTCACACTCACATAAATACAAATCTTTCCTCTTTATAATATTAGTGTAGATGTAGATATAATATTGTGGTTGTCATGTATCCTAGCATAGAATAGGGTTACCCTATATCTTCCAGTGGGTGTCGTAAAAGGTGACTAAGGGATCTGAAGGAGACTAGCAAACTTTAAGAGGAATGTCTACCTACTCTTTCTTCATACAAATGAAGTCCACTGTTCATTAGATTCGTAATGACTACGCGAGTGTTTTTAGCAATATAAAAATATTTTTTATACATACTATACTTACTAGTCAGGGATCCGTAGTACATTTTTGCAATGTGATTACTATCAAGCTAGTTTTCCGTGAGTATTTATATAATTTAACAGTCATATTGTCCTACAAATTGCGTGGTACGATATTACTTCTTCAAACAAAAACAACTAAACCGATTGCGATGCAACTTCGTACGTAAATAACTGGCTAGATTGATCTTTACCACCTCGACGGTGCATATATACGAGTACCTTTATGTTCCTGGACTGTACGTAAGCCCATCAAATACAGTTTAAAAGCAATGACATTTTATAATGTATCTCTTCCAAGACATGATGTAATCTATAATCACACGACAGAAGTGCCACGTCCGACTGATGAGAGTGGGTTGAAGATACTAGCGGTGTGGTTAACTTCAATATTTCCTCCTAATATATTTTTCTTTCGTCCATGTACGTACACATGATAAAATAATGTACAACAAAGGCTACCCGTTAATCAAATAGTTAACTTCGTTAATCCTTAATCCGCTACAAAAAAAATAACTTCGTTAAACGTTAAAGCGTTACATTTTGGAAGAATTAACGCAAGTTAACGTTAATCCGTTAATATGTGTAAAAAGTAATGAAATGAGCAAACGAAACAAATCTCTTCGCAGTTTTCTCACTCGCATGCACCGGCAAAATATACATATCTAGTTTTGGTTTTTAACCCCCGACGGAAAAAGAGGGGTGTTATAAGTTTAACGTGTCTGTCTGTGTATGTGTGTGTGTGTGTATCTGTCTGTGGCATCGTAGCTCACGAACGGATGGACCGATTTCAATGTAGTTTTTTTGTTTGATAGATGACTTTTGCGCGAGTGTTCTTAGCTATGTTTAATCAAAGTCAGCTCAGCCGTTCATAATATATGTGGGTTGAAGCTTGGAAATAAAAACCGAGTGTTTTCAAATATGTCCGAGTCGGGTATCAAATGAAAGGGCTTAACTTTTTTGTTTGACTCGCTGCCACGCGCCGCCCGGCACTTGTTTCGTTTCATACTTGTCAGAACCCGTTTTTCGCGCCGCGCCGCGATGCCGTGCGGTAAAAAGTAGGCAATTGATTAACTATTAACGGACCTCTGCGTATTAACGGAACTTAACGTGTCCGTTAACATTTTTAAATGTTATTTAACTTAAAAGTTAATCCGTCAGATTGTTAACTTCGTTAATTAACGAATAACGGATTAACGAGTTAATGCCCTGCTATGATAATATCCTAAGATAGACAATATCTATAAAATAAGTAGTGCGCGCAACACCTTACATTCACCTCGCCTCGCCAATTGAAGGATTGATTGCCAGGCAGCAATATTTCTTCGATGGGCATCGCTCTTACGGTGAAGGAAAACATCGTGAGGAAACCCACGGCTCAGTTAGCTCCAGACGTATTGACCTGTTCTTTCCTCTGGGAATGGCTGACTAGGCTGGGAGGGTGATGCACCTACAACTAGCTTATTTCACATTTCCAATGAGGAACTCATTGGCTTAGCTTTGCCTGCCGATCTTGAACAGGTTCAAGCAACGCTTGGCGCGGTCATACTTGGATGGGTGACCGATAATAATTTGTGTAGCAAAAATAGTTTTCTCGAGTCCTCCGTGCTTCGAAAGGCACGTTGAGCAGTTGGTCCCGGTTGTTATCTCTGATAGCAGTCGTTGGGTCAAGTTAGATGCCTTAGGGCAGGGGTTCCCTAACTTATTTGTGTCGCACCCCCTTCCGACCCTAAAAAAAGCCCGCGCCCCCCATCTTCCAGTCCAGATTATCAGGTCAGAATAAAAAGTATTCTATAATAAAACAACTACTTTTATTGCTCATTAAACTTTTACAAAGTCATACAAACGGTATTTGCTAAGTATGACCTTTGATAGCGCCCGTGAGGTGGCCACGGGGCCAGTCTAGAAGCCAATATGGTTTTTTACATTCGCCCACTGAGAAAAAAATATTATGATTTGACAGGCGTTAATTTCAGATAATTTAATTGGTCGCATTGAGCAGTTTTGTAAGTATCCTCTCAGTGATCGCAGGTTTTTCTATACAAGGTGACCCGCGCCCCCCTGTAAAGGTCTCTGTGCCCCCCCTGGGGGGCGCGCCCCCCACTTAAGGAACCACTGCCTTAGGGCGACCTGACAACTCTAACACTAGGTGAGACACACCACTATAATGATAAGAAGAAGACGCGTAATAGTGTCGCGGACATTACACAGCGCCATAAAAAGCACGAATAAAAAGTCGCTTGTAAAATCGTCTGAAAATTAGATGAAAATGACCAAGTCAAATTATGTTTTTATAACATGTAATCAATTTAATGATCACTGTAATCTGACATAAACCTAATTGTGCTAAGTGTGGGTTAAGAAGTTTATAGAAACCAGTCAAGTGCGAGTTGAACTAGCGTACCAAGGGTTCAGTACCTGCCCATTTTGACGCCATAATAAAATAATAAACAGACAGACAAACGGATAAGCGAGTGATCACATAAGGTTTCTCATTTTACCATTTGAGGCACGGAATCGTGAAAAACACGTTAATAATCGCCACTTAAATATAAGTAATATATTCTGTTTTAGTATTTGTTGTTATAGCGGCTACAGAAATACATCATCTATCTGGTAAAATTTCAATTGTCACGGCAGCTATCACGGTTCATAAAATACAGTGTTGTAACAGACAGACAGACATGGAGTCTTAGTAAAATGAAATTCAATGAAAAAATGTTTATTTTGCATGAAGTGGGTAGTACAAAAAAAACGTATAATTGGTTGGACCCTTCACTAGGCAATGCCCGTCCCGTAGGTTCTACTTTTTACTACCCTTTGCGTACAGAACCCTAAAAATAAATCTTAGTGTCATCTAATTCGTTCTGAATTCACGGGTTTCGTACCGTGACATACCGTCATGTACCAATTTTGGCCCTTTTTCTGATTCGTTTTTAGGGTTCCGTACCTAAAGGTAAAAACGGGACCCTATTACTGAGACTTCGCTGTCTGTCTGTCTGTCCGTCCGTCCGTCCGTCCGTCCGTCCGTCCGTCCGTCCGTCCGTCCGTCCGTCCGTCCGTCCGTCCGTCCGTCCGTCCGTCCGTCCGTCCGTCCGTCCGTCCGTCCGTCCGTCCGTCCGTCTGTCCGTCTGTCACCAGGCTGTATCTCATGAACCGTAATAGCTAGAAGGTTGAAATTTTCACAGAAGATGTATTTCGGTTGCCGCTACAACAACAAATACTAAAAACGAAATAAAACAATTATTTAAAAGGGGCTTCCATACAACAAACGTGTTTCAAAAATAACAAGGAGTCGAGTCAGGACAGGAAGAAGGACAGGAGGACAAATCGAGTTGGTCATGGAATTCAAAATGGCTGCCCTATCTGTCAAATATACTAGTCTGCCTTACTTACCAAAGAGTTTATTTTATGTTTCAGATTTTCTTTGTGCCAAGGTTTTTTTTTTTTGAGTGATTCGGTCGTTTGATGGGAGTAAGAATCGAAGATAAATATTTCATATTTTCCTATAAAATTTAAAAATTGGTTGTTGTAAACCATTTTAGGGTTCCGTATCCAATTGTGATAGTGGTACGGAACCCTTTGTGCGCGAGTGTCGCACTTGCCCCGTTTTTTTTTATCTCCTTAATCTAAGCGATTAACGTAGGTACCGGATGTTTGAAAATTGGTTAAAAATAAAAACTAGGTAATTTCCTAATTTCAACTATTTGCCACACGTGACTTGTCACGTTGTGATATGGAACAGTAACGCCTCCTAGCAATATAGGTACTTTAGGTATTACTGGCAAAAAATACTTACAAATTATTTTACAGTCATATTGTCCTACAAATTGCGTGGTACGTTATCCCGGTCCTACGCTCAAAAGTAGTAGTACAGATCCTACCTCTGTTATCTAACACAATCGAGAGTTTCGTATAGGAAATTGTTGGGCGTCTCATCAAAATGAAGCTACTCACGGTAATCAATTTGCAAAAATGTACCCGGGATCCTGGAGGGATACTGCGGTTCGTTTCGATACGACTTCGATACTGTCATAACGATGATTCTACTGTGACATTCTGATAGTAGGGTGACAGTAGAACCATCGTTATGACAGTATCGTTGTCGTATCGAAACGAACCGAAGTAACCCTCCTGGACTATTAGTGTTTAGTTAGCCCACAGGTCAACCAGATGTCTCGACGCAGAAAGTCACTTTCGCAAAAACAAGATATATTTCGCAGAATATCAGTTTCGCAAAATATTACTCTCGTAGAGTGTCACGCGTAGCATTAGTTTTCTTCTTTTTTCGTTTTTTCGTCGAAAGAGAAGCAAAAGACGCTCGAACCAGAAGCAAAAGACGATCGAAACAGGAACAAAAGAGGATAGAAACAGGAACAAAAGACGATCGAAATGAAAACAAAAGACGATCGAAACAGGACCAAAAGGCGATTGATGTACAAACAAAACCGTTCGCTGTTTAAAAAATCTGATAAGTAGTTAAAATGCTGATATCTCGGAAACTATTGATATTATTGGCTAGTAGGCTACTAGTTTCTTTGAATAAACTACATATAATCTGTATCTACCCAGTAAAACTGCCCGACTTCAGCTTACATAACAGATAAGTCGGTTGCACAGTGCACTGTTTGTAGGAGAGGTTATTTTTAAGTTTTTTGAAGTCGGTTTTTTTTCTTTCGTCGTTATTTGAAGCTTCAAATTCTCTCGACTCTACAGGCTGTTCCGAGGACGCCGAGTATTAAGCCAAAATGGGTTTGTTCTAGAGGTCTAGGCGAACAACTTTTGTTCTACAACTTTTGGAAATTCGAGGTAGTTTACGAAAATTTTGAGTTTAAAGTTTACGTGAAAATCAGCTGTTTCTTAAGAGGAGTATATACGCCAACGACCTTGAAACTGAAAATCCCTGTCGGGCTCATCGAAAATTGTTGATTATTTCATGACGGAATGTCGTAGAACTTTTTTTTGTGCACAGATTGTAGGTGACATTGTTTCCTACATTTTGGTGTAGTTTTAAGACAAGAACCTCCTATTGGTGCAAAGCCTATCCAAATTTTAGACAAAAAATGTCTGATTTGGCTAAAATGTCGATAGGCTTCAATACGTTTAGACATATTTGTATGGAAACTGCACTAAAATATCGGAAACAATGTCGCCTACAATCTGTACACAAAAAAAAGTTCTACGACATTCCGTCATGAAATAATCAACAATTTTCGATGCGCCCGACATGGATTTTCAGTTATTCAGAATAGGGCCCTTAAAGTTTGAGGTCATTGGCCTTTATTTCGTTTGGACCACTACAATCTTAACATTTACTGCCTTTATTTACAAAAACAACTGTTTTTCTTCAGTGAAAAACTTCAAAATTTTCGAAAAAAAAGTTGGAATTTCCAAAAGTTGTTCGCCTAGACGTCTAGAACAACCCCCTTTCGGCTTAATACCCCCTTCAACCTGTATAGTGCAAATGATATCTAATCATTTTCAATGGTACTAATATAATGGTACCTTCTAATATAAATAGGTATTGATGTCTTGTGATACTAGCTAGGTCCATTATTAGCTTGAATTGAGGATATCCGCTCTCGTGTGCTTATTTCTTTATTCGGTGTCTAGTTGCTTTAATATGGGCCTGTTATGGGAGCTTCGTAGTTCGTAACATAGCTGCGTCCTATGGTTTCACCCGCGAAAACTCAATCTACTCAATGACAATAAAAAAACCGGTCAAGTGCGAGTCGGACTCGCGCACGAAGGGTTCCGTGCCATTATCTATACAACAAATTTTGTTTTGAAAGGTAAATTGCGGTTTACGATTTATGACGTTTTAAAAAAACTACTTTCTAGATCTCGTCCAAACCAATTTTCGTTGGAAGTTTGCATAGTAATGTACATCATATACTTTTTTTAGTTTTATCATTCCATTATTTTAGAAGTTACAGGGGGGAGGACCAACATTTTTCCACTTTGGAAGTGTCTCTCGCGCCAACTATCCAGTTTAGAAAAAAATGATGTTAGAAACCTCAATATCATTTTTAAAGACCTATCCATAGATAACCCACATATATACATTTGTTGAAAAAAAATTTTTTGAGTTTCAGTACTTAGTATGGGGAACCCGAAAAATTCATTATTTTTTCTATTTTTGTATGAAAATCGTAATGCGGTTCACAGAATACAACTACATTCTAAGTTTCAGCAGTAGGTATAGCTCTTATAGTTTCGCAGAAAACTGGCTGTGACATACGGACGGACAGACGGACAGACAGACAGACATGACGAATCCATAAGGGTTCCGTTTTTTGCCATTTTGCTACGGAACCCTAAAAAAAACCGGTCTTCTTTGCCAAAAGTTTTGATGGAATGTGCTAATATGTACATTGTACTTATTTCGAAAAGCGTACAACACACATATTTTGTTAACTGCTAGGATTAGAATAAATGTACACTAGCATAGTTAAAACTGTAAATTTTATGTGAAATAAAGATATTTGAAATTGAATTGAATTGAATGACAATGAAAAAAAAACCGATCAAGTGCGAGTCGGACTGGAGCGCGAGGGGTTCCGTACCACTATCACAATTGGGTATGGAACCCTAAAATGAACACCGGACCAACCAATTAAAATTTAATTTACCACTGGGACCAGTCTATCCGGGTGGCGCCAGTGGTAAAGATACATCGCAGTGTCGTTGCGTTTTACCGTGAAAAATCACATTTGTTGTGGGAGCCTCTCGTAAATGTTTGTTTTATTATGTTTTTAGTATTTGTTGTTATAGCGGCAACGCAAATACATCATCTGTGAAAATTTCAACCGTTAAGCTATTACGGTTCATAAGATACAGCCTGGTGACAGACGGACAGACAGCGAAGTATTAATAATAGGGTCCCTTTTTTACCCTTTGGGTACGGAACCCGAAGAATAGAATAAATAAAATAGGTGTTTCACCAAGGTACTAAATACCTGTCATATTGAATTCATAGCGTTCGAAGGATTCTAGAGTTAACTCTCGAGCGTACCGTGGGTGTTCAAAGTTAACTCCTGAGCAAAGCGAGGGGTAAATTATGAAAAAAAAATTTTTTGATTTTACTTTTAAAGGGTCCCCACCGCAAGGTTTTCCAAAATATTCATTCGAAATAAAATAAAACGGAGAAACACTTTTTTCATTGAAAAATGTTTCTCCGTTTTATTTGTATGTAAGTAGAAAACTAAATTTTTCATAATTTATTTTGGTATTAAGTTTGTATGGAAATGGTAAAAGTCGCCTCGTCCTTAAGTATATTTTCACAATTAAACTCTTCGTATGCAGGTAGTAGATAAGTACTTACCTACCTACTATCTGAACATTGTTTCTTAGTGTTTACCACACTTAGGAAATAATGCTCTTTGAAAAATGCTTTCAAAAACTTTAGTACCCGGCGGGTCTCGAACCCGCGTCTACTGGTTTTCCGTTCCAGCGCCATAGCCGCTACGCCACGGGTAATTTAAGAAAGCACCTCCTCGTGTTCTCAGTTTTTCACTACGAGGCCTTAGGGGGCGTCCATAAATTACGTGAGGTGTTTTTTGACATTTTTTTTCCCTCCCCCCCTCCCTGGTGAGATGTCGTGAGATTTTATTCAACCCCCTCCCCCATCCTCCAATCTCAATCTGTTATTGTAAAAAGAAAAAAAAATTGCTTCAGAGTGTGTTCAGTTACTGGAGCAGTAAAATACAGCTCCGGTAGCAGAATTTTTTTTTCAGTGTGAACAATCTGGATTAAAAGGACCAAAATAGTATATTTTTTTTTTTGTTTCAATCAGAAAAAAAATAGCGTGATATTTGCCGAGACCCCCCCCCCCCCCCCTCCCCAACGTAAGATTAGATGAGATTTGACTCGACCCCCTCCCCCCCATAAACACCACGTAATTTATGGACGCCCCCTTACTCGCAAGAAAATGAAAAGAGGATTAAAAAAATTAATTTATTATTTTAATAGGTAGGTACAGGTACCTATATGCTTACTTTCATAGCAAGAAAGCTGTGATTTCGTGCCTCATTCAGAAAAGATTCCACATTTTGTATTGTAAAAATACTTTTGACTTTTTAGCCTGATCACCTTCCGTTTTTCTCTTCAAAAAGCCAACAATCTGCTGTAATTGGGTCATCGCGTTTGATGCTTATTGTAGATCTGAGCATCTAATAAATTGACCATAAGCTGCTTGACTTTCTAGATGTTGCTAAGTGTTCAAAATAAACTAATAGAACAGGACTTGGATTTTTGTGAAATCATCCATTAATCAAATTCGGTAAAGGCCTCTAAAGGCTTTTAGATATTATACATCCTTTGATTTCTCCGTTAATAAATATATTAATTATCTCTACAGCGTCTGTTTTAATTCACTCCGGAGTTAAATCGCTGTCGCTAGACATTTTCCTAGAGTACCTAGGTACCTTTGGAGGTAATAATTTTTAAAAGAAATTAACTAAGTGCTTTATAAAACGAAAAAGGCGCCGCTCAATTTTTTTTTATATTTGGTCGATGGCATAATTTATGTTTTCAATCAGGCCATGAGTCCATGGTTGATACAAAAAATTAGTCGCTATATAGACTGGCTGTATGCATAAGCTGTGCGAAACCTTACGTCAAAATTAGAGAAAAAAACATTTTTATTTGTTATAAGTAGTTCGTATAAAAAAGAGGTTGCGTTGTAACAAACGAAAAATATAGATTAAGTTCGTCAAAACATTGTTCCGTGTTTCAAAAGGTATGCACACTGTTGGGAAAAAGGCAATCCCTACTACGTCGACCAAAAAGTAGGAGATACGTTAATTTACGATAAAAGACTAACAAAGGGGTATTTTACAGCTCCACGGCCGAGGGAATTCTTTTGTGGAATGGACTATTTCAGAATTTATTTTGTTTTTAAATGTCTGGGTGGCCAGTTCGTTTTTTTTAAGGCTCTCGCACACAGGTGCGTTTTACCAGCCGATAATATCGCATGCGTTTTTGTGCCAAGCGCTTGCTTGAGAATGAGGAGGAACACTAACGTTTTATCCCGGCAGAGGGCGTTAGTCGAATGATCTTAGGTTTGAATTAAGAACTGTCAAACAGATGATTTTTACAACTCTCGGCGCCAAATTGGCCAAATCAGTCTCAGACCGAAAGAAGAAAAAAACTCGGCGTTTTCATTCGTGGGGGACCATCAACAAAAAAAAAACCGGGCAAGTGCGACACTCGCGCATGAAGGGTTCCGTACCACTATGACATTTGGGTACGGAACCCTAAAATGATTTACATCAAATTTTTAAATTTGATAGGAAAATGTGAAATATTTAGCTTCGATCCTTACTCCCTTCATACGACCACACCACTCAAAAAAAAAAAGAAAAAAAAAAACTTTGGCAAAAAGAAAATCTGAAACTTTTATGAAACTCTTTGGTGAAGGCAGACTGGTATATTTGACAGACAGGGCGGCCATTTTGAATTCCACGACCAACTCGATTCCCTTGTAGTTTTTGAAACACGTTTGTTGTATGGGAGCCATTCTTAAATATTTGTTTTATTTTGTTTTTAGTATTTGTTGTTGTAGCGGCAACCGAAATACATCTTCTGTGAAAATTTCAACCGTCTAGCTATTACGGTTCATGAGATACAGCCTGGTGACAGACTGACGGACGGACGGACAGACAGACAGACAGACAGACAGCGAAGTCTCAGTAATAGGGTCCCGTTTTTACCCTTTGGGTACGGAACCCTAAAAAGACCATCCGATGCCAGCGCCATCTGCTCACAGCTTTGCGTGTGCCACCCCATTTCGACGTTAGATACCAATAAAGTCCGGGGCCAAAAAAGAAAAAAAAGCATTGTAGTTGTAGAAACCGTAGATGTATAAATAATATAAGCTGGACTCCCCATACAACAAAACCGAAATTTTATCACGAAAATGGTACAGAACCCTTCGTACACGAGTCCAACACGCACTTACCCAGGTTATTTCTCACCATAAACTCCCTGGGACGTCCAGAAATGATTTCTATGTACCTTTGAACAGAAGTTATTTTTCAACGGGGACATATCGGACAGTGATTTGGATCTACGGCTTGCGAAGGTAGTTCACGGCTCCCGTAGGAATATAGGCTACGTTTACTATGGCACCTTGTATAGCTCAGACTGTTATTTATTCTGTGGTGTAGCTGTATATTATTGAGGAGATCGTGGCTTTGCTGCGTCCGTCGACCACTGAGATATTATGTACCTACTAATCTATCTATCTATTATCTATCTATTATCTATCTATCTATCTATTATCTATTTTTTCTATTATAAAGCGGAAGAGTTTGTTTGTTTTTTTGTTTGTTTGTTTGAACGCGCTAATCTCCGGAACCACTGGTCCGATTTGAAAAATTCTTTTGGTGTTGGATAGTCCATTTATTGAGGATGGCTATAGGCTACTTTTGATCCCGATATCCCCACGGGATCGGGACTTATGCGGGTGAAACCGCGGGGAGCTGCTAGTATACTATAGAGGTGATGTCTCAAACATTTCCATGTTCACGGTTTGGAAATTAAACTCATTTTTAGGTGTTTGATCGCGTGGTGTTTATTACTTTTATCATTGTTTCAATGCTCAAAGTTTCGAGACCTTTACAGGTCCCTTCATCAGGATTGACAAAGTAATGAAAAACTGGGCAAGTGCATGTCCCGGCGAGCCACGCGCAATGTAGAGTTTCGTAGTTTTCATATAAGAACAGGGATTGCAATTCGGAAAAAGTCGTTACAAATTACCAATTTAACTAATATTTTTTCTACTTAATTATAAATATTAAAAAATATCACAAATTATTTTATTTGTAGTAACGCCTGACAAAAATATCAGAGCAACTCACATAACAAATAGCAACTGCAATAAATAAAGATTTTACACTTTTGTCTCTACTTCGATCGTCTTGTTGTCACTAGTCGTTTGTCAAACCGTTGCCGCGTGAGCACGTGCTGTCACATTGCGATTATCTTTTTAGGGTTCCGTACCTAAAGGTAAAAACGGGACCCTATTACTGAGACTTCGCTGTCTGTCTGTCTGTCTGTCTGTCTGTCTGTCCGTCCGTCCGTCCGTCCGTCTGTCCGTCTGTCACCAGGCTGTATCTCATGAACCGTAATAGCTAGAAGGTTGAAATTTTCACAGAAGATGTATTTCGGTTGCCGCTACAACAACAAATACTAAAAACAAAATAAAATAATTATTTACAAGGGGCTCCCATACAACAAACGTGTTTCAAACATAACAAGGAGTCAGGACAGGAAGAGGGACAGGAGGACAAATCGAGTTGGTCATGGAATTCAAAATGGCTGCCCTATCTGTCAAATATACCAGTCTGCCTTCACTTACCAAAGAGTTTCTTTTATGTTTCAGATTTTCTTTGTGCCAAAGTTTTTTTTTTTTTTGAGTGATTCGGTCGTTTGATGGGAGTAAGAATCGAAGATAAATATTTCATAATTTCCTATAAAATTTAAAAATTGGTTGTTGTAAACCATTTTAGGGTTCCGTATCCAATTGTGATAGTGGTACGGAACCCTTAATGCGCGAGTGTCGCACTTGCCCCGTTTTTTTAAATCCATAAGACTGCCTTTTTGCTTATTTACAAATGCCTGAATCATTCTTAAGGGGACAGTCTCCATTCTCTTTCTCCATACAAACGTAGTCGACTGTTTCCTCCCTGGATAAAGACATTAGAGCAAATATGTTTATGCCATAACACCTATATCTGTCATGACTATGCCCCTACCTTTTGTTTTTTTTATTACTATTCCAATGGGGTGGCACACGCAAAGTTGTGAGCAGATGGCGCTGGGGTCGGATGATTTTTTTTTTTTGATGATTGTCCCCCAAAAATGAAAACGCCGAGTTTTTTTTTCTTTTTGGCCAATTTGGCACCTAGAATTGTAAAAAACACCTGTTTGACAATTCTTAATTCAAACCTAAGATCAGTCGACCAACGCCGTCTGCCGGGATAAAAAGTTAGTGTTCCTCCTCATTAGAAAATAAAAAAAATCAAAAGGTAGAGGCATAGTCATGACATGACAGATATAGGTTTTATGGCATAAACATATTTGCTCTAATGTGATCTCTAAGGTGATCGCACATCTATCAGCACCGTACTCGCCGCATTTTAGAATTCATTGTATGTAATGAATGATGTCAAACCTCGCACGTTTCACCCGCACCCCACTTTCCGAAATGCGGCGCGTACGGCGCGTGCGGCGCGTACGGTGCTGATAAATGTGCGATCACCTTAAGAGGAGTATATACGCCAACGACCTTGAAACTGAAAATCCCTGTCGGGCTCATCGAAAATTGTTGATTATTTCATGACGGAATGTCGTAGAACTTTTTTTTGTGCACAGATTGTAGGTGACATTGTTTCCTACATTTTGGTGTAGTTTTAAGACAAGAACCTCCTATTGGTGCAAAGCCTATCCAAATTTTAGACAAAAATGTCTGATTTGGCTAAAATGTCGATAGGCTTCAATACGTTTCGACATATTTGTATGGAAACTGCACTAAAATATCGGAAACAATGTCGCCTACAATCTGTACACAAAAAAAAGTTCTACGACATTCCGTCATGAAATAATCAACAATTTTCGATGCGCCCGACATGGATTTTCAGTTTTTCAGAATAGGGCCCTTAAGTGAGATATTTCATCTGTTTTCGCGTTGTCCTATTGAAATTAAAAACATGTTTTCGGTGTTGAATCGCGTGGTGTTTATTACTTTGAGCATTGTTTCGTTTCGAGACCTTTACAGGTTTACAATTCTGAAGAAGAGACCTGTAAAGGCCTCGAAATGTTAAGCGTTGAAACAATGCTAGTGACATAGGTTACTTTTGGTCCCGATATTCCCTCGGGATCGGGACTTACGCAGGAGAAACGGCAGGATTCTGCTAGTTGATAAAAAAAGGGTCCATCAACACAAGATATGTTGTATATATTATATACCTATTATATTATATATTATATCAAACAACAAATGTTGTTTGACCTAATTTTGAAAACGGGACCTCGATGCGTTGGGAACATGTAATCCAATTTTTGTATTAGGATAGGACCCATATTTACAACTATGTCAATTTTAAGTCATAAGCTGAAGCGGTTTTATTAAACTGTTTTTTAACCGAATTCAACTTTGCTTACCCTTTCTCTTCCCTGATAGGTTGCCTGGAAGAAATCGCTTTTAGTGATAAAGTCGCCATTCGTACAACGTTTTACTTTTAAGCTTCCTGTGTATTTGTCTTACTTGTGATGTACATATTATGTATAGTAATTGTTATAAAGTATTAATTCATTCAAAAAAACCCGGCCAAGTGCGAAACTCGCGCACGAAGGGTTCCGTACCACTATCACAATTGGGTACGGAGCCCTAAAATAGTTTACAACAACTTTGATTCAAAGAAAATCTGAAACTTATAAAAAACTCTTTGGACAGTGAAGGCAGACTAGTATATTTGACAGATAGGGCAGCCATTTTGAATTCCATGACCAACTCGATTTGACTTGATCAGAAGCGACCTCAACTACGCGACTAGAATTCCCTTGTAGTTTTTGAAACACGTTTGTTGTATGGGAGCCCCTTTTAAATAATTGTTTTATTTTGTTTTTAGTATTTGTTGTTGTAGCGGCAACCGAAATACATCTTCTGTGAAAATTTCAACCTTCTAGCTATTACGGTTCATGAGATACAGCCTGGTGACAGACGGACAGACGGACAGACGGACGGACGGACAGACAGACAGACAGACAGCGAAGTCTCAGTAATAGGGTCCCGGTTTTACCTTTAGGTACGGAACCCTAAAAAGGAGGTGGTTCTCAATTAGGAGGAACACTAACTTTTTATTCCGGCAGAGGGCGCGAGTCGATTAATCTTAAGTTTGAATTAAGAACTGTCAAACATGTGTTTTTTACAACTCTCGGCGCCAAATTGGCCATATCGGTCTGGGACCGAAAGAATAAAAAAAAAACTCGGCGTTTCCATTGGTGAAGGACCGTCATCGAAAACAAAAAAGATCATCCGTTGCCAGCGCCTCTGCAAACAGCTTTGCGCGTGGCACCCCATTCGACCCGTATATTGTTTGTACACTATGTATGAAGGATATGTTTACGCCGTACTTCGGCATATGAAGTCCGATTCGATAGGCTATTATTTTTTTATAATATTAGTAAATAAGTATACTAGCTGTGTCCTGCGATTTCACCCGCGCAAGTCCCGATCCCATGGGAATAACGGGATCAAAAGTAGCCTATGTTACCCAGGGTGAATGTATAGCTTTCCAATGGTAAAAGAATTTTTGAAATCGGTTTAGTAGTTTTTGGGTTTATTCATAACTAACATACACACACACACACACGCACACACACACACCATTAACAAATCTTTCGTCTGTATAATATTAGTGTAGATGTACATAGATAGATTATTTTCTATTTCAAAAACTAAAATCGCTACCTCTTGCAAACTAAACCGGTAAACATATTAAAAAGCACGGCAACGCATCGCACCCAGTCATTCACTGTATCTCAGACGCAGCGGTCCGTTCGTGTCGATAGATTTCTATCGATATTATCGACTATAATATCGATATTATCGACGCTCGATATTATCGACACTCGATATCGATAGTGAAGTGTCTCAGTGGGTCCGGTTGGTTCTTTTGTGAAAGTGATTTTGGGATTTGTTTAAGCAATAGGTATGTGATTTTTTTTTACGTAATATTAAAAGTTTATTGTGATCGATATTGCGGTCAGTTGCATAGCTAGATTTAGGGTAGGCTTGTGCTATGGTGACAGAGGAATTATATTCAATTTAATTTAATTAATTTATTCACGATTCTTCTATAGAATTAAGAACATCGTTTTTCGTAATATTAAAAGTTTATTGTGTTCGATATTGCGGTCAGTTGCATCTAGATTTAGGCTAGGCTTGTGCTGTGGTTACAGGGAAATGGTAGAATTAAGAACATCGTTTTTCGTAATATTAGAAGTTTGTTGTTTTCGATATTGCGGTCAGTTGCATCTAGATTTAGGGTAGGCTTGTGCTATGGTGACAGAGGAATTATATTCAATTTAATTTAATTCATTTATTCACGATTCTTCTATAGAATTAAGAACATCGTTTTTCGTAATATTAAAACTTTATTGTGTTCGATATTGCGGTCAGTTGCATCTAGATTTAGGCTAGGCTTGCGATGTGGTGACAGGGAAATGATAGAATTAAGAACATAGTTTTACGTAATATTAAAAGTTTATTATGTTCTATATTGCGGTCAGTTGCATCTAGATTTAGACTAGGCTTATGCTGTGGTGACAGGGGGAATGATAGAATTAAGTAATTAAGTAAATTTATTATTTTGGTACAATTATATTTTGTTAGAAATGCTGAATATATTTTGAAACTAAGTGAAAAATAGTTAAATAAATTTGTGAACATTATATTTGCAGCGTAAAATAAAATAACTAGTTTAAAAGAGAAAAACAAAATTTAATTTGAATAAAAACTAAAATCAATCACAAATATGAAATTAATAATGAAAATGAATCTTAATTATTATAAGTACCTAGGTACTAAAACAAATAAAATAAATCTTAAATATAATAACAAGTATTTTTTTTAAACTTTTAATGCACAAAAACAATTTTATTATTATTTAAAATCATTATAGCTTCAGTCACTATCACTTCACAACATAGTTTAAAACGAGTTTAGGCGAGCGGTGTTGGTCTAGTGGTAGATACCTCGACTTGCATTCCGAGAGTCGTGGGTTCGAATCCAGGCCGACCGCGCACCAATGTCTTTTTCTTTAAGAAAAAGGTATGTGCGCTAATAACATCGCTCTTACGGTGAAGGAAAACATCGTGAGGAAACCAACATGTCCTAGGACTCACCACGGTCCGAAGACATGAGATATTCAGTGTTTTCTATGCATCATATGTATGTATTTACAAAAAAAATGTATAATATGTAGTATATCCGTTGTCTAGTACCCATAGTACAAGCCTAGTGCTTAGTTTGGGGCTAGATTGCGCTGTGTGTAACGTCGTGCATTATTTATTTATTTATTTTAAACAAAGTCGCTTCACGCTGTCTGTCTATCTGTCCCTATGTATGCTCAGATCTTTAAAACTTCGCAACGGATTTTGATGCGGTTTTTTGAAGAAGAAGAGGTTTACATGTATGATACACACCCGTGCGAAGCCGGGGCGGGCCGCTAGTTACCTATAAAATACACAAAAAAAAACAATCAGCGTGTTAGGGTGTTTTTTTTACTCTTTTTTTAATTTATGGAATAGTCCCCTTGTGCGGTATTAAAATGTAAAAAAAACAAAAATAAAATATGCTTCCATCGTATAAAGAACACACTCTCTAAATTTCCACCCTTTACTATCAGTGGTTTAGGCTGTGCGTTGATCAGTTAGTCAATCAGGTAGTAGACAAGGGAACATATTATGCATATTCTTAAATTTATCGCTCGGGGTGGGAACTCGCGTGGTCTGGTTCGTTAGACGCTGGTTCAAGCCTCACCGCGAGTGATTTTTTAATGATTTATTTTTATTTTTACAATAGATTTACCTAATGTATCAAAAATAGTGTTCCCAAAGCCAAGTTTACCCAAATAAAATATGTCTGCAACAAGGTTTAGTAATCGTAACCTAGATATTATAGTCCTTATCGCGAGTTTTACATAATTTTCAAGTATGTGTCAGTTTCATAGTAAATTGATTATTATGCGATAGTATGTAACTAAGTAATTGATAAAGATTTATCGAAATTTGTACAGCAGATAGCATCGATTGGCGCACATTTTAAATAAACCGAAAGAAGTATTTAGATTATTTTGTGTAGCGATATCATAATATTGGATTAAAAATATTTATAAGCCGTTAATTTGTCCACTGTAGGGCGTGGGCCTCTTATGAGGACAGTCTACCTACTCGTTCTCCATACAAACGTAGTCGACTTTTTCCTCCCTGGATAAAGACATTAGAGCAGATATGTTTACCTATGCCATAAAACATATAAAATGCCATAAGTCTTATAAAATATCAGCCATGACCATGCCCCTACGTTTTGTTTTTTTCATTATAGAATAGAAATAAAATAAAGAAAAAATAGAAAATGAAAAAAATCAAAACGTACGGGCGTGGTCATGGCTGATATTTTATAAGACTTATGGCATACCTAAACATATTTTTTGTAATCTTTATTCAGGGAGGAAACAGTCGACTACGTTTGTAAAGTTTGTATGGAGAAAAGAGCAGATACTTTTGTAAACAATGTATGAAAAATGTTTCAAACAAAACTACTTAAGCGTACTAATGATCATTTCAGATGTAGATGATACTTATATAAAAATAACCTATGACATTTTTTTCCCATGAAATTCTGGTAAATCCATCGAAATATCACTGGTGTAGGTACACCTATAAATGCTTTAAGACCACAACAATAGGTAAATTATTATTATTTTTTGCCTTATAAATTATAGATAGTAGCCGATTCTCAGACCTACTGAATACGCATATAAAATTTGGTAAAAATCGGTCGCGCCGTTTCGGAGGAGTACGGTAACTAACATTGTGACATAGAAATTTTATATATTAGAGATATAGGTAGTTGTTTGTACTTACGTCAAAATAATCTGGAATTTCCGGGATAAAATACCTTCTTATCGCTCACGATGTTCCCGGTTGCATCCCGGAAGCCCGTAGTCGGCTAAAACCCCAAATAGTTTTTTTTTATCTGCGGTCGGCGCAGTAGGTAAGTCATCATTGACCATACCTTCTGCCTTACTTGACACCAACCCCCTAGGGACCCATTAGTTTACCCGCACGGCGCGGGGAGAACTTAAGGTTTGCTAGTCTCAGATCCCTTAGTCGCCTTTTGCGTCACCCACGGAAAGAGATGGGGTAACCCTATTTGTGCCAGGGCCACGGGCCACATGGTTTTTACCGTGATGAAAAGTACTCCATGTGTTAATCCAGGGGTCTTACTACCAGTTTTCTATAACTCGTGCAGTTTGTAGGGCCTTCGAATTGTTTGGCTTGTGGTCGGAAATGTCAATTTAATATTCTATTTTTATTTTAAGTGCTTAAGCCTGCAATGGGCTTTCATATAAATATTTTAAAGGAAAAATACCTCAGCAAAAAACACAACACATTTTATCTAATGTTAATTTAGTATGGTGAAGGAAAAACATCGTGAGGAAACCAACATGTCCTAGGACTCACCACGGTCCGAAGACATGGGATATTCAGTGTTTTCTATGTTTCAAATTATGTATGTATTTACAAAAAAAAAGTATAATATGTAGTATATCCGTTGTCTAGTACCCATAGTACAAGCCTAGTGCTTATTGGTATTTTTTTTCAGACAAAATATCTGTATACTTAAACGCAAGTAAAAAAATGGGACTAGGTCACTTAGGCGAAGCAGTAGAACATGAATTTATAGTTTTTATTATATCATACTTATAATTTTTTCTTCACTTTTCTCCATCTTAAGAGGAAAGGATAGGTACTTACTTACTCGTTTTCTATACAAACGTAGTCGACTGTTTCCTCCAAGTAAAAAGACATTAGAGCAAATCATGTTTATGCCATTAAACCTATATCTGCCATGACCATGAAGCTATGGTTTTTTTTAATTCATTTTCTATTTATTAAAATAGAAATTAAATTTAGAAGGAGCATTGTCATCGCTGATATAGGTTTTATTGCATAAACATTATTTTTAACCCCCGACGGAAAAAGAGGGGTGTTATAAGTTTGACGTGTCTGTGTGTCTGTCTGTCTGTGTATCTGTCTGTGGCATCGTAGCTCACGAACGGATGAACCGATTTAAATGTAGTTTTTTTTGTTTAATAGGTGTCTTTTGCGCGAGTGTTCTTAGCTATGTTTGATCAAAATCGGTTCAGCCGTTCATAATATATGTTGGTTGAAGCTCGGAAATAAAAACCGAATGTTTTCAAATATGCCCGAGTGGGGTATCAAATAAAAGAACATGAGTGTTGTGACAACAATATGCAAGTTTCATCAAAATCGGGTTAGCCGTTCAAAGTATATGTAGGGTCAAACTCGGAAATAAAAACCGAATGTTGTCAAATATACCCGAGTGGGGTATCAAATAAAAGGACGTGACTTTTGTGACAATAATAAGCATGTTTCATCAAAATCACTTTTACAAAAAGGGTGAAATAAAAAAATTTAATTAAAAATTTAAAAAACCCCCGACTTAAAAAAATCTTCAAAGTTAAAACAAAACTAAACTTTAAAAAGGCAAAAATAATAAACCGAAAACATATTTCATGTCTCTGAGTAGGTATGTGGTACCTTACGTTACCGCGTCGGGGGACGCGGAAACGTTAGATACTATAAGCACCGGGTCGGTTACCATCAACTTCTGTGACACATTCCCGCGTCCCCCGACGCGGTAACGTAAGGTACCACATACCTACTCAGAGACATGAAATATGTTTTCGGTTTATTATTTTTGCCTTTTTAAAGTTTAGTTTTGTTTTAACTTTGAAGATTTTTTTAAGTCGGGGGTTTTTTAAATTTTTAATTTAATTTTCTCTAATGTCTTTATCCAGGGAGGAAACAGTCGACTACGTTTGTAAAGTAAACGCGTATCGAGTCGAGCAGAGCACGAGTCTGCTTATTTGTTTTTTTTTGTATTACCCATGTTTTGTTTATTGTAAACTATTAACTTTTTTTTCTTGTTGTGTAGCTGTGTGCTTGTCTGAATAAATTTATTTTCTTTCTTTCTAAAGTTTAAGAATAAGAATCATTTATTGTTTTAACTGTGTAGGTACATTGGTTTTAAATATGTAGGTACTAAATATGTGCACAGTCTACTCGTACAACAATGTAGTATAAAATTATATTAATATTTAGGTTAATCTATAAATCCTACTAATATTATAAACCAAGTTTGTATGTATGTGACTTTTGTTACTCTTTCACGCAAAAACTACTGAACCGATTGCAATGAAACTTGGAATATAGATTGATGGAGACCTAGAATAACAGACTTAGAATATTTTTATCCCTATATTCCCAAGGGATCGGGCGGGACTTACGCGGGTGAAACTGCAGGGCGCAGCTAGTATGTTTATATGGAGAAAAGAGTAGCCATCCTTTCCCCTTAAACGATCAACAATAAACGCGTACCTGCGCCCGCGCCGGCCGCTGACCGAGTTTAATGGAAAGCAATGCCGCGGCCGTCACGTAACCGACATCCAAAGAGGAAGTAGCGCTCACTTGTACGATGAACTTTTGTAACCCAATTTAACCATCTCGTATAGTATGCGAGTAGCTATAGGCGGTGGCAGTGACGAAATATGTTTGTTCTTTACCTTGTGTTACTGGCGACTCGGCCTGGTTTTGTACACGGTTATAATGGTTAGGTTATAATATGTAATGGGTAGGTATTTAAATAATTCCGATATGTATAAAAAAATAAGAAAATTATGTACATTTGGTGGCTAACTTGCCTATAGATTTTTATCGTATTGACTCGGAAGCTGGATTTTTGTAGCTAAATTCTACCATCATCATAATTCTATGTATCGAAATGTATTTAAAAAAAAAGTTATAGTATATTCGTTGTGTAGTATCCAAAGTACTAGCCTAGCGCTTAGTTTGGGGCTAGATTGGGCTCGTCGTGCAATATTTATATTATAGAGAGAGATATTATTATGTGGTATAAATTTCAACTTGCTCAAAAGGTAGAAACCCTTAAAAGATCACTTTTTTGTCCGTTTGTCTGTGCTGTGTGTCACTATCGATTTTCTCATACACGGGTGGAGGTAGCAATTTGATTTTTTTATTAAAAAAAATAGAAACATTATTTCACGCCGAAAACAAATAACCTGTTTTTTATTTATAGATTACAATTATACTCTAAATGTCCTCTTCATAGTAAAAACATGAAATTTTACATTTTAAACAATAAAAAAATCACAAAGTTACGTCTAATTTACAAAAGAAAAATCAATTTATTTCCAAATCTTTGCGTATAACAGAGTCAATATTTTAATCTATCTATCTATTATCTATTACTATTTTACTATCTATTTCTATTACTATTATAAAGCGGAAGAGTTTGTTTGTTTGTTTTTTTGTTTGTTTGAACGCGCTAATCTCTGGAACCACTGGTCCGATTTGAAAAATTCTTTCGGCGTTGGATAGTCCATTTATTGAGGAAGGCTATAGGCTTCTTTTGATCCCGATATTCCCACGGGATCGGGACTTATGCGGGTGAAACCGCGGGGAGCTGCTAGTACATAGTATAAAACTATATTACTCAGGTCCTCTTCATCGTGCTCTGATGAAATAATGTATCATCGTTTTCTACATACAATTCATGTAATTATCATCTATCCCCGTCTTAACTTGTATCAATATTTACGTTAATTTTCAACATTTTTATTTTTCCGAATTTTCCCTTTACTGTTGTTCACTATAAACTTTGCTTTTCACTAAAATTGACGAATCTAGGTTAACCGAATGTATAGGTTTTGGGTCAAAAATTAAATGGGAGTTACTGTTGACCCAGAACCATAAAATTTGACAAAACACACAACATCTTACAGCATTAAGAAATTAAAAAGTCTAGCTATTACGGTTCATGAGATACAGCCTGGTGACAGACAGACGGACGAACAGACAGCGAAGTCTCAGTAATAGGGTTCCGTTTTTACCCTTTGGGTACAGTACCCTAAAAAAGCCGTTCCGAATTTTACGATTAATTAAAAAAAAATCTTCTATATAAATGACTCGACCTACATGTGCCCCATGAGTTGATACAATAATACGTGCACTGCCAGTTACAGATACTTTGCGTTGCGAAAATGGCCATTGGCCAACTCATGGTAGAGGTCATGGTACCTAACTACTTATTCCATTTTTTACATGGGTGATGATGGCTTGCATTTGATAGGAAGGGACTAAGAGGTCTACGGTGTAGCATGCTTGCCTAGAAGAAACCTATTTTAATCTAGACTTGAAGATTCCAAGATTGTAGTTATTTCCTCGCAGTGCTAAGAAGGAATAGCCTTCTTTAGCTGTGTATCCCCGGCATAGAATAGGGCTACCACATCTCTTCCCGTGGGAGTCGTAAAAGGCGACTAAGGGATCTGAGGGTGACTAGCAAACCTTAAGTTCTCCCCGCGCGGTGGCGGATAAACGGCATGGTTCCTAGGAGGGTTGGTGTCAGGCAGGCGGCCGGCCGTAAAAAATATTGCCTAACCTATTTGCAGAAGGTATGGTCAATGATGACTTACCTACTGCGCCGACCCCAAATAAAAAACAAAATCAATTTGTGGTTTAGCGGATCCCGGGCTCCCGAGATGCAACCAGGAACATCGTGAGGGATGATGATAGATACGTATCTTTATTTGCACAACATATACAAAGGAAAAATAACAAACAAATAGTAAATACTAAAAGATAGTTTTAATTTTTGGTTTATTTTTATTCTAATTAGAAAATGAAATAAACCAAAACGTAGGTAGGGGCATAGTCATGACAGATATAAGTTTTATGGCATAAACATATTTGCTCTAATGTCTTTATCCAGGGAGGAAACAGTCGACTACGTTTGTATGGAGAAAGAGTATGGAGACTGTCCTCTTAAGTTGCACAAATATGGCTGAGAGCGATTTCTTCCAGGCAACCTTTGGATGGAGTAGAACTGTAACAGCTTGAGTGATGATGATGACTTGATGAGTGCTAACAGGAATGACGAATCGAAACGCTGCCAAAGTTTACAATTTCTAAAAATATGAGTCACTTACTTTTCCTTTTAGTCAACGAAATTGTTTCTGCGTGTAGAGATAAAACTCATGTCTGCCACAGAAGAGGTAACTTGGTCCACCGGGTGGCTGCATTACTACCAGCTGGTGATTCCGAAAAAATATTGAAATCGGTTCAGTGGTTCAGTGATTACCCGGAAAATACATACATACATATACATTAATGTTACCAACGCTACCTCTTTATAATATTAGTATACCTAGATAATTTAAAAAAAAAAGTCATGCTACTATTCCCGCTGACCTCCGTAATACAAGACGTATAAATAGAGTTCAGTGGATGTGTCGCAGTATTAATTGACAAGTTTCTTAATAAAACATTAAACAAACAAATTATCATTTTTCGTGAAAACTGAAGCTCTACCTCTACTGAAACTTTATTGTAATTTAGGGTTGAAGGGACCATTTTTAAAACTATTTGACGGCCCTCTATGGCGCCTCGAGCGAAGGAGTGCGATGAAGAAGCGGGTTCGATTCCCGCCGGGTGCAAGTATTTATGCTCAGAAATAATTACTCGTTTCTGGTCTAGGTGTTTTCTATGTATCATATTATGCACGTATTTACAAAAAAAAAGTATTATAATATGTAGTATATTCGTTGTCTAGTACCCATAGTACAAGCCTAGTGCTTAGTTTGGGGCTAGATTGTGCAATACTTACATGTGTCAATAATGAAATGAACGATTGATGATTAAAACAAGTATTGGATGTACTATCTATAACGGTAAAAGTATTTATCGTCTATATGTCTTAGTCATTGACCTTGAGGAGAAAGTGCCCGCACGCATGCGCCCGCGCCGGTCCAACTGCAACCAGCGTACCTACTTACTTACTTAGTGAAAAGTTTAGCTGTGTCCATTGAGGTAATTGTGCACTGGTCTATCTTTACTCTATTTCAGAAACTTAATTCAAAAAATGTAAATAAAGAACTGTCACTTTCAAATAATTGTATGGGATTTTTGTTTATATTTTTGTTCTAAGGCCCCTCGCCCACGGCGACTTTTTGCAGCGATGCTGTCGCGCGTTCGCATCGATACAGTCGCGATGCGATCGCTAGCTGTGTGCCCTCCCTCGCCCACTATAACCACGATTCAGTCGCGATGTCAACGCGACACCGTCGCGCTTCTGTCGCGATGCAAACGCGATTCAGTAACGGCACAATGCCTGTGGTGATCGCTACAGTTGCAAGATGGACTCCGTTGAGGCAACGGTCGGGCGTTTGCGTCGATACAGTCGCGATGCTGCAGCGCGTTGGCATTGCGTATGGCGCGTTGCAAATGCGACTAACGCGCGTTAGTAGCGCTGCTGTTGCGCGTTTGCGAAACGCGCTACAAAAAGTCGCCGTGGGCGAGGTCCCTAAGTTTCTTAGATGACGACTTAAACATATTTAATGTTCCTTCCTTTGTACAAACGCGAAATAAATCTATCTTCTTCTTCTATTATTATAAAGCTGGAGAGTTTGTTTGTTTGTTGAACCGCTCTGGTCCGATTTGAAAAATTATTTCAGTGTTGGATAGTCCATTTATTGAGGAAGGCTATAGGCTACTTTTAATCCCGATATTCCTACGGGATCGGGACTTACGCGGTGAAACCGAGGGGCGCAGGTAGTATGAAATATTTATCTATCTTCTTACAATATTATAAAGCTGAAGAGTTTGTTTGTTTGAACGCGCTAATCTCAGGAACCGCTGCCTGGTCTGATTTGAAAAATTCTTTCAGTGTTCGATGGTCCATTTATTGAGGAGGCTATAGGCTCTATTATATTTTCAAAAAAAATAGGCGGACGAAGTTGCGGGCACATCTAGTATTTTGAAATAGGTTTTCTCATACATTGTTAACGTAAATCAAAGCAGTAATGATTATTTAACAAAATTTGGTAAGACGGTGTTCCCAAATTCAAACTAGCTGCGTTCTTGGTGACAGACAGACAGACAGACGGACGGACAGTGGAGTCTTAGTAAAAGGGTCCCGTTTTTACCGTTGAACCCTAAAACAACGCACAAATAGTGAGCAATAAATAAATAAATACATAATAATAAAATTATCAACTGGCAGCAAAATTCCATTAGAATAACAATGGAAGCAATTTATTTTATTGCCTTAGGAAAATTGACAGTTCTAACTCAAATGTAATCACTGAACTCTATTTAATATACAAGTACGCTGGAATTGCTATACCTACCTACAATACAAAATTACTTGTATGGCATAAACATATTTGCTCTAATGTCTTTAAACCAGGGAGGAAAATGCTTTAAAATTTCGCTACCCCGCAGGCTTACCTACCTGTGGCGTAGCGGTTATCGCGCAGTAGCCACGGGTTTGAATCCCGCCGGGAACTAAAATTTTGAAAGCACTTTATTAAAATGCAGTAGGCACTTAATAAATATTTGTCACAATTGGGTGCTGAACCCTAAAATAAACACTGGACCAAACGAAGTCCGTGTACGCAACGACGACGCGCGTTTGCGCGTCGTCGTTGAAAATGTAAATTATAATATGATCTTTATTAGTTTATAGTTAATAGTAATTAATTAACTATATATTATATAATTACTATTATAATAGTTATTATTATAGATGTATATAGTTAATTAATTACCACTGATCGGAATAGGTAGTGCTAATGTGCCTAAAGTTCAAGGAACAAAAGTGCACATCGGAGTCGTCCTTTTTTAATTTTTTTTTTTATTATTTTTCTGGAATTTGTTAATTCCGAAATTAAATAACACATTTTACCTTTTTTGTTACAAAAAAAAGCGAAATACCAGCATTAATAACATAATTACTATATTTATATGAAGTGCAAAGGTAAAAAAAAACAAGTTCATCATGTCTTAGAATATCATTTATTTATTTCTTACAATTGTTTTTAAAGTTATATATTAATAATTGAAACAACGTGGACATAAATTAAGCTCAATAAGATACAAACTTGACACCCGTACTTAAAATGATTCAGAAACAATGCGTCGATATAAAAAAGTAGTACTTAAAGTCCAGTAAAATTGTATGGAATAGGTTGCGTTAGATTCGGCAGCTGTATTTTTTTGCAAACTTGTTTTCGATGTTGGGCTTGTGAACAATTCAGGTTTATGACCTCGAGAGCCGAACGCAACTATGTCAAAAATGGGAAAAATACAGTACTAAATAAAGAAGACTAAATTTTCCATAATTGACCGAGCAAGCGTCGCCACCGATTGTTTACTTCTCAACCGTTTTTGATGAAACTTGGTAGGTATACAAGTTCTAAGAGCTAATAGATTTTTTTGTCGTGGGGGATTTTTGATTGGTGGAGTATTTCTCCCATAAAGAGAGGTATAGTTGTTTTACCTCACGAGCGCGGGAATGTCATACTTGTAAGTGTGAGCGTATAGACACGCCAATCCGTATATGTGTGCTGTAGGCACGCTCACACTCACAATATACATAGACAATAAAGCTACGCACACAATTTAGCTTAACTCGCGCTCGTGAGATAAAAGGACTATACTAACACTATGAGATCCGATTTTAATGAAACTTGGTATACAAGTTCTATGAGTATCTACCTACTTATGTGAGTTTTTTTAATCGTAGTAGATTTTTTATTAGTGGGGTATTTCTCCCACTAAGAGGGGTACTAGATATCACCGCATTATGTGATCCGATTCTGATGGAACTTGGTATACAGGTTTTGTTTTGTCGTGGGGATTTTTTCATTGGTGGAGTATTTATCAAACAAAGTGATACACTAGTTGGGCCCTTTCAATAATTAGTGCTCGCGAAGTTTACTGTTTGCAGAACTACTAGTATAAGACTAGACAGTTCTAGTCTTATACTAGTAGTTCTGTTTAGTTTTAATAGATAAATTGTAGGTAGAAGAACGTAGGTTGATTTTAATCATAAAAATTCGGGTAGATTAAAAACAAATTCACCGTACGTTCTTAATTTAAATTCGTCGTAGTCTCTCTATTGCCACGACGCGGGTCGGTTCGTGTTCGGCCCCGGAGCGTCGCTATTCTTTCAACCAATTCGGAAAGATAATAGAATTACATTCGGGTTGTGTGTTCAGTTTGATCTTCGCGTGTGCTCGTTTATTAGTACAAAAGTCTGTCGGATGCTGGCGAGGAGACCACTTGCGGAACCTCTAGTTTGTGCACCAGCACGTGGTAAGAACAGACCGACGGTAAGCTGGCGAACCTTAGGCGAGTTCAAGGTCACGTTCGGTGTGCATTCCGTCGAGAGGAGACTCCAGAAAGTCCAGGTGAGTGGATTCTTTTGTTAGTATCCTGACAGACTATACTTTTCGTTTGACCTTTTGACCGCGGCATACATTCGCTTAACGAACATTCAATCTGAGTGCATTTTCTAATTCGTTGCCTAATATACAGTCCACTTAATACATATTTAATACATTTTTTGGCCGCATATAATTGATAGGCGGACTTGGAAATTAGCTTTTTTTGTCGTTAAATTTATCGATAATTTTTTCGTTTCGTGTTGAAGGTAAATTTGAAATAAGTGTTGGTTGGCATTTTTTTCGTTTCGCTCGTTTTTTGATTGATTCGGTCTTGTTCAATATTGACTTTGACACTTGTCGTTCTCGTTGGTTTTACGTCAGAGTCATATTGACAGATCGTTCATTTGTCAACTGTCACTTATTATCAATTACTTCAAAATCATTGTTTTGTTTACATAATAACGTTTGGTGAATTTGTTTGATAATCGTTTCGTTTTGTTGAAGTTATTTGATTGAAATTAACCTCGTATAGTGTTAAACTACCGTAAATACAGTGTGAACAAACATGACCGACCAGAGAAAGGAATTGATGGATTCTGGGAGGAATTTGAACGATAGTTGCGCGGACGAATATAGGGTTACGCGAGATTATTCATTTATGCGCATGGAACATATAGAATCCTCTGATTTAACAGGTGTTACTCAAAAGGAATTGGACTCGTTGTTCTTAGAGTTTCATAGTGCACAAAAGTCTTTGCTTATTAATTTAAGTGCGTCCGATAGAAATAGCGAGCTTTCTTACACAGTTGCTTTTGATACAAAGTTTCGTGCAGTTCAAAATAAGTTGCAAATTAATAAAAAGCCGGTCGGTTCTGTTGTAAACACTGCAAATAGCACTACTACTAATCTACCAAAGATTGCAATCACACCATTTGATGGAACACAGGAGAACTGGGTTTCATTTAAACATTTGTTCGACTCATTGATACACAATAGAGATATGCCTCATGTCGAAAAGATGCATTATCTCCTTACCAGTGTAAAAGGCAGTGCTCTTGCATTAATAAAAAGTTATCCCATCACTGACGGGAACTATATGTTAGCTTATAATGTTTTGTTGAAGTACTATGATAGGAAGCGGGAAATAGCACTGACTTATTATGGTAGGCTGTTGGATTGTGTTAAAAGTCGAAACACATCTGATCTTGGTAGGATCTGTAGAACTTTTAGTGAAAATTTAGATATTTTGGGTAGGTATGAATTGCCTGACAAGAATTTTATGTTGTTTCAATTGTTGTGGTCTAAGTTGGACTCTGCTACTAGGGAAGCTTATGATATGTATGTTGATACTAGTGTTGACATTCCACAGTACGATGACCTACTGTCGTTCGTTGAAAAAAAGGCTCGTGCTATTGGTAACTCGGTCGACAAGCACCCTAGTCAGAGTAAGTTTATTAGTTCAAAAGGCAAGACGGCTTTTATAGTCACATCGAGTGAAGAGTGTGCGGTCTGCTCAAGTGTAGGACATTCAATTGAGCGGTGTCCTACGTTTTTAGAAAAACCACCCAGGAATAGGTATGTGGTAGTTAAAGAAAAAGGACTTTGTATCCTTTGCTTACAGCCTTCACACACAGTGAGGTTTTGTCGTTCGAAAATTAAGTGTAACAAGTGTCGGACTAGCCTTCATCATAGTTTGTTACATTTTGAGAGAGTGTTACCGGGACCTTCTGCTTCTGACCAGGCTTTGGCTGCATATACTCAGTATGGACAGATGTCGATGTCACTGTTTTCTACTGCGGTCGCTTTGGTCAAGAATAGAGTTGGTAAGTTAGTGCCGGTTCGACTGCTTTTAGATAGTGCAAGTGGTTGCAACTTCATTTCTGAGGCTTGTGCCTTACGGTTGGGTTTGAGTTATGTTAGTCATGGACATTCGGTCAATGGTATTGGTGAAGTGTCTACAAATACTTTAGGCTCGGTCAAACTAGATTTAATACCAAGGAGTAGGGATGTCAAACATGTAGTGTCATTGGAGGCTTCGGTTCTCCCCCGAATATGCTCAGACATGCCCGTAGGTGTTGTTGACGTGGCGAAGTGGCATCACCTTCGAGACTTAGACCTTGCTGATCCTCAATTCGATAGCCCGAGGCCGGTAGACATCTTGCTGAATGTTAACATACTCGCATCGATTTTGAAGCCTGGACTTGTAAAGGGAAGTGCTGGTCAGCCCATTGCCCTGTCTACTGTCTTCGGATGGATAGTGATGGGTGAGTGCTCAATATCATATGAGCCTAAAAATAGAAATTGTTTCTTCGTTTCAAACCTGGCTTTAGATAACTCGATTAAACGGTTTTGGGAGTTGGAAAAAGTGGATCCTCCGAGAGCTATCGTGCGCTCGAAGGTGGAGATCGAGTGTGAAGGTTTTATGGAGACTTCGTGTAGGCGTTCTCCAGAGGGTAGATTGGTTGTTCCATTGACTTTCATAGATCCTCGCGACAAGCCAGTATTTCGATATTCTCGAGAAACAGCTCTAAAAAGGTTCTTGAACTTAGAAAGAAAGTTTAAAATTAACTCAACTTTCAAAAGTGCCTATGTTGATTTTATGAGGGACTACTTGGAGAAGGGTCACATGGAGAGAGTCGACTCTCCCTCCTCGAGTGTAGGTGCGTTTTATTATATTCCACATCATGGTGTTTTGCGCCCGGATTCGGTTACCACTCCTCTGCGCACGGTATTCGATGCTAGTGCCGTGGACGGCGATGGACGTTCGTTGAACGACACATTGTTGCCGGGCCCAAAACTACAAAATAGTATTTTTGATTTGTTGATCCGTTTTCGTTGGCACGCTATCGTCTTCACGGGGGACATCAAGCAGATGTACCGCCAATTTCTAGTATCCCCAGAAGATACCGACTACCAGCGAATTCTATGGCGATCTTCACCTGAGTTGCCTGTGCAGGATTTTCGTCTCCTTACCGTCACCTATGGTGTCTCTTGTGCTCCTTATCAGGCACTCTGGTGCATTGCTCGTTTGGCGAAAGAGTTTGCCGGTCGTGTGCCGTTAGGTGCTGTCGTTCTTCAGCGCGACAGTTACGTCGATGATGTCGTCTCTGGTGCTGAAACTGTTAGGGATGCGGTTGGTGTTCGCAACGATCTCCTTCACATTTTGTCGTCTGCTGGTTTACACCTTCGCAAGTGGACATCCAATTGCCGGGAGTTCTTCGAGGGCCTGCCGTCGTCGGACTTGTATGTAGAGCAGTTTCACAATTTCGAAGATATCCAGGATGTATCGCTGAAAATTCTGGGCATGACGTGGTTGCCATCGGCTGACCAACTTACTTTTAGGACGGCTGCGATTAATAGTCGCTGCACGAAGAGGTCCATTTTGTCGGACATAGCTCGGATATTCGATCCGCTAGGGCTTTTGTCACCTGTCGTCTTTCTCGCTAAGTACCTCATGCAGCTTCTGTGGTTGTCGGGAGTTGATTGGGATGACGATGCTCCCGTTGATATTTCTCGTGAGTGGCTCAGGTTTAAGGTTCAGCTTTCGTCGTTGGCCTCTATCTCGTTGCCTCGTAGAGTCACTTCTTCGTTCTCGACCCTTCAGTTCCATGGCTTTTGCGATGCGTCAGAGCGCGGTTACTGCGCGGTCGTATACTGCCGTGCAATATGTGAGGATCAGTCTATTGTCGTGCGCCTATATTGCGCTAAATCGAAAGTTGCGCCTCTGCGCAAACGTTCGATCCCGCGCCTCGAACTGATGGCTGCGGTTTTGTTGGGTGAGCTCATGTCGTCGGTAGCTCATTCATTGTCGGGGATCCATTGTATTGAGCATATGGTTGCTTGGTCGGATTCCAGTGTAGCGTTAACTTGGATCAAGTCTTGTCCATCTCGTTGGAAAACCTTTGTCGCCAATCGGGTGACTGAGATCCAAGATAACATACCTCCAGATTGTTGGCGTCATGTGTCCACGACGGATAATCCCGCGGACTATGGATCGCGTGGGTTACTACCTCGTGACCTCACCTCGTGTGAATCATGGTGGTCGGGACCTTGCTGGTTGTCACACCCGCAAGATACGTGGCCTAAGCCATGTTTCGTCACAGACAGCTTGGCCTTGGACGAACAGAAAATTCACTGTTTGCTGACGCAGAAGAACGTTACTTTTGTTGATGAAATTTTGGCTAGGTTCTCGTCGTTTCGGAAAGTAGTAAACGTATTGTCGTTCTGCTTCCGTGCTACGCATAATTTTAAACATTCGAAGTCGAAGATCGACGGTTCATTGTCGTGTTCTGAATCGAACGATGCTACTCGTTTTCTCGTTCGTCATGTTCAGGAGAGTGTTTTTGGGTCAGAGATTCGCGCGCTAACTAGTAGTCGCCGGAACAAACTCCCCAAGGCTCTCAGGAAACTTTGTCCTTTCGTGGACCCCCAGGGTCTGCTCAGGGTGGGCGGTCGCCTCGCCCACAGTCAGCTCGGCTATGACCAAAAGCACCCGTTGCTCCTTCCTAAAAGTCATCGATTGACGGTGCTGATCATAGAGGAATACCATCGGAAATTCATGCATCCGGGGTTGCAAACGCTGCAGAATTTGTTAGTGCAGGACTTTTGGATTCTATCTGCAAAGCAAGCAATTCGGACTGTCTTGTCGTCGTGTTTTCGTTGCTTTCGTGTCAAACCTAAACTGCCTGCCGCTCCCCTGATGGGTAACTTACCAGCTTATCGTATCAATCAACTGAAACCTTTTTCGTCATCGGCTGTCGACTATGCCGGTCCCTTTGATATCGCTCTCGGACGCGGTAGAGGTGTCCGTACGTTTAAGGGTTACGTGTGCGTATTCGTGTGTACCGCTACAAAAGCTGTGCACTTGGAGCTCGCTTCGGAGCTCACATCGGAAGCTTATCTTGCCTGTCTTCGTCGTTTTATAGCTCGTCGAGGCCGGTGCTCAAAGTTAGTCTCTGACCAAGGTCGGAACTTTGTCGGGGCAAGCAACCTGCTGAAAGACCATATGTCCCAGGCAGCGACGGCGGAGCGGATAGACTTCGTTTTCAACCCTCCCGGAAGTCCACATTTCTCGGGACTAGTGGAGGCGGGCGTCAAGTCTATGAAGACGCATCTCGTTCGTGTCGTTGGTTCGCAACGACTTACTTATGAAGAGTTCAGTACCCTTCTGACGCAGATTGAAGCTTTGCTAAATTCGCGTCCTCTGTCTCCGTTGAGTTCAGATCCAAATGACCTCACGGTACTCACGCCGGGTCATTTCTTGACTATGGAGCCGCTGACGATGCTCCCTGAAGCATCTCCTCTCGATATTGGCGTCAGTGTACTTCAGCGTTGGAAAATGCTTCAGAAGATGCATCAAGATTTCTGGCATAAATGGCATCACGAATATATCCACACTCTTCAGCAGCGTCATAGGTGGTCTGATTCTCAACCGAATATAGAAGTCGGGACCTTAGTTCTAATAGTTAATGAACAGTGTAGTCCTATGAAGTGGAGATTAGGCAGGGTGGTGAAGCTCCATCTTGGGATGGACAATGTTTGTAGAGTCGCAACTCTTCGCACTAGCGCGGGAGAGTGCAAGCGTCCAGTCGTTAAGCTCTGCCCTCTACCTTCACCTATAGTTGATAGAGAATCGGTGGTGTCTGGGACAACTTTGTAACCCTGCCCCATCGAACAATTTAGTTTTTTAGTTTCGTATCGTATCGTTACATTTCCACTACCTTCTCGTATAATCAATCGTTAATTAGTAAATAGGGAAAATACTCTGTATTTTGGTGGTCGGAATGTTTAGTTTTAATAGATAAATTGTAGGTAGAAGAACGTAGGTTGATTTTAATCATAAAAATTCGGGTAGATTAAAAACAAATTCACCGTACGTTCTTAATTTAAATTCGTCGTAGTCTCTCTATTGCCACGACGCGGGTCGGTTCGTGTTCGGCCCCGGAGCGTCGCTATTCTTTCAACCAATTCGGAAAGATAATAGAATTACATTCGGGTTGTGTGTTCAGTTTGATCTTCGCGTGTGCTCGTTTATTAGTACAAAAGTCTGTCGGATGCTGGCGAGGAGACCACTTGCGGAACCTCTAGTTTGTGCACCAGCACGTGGTAAGAACAGACCGACGGTAAGCTGGCGAACCTTAGGCGAGTTCAAGGTCACGTTCGGTGTGCATTCCGTCGAGAGGAGACTCCAGAAAGTCCAGGTGAGTGGATTCTTTTGTTAGTATCCTGACAGACTATACTTTTCGTTTGACCTTTTGACCGCGGCATACATTCGCTTAACGAACATTCAATCTGAGTGCATTTTCTAATTCGTTGCCTAATATACAGTCCACTTAATACATATTTAATACAAGTTCTATACTAGCTATTTTATGTCCACGTTGTTTCAATTATTTATATATAACTTTAAAAACAATTGTAAGAAATAAATAAATGATATTCTAAGACATGATGAACTTGTTTTTTTTTACCTTTGCAGTTCATATAAATATAGTAATTATGTTATTATTGCTGGTATTTCGCTTTTTTTGTAACAAAAAAGGTAAAATGTGTTATTTAATTTCGGAATTAACAAATTCCAGAAAAATAATAAAAAAAAATTTTTAAAAAAGGACGACTCCGATGTGCACTTTTGTTCCTCGAACTTTAGGCACATTAGCACTACCTATTCCGATCAGTGTTAATTACTATTAACTATTATACATCTTTACCACTGACGCCAGTTTAATATACTTTTAATTATTAAAATTATCTTTATTAATATCGCTAATTAATATATAATTAATCATAATATAACAGGTAATAACTATTATGTATAATGGTAATTAATTATATATAATATAGTTAATTAATTACTATTAAGTATTAACTATACAGGGTGTTTCGACGAGGGGGTATTAAGCCGAAAGGAGGTTGTTCTAGAGGTTTTAGGCGAACAACTTTTATTCTCCGACTTTTGGAAATTTGAACTTTTTTTTCGAAAATTTTAAAGTTGTAAGTATCACTAAAAATCAGCTGTTTTTGTAAAAAAAAAGCCAATTAATGTTTAAATTGTAGTGGTCCAAACTAAATAAAAGGGCACTTTAAGGTCAATGACCTCAACCTCAAAAAAACAGCTGATTTTCATGCAAACTTTAAACTCAAAATTTTCGAAAACTACTTCGAATTTCCAAAACTTGTAGAAGAAAAGTTGTTCGCCTAGATCTCTAGAACAACCCCCTTTCGGCTTAATACCCCCTCCTCGGAGCACCGTGTATACATCTTTACCACTGACGCCAGTTTAATATACTTTTGATTATTAATATACTTTCTCTTTTTAAGAAGTCGGTTAATAAAATTAGCGATATTGTACATACACCACAATACAAATATATTAGACGATATATTATATAGACGCCCTCTGTGGCGCATCGGCGAAGGCCCGACTGCAATGCAGAAGCTTGCGGGTTTATCCCCGCGGGGTGCAAGTATTTATTTTAAATATAAATATTTTTATCTGGTCTGGGTGGTTTCTATATCATAATATTATGTATGTATTTACAAAAAAAAAAAAAAAATGTAGTTAGTAGGTACCTATATCCGTTGTCTAGTACCTACCCATAGTACAAGCCCAGTGCTTAGTTTGGGGCTAGATTGCGCTGTGTGTAACGTCGTGCAATATTTATTAATTTATACTTATTCAACCTCATTTCAATTTGATAATAAACCTTTTTGAATCTCCATCGCTGCTTACGTAACTGGCTTCCGAAAAAAAAGTTTGACTGTGACATCCAGTTACTATGTCATACGATATCTTTAAATCTAAAGATTTTTAATAAAAATACAATAATCCTGGTGGTTATTTGTAAAAAGAGGAACGTAGAATTGTAAAGACACGATGAGTTTCAAAAGGCACATAATTGTTTGGATTGTAAAATAATATAAATAGTTTGCGCCGTTTACTTTAAGTTATCTCGCAAATTGGTGGTTGAAATCATTTTTTTTATCACGCAATTTTTCAGTTCGATGTGTATTGAAAATGTGCTAATAATTTTTAAAGGAAAACAGTAAATGTTATTGACAATTTAATGACTGAAAAGTGGTGGATTTTGAAATGAAAACAACAATTTCAGGAACGCGAAACCGGACCGTGCGATTGTCCGTAAGTTTTTCACCCTCCCTCAAAAAACTGTCCTGAAAAAATTGCATCCCGTTCCGTTGTAAATTGTGAATGTATATCTATTTCTATACTATCTATATCTATCTATCCTTCTATATCTATACTAATATTATAAGATTTGTATTTTTGTGTGTGTGTATGTTTGTTATGAATAAACACAAAAACGACTGAACCGATTTCAAAAATTCTTTTACCATTAGAAAGCTATCATTCGCCCTGAGTAACATAGGCTACTTTTGATCCCGATTTTCCCACGGGATCGGGACTTACGCGGGGAAACCGCAGGGCGCATTTAGTCTATCTATATAAAATAAAGTCGTATTAGTTACACTATTTATAACTCAAGAACAGCTGAACCGATTTGGCTGAAATTTGGTAGGGAGGTAGCTTAAATTAGAACTAGGAGATGGCCATAGGAAACTTTTTTTTTCCCTCTAAGGCGGAACAAAGTTCGCGGTGTCTGCTAGTTATGAATAAGAATTATTTATTGTTTTAACTGTGGTCTTAAATCTATACTAATACTAGCTGACCCGGCAAACGTTGTTTTGCCTTATAAATTATAGATAGTAGCCTATTCTCAGACCTACTGAATACGTATACAAAATCTCATAAAAATCGGTCAAGCCGTTTCGGAGGAGTACGGTAACTAACACTGTGACATGGAAATTTTATATATTAGACTAGCTGACCCGGCAAACGTTGTTTTGCCTTATAAATTCTAGATAGTAGCCGATTCTCAGACCTACTGAATGCGTATGTGAAGTTTGGTGAAGATCGGTGAAGCCGTTTCGGAGGAGTACGGTAACTCACACTGTGACATGGAAATTTTATATATAAGATTATAATGAGAAAAGATTTGTATTTTTTTGTGTGTGTGTGTACGTTTGTCTATACTAATATTATAAAGAGGTAACGTTGGTAACATGTATGTATGTATGTATATTGGGGGTAATCTCCGAAACTACTGGACCGATTTCAAAAATTCTTTCACCAATAGAAAGCTACATTCACCCTGAGTAACATAGTCTACTTTTGATCCCGATATTCCCACGGGATCGGGACTTACGTGAGTGAAATGTGTAATAGTGTTTAGTACACAGTCTACTCGTTTTGAGTATACAATACAATAATTATGAGATTATGATTAGAATGTAATTCTAACTGTCGTCAATCGATGCCTTCTAGTTTAAGTACAAATCTCAATCTAAACATTTAGATCTTATGTGTCTGTCTTTTCATTCTAACAACACTCTCAGAAGCGATTTTCTATATTTCCCCTGAAGATTTTCATCAGATCTTTACAAAAACTTCTATTATATAAAATTAAATATATTAGGCTATCAAAATCCGGTGTTCAGTGTACAGTCGGGTTCCAATGGGGTACAGACAGATATGCTGTTGCAGACGTCTGCGAGGCTGTCTTAAGAGGAGTATACACGCCAACGACCTTGAAACTGAAAATCCCTGTCGGGCTCATCGAAAATTGTTGATTATTTCATGACGGAATGTCGTAGAACTTTTTTTTGTGCACAGATTGTAGGTGACATTGTTTCCTACATTTTGGTGTAGTTTTAAGACAAGAACCTCCTATTGGTGCAAAGCCTATCCAAATTTTAGACAAAAAATGTCTGATTTGGCTAAAATGTCGATAGGCTTCAATACGTTTCGACATATTTGTATGGAAACTGCACTAAAATATCGGAAACAATGTCGCCTACAATCTGTACACAAAAAAAAGTTCTACGACATTCCGTCATGAAATAATCAACAATTTTCGATGCGCCCGACATGGGTTTTCAGTTTTTCAGAATAGGGCCCTTAAGATTAGATAAACTAGGATCAGGCCAGGATAATCAAACAGTTTTGATAATCCAGCTTTAGCAGAAGTCTGTGAGAGGTACCTACCTAGGCTAGATCTGAATAAATGTTTGTTGAACTAGCTTTTATTTGCTAAGGTTTAGAAGCAAACTAACTGAACAAACTTTTTAGACTAACATTTACGTAGTTGCATCATTAGTACTTACGTCTTATTATTACAGAACGAAATTAAGCTTCAAGTTAACAACAACGAAGATAGGCAACGGCCCGCGGTTTCACCCGCTTAAGAGTCTAGTCTTTCTCCATACAAACGTAGTCGACTGTTTCCTCCCTGGATAAAGACATTAGAGCAGATAAGTTTATGCCATAAAACATAAAATATCTGCCATTACCATGCCCCGACGACGTTTTGATTTTTTCAAAACGTGGCATAAACATGTTTTTTTCTAATATCTTTATCTAGGGAGGAAACAGTCGACTACGTTTGTAAAGTTTGTATGGAGAAAAGAGTAGGTAGACTGTCCTCTTAAGTTCCAATCCCGCTGGATTATCGATATCAACCCCTGCCTGCAACAACTGATCTACATATATCTATACCAATATTATAAAGAGGTAACGTTAGTAACATGTTTGTATGTATGTAAGTAGGTATGTATATTAGGGGTAATCTCCGAAACTACTGGACCGATTTCAATAGTTCTTTCACCAATAGAAAGCTACATTATCCAGGAGTAACATAGGATACTTTTGATAACGATATTCTTCCGGCATCAGGACTTACGATTGTGATATGTTATAGCGTCCCCAACTGTATTCAACATATTTTAGGGTACCTACCATATTACCTATTTTACATGTTGGGGACACATGTAAAATGGGGGATGTTTATTTTTCTTGTTTTTCCATCGTGTGAGATATCGGTAGATAGATCTTTCAAAATTATTGTGGGATCTTCACAAATATTTCTCATTTTAGGGTTCCGTTTTCGAAATATAGTGCTATTTTTTGGGTTATGTCTCTCTAAGAGTCAAATGGCTGTACTTGGATACCTCATATTTATTCACAATATTAGTACATATAAAAAAGTTTAAAGAAAAATTATCACAACTGCTCAGTTGTGATAATTTTTCTTTAAACTTTTCTTTTCTAATTTACGAGTAAATTGAAAGAAATACTAAGTTACATTTTGAACAAATTCCGTTGTATATTACATACTAGGTAGTTAAGGAGTTAGCTGTAACGATTTTTCCAAATTGCAATCCATGTGATTTTATAAAAACTAAAAAACCCTATAATGCGCGTGACCTGACAAGGCACGCACTTGCCTAATTTCCCTCGTATTGATTATTTTAACAAACATGGCGAGACAACTAAGTATTAAAATCATTCAAAAACGGGATATTAATTTTATTATTTTTTATTTTTTGACACGTTTTTCCTTATTGACATATATAGGTAGTGTATATAGGTTTATAAAATATGTTAATTTTTTTGGATTGGTAGGTAAATGAACAATTTTTGTTATGAGAAATTTTGAGCGAAGGGACGGTAAAAAAACACGTTTAGATCCGTTTAGATTAGATAGCTTTTGCATTAATTTAAAATCAGGAAAACTGAACTGTCTGACCCAACCTTATTAATATAGGTAGGTAAGGTACCTATAATCTACTTACGTCAAAAGCAGCTCCACTGGTTTTTATCATTCTTTTTCGGTAAAAAAAGGAACCCTATAGAAATTAAACTATATTTTTCTTCTGAAACGTTGAGCGTTGAAACAATGATAAAAGTATTATATTTTACTTTTATTAAGTGATTGAGCCTGCACTGGGCTTTCTTAGAATATTTGAAAGGAATAATAAGGTAAGATCGGATACGTAAGACTCAAATATCTCCCATAATAATAGGACATTGCATGCCGGGTGCCACAGATCGGTGCATTGCTCTAGTGAAGGGGTTCCCTAACTTATTTGAGACGCGCCCCCCTTCGACCATAAAAAAAATCCGCGCCCTCCCGTCCTCCAGTCCAGATTATCAGGTCAGAATAAAAAAGTGTTCAAAATAAGTACCTATTTTTATTGCTCATTAAATTTTTTCAGTCTTACAAAAGGTATTTGGTAAGTTGTACCAAATACCTTTCGATAGCGCCCGTCCGTGAGGTAATCGCGGGGCCAGTCTTGATATTGGCCAACTGAGGAAACAATATGATGTTCTTGACAGTTTCAATTTCAAATAATTTCATTGGTCGTATCGAGCCATCTAGAATGCATTCTCTCAGCGATCGCAGGTTGTTATACTTAACTGCACAGGTGGCCCGCGCCCCCCTGTAAATATCTCTGCGCCTCCCCTGGGGGGCGCGCCCCCCAGTTAGGGAACCCCTGCTCTAGTGAATAGGTACCTAAAAAATCACCTATTTTTAGAGATATTTGAGTCTTCCCCCTTTTCCGATGTTACCTGACTATACTCTAATTATTTTTTCAATTTTTAAAGTCGTTAAAAAACGAAACTCGAATCCCTCCTTTTTCGAAGTTGGTTAAATAAACGTCAAATGATTTGTACTGCTTTTACTTATGCTAATACAGTATAGTCATCTTGCGTGTTTCAAGCGAAAGTACAGTTTTACTGTATCAGTCATAAAAACAGGTCAAGTGCGAGTCGGGCTCGCGTACGAAGGGTTCCGTACCTTTATCAATTTATCACAAAAAAACACAATCCAAATAGAGACTTTAATAGAATCTTAATAGAAAGTTAAAATCAGTTTAATTTTTGAATAAATTGTGTTTCTTTTTTATCGAGGTTAGCGGAGGATTTATTTTTGATTCAGTGTTCATTTTTGGGTTCGTTTCCATTGTCACAATTGGGTACCCTAAGGAACCCTAAAATTAACACTCGACCAAACAAAATCTGTAAACGCAACGTTAGCATTCATTTTTTAACACTGGGGCAAGCATACCACTAGATGGCGCAATCACACCACTAGATGGCGCCAGTGGTAAAAACAAATTGCGCTAAAGTTGCGTTTAGAATGTAAAAATCACGTTTGTATAATGGGAGCCCCTTCGGTTTTTAGTATTTGTTGTTATAGCGGCATCGGCAACAGAAACAAATTATTTTTGAAATTTTCAACTGCCTAGCTATCACGGTTCATAAAATACAGCCTGGTGACAGACAGACAGTCAGACAGCGGAGTCTGAGTAATAGACGGTCCCGTTTTTACTATTTATATACGGAACCCTAAAAAGTAACTGCTTTATTGTATGTCGCAATAGAGGTGAATTTACTTTGCTGATGTTATTTGTGTGTTGTGGTGACATAAAAATTTAACAAAGTTTCGTCATTTTATAACCGACATTTTTTTGCAACGTTATTTGTCTTTGTCTTGAAGAAGTTAGTGGCAGTAGAAAGTATCTACACTTCAAAATGAATAGTTACTTATCACTATAATAGGAGAAAACACAGTCGTATCCTTCCGGCTGTCTGTCCCTATGTATGCTTCGATCTTTAAAACTAAGCAACGGATCTATGATGTGGCTTTTTAACCGACTTCCTAAATAGGAGGAGGTTCTCAATTCGTCAGGATATTTTTTTAAATATGTTATTTTTAACTAGCAGCTCCCCGCGGTTTCACCCGCATAAGTCCCGATCCCGTGAGAATATCGGGATCAAAAGTAGCCTATAGCCTTCCTCAATAAATGGACTATCTAACACTGAAAGAATTTTTCAAATCGGACCAGTGGTTCCTGAGATTAGCGCGTTCAAACAAACAAACAAAAAAACAAACTCTTGCGCTTTATAATAGTAACTAGCAGCTCCCCGCGGTTTCACCCGCATAAGTCCCGATCCCGTGGGAATATCGGGATCAAAAATAGCCTATAGCCTTCCTCAATAAATGGACTATCCAACCCCGAAAGAATTTTTCAAATCGGACCAGTGGTTCCTGAGATTAGCGCGTTCAAACAAACAAACTCTTCCGCTTTATAATAGTAATAATAATAGATAGATAGATGAATAGAGAGATAACGCGATTTAAACCGGAAAAATGTATTCAAGGAGACAGTCTGCCTACTCTTTACTCTTGCCTGGAAGAGACCGCTCTCAGCGGTAAGGCCTCCCGTTGTGTCGTTTTAGATTAAGATTTTTTTCTTTTTTTTTTTTGTAATTTATTTTTGGTGAGTACAATAGAGCGTTTTATTTATCTATCTATGTCTGGTTGGAAGGAAAATCTCTCTCATCGCTCACGATGTTTCCGGTTGCATTGCATGAAAAATGGTTACAGCAGTTGTTATAAAATTGACCAAAATAGACCAAAATAGATTAATTAAATTAAATTGACCATAATAGGGGGGGGGGGGGGTGGTAAATGCAAATAAATGACATTCATTCATTCATTGTTAAATTTTTATTATATTTATAACTCTCAGGAATATTGATTACTAGTCTTAACTAGTCGTAAATAAAAGCACTAAGCAATTTTTTTTTTCTTTTTACAATATTACAATAATCCAACGCGTTTACGTAAGAAACCTACATTTTGAAAAATCTCACGTGAGATTGGAGGATGGGGGAGGGGGTTGAATAAAATCTCACGACATCTCACCAGAGGGGGAGGGAGGGACAGAAAATTTCAAAAAACACCTCACGTAATTTATGAAAGCCCCCTAAGTAAGTCATCATTGACCGTACCTTCTGCTAATCGATTTGGCAATATTTTTACGGCCGGCCGCCTGCCTGACACTAACCCTTCTAGGGACCAAGTAGTTTATCCGCCACCGCGCGGGGAGAACTTAAGTTTTGCTAGTCCCTTAGTCGCCTTTTACGACACCCACGGGAAGAGATGGGGTAGGTAACCCTATTCTAAGCCGGGGCTACACGGGTTATGGTAGGAATTAACTAAACCAACAATCATTTCAATTAACAACAGACAGACGGATGGACTATTCTTCTCCATTTCCTAAATGCAATTACCGTGGCTTCTTGTGCCTATAATCGGTAAAAACCTGATCCGTTGCCTGGAACTAGATGGCGCTGGTATGTATAAGGTCGGGATTAGGGCGCGTATTCTATTGACTAAAAGGTCTCAGCAATGCTTCAGCATTGTTTTACGATAGTTACATTTTACCGGGTCTTGACCTCATTGGCCTTGAGGAGCTCATTGGCCAAGCTGTACCTGCCGATCTTTAATGGTTGTGGGTTAAGCAATGCTTGGCACAGTCAGAACGTGGAAGGGTGACCGTCAATAGTAAAGGCGCGTATGAAGCTGTTGCTCTGTAGGATTAGATATAGGTACTCGGTGGTGGTACCTTCCAACCGTCTTTTAACTATAAATATTATTATACAACGGGGTATTTACCATGTTTTTATTACCATTTTCTTCAATAATATTATATATGCGACAATGTAAATCACATGATTACTGCAAAAAAAAAATATACAAAAAAAAAACCCCATGAGTTTCTTGTCTTCTTCTCATGTCATGGAGGTCGCGATCCGAAGACATAGTAGAGTAGATTAAATTTAAAAAAAAAATGACATGTCAAAGAGATATCTTGCTAATATCCGAATGAATAAACGTACTTAGATTTTTTTTTTTTGTTTGAAATTGTTTTTACACCCCCCTAACTGGTTATGGACGCCCCTAACTGTCACCACCTACCCGCAATCTCCAGTCTCGTGAACAAGCCAGTTGAAATTACTGGCGAAATATCGAGCTCCGTGTAAAAACAATTTTAATTATTGTAGTGGTAATACGTATTTGTAGTGAAAACAACCATGTAAGTTTAAAATCGTCTTTTAACTGTTTTTTATTCTTTGTTTCAGATGAATACAATCAGCCATGTCCACTAAACAATACTGACAGAAAATTAACTTAAAAAAAAACAACAAAATAAAACAAAAAGTACGTAACAAAACGCACATGTACAGGACTTGTTGAGAGCTGCGTTTTGGCATAAATTCAAGATGGCGTCGTGTGTGTCTGGCGGACATTTTGGTGGGCAGGAATATGTGCCGGTGGCTGAGTTTTACGCAGACAAATCAGTTTTTGTTACGGGAGGAACTGGCTTTATGGGGAAGGTGAGTTGAATTTGAGAGGGCTGATGATGATGATGGTGATGGTGATGCTCATCATCAGTAATGATGATGATGGCGTCCGTGTCGTGACTGGGCTATCTCCAGCTAGATAATTTAGTTACTCTGTTGCTAACAAATCTCGATTGAAATCAATGAAATTGTTGCTTTCACGTCATTTTTGCGATTGTGGAAGTTCAATTTGACAGTTACAGTCGATAACAAATTGCCATTGCAATCTTCTTCTTCGTGTCAACTGCGTCAAAATAGTCTGCCCTACAGGGCTTCAGGGCCTACAGGGTCTCGACTTGACCCAGAACTCGGCGAACGGCTATGCCCTTGTCTGTAGCACTGTTGAGATCGGCTGCAGAACAGCTCAGACAGCTTCAGGACACAGAGAGCAAACCGTCAAATGCGCCATTGTTTGGGTAGCTCTTCCACAGTCACACAGAGTGCTTTGACCGGAAAACCCCCACTTTACCATGTGTTTCTTACAAAAATTGCAATTGAAATTAGCGACTGGAGCTGTCGCAAAAATGACGTGAGAGGATCAGGTACACAACATTACATACAGACCAAAGAGTCTGGAAGTTTCTGAACTCAACGGGAATTAGTAATGAAATGAACTATAAAAGGTTCCCACAATAAACCATAACTGGCTGCTGGGCAAAGGTCTCCCTAACATCCTTCCAAGCAGTCCGGTCCTGGGCCAGGTTTAGCCAATCTTCTTCAAATGCATCAAGATCGTCACGCCACCGTTTTCGGGGTCTGCCTCGATTCCGACGTCCGTCTTCTGGCACCCATTGCGTGACGATCCTAGCCCATCGGTCGGGATGCATCCAACTAACGTGACTCGCCCAATCCTACTTAATATTGGCAGTTTTGGCTTAGCTCACTTAAACAATAATAATAATACCCCCTTTGTTTTGTATAATTTCCAGGTATTGGTAGAGAAACTCCTGCGCAGTTGTCCGAAAATCAAAAAGATCTACCTGTTGATGAGACCGAAGCGAGGGCAAGACGTCGCCTCTAGACTCAACGAACTAACACAGTCGCCTGTGAGTTTGTTTTATTATTTACCTACTTTTTAAGCCTCCTGATCAGAAAGTCTTAAGTAGCAAAACGTCAAACAAAGCGAAAAGTCTAGTGAGTAATCTGCCTAGTTAGCTAATCCCCCATGTAGTAAAACGTCTAATTATCGTCTATTTAGGAAATCGTTCGTTTTTCATTATGTACACTCATGAACATAATTAGTAAAAGTCGAGAAATATTATATTTTTTTATTTGAAATAAGTATACTAAAATAGTCTTCTTCGACACAACAAACAAACAAAATATAAAGTCTCCCTAAACATATTTTTAGGGTTCCGTACCCAAAGGATAAAAACGGGACTCTATTATTGAGACTCTGCTGTCTTCCCGTCTGTCTATCACCAGGCTGTATCTCATGAACCGTGATAACTAGACAGTTGTAACTTAACAGAAGATGTCTGTAGTCGTTTAAGTCAAGTTAGAGGCCTTAGAGCGACCTGAAAACTCTAACACCAACCGAAACAAACTACTTTAAAGAAGAAGAGAGTAGTAAAAAACCATTTGATTGCATTGCATTTATTTTTATATTATAATTTTTAGCTTTTCGAAACGTTGAGGAAAGAGAGGCCTCAAGAGTTGAACAAGATCGTACCAATAGTTGGAGACATCACCGAACCAGAGTTGGGGATCAGTGCGAAGGACCAAGATCTACTTTGTCAGATGGTAAGACATCTTTCAACCCAGAATAATTTAATGTAACCTACGTTTAGATATAGTTACACAGTTAGGACATTACTAAACCAGGCTGTTAGAGAAAAATCCTACTTGGTAAGCTAATGAATTTTAAGTATTAATTATTATATAAGACGTGTTGGGGACATCATCGTGCAAGTATTGTGGACCAGATATTTGCCTTTCGATCTGTAATCTATATATGCTCGGCAAGACTATGCTCATGTTGAGCGTGACGGAGATAACTCTTCCGATTATCACTAGGTATCGGAACAAATGGCTGTAACCCTACAAGGTCTGCTTTGTCACAAGAACGTAGAAACATGTAGTTATTAGTATAATACCTATATCATATTTATTATAGTTTTATATTATAGTGTAGGACATCACCGAACCACTGTGGGGAAACAAAACCTTCTTCGACAAAAGTAAATGATCTAAATCTAGGAGTGTAGTGTTGCCCAGTCATCTAATGATACCACAACTGTCGTCTTTGATCTGTTTAAAGATAGCTATAATTCCCGGCAAACTTCTAGAACAAAAATGGCGGTTGTGCATTGTCGATTTTTTAATAGAAATATAGCATGTAGGTAAAATGTACTGCGCGAACTTTCCTCTTCTACGTCAAAAGTTTTCAACTTCTTTGCTGGCCACTATAGCTATCTTCTCATCCGAGCGATATTCGCAATTGCATCCCTCTCGGGAGCCCGGGGTCCGCTAAACCCCAAATTATTTTTTTGATCGGGGTTGGCGCAGTAGGTAAATTATCAATTCATTATTGGCCATACCTTCTGCAAATAGATTTGGCAATATGGTTACGGCTGGCTACTGGCTTGACACAAATTCTCTTATAGAGACTAAGCTGTTTATCCGCCACCGCGCGGGTACAACTTAAGGTTTGCTAGTCTCCCTCATCCCTTAGATAGGTAGCTAGCTATGTTTACGACAATCGATCAAGCTCGTTGAATGTTGGAAACTAATAAAAGCTGTTCCGAAATCCAATTTGTCATCTTGTATGTTTGATTTTGTTGATGCAGGTATCGATAGTGTTTCATTCGGCGGCGACAGTGAAATTCGATGAGAAATTGAAGCTTTCTGTCACTATCAACATGCTGGGGACCCAACAGTTGGTGCAACTATGTCATCGTATGTTGAAACTAGAGGTATGATCCTACTTAATATTGTAAATCTAAAAGTTTTTGAGTATGTGTGTATTATTTATTTTCTTACCTCGACGTTTCAACCATTTTACACTGGTCTATCGCGATACGCGATTAAGACTCGGGAGAATGTAACTATATATGTGTGTGTGTTTGTTACTCAATCACGTAAAAACCGCTGAACCGATTACCGTGAAACTCGGTATGTAGATAGCTGGAGACCTGGAATAACACATAGGTTACATTTAATCCCGATATTCCCGCGAGAACGCAATCAATCGAGCGATCGATTTGCAAAAATCCTTAGGTACCTATTTTAGTAATTAAACTCATTTTGAGACATTGGCTTATATATTTCTCAATCTTACTGAAATAATGGATTTATCTTCTGTTTTCGCGTTGGTGGGTTAAATTTAAACTCATTTTTCGGTTTGATTCGCGTTGTGTTTATTACTTATCAGAGGTATCAGAGGTTAGGCTGTGCGTGATCCATCAGTCAGAATAAAGCATTTTACTGATTGTTTTATGTTTTGGTACATTTCCAGGCTCTCGTCCACGTATCGACAGCATATTGCAACTGCGAGAGAGAAAGGGTAGAGGAGACTGTATACGCGCCGCCAGCTCACCCCGACCACGTAGTGACGTTGGTGCAGACGCTGCCGGACGAGTTGGTCGATCGGATCACACCGGATCTAGTCGGTGAGTTGATTGGAGTCTAACCTAAGGGGGTAGAGGAGACTGTATTCGCACCGCCAGCTCACCCCGACCACGTAGTGACGTTGGTGCAGACGCTGCCGGACGAGTTGGTCGATCGGATCACACCGGATCTAGTCGGTGAGTTGATTGGAGTCTAACCTAAGGGGGTAGAGGAGACTGTATACGCACCGCCAGCTCACCCCGACCACGTAGTGACGTTGGTGCAGACGCTGCCGGACGAGTTGGTCGATCGGATCACACCGGATCTAGTCGGTGAGTTGACTGGAGTCTAACCTCAGGGGGTAGAGGAGACTGTATACGCGCTGCCAGCTCACCCCGACCACGTAGTGACGTTGGTGCAGACGCTGCTGGACGAGTTGGTCGACCGGATCACACCGGATCTAGTCGGTGAGTTGACTGGAGTCTAACCTAAGGGGGTAGAGGAGACTGTATACGCGCCGCCAGCTCACCCCGACCACGTAGTGACCTTGGTGCAGACGCTCCCGGACGAGTTGGTCGATCGGATCACACCGGATCTAGTCGGTGAGTTGACTGGAGTCTAACCTAAGGGGGTAGAGGAGACTGTATACGCGCTGCCAGCTCACCCCGACCACGTAGTGACGTTGGTGCAGACGCTGCCGGACGAGTTGGTCGACCGGATCACACCGGATCTAGTCGGTGAGTTGACTGGAGTCTAACCTAAGGGGGTAGAGGAGACTGTATACCCGCCGCCAGCTCACCCCGACCACGTAGTGACGTTGGTGCAGACGCTGCCGGACGAGTTGGTCGATCGGATCACACCGAATCTAGTCGGTGAGTTGATTGGAGTCTAACCTAAGGGGGTAGAGGAGACTGTATACGCGCTGCCAGCTCACCCCGACCACGTAGTGACGTTGATGCAGACGCTGCCGGACGAGTTGGTCGACCGGATCACACCGGATCTAGTCGGTGAGTTGACTGGAGTCTAACCTAAGGGGGTAGAGGAGACTGTATACGCGCCGCCAGCTCACCCCGACCACATAGTGACGTTGGTGCAGACGCTGCCGGACGAGTTGGTCGATCGGATCACACCGGATCTAGTCGGTGAGTTGACTGGAGTCTAACCTAAGGGGGTAGAGGAGACTGTATACGCGCTGCCAGCTCACCCCGACCACGTAGTGACGTTGGTGCAGACGCTGCCGGACGAGTTGGTCGACCGGATCACACCGGATCTAGTCGGTGAGTTGACTGGAGTCTAACCTAAGGGAGTAGAGGAGACTGTATACGCGCCGCCAGCTCACCCCGACCACATAGTGACGTTGGTGCAGACGCTGCCGGACGAGTTGGTCGATCGGATCACACCGGATCTAGTCGGTGAGTTGACTGGAGTCTAACCTAAGGGGGTAGAGGAGACTGTATACGCGCTGCCAGCTCACCCCGACCACGTAGTGACGTTGGTGCAGACGCTGCCGGACGAGTTGGTCGATCGGATCACACCGGATCTAGTCGGTGAGTTGACTGGAGTCTAACCTAAGGGGGTAGAGGAGACTGTATACGCACCGCCAGCTCACCCCGACTGTATACGTCCTACTATATATATTTATTTGATGTATGTTTCAGGCGATCGACCCAACACGTATACATTTACGAAAGCGTTGGCGGAAGACATGCTGATAAAGGAGAGTGGCAACCTGCCAGTGGCCATCGTACGACCTTCCATCGGTGAGATATTACTTTTTTAGGGTTCCATACCTACCCAAAGGGTAAAAACCCTTCGCTGTGATATTATCATATAACCTACCTTTTTTAGGATTCCGTACCCAAAGGGTAAAAACGGGACCCTTTTATTGAGACTTCGCTGTCTGTCCGTCTGTCACCAGGCTGTATCTCATGAACCGTAATAGCTAGACGGTTGAAATTTTAGTGATCCATTTCAAATTGGTCCGTCAGACGAGTCCGTTAGATGAGTTTGAGAAGGATCACTATCAGGGGAGCTTTCTTCTTTTAATCCCCAATAGATCAGTCCAGTTCTATGTACAGAACGATTAAGAACGAGAACAAGTATTTATGCTTAAAAAATAAATATTTGTGTCTGGTCTGGGTGTCCTTCTATGTATAATATGTATGTATTTACAAAAGAAAAATAAATATAAGTATTATATCCGTTGTCTAGTCACCGTAACACAAGCTTAGTCGCTTACCACGGGGCTAGATGGCGCTGTGTGTTGTTCACAGAATTTATTTATTATTTATTATTATTTATTCTAGGAACTCCATATTATTAGAAACACGGGTGTAGATCGCGTTATAGATAATCATTGTTTCGGTACAACGACGGTTTTCCAACCCGTAACCCGTCTTTCTAATAATAATACAACCAACCCGAAACCCGTCTTTCTAATAATAATAATAATGGACGATAGTCGTGTAAGTTTAAAAAGTGTGATTCTAGGACCTGTAATTTTATTTATCTACAGGTTGCTTCTAACTTTACCAACACCCTGCATACTTTGGACCTATGTTGCACGTGATTGCACCTAAAAAATATCAATTTATCATAGTCTGATAACTAGACGGAAATAGATAGATTTTAATCTATAGGTAATACCTATGTAGGTACTTAGTAATATTGTTTAGTTTGTATGTTGATAAGGCCGGTCAAGTATTGCGTAAGCACGACAGGAGGATGGGTCTTTGAATTGCTTACTTTTGATTACATACCCTATGTAATCAAAAGTAAGCAACATGGCGGGGGTCTGGATAATGTCAAAGAAACCATCAATTGCACAAAAGCGATGTATTTACTTCGTTTTTAGGGTTCCGTACCCAAAGGGTAAAAACGGGACCCTATTACTGAGACTCCGCTGTATGTCTGTCCGTCTGTCTGTCACCAGGCTGTATCTCATGAACTATAATAGCTAGACAGTTGAAAATTTTACAGAAGATGTAGGTATATCCGTAGCCGCTATAACAACAAACTAAAAACAAAATAAAACAAATATTTAAGAGGGGCTTCTATACTACAAACTTGATTTAGGTAGATAAAACGCAACGATACCGCGATGTATTTTTATCACTAGAGCCATCTAGTGAAGGAGTGACTTGCGCCAGTACTAAAATTAATTTTAAGGTTTGTGTTGCGTTCACGGATTGATTGGTCCTGTTTATTTTAGGGTTCCGTGCTAATTGTGATAGTGGTACGGAACCCTTCGTGCGCGAGTCCAACTCGCACTTGGCTGGTTTTTATAAGATGTAGGCATTCGATTGGAAAGGGTTTTTCAAAATTCCTTCAGGACTTACGCGGGTAAAACCGCAGGGCACAGCTTATTTATACTAATACTAGCTGACCCGACAGACGTTGTCCTGTCGTATAGTATAAAAAAATAAAATTCATCAAAATCGGTTTAGCATTTTTTCTTTCATAAGAACCTTCTCCTGACAATAGCAAACACAACAAAAAAAGAATTATCGAAATCGGTCCAGCCGTTCACGCGTGATGTCGTGACAACGGAAAACGTTTCATTTTTATATATAAGAAGAAGAAGAAGAAGATATAGATATAAAAAGGAAAGATTTGTATTTGTGTGTGTGTGTATGTTTGTAATAAATAAACTCACAAACTACTGGACCGATTTCAATTCTTTCACCATTAGAAAGCTACATTCACCCTGAGTAACATAGACTACTTTTGATCCCGATATTCCTACGGGATCGGGACTTACGCGGGTGAAACCGCAGGACACAACTAACATTTAATTATTTTAAAGTTAATATACCTAGACGGATCTGTGACACAGTTTTTTTAATCTTATCTATTTTTTGACAAAGATATTACAAGGTAAGTGGTAGGTAATTGGCCTCAAGTTAGGGAATTATATTATTATGATTAATTATTTCCACGTTGTCATGCTTATAGAGATAGACTCACAGACAAGTACAAGAATTGCGTAAGCTATGGTGGAGTTGTGGTCTAAGATGTGGCACGTTGACTTGGATTTGTTTGCCTGTTTAACTAAAATTTTATTTGAAACGATTAAAAATTAGATTTTATGTTAAATACTTACCTATAAATTTTACCGTATATTAGATATAGTCTACCCCTGAAAAAGACCTCGAAACCAAGGGCATTTATAAAATGCCTTATTATTAAAATCAGTGCGATTAAAACCTAAAAAAAATTCCAAAAATGTACACCCACTCGTTTTCAACAGTGATTCCGTAAAAATGTAGCAAATTGTTATTTGGATTGAAACAATAGAAATATTTCATTTTTCATCATTTTCATTTTCATCATTTTCAAAGTCCAGTTCTATACACACTCCTTTAAGAGGACAGTCTACCTACTCTTTCTCCATACAAACGTAGTCGACTGTTTCCTCCCTGGATAAATATATTAGATCAAATATGTTTTTTTGCCATAAGTCCTATATCAGCCATGACCGACCATGCCCCTACGTTTTAATTTTTTTCATTTTCTAATTAGAATAGAAATAAATTACCGAAATATTAGAAAATGAAAAAAATCAAAACGTGGGGCATGGTCATGGCTGATATTGAACTTATGGCATAAACATATTTTTCTAATGTCCTTGTGGTAGCACATAAGTTTCTTATTTATTATGTACCTAGCTTTAAGTAACATTGTAAAGTGTAAGGATAATTATTTGAATAAACTTAGATTTATTTTGCGTTTCATTAAGCTTAGACTAGTTATAAGAATAGGTAAAATTAGTAGGTAATAGGCATTCTAGATATAAGTTAGGAAATAGGTAGGATGCTCTCTTTAAGGTAACGCAGCGTGGTACCTAAGCTCGAGATACCACGCTGCTCACTTTAAGGTAAAGCAATGTAGTACCTAAGGTTTAGTTTTAGTTTTGTATAAATATAGGACCTTTTCTTAATAAAAACACACGAACTCAAGGCGAGATTTTCATTTCTCCATCTCTCACGGAAGAAGCAACACGCCCTCACATCCTTATCCAGGGAGAAAACAGTCGACTAAGTTTGTGAAGTTTGTATGGAGAAAAGAGTAGGTAGACTGTCCCTTTACAGTTGAATCAAAATTTGAACGTCGTCGTCAGTGTTAGAATACCCACCATCTAGGTAACATAAGCCATCATAAAACATATTATACCAAGTTTTAATATGAAAAATGTCCCGTTTTCAGTCCTGTCATCAGTGCGGGAACCTGTAAAAGGTTGGGTGGACAACTGGAACGGTCCCAACGGCATCATAGCGGCCGTCGGCAAGGGCATCTTCCGTACCATGCTGGGCACTGGCACCAGGTGAGTAGAATTGTACCACAACTGGTACATATTTAGTACCAATCAAAGTACAAAGTATAATATGTAGTAGTATAATATCCTATATTCGTTAGAATTGTACCACAGTTGGTACTTATTTAGTACCATAGTTACATTTTCCCGGGTCTTTATCGCGTATAATTATTTATTTTATTGGTTCTTTATAAAATGGTCTTGGTCCCCGACCAACACCATTGTAAAATGGTTGAAACGTCGAGGTAAGAAAATAAATAATGCGCGATAAAGACCCGGGAAAATGTAACTATGTTAACAAATCGTGTGAATTTAAAAAGTTAATATTTAGTACTGGTCTGGGTGTTATCTATAATATGTTTGTATTTACGAAAAAAAAGTATGATATGTAGTATATCCATTGTCTATTATGACATTGTCTATGACGACCTCTGTGGCGCGTCGTGCGAAAGCGCGACTGCAATGCAGGAGGTTGCGGGTTCGATTCCCGCCGGGTGCAAGTATTTATGCTTATAAAATAAATATTTGTGTCTGGTCTGGGTGTCCTTCTATGTATAATATGTATGTATTTACAAAAGAAAAATAAATATAAGTATTATTTCCGTTGTCTAGTCACCGTAACACAAGCTTAGTCGCTTACCACAGGGCTAGATGGCGCTGTGTGTTGTTCACATAATTTATTTATTTATTTTATTATTTATTATCCATAGTACAAGCCCAGTGCTTAGTTTGGGGTTAGATTGCGCTGTGTGAAACGTCGTGAAATATTTATTTATTTATTTAGTACCAATCTTGGTAATATGGATACCACACTTATACCCTATTTCAAAATGTCAGATCAGAAATGTAAACCAATATCTCTCTCTCTCTCATCCGGGCGATGTTCCCGGTTGCATCCCTCTCGGGAGCCCGGGGTCCGCTAAACCCCAAATATTTGGGGTTGGCGCAGTAGGTAAGTCATCATTGACCATACCTTATGCTAATAGATTTGGCAATATTTTACGGCCGGACGCTTGCCTGACACCAACTCTTCTAGGGACCAAGCAGTTTATCCGCCACCGCGCAGGGAGATCTTAATTTTTGCTAGTCCTTCTCAAATCCCTTAGTCGCCCACGACACCCGCGGGAAGAGATGGGGTAACCCTATTCTATGCCAGGGCTACACGGTATACACGGAAATGTAAACCAAAATCCCATGAATTTATTTGAAAGTGACAGCTCTTTATTTACTTTTTTATTTAAAATTGACAGTTCTTTGTTTACATTCTTGATGTAAGTTTCTGAAATAGGGTATAGATTAGGATTAGGTTATACTGTATTGTACCAAAATAAAAATGAAGAGCTATTAAATTAAAGAAACATGAAGTAAAATATAAAACAAAACTAGAACTTAACTTAAAACTAGATTATAACAATAATAGTAGGGACAATAGGTGGCCTTATCGCTAAATACGATCTCTTCCATTCCATCTTCCATCATATTTATTGGTGTCACTTAATTTCTTCTCACCTAAGATGTCAAGTGCGCAAAAATGCACACCCACGCGTAAAAATATTTAGCCAAGCTATGTACTAAATTTGTTTCTTTTAAGTACTATAACTATGTTATTTTTGGCACTGGACTTGGTTTTTACCAAAATTGGTATAATTAGTATGTACCAGAATTGGTATATTTTGTACCAGACGTGGTATGCTTAGTACCACAGTCGGCATATTTTATCCAACATATTCACATTTTATACCGGTCATGTCAACTTTTGTAAATATTAAATATTTATTACTATTTTTTACAAGAAAATAGTTATTTTCCGTAGTTTTCTGTTTAGTAATCACCCAAATGCATTTAGTACTAAATTATGTTTTTATGCCGTAGGGTCGCGGACTTGGTACCTGTCGATACGGTGATCAATCTGATGATCGTCTGCGCTTGGAGGACCCACCTGAGACGGTGAGTACCACACTTGGTATTCCTTGTACTACACTTGGAAAACTTTGTTGAAACTGGATGTGAAGTTTTAAAACTAGGTACTTCATGTTCCGTTTACGCGAAATAAATATAAAAATCCGCTGTAGCGAACACAATGTTAGAGTTGTCAGCCCGCCCTAAGGCCGGTCACCCATCAAAGTATTGACCGCGTCAAGCGTTGCTTAAACCGCACGACCATTTAACGGCCCACGTCTAGTGTTGTGCACTAGTTTTCCCACCCAGCGCTCCATTATGAACGAAATGTACGAACCTTTCGTTTTTCTTCCTAAAATAAGTACTGTTTATTTTACTTCCCAGACATCAATATGGGTTCGTTAAAGAAAGAAGTGGTAACCCTACATTTAAGATCGGCAGACGCAGCTAGGCCAATGAGCTCTTTAAATAAATAGTTGATTTTATACCCGACTGCCGAAGGAGGGTTATTTTTGTTGTGTACAATAAAGCACTCTATCTATCTCTCATCCGAGCGATGTTCCCGGTTCAATGCTTCTCGGGAGCCCGGGGTCCGCTAAACCCCAAATTGTTTTTTTTTTATTTGGGGTCGGCGCAGTCGGTAAGTCATCATTGACCATACCTTCTGCAATTACATTTGGCAATCTTTTTACGGCCGGCCGCCTGCCTGACACCAACCCTCTTAGGGATTAAGCAGTTAATCCTTCACCGCGCGGGGAAAATTTCTCTCTGAGATCTCTGTCAGATCCTAGTCACCTTTTACGACACCCACGGGATGAGATGGGGTAACCCTATTCTATGCCGGGGCTACACGGCTTAAGCTTAGTAGCTTACCACGGGGATAGATGGCGCTGTGTGTTGTTGACATAATTGATTTTTTCATATGTATATACCATTTCAGAGGCGAAGGCGTGATGGTATACAACTGCTGCACCGGCCAACAGAACCCCATCACGTGGCAGAGATTTGTGAAGACCAGCTTCAAATATATGCGGAAACATCCCTTCAGTGAGTATCTTCTTTTATCCTACCAACAGTGCTTAGCAGTTTGTCCCGACCCCGTGGGTATTTTAAAGACTGCAGGGGGTGAGTCTAAAATCAAAATCAAAATCTAAGTACGTTTATTCATTCGGATATTAGCAAGATATCTCTTTGACATGTCATTTTTTTTTTAATTTAATCTGCTCTACTGTGTCTTCGGATCGCGACCTCCATGACATGAGAAGAAGACACAAGAAAATCATGGGGTTTTTTTTTGTATATTTTTTTTTGCAGTAATCATGTGATTTACATTGTCGCATATATATTATTGAAGAAAAGTGGAACTGGAGCAATAATCCATACTTACTATAATAATCCTAACTAGCATTACAAGAGCGAAAGTACCTACAGTAGGAGTCTACAGTAGGATTGCCAACCGTACCAACTATTATATATAGTACTAGCTGCGCCCCGCGGTTTCACCCGCGTAAGTCCCGATCCCGCGGAAATTACGGGATAAAAAGCAGCCTATGTGTTATTCTAGGTGTCCAGCTATCTATATTCCAAGTTTCATCGCAATCGGTTTAGTAGTTTTTGCGTGAAAGAGTAACAAACATCCAAACATCCATACAAACTTTCACATGTATAATATTAGTAGGATAGGATTGTACTATATTTCAGTTCTGCGTACTATATACCTTTGAAAGCACATATACGCAAAAATATTAAAATTCTGGCATAATTTGTAAAAAAAAAGTGTAGCACTCGGGGACTGCCGCGGTAAAGCTATTGCATAGCATTTTTTATCAACTTATGCAATGAAATTAAATACATTTTTCGGTTTGAATCGCGTGGTTTTTATAAGGTACTTTTAGCATTGTTACAACGCTCAACGTTTCGAGACCTTTCCAGGTCTCTTCTTCAGGATAGACTAAGATGTGATTTGTCATTCTAATCTATTAAAAAGTTACAGTGAGACTACCGTCTTATTTTTTAAAACTATTAAAATGTTATCAAAAACGTTCCTGTGTACGCAGGCTCTAAATAGCAATGATTATTATTTAATTTATTGTTAAATTTTATTATTAAACTTTATTATTTAATTTTAACTCTATTAAAAAGTAATAGTAACTCTTTAGTCTTCTTTCTTCTGAGCGATGTTCCCGGTTGCACCCCTTTCGGGAGCCAGGGGTCCGCTAAACCCCAAATTGTTTTTTTTTATTTGGGGTCGGCGCAGTCGGTAAGTCATCATTGACCATACCTGCTGCAATTGGATTTGGCAATGTTTTTACGGCCGGCCGCCTGCCTGACACCAACCCTCTCAGGGATCGAGCAGTTTATCCGCCACCGCGCGGGGAGTACTTAAGGTTTGCTAATCTCCTTCAGATCCCTTAGTCGCCTTTACGACACCCACGGGATGAGATGGGGTAACCCTATTCTATGCTACACAGCTAATGCCGGGGCTACATTACATAGCTAGCACCGCGGTTCCTTGTGTACCTACCAATTTTGTTTGGGATAAAACGGGCTATCTAATCGATCTTCGAACGAAGAAAACAAAACAAAAAAAAATGTGAGCCGTCACAGGTAGGGTTGCCAACACGTCACAGATAGGGTTTTTTTCGAAAAATATAGTATTTGGTGCTAAAAAATATAGGTCGACCAAAAAATATATAGTATTTTTAAATATAGTACAAAAATTGACCGGAATTTTGGAGAATATTTCAAAGGAAAAACTTTTTTTTTTAATCTATAAGTATTCGTTTGCATTTTTTTTCTTGATTAAAAATATTATGTCACCCGACTATCAATCTCTAAATAATTAGCACCGTTTTTTATTATGGCATTTTTTTTTTCCTGCATATGGAAAATACTCCTCTGTATAGGCAGGGGAGGGCAGAGGAGGCTGGAATTTATAAAAGATTTTTTTTTAACAAAAATGTCAGAAATATAGTATTTTTGCGTACTATATTATGTGCTTTCAAAAGTATATAGTACGCAGAGCTGAAATATAGTACAATACTATATATTATAGTACGTTTGGCAACCCTAGTCACAGGAGGCTTGGCAGATGTGAAACATCGACTAGCTACGTATAATACCTACATATTATATACTAGGTGCGGTTTCACCCGCGTAAGTCCTGATCCCGTGGGAATATCGGGATCAAAAGTAGCCTATGTTACTCAGGGTGAATGTAGCTTTCTAATGGTGAAAGAATTTTTAAAATCAGTCCAGTAGTTTGTGAGTTTATTCATAACAAACATACACACACAAAAATACAAACCTTTCCTCTTTTATCTATTAGTATAGAAGTATAGATAACCCGTTGTCTAGTAGGTACCCATAGTACGCACCTAGTGCTCAGTTTGGGGCTAGATTGAGCTGTGTGTAACGTCGTACATATTTATCTATTTACTAGCTGACCCCGGCAAACGTTGTTTTGCCTTATAAGTTATAGATGTAGCCGATTCTCAGACCTACTGAATACGTATACTAAATCTCATAAAAATCGGTCAAGCCGTTTCGGAGGAGTACGGTAACTAACACTGTGACATGGAAATTTTATATATTAGATTTATTGTACTTCCCCAGGCGAGGTGGTGTGGTACCCGGGCGGGAATATAACCAACAACCGCGTGAAGCACGGAGTGTTGTCAGCGCTGCAGCACCGCGCGCCCGCCACGCTCATGGACTTCGTGGCCAGGATCGCGGGCAGGAAACCTATGTGAGTCACATTGTTATGTAGGTTCCACAGACATACATACAGCTAGACCACGCGAATTCATGTCCTTCGCGAGTCCTGCGAACCCTGACAAAACGTCGCGGTAGTCGGCGCTAACTGGCAGTCCGCGCGCGTCTATAGTTGCCGGACGTCCGTAAAACTAGTTAGTTAGACGCCTAGTTAGATAGATAGATAGAACGCTTTATTGTTCTCACCAAAAATAAATTACAATAAAATAAGGTACAAAAAATCTTAATCTATAGTTTAGTCTATAGCCTTACGTGCCTCGAAAAAGATCGAACACCTAGAGGCAGGCACATATTTTCTGTGGCTGTGACGTTATGACGGTACGAGATGGTGTGTACCTCCAAAGGGAAGATCTTCCACCGGGCAAGAGTTGTATATGAGCTTATCTCGGAAAGAATATTGATAGTGCGATTCAGGATTGTACTAGTTACGCCATCTAGTTGGTTCTGTGGGCGTCTGCCACAGGGTAACAAACGGTACTCTGACGGGAATATAATATGGTTTCCGTATGTCTTGTAATTACTGAGATATATTGATCTAAAACTCATCATAACTACGTAATATTGATGTATGTACGCAAATTTAAACAGATATAGGTTAAAAATGTATGTATTGTATCTATTTCAGGATGGTTCGTGTTCAGAACAAATTAGAAAAGGCTTCAGCCTGTCTCGAATACTTCACGACACGTCAGTGGGCCTTCGCTGATGACAATGTTCAGGTAATAAAACATATCTGACATAGATTTCATTAAATTTTTATAGAAAATAAATAGATATAGATCGAAAGCACTCATCACTCTTACTAGAGGGCGCCAAGGAAATATTTGCACACGGGCGCTACATGAGTTAGAGACGCCCCTGTAAGGAACGGTGGCCTAGCTAGCCGAGTAACCGTTTAGTTCTGATTCGACGGCTGCGCATTCGAGGCCCGAGTCCTGGGCACGACGTTACGTTTTACCCTTCAGATGCAGTGCGGACGCTGGTGGACATCTTGCCGTTGTCAGTAGCTGCAAGCTAAGAGGCGCACGAGGTGGGAAGCCGGGCTAGTCTGGTTTCTAACCCGTAAACCCGCTTTAGCGGGCTCGAGGGTCCTTTCAGCGTGGAAGACCACCGTTATAAAAAATCACCGCAGCCCTTGGAGGTGAACTCGGGAGGGTTGATATACCCTCCCAAGGGGTTTAAAATTAAATATGAAATAAAATAAACCCCATAGTTTCCGAAATGCGATAAAAAATATAGGCAAACCGGAGATTTTGATCTGTATTCTCTCCGACATCACATCATGATATTTCCCGACATCACATCATGATTTTCCCCGACATCACATCATGATTTACCCCAACATCATACTATGATTTTCACCTATATCAGAAAATGATTTTCCCCGACATAATATCATGATATTTTCCGCCATAACATCATGATTTTTTCCGACATCACTTTATGATTTTCCCCGACAGCACATCATGATTTACCCCGACATCATACCATGATTTTCCCCGACATCACATCATGATTTTCCCCGACATCACTTCATGATTTTCCCCGACATCACATCATGATTTTCCCCGACATCACATCATGATTTACCCCGACATCGTACTATGATTTTCACCTATATCACATCATGATTTTCCCCGACATAATATCATGCGTGATATTTTCCGCCATAACATCATGATTTTCCCCGACAGCACATCATGATTTACCCCGACATTATACCATGATTTTCCCCGACATCACATCATGATTTTCCCCGACATCACATCATGATTTTCCCCGACACATCACATCATGATTTCCCCCGACATCATATCATGATAAGTAAAATAAATAAATAATGCACGACGTTGGACACAGCTCAATCTAGACCCAAACTAAGCACTAAGCTTGTACTTTGGGTACAAGACAACGGACATCGGATGTCGGGATTTTCCCCGATATCATATCATGATTGTCCCCCGACATAACATCATGATTTTTCTCGATATCATATAAAGATTTTCCCCTAAATTACTCTATATTCCCCCCTCCCCAGGCGCTCTGCTCCTACCTCTCCGCGGACGACCGGCGAGTTTTCGACTTCAACGTACGCAATATAGACTGGGACGCGTACATAGAGTCATACGTCCTCGGCATCAGGAGGTTCCTCTTCAAAGAGAGCCCCGACACTCTGCCCAGATCTAGGACCCTGCTCAGAAGGTAACACTAATGATTTCAAAACCTAATGATTTCAACGGACAGGTTGTAACTCCATTATGATTTAAACGGGCAGGTTGTAACTTCATTATGATTTCAACGGGCAGGTTGTAACTCCACTATGATTTCAACGGCCAGATTGTAACTCCATTATGATTTTAACTTGATTGTGATTTCAACGGGCAAGTTGTAAAACTCCATTATGATTTCAACGGGCAGTTTGTAACTCCATTATGATTTCAACGGGCAGTTTGTAACTCCATTATGATTTCAACGGGCAGGTTGTAAAACTCCATTATGATTTCAACGGTCAGTTTGTAACTCCATTATGATTTCAACGGGCAGGTTGTAACTCCATTATGATTTGAACGAGGAGATTTCAACATCATTTGTTTGTTGCTCGGAGAATAGCACCTACATATTTGAAGTTAAGTTGGACAGTTAATAGTCTACTATTTTTATTCCATTTTATGTACATTGTAGTCAAAAGAACTCATACGTAGCATTCCGGACAAATCTCTGTGATTTTTGGTATGCTTTTATTATACAAATTACTGTAAATGTTAAATATTTAAATTAAATGTAGTTATTTTCTTTCAGATTACACATACTACACGTTCTAACTCAAATCGGAGTAGCGTTCTTCGTCTGGAGATTTCTATTTCTTCGCTCGACGGCGCTCCGCAATCTGTGGCGGCGTGTCATAGAGTATATAACGCGCGCTGTTCGACTCTTAGCTATAGCCTGATGAATGCGGTACTGGCAAAACTAATAGCCCCGTACGGTGCGGACAAAATGGCGGCCGGCTCGGAAAAAATAAACTGTTCGGTTTTTGAATTTACGTTATTTTTTTTTTGACTGATGTGTTGGATGTTTGATGGTTGCTTAAGTCATTTGTTTTTAAAAAAGTATAAGTAGGTACACTTTTTAAATTCTCACGATTTCTTGACTGACGTAGTTACATTTTATTTTCGCGGGTCTTAATCGCGTATTATTATTTACAAGCGCGTTTCAGCGAGTCCCGCGTTTTACTCGCGTAAGCCCCGATCCCGTGGGAATATATAGATAATAAAGCTTCCTATTGGTAAAAGATTTATTGAAATCGGTTCTTTAGTTTCAAAGATTACCCGGAAAATAATTGTTACCTCTTTATAATATTAGTATAGATTTGAAACATCGAGGTAAGAAAATAAATAATAATACGCGATTAAGACCCGGGAAAATGTTATATTAAAAAACTTGTCTTATATTTTACGTAATTGTGGTATAATAAAGGGAAAATCGTAAAATAATACCGATGAAAATCGAGGTCGAGTCAAAGAAAATCAGACTAAGTATGATTAAAAAAAAACGTAAATTAATGTCTGTAAACAGTTTATTTGGTTGTGAAATTATTTTAATGTTAATTGTAAAATTGTTCCAAGACATCTTGTCTAAAATCAATGACTTAAGTAATCAAAAGCAAATTAATTACATAAACTGATTTTTAATAACTTAAATATTTCTAGAGAATTAAACCAATAAATCGTCCATTTAAACGCAAAAACTTAGTACGAAATTCCAATAATTTATCTATCTGTTTTCTCGGATGAGCCGGCGCCATCTTATTTCGGACTGTTCAGTTTGACAGCTGTCAAAAAATGGCGGGAATCATAAACACCAATAGTATAATAATAAGGGATGGTTTACACACTGGCAGTGACTATACCCAGTGCATCGGAATTTTCGACGCCAGACACTGGGTCGGTCGAAAATCTTGCGCACTGGATCCAGTTACGGTCATTATGTAAACCATGTGTAAGGCCGAATAAAAGTTTAGAAAATATTTTCCTTAAAGCTTCCACGGGGCTGACATGCTTCCAGCATCTTTGCATTATTAAAATTATAATAAAAATAATAAGGTTGTTTTATACCATTATATCAGGGGGCTACTTCTGGGGTAGTAGATAAAATATCGCAGGAGACATGATATCTAAAAGAAGTCGCAATTTTGAAAGTTTGTATTTAATCATGATGTTAGATAAAATTATGTTTGTAATGAGATTTGTTTTTACTACGCCAGAATGAGACCCCCATATGGTGTATCCCGAACGCTAGGTAAGATATAGTTGTGTTACAATTGTTATAATAGTAATTCCAATAATTTTATACCAATACAGCTCAAGTTTGTGAAAAATAATTAATAAAATTACCTACGGTGAAGAGTTCAAATTCTGTTACGAGAATAGTGGATAATGTACCATAGAGTGATGTCAGTAGATTATAGCTTAAATTGTGCTAAACTTCTTTTGTTTCTAAGTAACAACGGAAAACAAGAACAAAAGAGAAGAACTGTGTAAATAAAGGTGGTGATGCTACCATTGTAGATAATTAAAATGATTGTATTGAAGAAAAAAGCAGGTCTACGAAAGTCATTAATAACAAAGGATTGGGGATAGCTCGTTAATATATCTACGGTGTTAGAATAACCGCCACGTGAACAAGCTTAAAGACGATGGTAGTCTTAAAACGAAGGGTCGCTTAATATCAAAATAACTTGGAAAAAATGCAGTCAATGCTCACAGTTAGTGAAAATCACACCGCATGTTAATCTAATTCGACCCCTATACACAGCTGAAGAAGTGTATCACAATTAAATATCCACATTTAGTTTCAAAATTACGGGCTATTCAAATTTGCTAGACTAATTCTAGGATAACATATTTATTTTTCGTTACCGTGCCTAATTTCGTCCATTATTTTATTTATTTATTAAATTATATTAGATTTTGTGAGCTCAAAATAAAATAGACGATTGAATACTAGTCAACAAATTGAAATTTATAATAATAAATTAGGCACCGTATAAAGTTCAGTTTTTATTGTTTTTTTTTCTACGTGATAATGTTGTTGCATCATTTCCTTGTCCTTTTTTTGGGTTTGAAAAAAAAACATAGTTTGTTTATCCAGTTTAATTGTTAAGGGCACTAAATACATTCCAGTAGACATCGGAATATTTATTTGTATTATTTAATGTTTAGGGTGATTTTTATTACAAGTCGAGATTCTATAGAAAATTTATATTTTAGAACAAAAATACTAAGGGTCAGTGAATTTCGACCAAGTCAGTGGCTGACTTCGAAAACTCTCAAGCACTGACTTTTGTCACTGGCCCAATGTAAATCAGCTTTTAAAAAAACTTTGATTTGTTTGATTCTGTCTTTTTTTGACAAGATGATGTGACAAATAAATAAAATTTTAAATGGTGTGTGCGAATGGGTAGCTGCTAGGTATTTAGATTTGAAAATTACGGTTATAAATATTAAAAATTGAGATTAAAGTTAAGGTGTGCCACGCATGCATGCAATAACCCTTTCTCTCTTGTTCACATTGTAAAAGATCTATCTATCTTTTATTTTTTCTCTGGAACTCTAAGTTTGTTTCCTATTTCAAAATTTAAAGCTCACTGTAGTGGCATCTACAGGCAACTAATCGCGTGATGGAATCTGGCTTTCGTACTATGGGGGTCAAAAGTTGTCAACATTACACGATAAAAAGATTGAATTGCCAATTTATCAGATATACCTACTAAATTTAAATTTTAATCAGTTGATTAAAATTATTTAAAATGCAGAGTAGGCAGTCTACTCTTCAACACAAAACATTCTAATTTGTATGATTTGCCAACTGTACGATGGGTTTGACCTTACTTTTTTGCCACTTTTGACCTCTATAGTGCTTAACATCACTATCACTTAAGCAGGCAACAGTAGTTACAGTAGTAGTATGCTCGTGATAAAGCATGTTTCCGAAAACTCTAAATTATACAACAAGGGGTTCATTTACAAATTTCTCACAAAAATATGATTTTTGTGTCTACATAATATCGAGCCGAAAATTTATCTAATTCTGTCATTCGATATTTTGTTGGTTTATTTCATAGACTAAGATCATCAAAATGTAATGTAATGTTTTATCTTATCCTATGATAATATGAGAAAGACCCACTTAAAAATCAATGACTATACTAGGGCTGGTTCATATAAGGCCAGTAACTTAATCCAGTATCTCGGAATTCTCGATGCCAGTTACTGGGTTGGTCGAAATTCTATGACGCTGGTCCCAGTCACTGACGTCGTGTAAATCAGGTGTTGGATACTAGATTAAGTATTCGCTTGATATTTTGTAAAAACGTAAGTAGTTTAGAATCTTTTGTAAATGAGCTCCTAGACAAATTAATAACCCTCTTACTTATAAACGATGAGTAGGATATTAGTAACTATGTATTTTTGTCTTTTATTGCGACATTTGACATTTCAAAGTTGACAGACAGAGCGTTGCATAACTAGTCTAGTTGTATTCATCGTTAATAAGTAATAGATCAAAGTTATGGATCTAAAGAATGGATATAGCTACCTTCGAATGTACGGAAATGTATTTGATTTATTTAGTTTTTAATTTGAAATTATGGTAATTTAGTATTGAATTAGTTTGGTTTTGGACTAAAAAAGTATATGATCTACTAAAATTATAATATAAATCATTGAAAATTGAAAAAAATGTAGTGGACGGTTTCGCCGTGTACCTACTTAGACGATGTATGTACGTGTCGTCGGAACGTAAGTTCGTTGGTTTCTTCCAATTTTTTTACGACGAAATTTTTCGAGAGTAGGTACTTGTTTTCTATTTATAAAAACGATTCCTATGTCTAAGCTATTTTCATTTTCCAAAAAAAAACGAAGCTTCCTTAAAGTAATGTAGATATATTGTTTTTTATAATGTCCTTTTTGGAATATAAGACGCTAGTTAATATTTCTAGCGATTGTTAAAGTGTTCTCTTTTGTATTGTCGGCTTGTTTTCGCAGTGTACTTATAACCTGATTGGTTATTTCAGTGTTTAGCACTAGTTCAAAACTTTAGCTTTGCTCGTTTGTGCCGCGACTGTCAAATACGAAGCTATGTATTCTATGAATGCGTTCATTTATCTGATACTGAATTAGTTATTCAATTAAACCTCTTTATTTACATACATTTTTTACTTATAAATACTGACTTACGGTGACTTGTAAAAATAAATATTGTCATCTTATAACCCGATAAGTAAAGTTTATAAGTAACATTGAAAGTTGATTTTGAACATATCCATCATAATTGTATGTAAAAATACATTGAAATCGTTTAAAGGATATATAGCTTTGTTCAATCTTTGTCAGTACTTACCTATGTTAGAATATTATTTTTTTCATCATTAGCACGCGAGCACTTATCATTAAATATCTTATCGTTGCAATAGATGTCGTTTTGTAACTTAATGAGACAATTTACTTGACTAGTAACACCTCTGGCTCCTTGTTTGAACTTATTTTTATTGGGTCCGCGCCTGAAGTCAATTCCTTAGAAATTTCTTTAACATTGATCAACCGTAAATCAGCTGTTCCTAACTATAATATTACTTTTATATTTGACTTCGAAATACCTGATGAGTCTACAATACAAATTACAATACAAAATTATTCATTTATTATTTCCATTAGTCCTCATTTCACAGTCAAAGTTTAAAAGCCATAATAAAGTCTCTTATATTTTGACGAAACGACATCTTTTAAAGGTCCGTTTGTTTAACGGTCCATCTCTTCTAAGCCCATAATACATGTCCCTACACAATTATGGTGTAAGTTTTACTTTTAAGTAATGCCTAAGTTAAACATTGTTTAAGTGTTAGCATTTTTAACAATTAAGTTTAAAGCAATTTATGCTTTCGCTACGAAATGTCGCGTCTAAGTAGTGTTTGAGATCACTATTGGTTTGGTGTAGACTTTTCTGAGTGATGAGTAAATCGATACCGAAATTCATTTATTCTCCATTACTTTCCGCGCCGGTCTGTGTATCTGATATCGCCTTTTAAACAACGCAACAGATTTTGATGTGAGTAACACTTAAATTTAGAGCTCATTTCATTTATTTAATAACGGGGTCAGTAACTAAACCCAGTGCCATATATTTTTGACCTAACTAGTGACAGGATTGGCAAACTCCAAGGGTCTGAGCCTTGGAGTGCCGCGCGTAAACCGGACCTTAAGATTTTCAGGACGCAAAAATGATTTCGATATTTTTCATGCCAATTTAATCCATATTCAAAGAAATAATTTTAATCATAAATAAGGGTTGATTTTTTCACTCAAAAAAGTTTATACCTAACATCCAGTGATATAAAATTTTATTTATTTTAGTGTATATTTATAAGTGGTTTTTTGGCAGTAAGTGGATCCAGTGTCTAGAAGTTTTCGATGCCAATCACTGGGTTGGTCGAATTTCTATGTCACTGGATCCAGTTACTGGCGCCTTGTAAACCAGGTCTTCTTCCATAAAGGGAAAACAATGTGTGAAGTCCCCAGTTTGGTCAATACTATACGAATTGCATATTCCTTATTATTGCCTGGATTGAATGGCTGTATTAATAAACGTTTTTAGCCTGTCATTAGGGGGCGTCCATAAATTACGTGAGGTGGTTTTTGACATTTTCTGCACCTCCCCCCCTCCCTGGTGAGATGTCGTGAGATTTTATTCAACCCCCTCCCCCATCCTCCAATCTCACGTGAGATTTTTCAAAATGTGGGTTTCTTACGTAAACGCGTTGGATTGTTATTGTAAAAAGAAAAAAAAAATTGCTTCAGAGTGTGTTCAGTTACTGGAGCAGTAAAATACAGCTCCGGTAGCAGATTTTTTTTTTTCAGTGTGTTCTGGATTAAATGGACCAAAATAGTATATTTTTTTTTTGTTTCAATCAGAAAAAAAATTGCGTGATATTTGCCGAGACCTCTCCCCAACGTAAAATTAGATGAGATTTGACTCGACCCCCCTCCCCCCCTTAAACACCTCACGTAATTTATGGACGCCCCCTTACGTCCTAGCTTAAAAAAAATACTACCTATGTCAACCTAACTAACATTTAAGCGCTATGAAATGCTAAAATGAGACTTACAAGAGTTGTATATGGGAGTTATATTATAACGGACACAAAGCGTGCTTTACTTTCAGAATGAGCAGGTGTTTGTCATCTTTGGTCTCTCTTTGGTGTTATAATGGCACCCACTTAGGTACTCTTTCGAGTGATATTAAGGCGATGTAATATCATTTTCTACACTGACTAGACTGTAGACACTGACTTTGACTTGTAGTAGATCTACAGTGGAACTGAGAAAGATAAATGGAGTTACTGTAGCATTTTTTAATGAATGCCCTTAGGTTCTGTAGTACTTTTTACTGACGCTAAAATGTTTTTGGGTTGTCATTTTGACTGGTTTCTGACCAAGATATCTGTGCAGACAGCGGTAGCGATTGTCTACTACGAAACAATGTATTTCGATGAGTCGATTTTTAGTTCTGATTTTATCCGTCTGCAAAAATAAATTGGTGGCACTGTACAATTCTTATAAACAGCATAGTGGCTAGTAATAAGCTAAAGAACGTTTTTTAATACGGTATTAGAGTGCTAATGTGTAATGTATGTACATTTTGAAGAAAAGGGAAAAAATATAAATTGTTTAATTTTTCTTTTTTGTGTTTGTGAATGCTATTATGTATTAAGTTGAAGGTTATTTACCTAGTATATTATATTCTGGTGAAACTGTATTTAATTATGTACATAGTTTAGTTGTACCCAAAGTTAAATCCAAATACATATTGATGCGAAATTATTTTTATTTTATTTATTTAGGTACCTACCTACGTTCAGTACCTACAAAAGTTTAGATTAACTTTTTCAATTCACACAATTTGTTAATCGAAACATCGAGGTGAGAAAATAAATCTTATTTATAAAATTTCCATGTCACAATGTTAGTTACCGTACTCCTCCGAAACGGCGCGACCGATTTTTACCAAATTTTATATGCGTATTCAGTAGGTCTGAGAATCGGCTACTATCTATTTTATAAGGCAAAACAACGTTTGCCGGGTCAGCTAGTAATAACGTAAAATGTAAGCACATTCAGATTTTCAAAATAAAGAAAATTATTAGCGTCAAGATGGCGGGACCATCTCTCTGATATTAAAACTTTATATTGTCAGATTTAGTACCAAATTGGTACTATTTGGTACCTCAGTTAAAAAAATTAGTACCTCTTTAGTTTAAAAGATATTCACGAAAAACCCTGGTCCCGCCATTTTGACGTCAAGATGGCGGGACCAAAAAGAAAACGAACTCGGAGCTAATAATCACTTATGCACATATTTAGTACTTAATTGGTACCTCCCAAAACTGTAGTTAAACTGTGGATTATGTCGGGGAAAACAAATTGGCAGACAAAAAAACCTGGTCCCGCCATCTTGACGCTAATAGAAAATTGTGTCAAAACAGGACAATGTAATTAATTAGGTATTAAGTATAGTGTAGTGTCTAGGTAGGTACTCTGTAAAGAATGACGTTTACCTATACATAATTATTACAAACTAGCAGTGCTCGCGACTTCGTCCGCCTATTTTTAGCCTATAGCCTTCCTCAATAACTTTACTATCCAAAACTGAAAGATTTTTTCAAATCGGACCAGCGCAGCGGTTCCTGAGATTTGCGCTTTCAAACTAATAGTAATAGATATAAGAAAATAGAATCTTAACCATCGGACAAACATTATGAAAATATCTGCTAAGATTTGACTCATCTTTCTGAAGATAAAATGTCAAATACAAGGTGTTTGGGAAGTTCCGTAGTTTAAATGCGTTTTCGTGTTGTAACTAGAGATGGCCGACTAGTCGGCAGTTTAACCGACTAGTCGGCAGGTGCCGACTAGTCGGCAAATTATGCCGACTAGTCGTCAACTAACAATTATGCAATAAAACCAATATTTATTTAATTAGTATTACAGTTTAGAAGGTGGATAGTCAGAAAAACATAAACAAAACACGTCATAGCTTACATACATCATCTAAACATCAAAAATGTCATAACTATGCCTCAGCTCCATTTTTTTTTCGTACTTTTATTTTTATTAAAAAATAGCAACAATCGCCGAGTGATCATGATTAACCCAAATATCTCGGAATTATAATGATCTCCATTGCCGACTAGTCGGCAAATTTGGAACCGACTAGTTGGCTAGTCTCCTAGTCGGCAGAACCCCTAGTCGGCCCATCTCTAGTTGTAACCTATTTAATGAAATAAAATACATAGGTCAAACAGCCTCAATGGGGAGCTTCGCTTGTAGATTCTAATAGAAAACGTCAGATTATCGTCTGAAATAAACGTACTTACTATTTCTATTTCTTTATTTATCTTTACTTTTATTTTCAGAATGTCTCAGCTGTTGACACCCCCACGATTATGATGTAGCTATAGGTATCTAGCGATATTGATAATTAATAGAATGTGGTCATAGACTTTTTGAGGCTGACTGTACTTAGTATAAATAAGTAGAACATAGCCTATGGAATAGAATAGAATAGAATATTTATTTATTCGCAACAACTGAACTAATCTAGGTATAAAAAAGAAGAAAAATAAACAAAGTAAATACTAGATTTGTTGCGAAACGGTTCCAACTCAGCTTATGCCAGTCTCACAACTAGCGCTGGTCTTCCGTTAGAGCCGTCCCGGTGACATCAGTAACTGTCAGTACACTCAAATACACACATACACACTTAAGCATAATTCTGACATTATATAACATAGGTAATTAGCAATTAAAAAAAAAAAAAAAAAAAACAAACAATACAGCCAGCATACACCAGGGAAAAAGAAATTAAAAAAGAAATATAATAATATTGATAATATACCACCTAACGTACCAAAAATATATAATATATATGTTTTAATTACCTACAAGTAGATAGCTGCTACAAATGGCTACAATACACTAATTTCATGCATTAGAAATTCTTGTGCCTATGGCTTTCTCATTGACCTATTAATATTATAAAGCTGAAAGTTTGTGAGTATTTATAATAGGTATGTGTGCGTGTATTTTTGTGTGTTGTTACTCAATCACGTAAAAACCGTTAAACCGATTATCATGAAACTAGGTATGTAGATAGCTGGAGACCACATAGGCTACTTTTGATCCCGATATTCCCGTGGGGTCGGGACTTTCGCGGGTGAAACCGCGGGGCGCAGCTAGTCGGGTCTAAAAGAATATGGCTGTTATCCCCCTGCCCGTAAAAGGCGTAAAAGGCGACCAAAATGGATACCAGCCCCTGTTTCATAAAGCCGACTTTTATGTCAAGAACTGACTTATTTGTCAAATTGTCACGCTGAGGCTGTTTCATAAACGTGACAATTTTATTTAAAAGCGACAGGTGAAACCTTGACATATTTTTAATTGTCGGACGCGTTTCATAAACGCGACATATGTCAAGAAAAAGGCGACAATTATGTCGCCGACATATGTCGGATTATCGTGACATATATGTCAAGAAAACGGCGACAATTGTCTACTTTTAAGATATTTGCAAATAGTCCTATTCTACTTCCTATTCCTACTTCCTACTTAAATTATAAACGCGAAATATTGTATGTATGTATGTCTGTATGTGACTTTGTTACTCCTTCACGCAAAAACTACTGAACCGATGGCGATGAAATTGGAATATAGATAGGAGACCTAGAATAACACATAGGTTACTTTTTATCTCGAAATTCTCGCGGGATCAGGACTTACGCGGGTAAAACCGCGGGACGCAGCTAGTATTGTTGTATATAAAAGTATATCAGAAAAACATAAAAACCGACTTTAAAAAAGGAAAAATATTAGTTTTGTGTTTTATAGTTTGGCTGTCCGACTTATTATGTACTAGCTGCGTCCCGCAGTTTCACCCGCGTAAGTCCCGATCCTGTGGGAATATCGGGAATTCGGGATCAAAAGTAGCCTGTTTTACTCAGGGCGAATGTAGCTTTCTACTCTTTTAAATAATTCAATTCAATCAAAAATTTAGCCGTGGTTTTACATACCCGAAATTTTTCTTTAAAGCAGAAATCAGTAATTGTGAAGGAGAAATTAATTCTACACTTAAATGTAGGTCTTTGGCTCCTTGTTTGAATTTGTTCCAAATACACACATCAACATCGTCTAGGGATATTTTATATAAAGTTCTTAAACTTAAAAAATACTGACCGATTTAAAAATATTTTAATGGAACCTTATTGTGTAGGCCTTATTGTATGATTCCAAATTTGAATTTTAAAAAATTAATTAAAAACATAAGATTAGCGCGGCAATTATTGTAGCGAGTTCGAAGGTTTAAATTTACTTAACGCAGTTTTAAGCATTTTGTTTAAACAAATTGAAGTTTTAATATTTTTTTTTGATTAATTACAATTTAATACAACTGTATGCATCATGCAGCGGCGTCATTTAACAAGAAACGAAATGTTAAGGGCAGTAGGAATGCTCCAAGCTGGGGCTACTCAACGGAGTATTGCCGAGGAGATTGGAACAAGACAAAACGTGATATCAAGATTGTGACCACGTTATCGTGCTACTGGTGAAGTGGCTGAAAGGCATCCAGGCGGAAAGCGGATAACTACCCAAAGACAAGACCGATTTTTGCAAGTGGCCGCGAGAAGACAACCAAATGTTACGGCCATGCAGTTGGTTCAAACGCTCCAGTCAGACCACCAGGTGCTTGTCAGTGACCAAACTGTGAGGAGAAGACTGCACGAGGCTAACCTTCATTCTCGCAGGCCGCTTCGTACTCTAGCACTACGCAGAGGAAATCGTGGACGAAGATTACAGTGGGCTAGAGAACATTTGCCTTGGGAAGATATCGAGTGGTCGGTAGTGTTGTTTACCGATGAGTCCCGATTCGGATTTCATCCTGATTCCCGTAGAGTACGCGTATGGCGAGCTTCTGGTCGTGACAACCGTCTGCAACACCCTCAGGAGGTCCATCCATACCATGGCGGAACAATTATGGTTTGGGCGGGAATTCGTATTGGTGGAAGAACAGACCTCGTTTGGATCAGAAACACTATGACTGCCGAAAAATACCGTAATCAGGTGCTAGCACCAATAATCTATCCCCATCGACTGCAAATGGGCCAAGTTTTCACGCTCATGCACGACAACGCCCGTCCGCACACTGCGCGAGTGGTGACCAGCTGGCTAGAGGAGCACGACGTGTCGGTCTTAGACTGGCCCGCGCAGTCACCAGACCTAAACCCCATAGAGCACGCGTGGAATATGCTTCAAAGAAGGGCTTTGAGGAATTTGCCTCCAAATGTTGCGACTGAAGAGCAACTTTTTTTGCATCTTAGCAGGACCTGGGACAATATTCCGCAGCAAGATATTGACAACCTGATTCAAAGCATGAAAAACCGTTGCAGGGCCGTGATTAACGTCATGGGTGGTTTCACTGACTACTAATTTTAACTTCAAATAAAAAAACCTAATAATTTCGTTTTACTTTATTTTTTTCCTTAGATAGACATTTTATCTTAAATTTAACATTATTTCACTTTTTGGTATTTTTAAAATAAAAAAATATTTAAGCATAAAACAATATGTTGTTGTATTCTAAATCATAGTCTGATAAGTAGGCTTTACAAAAATATATACACGTTGTTTGTTAGTAAACACAATTTTTGAGTAAATTGAGAAATTCTGAATATCCCTAGACGGTGTTGATGTGTGTATTCATCGTCGCTACTTTCTTCGCTGCTCGATGTAAGAACCATTTTTGTAATGAAAAAATGAAAAAATAAAAACCTAAATACGGAACAAAACAGTTTAACGTCTTCAAAATTCAAAATACGATTTTCGAGACAGAAGGGTAAGCGCCTGTCGCAAATGTCGGACAATTTTACAAATATGTCAATATGTCACGACAATGTTGTGTTTCTTAAAACAAAATTTTCAAGTTTTTCCCGACAAATTGTCACCTGTCACCTGTCACGCAAAAAGTTTTATGAAACAGAAAAATGTCAAATTGTCGCGACAATTTGACTTATTATTATACCGGGATTTTAGATATCGTTAAAAAGGCGAATTTAATACAATAAAAATGTGCAAAATCTAAAATATTTAATATATGTAAACATTATTTCTTAGTGTTAATCCACACTTACTAATCCACACACACTAATATATTTAAGACTCTAGTGGTTTCATTACGTAATTATGTTACTCCGAGGGCCGTCCACCCCATCATTTTGGAAATATAGCGGACAAATAGCCTAAACCCGAAAGTGTCTAAACTTTCTCACCAAATTCTAGGCGCACGCACCACTAAAATGATCTAAGCAGTAAAAATTTTGCATGCGAGCTTGTTTAAAAAATACTTGTCTTAAAAATTGCAATGAATCACGTTACTTTTATTGTTTTAAACATTTTACCAATTCCATACGCTTCTAAATCTTTACAGATTTCTTCCTCAGGGGTAGACTAATTTGGGTTTAATTTTAATAGTTCTAGTCAATCATTCCATGAGGAAAGAAATAGCTAAAAACCTTAATTTGAACCCAAATAGTAAATTGGTCAAATCTCGATATCGGATCACTCAATCCCGGGATTATAATATCGAACTTTTGCGTCCGAGATCCCGGGGTTCCGGGATTCATGCCTACTAGGGCAAGAATCGAACGCGTTTCAAAATCCCAACAAGTTCAACTGGGCGCCGTAACTAAACGTACCTACGTAAGTATATATACTTAGAAACGACTAATTCGTATTGCAGTCTGCGCGCTTCCATAGTAAGTACCTACTTACTTGGAATGATAGAATAAAATTATTCTACGTCTTCGTAAGTTAAACCACGAATGAAATTCAGAGGTAGGCTGTGTCGCTGTGTGTTGTAGAAATAAAAGTTTTATTGTCCCGTTTCATTAATTAAGAATATTGGTATCAGCGCCATCTGTGTTCGACTAGAAAAAAATAGTTGTTGGTTTTCTGGGATCCATATTTAGTCTTTTGAGCCGACACTGTTTTATCGACACAGTCGTTTGGACACAGATAATAATCTGTGGTCCTGGATTGAGGTGTCAAGTTTAGTGTTGTCACTGTCCAACATTTTATGGGCTAATGGGTATTTTGTGGGACCATCACGCTTATTTCTATTAATTCAATAATATACTATTCATGTGATTTATTGGTATATCCCATGTCAGCCAAACCAGAGAGAGAAAAAATATCTTGTATAACAATAGGTTTAGTAATATTCTTCAAAATTTTAGTTACTTTTAGTTAAAATAAGGTAAATATATTTTTAGTAATAGCAACTCCCCTTTCAAATTAAGCGCCTGTTCACTCCGCCCCACTCACTACTCATTTCATTCATTCGTTCATCGCGTCGCGCGGCTGATTTTTGTCGTTGCGTATGTATTGTGGGTTTCGTAGCGTAAAAATAATTTAATTTACAATCATGAATAAGTTTTGTTTTATGATAATGCTGTGCATAATATCAATTGGTAAGTGAACTATAATTTGCCACCAAAAGTATTGCATCCCATCCAAAATTTTTACTAAAAATCAACCAAAAGTCTCTTGTTATTGTGTTCAAAATGACACGCCCAAGCTTTTATTTTTGTTGATTTAACCAAGTAATAAACAATTAAGGGTTTTCTAAAAGCCTGAGTATTCTAAAACTTTCAAGAAATACTGTGTATGATGTGAATATTTAGTAATATCATTGAGTTTAATTTTACACTTTATGCGTTTAAAAAAAACCGGTTGAAAACATCAATGGATGGAAACGTGAGATTTTGCACACTATTTCTTTCGTTTACTGAGTAACTCTAACGACTGACGCGCACGGAAAGATTTGTCGACTTGCCTTTGGCGTGTCTTCAGAGACCTATGCGCAAATTTGGTTAAGTTTAAGTACATACTTACGTTTCGGAACTCCTTTCACTGCCGATGCCGTTGTCCTACCTTCTAAGTAGGCATGCTACATCTTACATCTCTTTGTCACTTCTCATCTGGTGAAATTTGAGGTCAAAATCTCGATTAAAAGTGCAATATTTATTTATATCTTAGCTTTAAGACTTTAAATGTAGCGAAGCGGTGTTGGTCTAGTGGTAGATGGGCATTTTCACTTTTGGGTGCCACCCCCACTTTTACGCTGTCCCACGTCTTTAAAAATTTATTGCATATTAATAATAATGAGTGTTATTATAATAAGTATATCAATCGATGCAGAGTAAATTAAACTATGTGTCTGTGCATCAATTTTTATGTAATTAAGCTTAATTAATTCAATTATGGTTAATTCAAATACTCAGGGGAGCCGTTTCTGACTTGTCCCAGTCCTTGTCAGCTTCAAAGTATTGAACTTACTGGTAAAATTTCCTACAAAAACATAATCAAGTTTTGGTTACCATGATAGTGGATCTATTCTTCCGTCACATTTATCTAAAACTGTAAATGCAATTGTAATATTACAGTGGAAAAATACATTTATGTAAAGTCCTCAAAACTCGGTGTCGTCTGACATGTCAGCAAAGTGACGGGTCTAAAGGGATATTCCGTTTTATTTAAAGCCGTTTTATTTTTAAAAAATAGTGACACTAACCACAAGGGATCATTTTAGCTTAGCGAAATCAGTCAGTCTGTTCAATCCGCGGAAAAAATAGGGTGTCTTGCTGGTGTTGGCGGTTGGTCACGATTTGGTAGGTCAGATTTGAAGCCTTTTTCTTAATTATTATATTTGTCTCACACTATCCAACTATTTACTATCTGTTTTTGGTGTTATTTAGCAAGTGTTTTTAGGAGTTCATTTAAAAAAATGTCATTCAATTAAGTTAGAATGCATTTTTCTCATTAGCTACGTGTATAATGTGACGGTCAGTTCAGTGACGTTTTATGCCGTCACATATAGGGCGGACCACCAAAGTCACCAAACTGACTCATAAGGCTAGGTGTACATACGTGTACTCAATCAAATGAAATTTAAGAAATACTTCTTAAATTTCATTTAAATCATAATTTATTTAATTAGCCTTACATTTTTGTTTTTTTTTGCCAATTATTGTGCCATTATAGTTAAGCTATAAGTTAGTTTAAGTAAAAATAATAGATAACTTTCTATTACCTATTCGCATGTTTGACATGTTTGCTTTAATTAATAAAATTAATATTATTAATACCATACTTCAAATTATGTGATTAAATGTTACTATGAAAAAACATCGACTTTTAGTTCTAATTTAGTATTGTACATCATGTAGCCTCACCCTAAGGATTTTAGGTGTGTCAGTTTGGTGACTGTCCCAATTTTTATGTGGTTTATTTTACTTTTATCAGTTTTGTTTTGAAGTTTGCATAATATATATTTTTCTTTTATTGTTTTAAATAATTTATTTTACCTATGCAACTTATAAATTAAGAAATAGGTCACTAAACTTATAAATTAAAAAGAAAATTATGATTGCAATGGAGTCACTCGTCACCAAACCGAATTTAAATCTTAATTTTAAGAAATTTAAAATAAGTAACTCATTAGTGTGTATTGTTTTTTGATAAATTTAATTAATCTGCATTAATTAAAGGTAACAATTACGTTTAAAACCCTTTGTTTTAAATGTTACAGTCGTTTTTCAATGTCACCAAACTGACCGTTATTTTTCTATAGTGTCCACTTAAAAATTGATTTTTACATAGAAATTAAGGTATTTGTAGGAAACAAAATATAATTTTTAGTTCAAAAAACATACGAAAATATTATGAAAGACTTTAATAAACTCAAAACTCATGTCTATAAAACCTCCATAATTTACGTATGGTGGCACTCAAAAATAAATATGCCCAGATACCGCGACTTTCATTCCGAAGGTCGTGGTTTCGAATCCAGGCCGACCGCGCACCAATGTCTTTTTCTTTAAGAAAAATTTAAGTGCGCTATTAACATCGCTCTTACGGTGAAGGAAAACATCGTGAGGAAACCGACATGTCCTAGGATAAACCACGGTCCGAAGGCATGGGATATTCGCCAATGCGGGGTAGGCTCCCGTGGCGTCTTAAGCCCTCTAAGAAGTCACGTACAATGGCCCAATTGTGAGGCTAAGTGCGGAAAAGGCTCAGCGAAACTAAACTAAACTAAGACTTTAAATGTAATTGCAGCACAAGCGCAGAGGACACCCACAATATCCCACATAACTCAAGAGCAGATCAGAGATATCGGAGACCAGGTGGATTTGGCCTGTTCTGTGCACTACGCACAGGATTATCCTGTCATTTGGGTAAATTTCTATCATCTTAATCCTTACTATCTATATCTATAATAGCTGCGTCCCGCGGTTTAACCCGCGTAAGTGCGTATACAGAAAGAAAGCTGGAAACTTATAAGCGCTTACCAGCGCTGGTCCGTTCTACACAAAGGAAGCAGGTTGAGGCAGAATGTCGGACTCATCGGACGATGTTATGACGTCAGCAGCCCAGCGCTGACCAGCGCGTTTTGAAGCTTGTCGGCACCGATCAGTGCTTATCGGCGCAGGTTCATACATTTTCCTGCGCGGGTCACCAGCGCTGACATGCGCGGGTCACCAGCGCTGACAAGCGCTTATCAGCGCTTATAAGTTTCCAGCTTTCTTTCTGTATACGGCCTAAGTCCCGATCCCGTCAGAATATCGGGATTAAAAGTAGGCTATGTTACTCAGGGTGAATGTAGTTATCTAATGGTGAAAGAATTTTTGAAATCGGCTCAGTAGTTTTTGAATTTATTAATTACAAACACACACACTCACACAAACAACAATTCAAATCCTTTTTATAATATTAGTGTAGAAATGCTTTGTCCTGACTGACTGACTGATCAACGTTATTTGAAAAGTATGTTCTTTATGTGGTGAAGGCATCCAAAAAGAACATGTTTTTCGAAATTTCCACGGGATCGGGACTTACGCAAGTGAAGCCGCGGGACACAGCTAGTAATATTATAAATGCGAAGTAACTCTTGTCTGTTACGCTTGCACATCTAAACCTCTGAACCGATTTTGATGAATTTGGTACAGAGATAGGTGGGACTTTGGAGAAAAAGAAGTATAATATGTAGTAAATCCGTTGTCTAATACCCATAATACAAGCCTAGTGCTTAGTTTGCGGCTAGATTGCGAAAAAGACAGTTGTGAAATATTAATGTCAAAATTTAGTCACTATTTTGTTACAACTAGGAGTTTCTATGGCAGGGGTTCCCTAACTGGGGGGCGCGCCCCCGCGGAATACCTGTTCTATGGTGACATTTCTCTGCTAAACCCATGTTTTTGTTTCAGGTAAAATATGACCAGGCGAAGTCTGTGGAATCAATCCCTCTATCAAACAATGCTGGGCTTATTATCAAGGACTCGAGGTTTTCCCTGCGTTTTGATGATTCCACGGCCACTTTCACATTATCGGTGAGTTTCTTTAATGTTAACCTTTTGAGTTCCATACCCAAAGCGTGAAAACGGGACCTTAGTACTGAACTCTGCTGTCTGTCTGTCTGTCACCGGGCTGTATCTCATGATAGCTAGACAGTTGAAATTTTCACAGATGGTGTATTTGTGTAGCTGACATAACAACAAATACCAAAAACAAAATAAATAAGTATTTAAGGGGTATACTTATTTATTTATTACTCCCATATAACTAACGTGAATTGAAAAAGTTAAGCGCAATGTTACTGGGGCGCCATCTATATTCCATTTCAAAAACTTAGACGAAAAATGTAAACAAAGGTGTAAACAAATATAAACAAAATTTAAAGAAAATAATACGTAAATAATCATTAGGAGAAAAAAAAAACAAATAATATGAATAAAAGGCTATTAGAAGAAGAATTGACTCACCTAATCCCCCTTCCAGATAAAAGACATCCAAGAAAACGACGCCGGCTTCTATCAGTGCCAAGTTCTGATAACCGTCACCAACAAGATAGCAGCTGAAGTAGAGCTTCAAGTCCGTAGACCACCGATCATCAGTGATAACTCTACCAGGTCCCTGGTCGCTAGCGAGGGAGAGAGTAAGTACTGTAGAGCTGATAACAACAAGATAGCAGCCATAGTGGAGCTCTTAAATAGTTGTTTTTAGTATGTGTTGTTATAGCGGCTACAGAAATACATCATCTGTAAAAATTTCAACCGTCTAGCTAGTATGGTTCATGAGATACAGCCTGTTGACAGAAGGACAGACAGTGAAGTCTCAGTAATAGGGTCCCGTTTTTACCCTTTTGGTACGGAACCCTAAAAATTAATACCTCCCTAAGAAACGTCATTTTATTCTTTTAATATAAATTATCCAAGATCCAAGTCGAATCCCCCTTAGTTAAGTAAGAAATATGAATACAATATCAGTCGAGATAAATAATGTCATTGGACCCTCTATCTTTACATACATTCTTAAAAACAGACATAAGGTTATCAAATTTGACTTGTACTGAGTATCACTAACAGGGTCTTTACCAAGTAACCTCTGCTTTCTTTCTGAGAGTCGGCGGTTCGAATACCGGCTGGCATCAATGTATTTAAAAAAAGGAGTATGTAACTTACAATGCAACGGCATTACAGGAATTGTAAGGGTCGCAGGTTCAAATCCTGTTATTTTCCTTTAAAATAGTTATAAATATCAGTTAACTAAATAGGTAGGTTTTAAAATTACTTTAAAAGTAATACATAATTAAAGAAATGTTTAATTAAATAATTATTACTATCATCGACAAGGTTTTTCCTGAAAATCAGCACCGAGGCATTCATTTTTTATGGTCCAGCAAAATGCTGAAGAGAAACCTTTTTTGGGCGCTGTGCATTATACATTCTTATTAATAAACGTGGAGTAGGGTCTTTTTCCGTGACAAGAGCTTTCAAAGTTGACAGACAGAGACAAAACGTAGTAAACCTCCTCCAACGTTATTCCACTTTTATTAATAAGGCTATTAATGAATAAGTTTATGTTCCTAGTAATCTTTATATATTGTATTGTATTTTTGTTTCTTTGTTTTTTTGTATAGTGTGCAGTTAGTAGAGGAGCCCGTGGGAGATCGACCTTCACCCATCTGATAACCAGATGAGACATATTTTTTATCAAATATTATACATTAACGAACATGCCTATGATAGCTTGCCTATCGAAAAGTGTTCATGGCTATTTTTAATTAAATTAATTTGAATCAATTTTTTTTCATCACCTTCACTCTTTTGATAACCGAATGAATTGTATCTCAACTGATAGTTTTTAACATACAGAATATGCCTAGATAGGCTTGCCTACTAATTTCTGTTGGCTGGCTACCTGGCATGGCTACCTGGCAAGCAGGTGTGAACGGGTAAGTCAATATAGGTAACTACGCCGATCTGATAACCCATTCAAATTTATACCATAAGAATGATAATTTAATTACAAAAGCAATCGTATAAGCTTGCCTGCAAAAAACCGTTCATGGAATACCATTGCCAAGCTATAAAGTTTTAGAATTGGAGTCATTTAATAGGTGCGAGAGAGAAAGTAGAGCCTCCGAGGCCCGTGTAATAGAGCAGGACGCAACATAGCAGCTGCACGCTACCTGACCGTTGAATGTATCGAAGTGCGCATGCTCGTTTACATGCGAGTGTACAGTCGAAAATCTGTTAGTGTCAACACGTGCTAAATAATATTATATATTATTATTTGGGATCTAAACATCAAAGTAAAATATGAGTAAAAAGTGTTTTTTGTGTGATACAAAAAAATCAATAATTGATTTTAATGATGATTCATTTAAAACATGTTTTTTAAAATTGGCTTTCCGTAAAAAACAAAAATTTGTAATTTTTGTAATTAAATTATCTTTCTTATGATATAAATTTGAATTGGTTATCAGATCGGCGTAGTTACCTATATTGACTTACCCGTTCACACCTGCTTGCCAGGTAGCCATGAACAGAAATTAGTAGGCAAGCCTATCTAGGCATATTCTGTATGTTAAAAACTATCAGTTGAGATACAATTCATTCGGTTATCAAAAGAGTGAAGGAGATGAAAAAAAATTGATTCAAATTAATTTAATTAAAAATAGCCATGAACACTTTTCGATAGGCAAGCTATCATAGGCATGTTCGTTAATGTATAATATTTGATAAAAATTATGTCTCATCTGGTTATCAGATGGGTGAAGGTCGATCTCCACCGGCTCTTAGACTAAGTGATTATGTTCTCAAAATAAACTTTTATTCATTCGTTCATTCATCATATTTATAATAATAATTTCAGTGTATTATGATGATGGTGTATTGTAGGATATTTTTTTGTTACTAGTCTTATAATATTATTATTGTTCCCAGGTGTCCAAATGGAGTGTTACGCTGGTGGGTTTCCTTCGCCGAAGATATCTTGGCGTCGCGAAAACAACGCTATTTTACCTACCGGAGGATCTATCTACAGGTATACCTTACTTATATCTATATCTATAAAATGCTTTGTCCTGAGTGGCTGACTGATCAACGCACAGCCTAAACAACTGACAGGAGAGGGCTGAAATTTGGAGAGTGTGATCCAATAAGAAAAGGCTTATCGAAATTCCAACCGAATCGGGATTCACCTACGTAGGTAAAACCGCTGGCCCCAGAGGCCCCAGCTAGTTTATATCTATACTAATACTAGCTGACCCGACAAACGTTGTTTAGCCTTATAAATTATAGATAGTAGCCGATTCTCAGACCTACTGAATACGCATATAAAATTTGGTAAAAATCGGTAAAGCCGTTTCGGAGGAGTATACGGTAACTAACATTCTGACATGGAAATTTTATATATTAGAAGAAGATTATAAAGAGGAAAGATTTGTATTTTTGTGTGTGTGTGGGTGTCTGTATGTTTGTAATGAATAAACTCAATAACTACTGGACTGATTTTAAAAATACTTTCACCATTAAAAATCTACATTCAACCTGAGTAACATAGGCTACTGTTGATCCTGATACTCCCACGGAATCGGGACTTACGCGGGTGAAACCGGGGGACGCAGCTAGTATTTTATATAGAGGACAGTCTCCATTCTCTTTCTCCATACAAACGTAGTCGACTGTTTCCTCCCTGGATAAAGATATTACAGCAAATATGTTTATGCCATAAAACCTATATCTGTCATGCATGACTCATGACTATGCATCTACCTTTCGATTTTTTTCATTTTCTAATGGGGTGCCACACGCAAAGCTGTAAGTAGATGGCGCTGGCATCAGATGATCTTTTTTTTTTTCGATGATGGTCCTCCACCAATGAAAACGCCGAGTTTTTTTTTATTCTTTCGGTCTCAGACCGATATGGCCAATTTGGCGCCGAGAGTTGTAAAAAACACCTGTTTGACAGTTCTTAATTCAAACCTAAGATTAGTCAACAAACGCCCTCTGCCGGGATAAAAAGTTAGTGTTCCTCCTTATTAGAATAGAAATGAAAAAAAATAAATAAAAAAAAATCAAAAGTTAGATGCATGCATGCAAGGTCATGACAGATATAGGTTTTATGGCATAAACATATTTGCTCTAATGTCTTTATTCAGGGAGGAAACAGTCAACTACGTTTGTATGGAGAAAAGAGTAGGTAGGTTGTGTCTTGAAAATTGATTTTCTTTCTGATTCCAGAGGCAACATACTGAAAATAGCGTCCGTCCACAAGGAAGACCGCGGCACATACTACTGCGTCGCCGAAAACGGCGTGGGCAAGGGCGCGCGCAGGAACATCAACCTAGAGGTGGAGTTCGCTCCCGTCGTCACCGTGCCCAAACCTAGGCTCGCTCAGGTAACCTATCCTCACTCAATCAGGTAACCTATCCTCGCTCACTCAGGTAACCTATACTTGCTCGGTCAGGTAACCTAACCTATACTCGCTCGCTCATGTAATTAACCTATCCTCGCTCGCTCGGTAATCTAACGTATACTCGCTCACTCAGGTAACCTATTATACCATAGTAGAAATGTATGCAAAGTACCCTGTTTTTTGAAAACGGGCTTTGACAACTCATGTGTCAAATTTCCTACATTTCCTGCAACTTATGAGACCTTTCCTAACACCCATGTTACTTTTCCTACAACTTATAAGACCTACCTTTCCTATAACTTATGTGAACTTTCCTATAACTTTGTATCTGATTGCGCACTAATTCCTCTATAAACTCATTTTGAGGCCTCTGGCCACGTGGTTTACACACGGTTTGATTAATCGAACCAACTAGAACAAAAAGTTCACGCAATCTTATTGATCGCATTACCAGGACCTTTAAAAACTCGTGGTTCGATTAATCGAACCAACTGGAACAAAAGATGCCCGTAGTCTGATTGATCGACCTACAAGCACTTTTAAAAACTCGTGGTTCGATTAATCAAACCAACTGGAATAAAAAGTTCACGTAGTCCGATTGATCGAACTACCAGAACTTTCAAAAACTCGTGGTTCGATTAATCGAACCAACTGGAACAAAATGTTCACGTAAATCGACTGATCGAACTAGACGGTCGAACCACGTGGCCAGAGGCATTTTGAGCTAGGAGTTAGGTTTTTGCTGGGATGTCGCACTCAAGATTACTAAGTAATCTGCGCCTATACATAGCCATACATATCAAATTCAAAGTCGTGACTGACTGACTGACTGAATACATCAACATACACCGCTGGTCCTAGAGACATGCAGTTTAAAGAGTGCGATCTTTGTGATAATGTCGCGGTATCCTCTAAGGGTTTTTGGGAATTCCCACGGGATCCAGACTTTTTCCTTAAGGTTCCCCACCCAAAGGGTAAAAACGGGACCCTATTATTAAGACTCCGCTGTCTATATGTCTGTCACCAGGCTTTATCTCAAGAACCGTGACCGCTAGACAGTTGAAACTTTCACAGAAGATGTAACTCTATTCAATTCAAAGTACTTTTATTCATTCGAATATTAACAACATATCTTTTTCAAAACTTCAATCATATAAATAATGTAATCTACTGTGTCTTCGGAACGCGACCTCCAATGAGAATGAGACAAGAAACACATGAGGTTTTTTTTGTATATCTATATTTTTTTGCAGTAATCATGTGATTTACATTGTCGCATATCCTACTAATATTATAAACGCGAAAGTTTGTATGTTTGTGACTTTGTTACTCTTTCACGCAAAAACTACTAAACCGATTGCGAAAACTTGGAATATACATAGCTGGAGACCTAGAATAATACATAGGCTACTTTTTATCCCGATATTTCCGCGGGATCGGGATTTACGCGGGTGAAACCGCAGGGCGCAACTAGAACTATAACAACAAATACATTTTTGCAGGCTCTTCAATACGACATGGATCTAGAATGCCACGTGGAGGCATACCCCCCGCCCGCCATCACCTGGCTCAAGGATGAGGTGCAGCTCTCCAACAACCAGCATTACAGGTGAGCATTACTGCTGTAATATAGTCGAAACCGTCGAAGTCGTTAGTAACTTACACCTGATAGTAATCAGCTGGATAAATATTACAGCTGAAAATATTGTATCAACCAGAATTACAGGTAAGCAATACTGCTTGTTATCTAGTCGAAACCACAACATAGGTAACTTACAGCTGGAAGTAATCAGCTGGATAAATATTACAGCTGAAAGTATTGTATCAACCAGAATTACAGGTAAGCAATACTGCTGTAATATAATCGAAACCACAACATAGGTAACTTACAGCTGGAAGTAATCAGCTGGATAAATATACAGCTGAAAGTATTGTATCAACCAGAATTACAGGTAAGCAATACTGCTGTAATATAGTCGAAATCACAATTTTCAATCAAATTACAGCTGGAAGTACCAACCAGTAATACAGGTGAACATTACTGCTCTAACAAACATTGTGTCCGGCCTACTTTCTAAAAAAAAAAAAAATAGATAACTATTAATGTCGCAAAACGTGGCCAGTATATTAATTTACAAATGTACCAAACATTTACACGATCAGTTCCCGAAAAAAACGATAATATGGCCAAAGTCCCAAATGTTTAAACTTTGAGCCACTTTCCGTGCCGGTTGGTGTATCCACATTCCAAATTCATATCGTATTATCGCCCTGTTAAGAACGTGGCGACTTTTACCATTTCCATACAAACTTAATACCAAAATAAATTATGAAAAATTTAGTTTTCTACCTTAATATCGATATTATTCGGATTAAGATTTTACTTTTAAAGGGTCCCCACCGCAAGGTTTTCCAAAATATTCATTCGAAATGAAATAAAACGGAGAAACATTTTTTTCATTGAAAAATGTTTCTTCGTTTCATTTGAATGTTTATTTGTTTAATTTATTTTGGTATTAAGTTTGTATGGAAATGGTAACAGTCGCCACGTTCTTAACAGGGAGGGAAACGCTATGAAAATGCCTGGTAGGAACATCGCCAGCAAAGCGCTTCTTCTTGCTCTGTTTACAGGGATTAGACTAGCTCTTTTGAATGAAAACCTGAGGCTAATAGATTGCACCGTATGCAACATTCTGCTAATTTTTTTTGTATATTTCAGAATATCTCACTTCGCGACTGCAGATGAATTCACAGACACGACCATAAGAGTTATTACTATTGAAAAACGTCAGTTTGGAGTTTTTACATGCAAGGCACAGAACAAACTGGGGACTGATGAGGGGAAAGTCGAACTTAGCGGTGAGTTGGAGCCTCTTGTGTTGCCTGGATGATGCCGCTTTCAGAGATATAGCTGCCTTTTTTATAATGACCATGCCTCTACGTTTTGTTGTTTCGTTTTCTAATTAGAATGGAAATGAAATTTAGAAAAAATAGAATATTAAAAAAATATTAAAAAATTACATGGCATAAAACCTATATCTTGGGCATATCTGCCCAAGATATAGGTTTTATGGCATAAACATATTTATTAAATTCTTTTAATTTTTGTATGTAACTCAAGGCTATTTTATTTAGAATATTTATTTTTAAGGAAAAATAGAGATGGGCCGATTTGGGGTTCTGCCGACTAGCAGACTAGCCGACTAGTCGGCAATGCAGATCATTATAATTCCGAGAGATTTGGGTTAATCATGTTTACTCGGCGATTGTTGCTATTTTTGGGTAAGTTTGCACTTCGAAAGCTGTAGCGAAACTTCCAAAAAATGATTGAAATAAAAATAATAGTTGGAAATAAAAATGGAGCTGAGGCATAGTTATGCCATTTTAGATGTTTAGATGATGTATGTAAGCTATGACGTGTTTGTTAACGTTTTCTGACTACCCACCTTCTAAACTGTACTACTAATTAAATAAATATTGGTTGTATTGTATAATTGTTAGTTGACGACTAGTCGGCATAATTTGCCGACTAGTTCGTTGAACTGCCGACTAGTCGGCCCATCTCTAAAACATTGCATTAAAAAATGTTCACTTGCGGCAAAATTGTATTGAATAGTGCATATCTCAAAGTTTGATTAAAACAAGACACTAGTAGTGCATTATTTTACCAGTGCGTTTAGGTTATTTCTGTAATAGAAATGGTCCAAAATTTCATTTCTAAATCATTGCAATTGCTAACAATACGGTCAAAATGAAACTATAATTTGCAACTGGAATTCAATCGAAACTTTATTGACTCAAAAATGTATGGAAACCTGTATTTTCCAAAGAAATTTTGCATCGAAAAATGTCAATTATGCTTTTTGAGAAACGTTAAATATGAATCTGACAAACGTCAAATATGAATCTGACAAACTTCAAATTTGACAAATTGACTGCAATGAAACAAATGCCTAAGTTGTGTTAGATGGAACAATACTGATGCAAAAATACAGCGTATGAGTCACCGATGCCGGTAGACTAATTGGTCAAGTCGTGCTCCCGTTTTGAGTGAGATGCGGGTTCGAATCCAGCCCTGCGTCTATTGTGCGTTGTGTTTTTGCATAAGTATTGTTTCTTTAAAATATTTCTATGACTGCAATTAATTCGAAATGATTTTTTCGGATAATTTTCTTCTAAGAATTAGCCCAACCAGTATTTTTTGAACATTTTTGGCATGTGTTTTTTTTTCTTGTTATTTTTAGAGTCGATAATACCTGTATGTCCGCCCGCATGCGGGCAGGCTCGCTACGGCGGCGCCAGTTCGATCGCTCCGTGCGCGAGCACCATTATTGCCTTGGTTTCTTTGTATGCTGCCTATGTGTTTGCCAGGTGAGGCGAGCTTTTTTTTACTTATTTCGTTTTTAAAATAGTTTTTTTATTTTTTTATAATTGTATGGCATTGTTTTTAGAATAGATTGTTAAATTTATTATTATTTTTGAAGTTTTTTCCTACAATCATAAAAAAAAGGTTTTTCAAAAATTGCCCCCGACAGAACTTGAACCTGGAACCTCGACATTCCGTGTCGCGCGCTTACCTGCTTGTTCTGTCGTAATTAAATTGTTTAATTAATTTTTGAAAAACATTTCTTTAAAAAAATCAAGTTTTTTTGGTTATTTTTTACTATTGTATGTCATTGATTGTATTAGCATGAAAATTATAGATCTTTTACTTATAAACGTCTAGCAGAGCCCCTGGTTTCACCCGCGTAAGTCCCGATCCCGCGGGAATATCAGGTTAAAAACTACTTTTTATCTCCAGCTAGAATATCAGGTTAAAAAGTAGCCTCTTTTTATCTCCAGCTATCTGCATGCCAAGTTCCGTCGCAATCGGTTCTGTAGTTATTGCGTGAAGAAGTAACAAACTTGATTATAAAAATATTATTATTTATAAATGAACTATTTTAATAATTTGGATATTATCGCAATCTAGCCCCAAACTAAGCACTAGACTTGTGCTATGGGTTCTAGACAACGAATATACTACATACATATTATACTCTTTTTTGTAAATACATACATATGATAAATAGAAAACACCCAGACAAGAAACAAATATTTATTTTTAAGCATAAATACTTGCACCCGGCGGGAATCGAACCCGCAACCTTCTGCATTGCACACGCGCCACAGACCGTCTAAATATACCCAAAATATTACTAAATTATTTGTTTATTTTCATTTCAGAATCACCAATACCAGATATTAATTACCCCGGATTGAGGTTAGATCCTTCAGTGTATGGAGCAGCACACACGGACAGACATATCCACGTTTTTATATATATACCCATTTTGACCTTTATTTTCATGTAAAAGTACTCATACGGGTCACGTAAGGTCAATTTTTGATGTAATAATTGACCTTTTGACATAACTGTCAAGTTTTAGACATAACTGTCAAGTTTTTGACATAACTGTCAAGGTATTGACATAACTGTCATGATTCTGACTTATTATGTAGGAATGACGTGACGATTTTAGAATTCAGAATGATTTTGACGATTTTCTCTAATTATTATTAAAAATCTATGTATTATTGTCTTCGATTTTCCCGATACAGATGTGATAGAAATTAAAATGATTATTAACCGGCTTCAAAAATAGGAGGACGTTCTCAATTCTTCAGTCTCAATCTCGTTGTTTCTTATATTTTTAGCATTTAACAGCTTATAAACAGCTTGGTGACAGACACACAGCGAAGTCTCAGTAATAGGGTCCCGTTTTACCTTTGGGGAAGGAACCCTAAAAATGGCAAAATTAATTAAATAATAAAAACGGAAAATTAGTTTAATTTCATATTTTAAAGACGTTTAAAATATTAATAAAACATCTCGAATATCTCAGAATAATAAGACAAAATTGTCAAAATGAAATAGATTTTTTCATGATTTATTGAATATTTTTAATCGAATATTCGTATCTCGTATATATAGACTGACTTTTTAGACATACAGACTGATTTTTTTAACATAGAATCTCAATATAATAAAATGCATTGACAAATAATTATTTTTAACCGACTTCAAAAAAAGGAGGAGGTTCTCAATTCGTTAGTATGTATATTTTTTTTTTGCACATTTTTTTTTTTATTTAGAAATCAAATGGACTTATGACTAAAATGCGTCTAAAATAAGGTTGTGTTTAAAAAGCATTACAAAATAACAACAATGAAATCATTATAATGTATATTTGACATTTTTTACTAAAATAAGTTAAGATATTGGTCAAGTTTTTTACAAAACTTCGAACTGTGACGAAATTTTACAACTTTAAAACATAAATAAACTGAAAATATAATAAAAAAAATAAACAATATTTTGAAATTAAAGACATTTTTCGGTTTGAATCGCGTGGTTTTTATTACTTTTAGCATTGTTACAACGCTCAACGTTTCGAGACCTTTCCAGGTCTCTTCTTCAGGATAGACTAAGATGTGATTTGTCATTCTAATGTATTAAAAAGTTACAGTGAGACTACCGTCTTATTATTAAAAACTATTAAAATGTTATCAAAAACGTTCCTGTCTACGCAGGTTCCAAAATTGCAATGATTATTATTTACTTTATTGTTAATTTTTATTATTAAACTTTATTATTTAATTTTAACTTTATTACTTTTATTTTCTTTATTATTATTTTACTTTATTATTTACATTTTATTTAGCCTATCATTACCAACTATGCACAAATCACCTTTCAACGATTAATTTATCACTACGTGACTTCGCAAACGCGCCCCTTCATGAGAAGAAGTCACAAGAAACTCCTGGGGGTTGTTTTATGGTGACTTATGCTTACATCAAATTTATTCTAATCAAAAGCTAATATAAAATATATATATTAGCTTTTGATTAGAATAAATTTGATCTAATCAAAAGCTAATATATCTTAGTCTATCCTGAAGAAGAGACCTGGAAAGGTCTGGAAACGTTGAGCGTTGTAACAATGCTAAAAGTAATAAAAACCACGCGATTCAAACCGAAAAATGTCTTTAATTTCAATACAACATCGCGAAAACAGAAGAAAAATCTAAACAATATTTTTTTAAATGTCATCGAGTAATTGAGTTTGACAAATAACAACGACAAAAAGTCAGCGATATTACGGAGTTTGACAAATACCAATGACAGAATCAGTGAAGTTATGGAGTTTGACAAATACAAATGACAAAAAGTCGATGAAGTTATGAAGGTTGACAAATAGCAATTGACAAAGTCATCAAAATTACGCAGTTTGACAAATAATAATGACAAAAAAGTCAGAGAAGTAATTGAATTTGACAAATAGCTATATTTGACAAAAAAAAAACAGCAAAGGAACTAAGTTTGACAATGTTTTGACAAAAATGTCCAGTTCTTTTTAATCAATAAGGTGTGTAGTTTTAAGATTAAGTAACATTTTTAGATATAAGTAGTGTTTTGTACCTGTATTTGTGAAATTAAATAAGTATTTGAATTTTGTATTAACTCAATTTTTTTGTCAAACAGTCAAATTTGACCGCCTTGTCCTTCAGAGTCACAAATTCTTTTTTTAACATCATGAATCTCAGTGACAGATTTTTAATAATTTGAGTAGTTATTTTGAGTTTTCTATTAGTGTAATGTCAAAATACAGTATAGGGAATCGGAAATAGGGACTATTTTATCTCACAGAAAAGGTTTTGACCTTAATTTTGGGTAATCTTAAGACCTATTTAAAATTTTAATACCTAATATCTTTTTAAAATGTAAAACAGCTTTTTTCTATATTTAAATTCCACCGTTCCTTCGAATTTGAAAGATAAAACCATATAAAAAAGGGTGTTTTGGTAGTAAAATAATATTAAAAAATAAGCTTGTATCTGTCAAAATTAAAAAAATATTTAATAACACTTTTGACCTGACAACACTCTAATTTCACTAAATAAATCGCATCTGGCAACACCGCTCAGTAAGAAAAAATGGAGTAAATACTAAGTTCAAACGGCAGACTAATTATTATAAGTAAGTGTGTAGTTTTTTATATGTCTATATATTTTTGTACAACCAATTAAAAAATAATGAAATAAACGTAGGTGATTCTTTTAAAACTCTCTTCCTACTTCAAAACATTGAATTCGTAGGTGATTCTTTTAAAACTCTCTTCCTACTTGAATTTTGAAAACAAAAAATCTTTGTTTTCTTGAAGTAGGTATGTTAAAAATTCAGAAAGTAAACTGGTCTAGAAACTATAGGATATGGTCGCATCTATAGGATACGTTTTTAAATCCTAAATCGCGCAATCACATTTCTCGTCATTTTTAAATATTTTTTTAACAATTTTGCACAGCTTTTTATATTAACACTAAGTTTTATTGTATATTTAAGAATTCATTCCGAAATTATAAAATACTTCTTTACGATCCAGAGGTTGCTTGGCAGAGATCGCTTTTAAGCGAGAAGGTTGTCATATACCACGTAGATTTAAGTTGTTTCCTATTTTAACGAAAAATAATATAATCATTCCGAAATTATGAAATACATAAAAAGACTTTGTGTCCATCCAGAGGTTACTTGGCAGAGATCGCTATAAAGCGTTAAGGCTGTCCTGTGCCATCTAGACTTAATTTGTTTGTTATTTTTATACTGTAATTTCTGTAGTGTACGTACACAGCCTAAATGACTAAATATTGCATTTTTCTGTAGCATTTATTCTTGTATTATTTTCTAACTGCGTCCCGCGGTTTCACCCGCGTAAGTCCCGATCCCATGGGAATATCGGGATCAAAAGTAGCCTATGTTACTCAGGGTGAATGTAGCTTTCTAATGGAGAAAGAATTTTTGTAATCGGTCCAGTAGTTTTTGAGTTTACTCATAACAAAGATACAGACACACATACACAAAAATACAAATCTTCCCTCTTTATAATATTAGTATAGATATAGTATAATATTAAAGCTTACTAGTTCGCTTACCTTCAATAAATGGCAGCACAATATAGCTAACTAAAACGAATTAGTTAGTAATTAGTTAGTTAGCTAACTCGTTCAGTACCTTCGATATTCTATTTTTATTTGAGGACAATAACCGCATTGTAAGCCCCAGTTAAAAAAAACAGTGAAAAATGAGATCTCTTATAAAGTTTTTATAAATAAATGTATATTTAGGACTCAGGATTTTTCTTTGTATGTTTTGTATTCTTTGCAAGTTTTTTGTTAAAATAAAATGGTAATAAATAGATTTATAATTTTTATTATAGTTTTATTTTTTATTTTTACCTATTAAGTCTTAACATTTGATCCATGCTGTAGTTTTGATCCAGGCGCTGTAGTGCCCGGGTCATTGTAAGGTGGAGTAGGCTTGCAGAGTTTTACCAAATTTTATATGCGTATTCAGTAGGTATGAGAATCGGCTACTATCTATAATTTATAAGGCAAAACAACGTTTGCCGGGTCAGCTAGTATAATATAATACCACCCCCCAAGCCTAGTCAGCCATGCCCAGGGGAAAGGTCACATACATAACTTTTTTGTAATGAAAATAGACATACATATTAACTGACAGACAAAACTAATGTTGCCAGATTTGAAGCAGAGACGCTTCGCTCGCTCGGTCAATAACATAAATAAAATATAGTTTTTTTTTCTTCTGTTTTCGCGATGTTAGATAGAAATTAAAGACATTGTCAATCCTGAAGAAGGGATCTGTGAAGGTCTCGAAACAAGTTAGGTGGCGAATGGGCCCGTCTTGTTTCCATATCGATTATCTTTTGTTTCCATATCGATTGTCTTTTGTTTCCATATCGATTGTCTTTTGTTTCCATATCGATTGTCTTTTGTTTCCATATCGATTGTCTTTTGTTTCCATATCGATTGTCTTTTGTTTCCATATCGATTGTCTTTTGTTTCCATATCGATTGTCTTTTGTTTCCATATCGATTGTCTTTTGTTTCCATATCGATTGTCTTTTGTTTCCATATCGATTGTCTTTTGTTTCCATATCGATCGTCTTTTGTTTTCGTAACGATCGTCTTTTGTTTTTTTTTATTTACTTTAGATGTGGGCCCAGTCGACGCGCGACGCCACCAAAAATTTGGAGTGGCGACTGGGCCCCGGTCCCAGTTTTGAAGGGGCCCATTCGCCCCACCTAACTCCTCAAAACGTTGAGAAGCGTTGAAACAATGCTAAAAGTAATAAACACCACGCGATTAAAACCTAAAAATGTCTTTAATTTCTATAAATAAAATGTCCAATTATAAATAAGTAACATTTATTTCATCAACAATTTTGGATAAAAACGTGAATAAATAACTTATGTCTAAAAACACGTAATAATACTTAAGTATTAGAAAACCTACATTTATAAAATGCTACAAGAATTGGAAAAAGTACATAACTGGTGGTTTAAAAAGGTATTCTAGCAGATTCTGCTAGCAATTCTGGTTTTGACATAATGTATTAATAATAAATATTGCACGACGTGACACACAGCGCAATCTAGCCCAAAACTAAGCACTAGGCTTGTACTATGGGACTAGACAACGGATATACTACATATTATACTTTTTTTTTGTAAATACATACATAATATGATACATAGAAAACACCCAAACCAGATACAAATATTTATTTTAAGAATAAATACTTGCACCCGGCGGGAATCGAACCCGCAACCTCCTGCATTGCAGTCGGACGTTCCCCCGACGCGCCACTGAGGTCGTCAATATTGTTTGTAAAGTTTCCGTTTCACGGGGCTATGGAGCCCCGGACCTTTAGAAGGCGTGCGTGGGGCCGAAGACAACACGTAGAGGCTCGTTTTAGTTACAATTTAAATCGCAAAGTATGAAATGGACACCAAACCGGCGATTATCCCTGTCCACACTATAAAATGCAGCCAAGGACAACCCCCGGTTGTTATTAATATTATTATTGACGATGTGATTTATTTGAAGATGTATTTTTCCTTGGAAATATTTCTAGAGCTTAAGGAGAAAGTCTACCTACTCTTTTCTCCATACAAACTTTACAAACGTAGTCGACTGTTTCCTCCCTGGATAAAGACTTTATAGCAAATATGATTATGTCATAAAACCTATATCTGCCATGACCATGCACTTCAGTTTTGATTTTTTTCATATTCTATTTTTTCTAATTTTTATTTCTATTTTGATTACGATTAGTAAATGAAAAAAAAATTGCTCTCATATCCAGGGAGGAAACAGTCGACTACGTTTGTATGGTGAACAAGTAGGTAGACTGTCCTCTTAAAAAACAAATAAGGCAAATTGGTTTCAGAATCTGCAGAACTACTTTTTTAAACCCCCAAATTCTTATAAATAACAAACTATACTCTATTTCAAAAACTTAGATCAAAAATGTAAACAAAAATCCCATATATTTGAAAGTGACAGATCTTTATTTACTTTTATTTTTAAATTTACATTTTTGATCTAAGTTTCTGAAATAGAGTATAAGCTTTAAAGAAATGTCGTGGTAGATTTTACATTGACATCCAACACGTAAAATGATGAAATACTGCGGCCGCTCGCTCACGTACAGAGCGAGTGAGTGAAACCGCGGGTAACAGCTAGTTTCTTGAATACACAGAGAAAATACGGTCTCGGAATTTACGTCGCGAAAACCACAGTCATTTACAATGGATGGGCATTCCACACAGCGCCATCTATCCAGCCTAAAAGTAAGCAGATATATGCTTGTAATATGGTGACAAGACAACTTTAGCGCATGTTGTTTTAATACTTTTATATAGGTATGACAAATATTTACTTTAGATTTTTTTTATTGCAAGGTCAAGGTGTGAAGCTCCAAAGATCTGGGTATGTCTGGAATGTCTGGATTACTCAGAACTTCACTGTTTCAAACTTCGATCATATATAAACTATAGATGCACGGTCGCCGCTCTAGAAATGGAGCCGTCAAAACAAGGCAGCCGATATGCCTTGTTTCGCTGTCAGTCGTGCATAAGTGTTTTACAACTTATTGCCCAGTGATTAAGGTTTACATTAAACTGTACTATGTCCGTATAAGTAAGCGTTGAAGTAGTGCCGATTTTTGATTTCGATTTTGTATGGGACCGTGTATCTATAGTTTATATATGATCGAAGGTTTCAAAGGCCTGGCAGTCCTGGCCTGAGATCTAGGACACTAAAGTGCACTAGGAGCACACTAGGCTGGGCACTAGGTGGTGGCGCGGTCGAGCTGAGCTAGCTGATGCGCCAGGCGCTCCTCGCGGGCGCGTCGCCCCTGACCGAGTGCGCGCTTTTCCGCGAACTTCTCCACGAAACTGTCCACTGGGAGGTTCCCTGAAACACAATATTTTATCTCGTTTATTTTATCTAATTACTAGCTGCGCCCCGCGGTTTCACCCGCGTAAGTCCCGATCCCGTGGGAATATCGGGAGTAGCCTATGTTACTCAGGGTGAATGTAGCTTTCTAATGGTAAAAGAATTTTTGAAATCGGTCCAGTAGTTTCGGAGATTACCCCCAATATACATACATACATACATGTTACCAACGTTACCTCTTTATAATATTAGTATAGAAAGATTTTTTTTGGTTTGAATCGGTTAAATACAAATACCACGCGATTCAAACCGACAAAAATGTCTTCAATTTCAATACAGCATCGCGAAAAACAGAAGAAAAATCATTTATTTCATATTTAAACACATGTAGGTGTAAAAAATAAATATTATTAGAAACCGGCCAAGTGCGAGTCGGATTCCCGCACGAAGGGTTCCGTACCACTATCATAATTGGGTACGGAACCCTAAAATGAACACTGGATCAACCAATCCGTGAAAAAATATTTTACCACTGGCGCCAGTCTATCACTCCATCACTAGATAGCGCTAGTGGTAAAAACATATTGCGGTATCGTTGCGTTTTTATGTCAAAATCACGTTTGTTAAATGGCACCCCCCTTAAAAAAATTGGCAAAAGAAATACATCTTCTGTTAAAATTTGAACTGTCTAGCTATCACAGACAGACAGCAAAGTCTCAGTAATAGTGTCCCGTTTTTACAGTTTGGATACGGAACCCTAAAAATAAATGGGTGTGTAAATAAATCTATACTAATATTATAAAGAGGTAACGTTGGTAACATGTATGTATGTATGTATATTGGGGGTAATCTCCGAAACTACTGGACCGATTTCAAAAATTCTTTCACCATTAGAAAGCTACATTCACCCTGAGTAACATAGGCTACTTTTGATCCCGATATTTCCACGGGATCGGGACTTACGCGGGTGAATCACCAATAAAAAGCTACATTATTGAGAAGTAACCTAAGCTAGTTTTGATCTCGATATTCCCTCGGGATCACGGAAGCAGTACCTAATAGAAACTGTTCAGCGATGAGCTCAGCATCCTCGTCTGCCTTCAGCGCGGCTTGCTTCAGACACTCCCTGATGCGGTGAGGGTCGTACATCTCCGCTAGCTTCTGGTGACGTCGGTGCAGCTCCTGGGGACAACGTTTACGTCAGTTAGTTAAGTTTTGCTGGGACTTTTCCCCACTTAGCCTCACAATTGGGCCATTGTGAGAGAGGTCTGCAACTGGGAACATGACTCTGATGATGATGTTGACTATCGATACTAATGAAATTTTATACGGAAATTACTAACGATAGTTTTGAATAGTACCGGATTTTACAATTGATACTATCAAAAGTGCATTCGATATTTACTTATTTCTCATTTGTATACATATCAGTTACTAAAAATTAGTCAACTAAAAATTATGCAATAACATTTATTCAATGAGTAGTTATTTAAATCAGTAAAACCAGGGTCCCTAAAATGTTTCAACTATGATTCAGCTCTATTCTATTTTTTTCGAAGATGGTTCAACCATTTTTGGGAAGTTGGCAAGGTTTCGTCAAAGCTTTTGAAGTGTGAAATCTTTTATTGCCGAGTGGTCATTTGGGAGATATTTATCTCCAAATTATGACGATCTCCATTACCTACTAGTCGGGAATTTTAAAACAGACTAGTCTGTTAGTCTGTGGAGCGGTGTTGGTCTAGTGGTAGATACCGCGACTTTCATTCCGAAGGTCGTGGTTTCGAATCCAGGCCGACCGCGCACCAATGTCTTTTTCTTTAAGAAAAATGTAAGTGCGCTATTAACATCGCTCTTACGGTGAAGGAAAACATCGTGAGGAAACCAACATGTCCTAGGATAAACCACGGTCCGAAGGCATGGCATATTCGCCAATGCGGGGTAGGCTCCCGTGGCGTCTTAAGCCCTCTAAGAAATCACGTACAATGGCCCAATTGTGAGGCTAAGTGCGGAAAAGGCTCAGCGAAACTAACTAACTAGTCTGTTAGTCTGCTAGTCAGCAAAAGTCATAGTTATAATCTCTAGTAACCATCCAACATCTTTATGATAAACATGATTAGATTAAGTTCTGCTTTCTGCACTTGATGGGTACACCAGCAAGTGAGACATTGTTTATTCCCTTTGTAGACCACAGGAAAGTGGACATTTTCTGGGTCGTTATAACCCCATCGGGTCCAGATCGGGTCAGGTTAGACTTACAACAGCCTTACCTCATAATTCATCTTCATTTGCACTATAGTGGAGATACGATCGATGACCTCAGTCTTCATGTTCACCAAACTTTGTTGTTTCACCAGGTTGTCCTGGGCTATGGTCTCGATGTTCGATATCAGTTCCTCCGTTTCTAAATCCAGTTCTATGAGTTGTGGTGTTCTTTCTAGGAGTTTGTCCTGAAAATAAGTAAGATATATATGCAGACTAACGGATCACCCCAACAAAATGGCAAAGGAATTACTAACTAATGAAGATATATAACAGTGAAGAAATATAAAATACAGTTCAACAGACTTATAGTGTGACTGGCCTACAAATGAATAAAAGATGGACATAGCCTCAACGTTTATCCAACTAATATTATAAACGTTAAAGATTGGAAGAATGTCCATAAGTTTTGATCCTGTGGGAATTTCGAATATTCCTGCGGGAATATAAAATGTTTTAAATAAAAAAAAATTGAGTTTCACTTCTAAGTATGGGGAACCGTAAAAATGTATTGTTTTATTTTTATTTCTATTTGAATATCTTAATGCGGTTCACAGAGTACATCTACTTACCAGGTTTCAACAGTATAGTTCTTATAGTTTCGGAAAAAAGTGGCTGTGACATACGGATGGACAGACATGACGAATCTATAAGGGTTCCGTTTTTTGCCATTTTGGTACGGAACCCTAAAATTTTCCACCAAAGCAGGGCTTTCCGAGAGGACATACGTGACCGTCAAATACATACTAATATTAGTATAGATTTAAATAAAACAACTTACTTGTAAATCACAGTTCTCCAGAATCTCCTGCAACTCATCAATAGTCAACTCACTAAGCTCGGGAAACATCAATGATTGCGAACTGTAATTCCTCTGAGGGCTTGTTTCTGCTGACTGGGACTCCTCCGTGTTAGCACTGGGGACGTATTTCTGGAACTCTCTGATGATAGCTTGCACTACACGCCCTAAATCCGAATGTAATGTGAAGTTAAGCAACCCGGGAGCTCCAACAACTTGGTTTGAGTTTTCAGCAACCCAGCTGTGTGATATTGGAGGGTTTACGTATATACAAGGCTTTTCGTTAGGAAAATCCGGCCCTAAAACTATGTTGAGAGACATATTTTTCCCGTTAACATGGAATTCCACGCGGTAATCTGAATTTTCTTGTACTTCGACAACGTGATCGTTGAAGACTTTTAGCGTGTCTATTTGCCGTTTTCTCATGTCTTGTTCTGTGTAGTACTGTCGGGGAAGCATTATTGGGTCTGCAATATACTGGAAAGTAGAGAAAATTTGGTTGTATTAGGTAAATTACTCGGGTAAATTCGAGGCATCGAAATAATTAGCTAGAAATATGTGTTTTGGTTGTGTTTTAGCTTACAATTCAGTATAACTTTTCGAAAAGCTTGCGTAGTAGGTAGGTAAGTATTTCCAAAAGAATTGTGTTGGGTTTTTATTAAAGTAATATCATTTAAAAACAGAAACTCGAAATAATGTACGATACGAAAATCGATAATATTGTCTTCTGTATTAATCAGTTTGTTCCACTTGTGACATTTAACTATTTAATTATGACATTTTATAATCCAATCAAAACTGACGAGATTTTATTATTTTTTATTTCAGAGCCCAGTGATTGGTCGTTAAGATTTTGTATGAAATTGAGTGTAATGGAAAACAATACAATTTTTTCAAGACAGTTGTGTCAAATGTCACACAGTAGTATTTTACTAGTAACATCTAACGGTTACAAGTGTAAACTTTTACTAGTGACATCTATCGGTCCCATGTATCAACATTTACTAACGACATCTAGTAGTGAAAATACGTAAACTTTTACCAGTGACATCTAACGGCCATACGTGTAAACTTTTACTAGTGACATCTAACAGCCATGAGTGTAAACTTCTAGCGACATCTAGTAGTAAACTTTAGACTTTATCCTGACAATCAAACTTTGACAGTTGCAAAGCTGCATGATTGATGCTATGCAGACAATCTAATCTATCCCCTTGAAATTCTACATGGAAATATAAAAAATGTAAGCGAGTAAAAAAAATGAAAAAAAGCTCGGAGGACATTTTATGGGTACCTAACTTATTTTATACCATTCCCACTCGTAAAAGCTTATTTTATTCACGCTAAACAGTGAATAAAAAAAAAACGGGGCAAGTGCGCCACTCGCGCATTAAGGGTTCCGTACCACTATCACAATTGGATACGGAACCCTAAAATGGTTTACAACAACCAATTTTTAAATTTTATAGGAAAATATGAAATATTTATCTTCGATTCTTACTCCCATCAAACGACCGAATCACTCGAAAAAAAAAAACCTTGGCACAAAGAAAATCTGAAACATAAAAGAAACTCTTTGGTAAGTGAAGGCAGACTGGTATATTTGACAGATAGGGCAGCCATTTTGAATTCCATGACCAACTCCTGTCCCTGTTCCTGTCCCGCGACTCCTTGTTATTTCTGAAACACGTTTGTTGTATGGGAGCCCCTTTTAAATAATTGTTTTATTTTGTTTTTAGTATTTGTTGTTGTAGCGGCAACCGAAATACATCTTCTGTGAAAATTTCAACCTTCTAGCTATTACGGTTCATGAGATACAGCCTGGTGACAGACGGACAGACGGACAGACGGACAGACGGACGGACGGACGGACGGACGGACGGACGGACAGACAGACAGACAGACAGACAGCGAAGTCTCAGTAATAGGGTCCCGTTTTTACCTTTAGGTACGGAACCCTAAAAAGACTTTTAGTCACGCTGTTTGAATTTTGAATTTAGAACACAATTTACTCGTCGTCCATATAACTAAATGCATATACAACCTCCTTGCGTGAAAAAAAACTTGATACAAACTCCTTGCGCTAAGAATACTCGACATACAAATTCTTTTTAGGGTTCCGTACCCAAAGGATAAAAACGGAACACTTTTACTGATATTTTGCCGTCTGTCTGTCCGTCTGTCACCAGGCTTTATCTCATAAACTGTGATGGCTAAACAGTTGAAATTTTCACAGTAGATGTATTTCTTTAGCCGCTATAACAACAAATAGATAAAAAAACTTTTATGTGATTTTGACATAAAAACGCAACAATACCGTGATGTATTTTCACCCCTAGCACTTTTTACTATCTAGTGATGAATTGAGACTGGCGCCAGTGGTAAACAAATTTTAACGTTCGCGTTGCGTTCACGGATTGGTTGCCGAAATTTGTGGTAGTGGTACGGAACCTTCGTACGCGACGCGAGTCCGACTCGCACTTGACCGGTTTTTTTCCTCGTAGTCATGGTATAAAGTATAGTATGCAACTCTTGAATAAAGTACGGATTTACATTGAGGACCATGAACCACTGGCGTCGCTCAGGATTCTAACACTTGAATCACTCGCTACGCTCGTGATTCAATCATCATGAATCACTCCCTACGGTCGTGATTCAGTCGTTAGAATCCTTCACTTGCTCGTGATTCATCTACGGCCCTCGCACTAAATCCGTCTTTTATTCACTAGTTGCATAATATACTATTATACCATTCCCACTCTTAAAAGCTTATTTTATTCACGCTAAACAGTGAATAAAAAGGACTTTTACTCACGCTGTTTGAATTTTGAATTTAGAACACAATTTGCTCGTCGTCCATCTAACTAAATGCATATACAACCTCCTTGCGTGAAAAAAAACTTGATACAAACTCCTTGCGCTAAAAATACTCGACATACAAATTCTTTTTAGGGTTCCGTACCCAAAGGATAAAAACGGAACACTTTTACTGATACTTTGCCGTCCGTCTGTCACCAGGCTTTATCTCATAAACTGTGATAGCTAGACAGTTGAAATTTTCACAGTAGATGTATTTCTTTAGCCGCTATAACAACAAATTGATAAAAAAACTTTTATGTGAGTTTGACATACCGCGATGTATTTTCACCCCTAGCACTTTTTACTATCTAGTGATGAATTGAGACTGGCGCCAGTGGTAAAATAAATTTTAACGTTCGCGTTGCGTTCACGGATTGGTTGCCGCTCCAGTGTTCATTTCAGGGTTCCGAAATTTGTGATAGTGACGCGAGTCCGACTCGCACTTGACCGTTTTTTTTTCCTCGTAGTCATGGTATAAAGTATAGTATGCAACTCTTGAATAAAGTACTTATTCAGATTGAGGGCCATGAACCACTGGCGTCGCTCAGGATTCTAACACTTGAATCACTCGCTACGCTCGTGATTCAATCATCATGAATCACTCCCTGCGGTCGTGATTCAGTCGTTAGAATCCTTCACTTGCTCGTGATTCATCTACGGCCCTCGCACTAAATCCGTCTTTTATTCACTAGTTGTATAATATACTATTATACCATTCCCACTCTTAAACGCTTATTTTATTCACGCAAAACAGTGAATAAAAAGGCCTTTTACTCACGCTGTTTGAATTTTGAATTTAGAACACAATTTACTCGTCGTCCAACTAACTAAATGCATATACAACCTCCTTGCGTGAAAAAAAACTTGATACAAACTCCTTGCGCTAAGAATATTCGACATACAAATTCTTTTTAGGGTTCCGTACCCAAAGGATAAAAACGAAACACTTTTACTGAGACTTCGCTGTCTGTCTGTCCGTCTGTCACCAGGCTATATCTCATAAACTGTGATAGCTAGACAGGTGAAATTTTCACAGTAGATGTATTTATTTAGCCGCTATAACAACAAATAGATGAAAAAAAAACATTTAAGGACCATTCAACAAACGTGATTTTGACATAAAATCTATACTTACCGCGATGTATTTTTTTTACCACTAGCACTTTTTCCCATCTAGTAATGAATTAAGACTGGCGCCAGTGGTAAAATAAATTTTAACATTCGCGTTGCGTTCACGGATTGGTTGCCGGTCCAGTTTTCATTTCAGGGTTCTGTACCCAATTGTGATAGTGGTCCGGAAACCTTCGTATGCGACGCGAGTCCGACTCGCACTTGACCGGTTTTTTTACTCGTAGTCATGGTATAAAGTATAGTACCGTAAAACGAGGTGAAATTGATTAATTTTGAAATTAAATTGAGCGCCATTCATAGATTTTTGACCTTAAAAATAAAATAAAAATAGTCAAGCGGTGGACAAACTACGTACTACCACTATCAATAAAAAAATAAATATTATCTTGATTAGTTTTCGAGAAAAAAAAAAGAAAACCTCGCTATCAAAATTATATTACATTTGGGGTTACTTTGAGACCACATGTTTTTTGTATTTATATTGAAAGACACAATGACTAGTAACACAAATCTGCAAAAAAATAATAATTGAGACTAATAGTTTTGAAATTATAACTGTTTTTATATTTTTGGGGTTACTTTGATACAAAGGGTAACATTGATAGGTCTAACTGCTGACTGCTATCCGATACCAAATATTATAAAACATGTTTGATTTGTTCATAACTTCTAAAATGAAACAAAATAATTTATAATTTTATTTTTAATTAACAAATAAATGCAAAAAGTCAACTTTAATCAGTTTCACTTATGTAGTTCTTGATTAGTCAATCAATTTAATAATAAATTAGTCAAAATATTATGGGGCGAGACTGATAAGATACATTATTCAAGGCTAGGTTTTCGGCACGAGTTAGGGCGAGATTGATACCTAGCTATTAATGTCACCTCTTATACCCTATCAATGTACCCTCGGTTTAGAATGACAGTAATTCACATCATAATGGCGACCGAATCCAAATTGTGAAAATATGTCTAGATTCACAAAAAAATATATATTTAATGTGACCTTTCACTATTATCGACATGTAAATACTTACAGCTGCAGGTTCAAAGTTTTGCACGTCGATTTTTTTGGCTATTTATTCACTAATCTTTGAAAAATTAATTTACGTACTTGCACGCTGTGTGAACTTCGCTTCAGTTTGGGGAAATGTGCTCACAATATCAGTTTTGGCAACACGTAAAAAAAATAAAAAATTGCGTTCCGTTTATCGGAGTAATAGATGGAATTATATAAATTTCAAGTTATCATTATAGTCGCCCCGACTGTCAAAGACACCTCGTTTTACGGTATGCAACTCTTGAATAAAGTACGGATTTACATTGAGGGCCATGAATAACTGGCTTCGCTCAGGATTCTAACACTTGAATCACTCGCTACGCTCGTGATTCATCTGTGGCCCTCCCTTTAAATCCGTCTTTTATTCACTAGTTGCATAATATACTATTATTATTAGACCTACCTACCATTGATTATAATATTATTCTCTTTGATTATACTATAGCCCAAGTACTACCTAGGTAGTTTTCATCCGTAGATTTCTCAATAGTTCTATCTAACTAATCCCGTGGTTGTCTTTGGCTACATTTTATAGTGTAGACAGGGCTAGACTAGACAGGGATAATCACCGGTTTGGGGGCGTCCATAAATTACGTGAGGTATTTTTTGAAATTTTCTGTCTCTCCCTCCCCCCTGGAGAGATGTCGTGAGATTTTATTCAACCCCCTCCCCCATCCTCCAATCTCACGTGAGATTTTTCAAAATGTGGGTTTCTTACGCAAACGCGTTGGATTGTTATTGTAAAACGAAAAAAAAAATGCTTCGTGTCAACTGTAGAGTGTGTTCAGTTACTGGAGCAGTAAAATACAGCTCCGGTAGCAGAATTGTTTTTTTCAGTGTGTACAATCTGGATTAAATGGACCAAAATAGTATATTTTTTTTTCTTTCAATCAGAAAAATAATTGGGTGATATTTGCTGAGACCCTCCCTCTTACCAACGTAAGATTAGATGAGATTTGACTCGACCCCCTCCCCTCTTAAACATCACACGTAATTTATGGACGCCCCCTTTGGTGTCCACTTCATAGGTGCCTCTAAAAACCTAGGTACGTGTTGTCTTCGGCTCCATTAGCCCCGTGATACGGGATAGGTAAGTATTATAAAATGAATAAGTACAACAAAAAGTGAAAACCAAAATTTCATGTCAGTAAGATTGAAATATCATAGTCAATATCTAATTATTAGTTTTTTAGCAAAAAACCTAGGATTTTCGCAAAAAAAAGGGCCCTGATTCCCTATAATGTTATCAAATTATCCTACGACATTATATTACCTACTAGCTGTCCCGACAGACGTTGTCCTGTCGTTTAGTATAAAAAAATAAAATTCATCAAAATCGGTTTAGCATTTTTTCTTTCATAAGAACCTTCTCCTGACAATAGCGCTCACAACAAAAAAAGAATTATCGAAATATGTGTAAAAGTTTAAGTGTGATGCCGTGACCAAGGGAAATAGGGATTGATTTTTATACAGGGTGTCCCAGAAACGAGTGTCAAGCGAAAGTCCAGAGGTAGAGGACCTTAAGGGGTACCCGAATCACCCCCATGTATGTTCCGCGATTTTTCGTAGTTTAGGAGTTATGGCCTTTTTTCTCATTTTTCCACTAAAATGCGACCACTGAGACCTATTTACACATACTAACTTCAATAATTGAGATAATTGGCTGATTTCTTTTCACATGTGGAGCTCAATAATAGGGTCATGTTACCTGTTCCAAAAAAAAGGCGTAACACTAACCAAACTGTTACAAATTAAAAAAGTATTTCATAAAGAGAGTGTTGACAAAACGCTATAAACACTTTAAAGAGCAATTAAAAGAAAAACTCGCCTATTATTTTTTTTCCAAACTAACTTCAAAAACTTCCTTACTTCATTAGCTATCTACCCTATTATTGTTATTGGTCTATCATTAGAGGATCATAGCAAAAAAAATATTTAAAAATTTTTTGGTCGAAAATTCTCTCACTCATCCCTATTACTAAGACTTCGCTGTCTGACCGTCTGTCACGGGCTGTATCTCATAAACCGTGATAGCTAGACAGTTGAAATTTTTACAGAGGATGTATTACTGTAGCCGCAAATATTTAAGGGAGCTCCCATACAACTAACGTGATTTTTGACATAAAAACGCAACGACACCACGATGTTTTTACCACTAGCGCCATCTAGTGATGGTTTTTGTCTTCCGCAAAAAAACTTCCGCACAAATCTTAATTAAGAGATGTACAAATAAATGTATTAAATAAAATAAGAACACATATGTTTTTATGTTATTAGATTAGGCCGGGAGTTTCCCTTCAGGTTTAAGTAAGAAGAGTGAGAGAATTTTCGACCAAAGAATTTTTAAATAAAATTTTTGCCATGATCCTCTAATGATAGACCAATAAAAATAATAGGGTAGATAGCTAATGAAGTAAGGAAGTTTTTGAAGTTAGTTTGAAAAAAATAATAATAGGCGATTTTTTCTTTTAATTGCTCTTTAAAGTGTTACTAGCGTTTTGTCTATGCTCTCTTTATGAAATATTTTTTTTATTTGTAACAGTTTGGTTAGTGTTACGCCTTTTTTTTGTAACAGGTAACATGCCCCTATTATTCAGCTCCACATTTGAAAAGAAATCAGCCAATTATCTCAATTATTGAAGTTAGTATGAGTAAATAGGTCTCAGTGGTCGCATTTTAGTGGAAAAATGAGAAAAAAGGCCATAACTTCTGAACTACGAAAAATCGCGGAACATACATGGGGGAGATTCGGGTACCCCTTAAGGTCCTCTACCTCTGGACTTTCGCTTGACACTCGTTTCTGGGACACCCTGTATAATAGATAGAAGATAGATTTGATTGGCTTCAGTCGTTGTCACGGGCCGACGATGGTGACTCGTCCGTTTTCGAATGGTTCAAAAGCACTATTTTTTGAGGGTTCCGTACCCGAAGGATAAAAACGGGAGCCTTTACTAAGACTCCACTGTCCGCGTCATCTGGCTGCATCTGACTATTCTGGCTATTTCAGAAACTTAGATAGTACCTAAATGTAAACAAAAAACAATACATTTTAAAGGAAAAAATAAATAAAGAGATGTCACATTGAAATAAACATTTTTGATATGAGGTTCTGAAATAGGATATTTATGCAGTTAAAATGTTCACAGATTATGTATACCTTTTGCCTGCCGCTGTATCAACAACTATCAATCACCTTTACCTAGGTACCTAGGTAGGTACTAAAATGAATATTTTTAAGAGGGACTCACATACAACCAACAGTTTTTTTGCGATAAATAGATAACAGAAATTAAATACATTTTACGGTTTCAATCGCGTGGTGTTTATTACTTTAAAATTCCTAAAGAAGGGACCTGGAAAGGTCTGAAAAAGTTGAGCGTTGAAAGAATGCTAAAAGTAATAAATACCACGCGATTAAAACCGAAAAATGTCTTTAATTGAAATACAACAACGTCGCGAAAATAGAAGAAAAATTGAAAATAGTACGGAGCCCTTCGTGCGCGGAACTCAACTCGCACTTGGCCGGTTCCAAATTCATCACGTGTATTAAATAAAATTAATAAATCTCATGTCAAGCTTCTCGTACATGTCGAATTGTCGATGACGTCAATACATTGTACTTTTAAAGGTATCAACGTGGAATAAATTATTCAGTAAGTTATAAATAATAAATAATATTATTGGTAGGTACATTAGTTTGGTTAAAAATAAATGGTTTAGTTGCAAAATTAAAAAAATATAACCTATTTTAAAATTATTAGTTTTAAGAGGACAGTCTACCTACTCTTTCTTCATACAAACGTAGTCGACTCTTCGATTGAGGAGTTCTCTGATGATAAGGTGATTCCAAGTGCTTTATCAATCCCTAACCAGTAGCACAAGGTCTGATTCTACTGGTAAAAGTCCAAAAGTAAGTAATTTACTACTTTCTAAGGAACTATTCTGCTCATCAAGCACTCCAAAGATCCTCGTCCGATCCATATAATTTTTCTATGGAGCTACCTTGGGACTTCTACCTTCCGAATAAAAAAATAATCATCAAAATCGGTTCATAAATGACCAATAGAATTTGTTTCTCAAATTTCCTTGGATTTTGACTTATAACTTTTTATTGTTAGCTCTACGACTAAAAGTTACTTAACAAAAGTTGTAGATAATCTAATTTGCAATACAAAATGTTAATTATTTTTTTGTGAGACCTATAGTTCGTCAAATAAACCATAAAAACCATTTGAACCCATTTTTCCAAGATGGCGGCCGTGGGACAAGAGCCACAACCCCATAAACTATTATTTAACTTTAAACTATCCACCCCTTGATATCCAAAAAATAAAATTGCGTCCTCTGACAAATGCACACTCAAATGAAACTTTTCATCATCATCATCCGAGCGTTGTTCCCGGTTGCATCTCTCTCGAGAGCCCGGGGTCCGCTTTCCTACTTTTACGTCTCCACTTCGCACGATCTTCGGCGTCCCGCGTAGTGTGGCCATTTGCACGCAGATCCGATGTTACAACGTCAAGCCAGCACTTCTTGGGTCTTCCCAATCTGCCGCGGCCGGGCGGAGGCGCCATAGCAAGACATTTGTTTCCCACGTAACTAGCCGGTTTTCGTAGAACGTGGCCGTACCACCGTAAGCGGCATTCTTGCAGTTTGTCTGCAATGTCTCTGACATGAAGGCTGCCCCTGATGCGGGAGTTTCTGACGCGGTCTTTCCGCGTCACTCCACACATCCAGCGCAGCATCTTCATCTCCGTGACACGCAGCTCCTGCTAATGTCGCTCAAGCAATGGCCACGCCTCACTACCATACAAAAGGACAGGTCTAATGATCGTTTTATAGACCTGTCACTTCACTTTAACCGGCATTTTCGGGTCACAGATGACACCAGTTACCTCTCGCCACTTGGCCCAAGCTGCCGAAATGCGGGACTTGACGTCACAATCGATGTCGCCGGACTCGTGAAGCACAGATCCCAAGTACTTAAACTGGTCTGTCCGCTCGACCATGTGACCGTCTACGCAGACAGGTGTGGGATCTGTGGTATTGCTAGCCAAGTATTTGGTCTTCGCTACGTTGAGTTGCAAACCGCCGTTCTCAAGTGACTCTTTCCACGCATTTACACGCCTTCCAAGCCGTCCCTTATCCGAGTCCGCTAGCGCAATATCATCAGCATACATGAGCATCCACGGGGGCTGCTCGTGTGCGTCTCGGATGACTACGGACAGTGCGTCCAGTATTACGCTAAACAGAAACGGACTTAGGACGGATCCTTGGTGGACTCCGACTGTAATGGGGAAAGATTTAGTGTCACCAACAGCAGTTCGCACCACTGAATCGGAATTTCGGTACATGTCCCTGATGGTTTCAATATAAGTTTCTGGCACCCCTTTGGACCGCAGCGCCCACCAGATCATCACGCGAGGAACACAGTCGAAGGCCTTCTGCAAGTCTAGGAACAGAAAATGCAGAGGCGTATTCTTCGTTCTGTATTTCTCCATAACGATCCTTAGGGCGAAAACAGGGTCCATGGTACCATGACCGGGGCGGAAACCATACTGGCACACAAATGTAACTTTTCAATGTACTAAAAAAATTTCATGTGCTACCTTGAATTAAGGGAGATTTGTATATGAAAAATGAATGAACGAATCTTCCTGTATTCAAGGTTTAGGGTATAGCACATTCAAGATATTAAAGCAAGACTTTTATGTTTTGCTACCAACATAACGGCATAGGAATTTAAAGATGAAACGCACTATACAAAAGAAGTTGCGTAGTAACAAACGGTAAATATAAATTTAATTCGTCCGATCATTGTTCCGTTTTTCAAAAGCTCAGGCTCATGTTGGAAAAACGGCAATCCCTATACATCGAGAAAAAAAAGTAGGAGATAATGTACTACGATAAGAAACTGACAAAAAAACCCTCTTTGAGTAGGTATGTGGTAAAAACCCCCGACTTAATAAATGTTCCAAGTTAAAACAAAACTAAACTTTAAAAAGGCAAAAATAATAAGCCGAAAACAAATTTCATGTCTCTGAGTAGGTATGTGGTAGGTACCTTACGGTCCCGCGTCGGGGGACTCGGGAACGTTAGATACTATAAGCACGGGTCAGGTACCATCAACTTCTATGACACATTCCCGCGGCCCCCGACGCGGGACCGTAAGGTACCTACCACATACCTACTCAGAGACATGAAATTTGTTTTCGGCTTATTATTTTTGCCTTTTTAAAGTTTAGTTTTGTTTTAACTTGTTGTGCCAAGCGACTGCTTGAGAATTTCAACGATGTTGACCTCTAAGCTATGGCGAGTCGTGCGAATGCCCGACTGCAATGCAGAAGGTTGCGTGTTCGATTTCCGCTGGGTGCACGTATTTATGCTTAGATATAATAAATATATAAGCTTAAATATGCATTTTAAACAAATAAATATATCTTTCTGGTCTGTTTGTCTTCCTATTTATAATATGTATGAACTGACAAATATAATGGACTCGCCCGTTTGCATTGGGACGAGCCTACTTTATTCAAGTATACCCACACCCATGAGTGTATTTGTCTTGCAGAGAAATCGGCAGTGATAAAGGTGTTTTAGTGCAGCATAACTTTATTTAACAAAATTAAATAGTCAAAATGGTTTTTGTGTGTCTGTGTGCTGTGCTGGTTTGCGTGTTGGATTCCGGTTTTTGTCTCGTATTGCTACGTACCCGTGCTACATACCCAGGTACCTTTTCTTATTAGTACTAATTATTCAATTTCTCTATACTTAGCTTATTGAATAGTCAAAATAATTCAGCACTAGGAAAAGTGATTAGTGATTACATAGGCTTAATCGACAACTATACACAGTATTTATTATCTATCGTACTTCGTCAAAACCTAAAACTACAGAACCGATTGTGATGCATAGTTGATAACATTTTTATCTTTTACCTAGGCTTGTGTTGTTACTAAGGTAATGTTATGTGGTTATTAAGTGATGTTGATGGTACCTTTTTACTTCTACTAATCTCAATAATCATCACAAAAATAACAACAATTATATTAACATACCTACCTCTGCATAACATATGTGTGCCTGCCTACCTTTGTCTGTTTAAGTTGCAATTCTTGGACTGAGTAATTTAATTTATTTCTTTTACTTTAACAAATTGTTTCCATGTTTTGTTTTGTTCCATCATACATTGTTATAATTTACATATACCTAAGTACCTATCAATTTATTGTTTTTCGGAACATATACATATCTGCTTCTCTTGGGATGAGCGTTAAAGACAGCGTCACAGTTTATAACTAAGGCTGATCTTTAACGATTATACTACACTTGTATTTTAATTTTACGTTCTGAAAAAATATTTTTGTTTTTTTTTTTGTTTTTTTTGTTTTTTTTTATAAGTATTAGGTACCTATATCCGTTGTCTAGTCACCGTAACACAAGCTTAGTAGCTTACCACGGGATTAGATGGCGCTGTGCGATGTTCACATAATGTCCAGTAGGTATAAGTACGTCCATTATCCCGATCGGGCCAATTTCATGCAAATTTCTTGATACTGGCAAGATGTACGGACGTACATAGATATTTGAAATATTCTCTAGAACTTGAAATATTATACAAAAACTTGACTGGCTGTTCCAAATTGGCTATATCGGTCTCAGACCGAAATATATTTAAAAAAAAGTACCTACCTACTTCAAAGCACAGAATTCGAGATAATAACAAAGTCTTACGGCTTACGGCCGAATACAGAAACGCAACTCAAAATTTGAGTTCTACATTAAACAAATTCAAAAAATCCCATATACTATTTTTATATTTAGAAGCTGCTCAATTATTTAAGTACCTACGCCTCAAATTTAAAGTGTTGTTTGTGTATTCGGCTGTTAGATACCAAAAATATGCATTTTGAAAAATTAGCATGTTTCCAAGTAGGTAGTAGGTACCTACTTATAGGTAAATAACTGACTCATGTTCCTACCAATAATAATTTGTATATTGATCATTTAAGTAAACAGGTTACTTAAGTGTTTGTATGATGTGATGTTAAAACACTGTAAGACGCGAAATTATACATTTTAGGGTTCCGTTCCGTATCTACTCGTAGGATAAAAAACGGGACTCGATGATTCAATGAATTCAATTAGTTGCTAGTTGTAGTGGGAGCGGATCGTCATACATAAATTTTTAACTCCTATCATCGGAGGTCCGAAAATGTTTCACATACCATTAAAATCATAATGATCATTCTTCAAAAAAAATTTAAAAACTAAATATTAAAATATATAATCATTGAAATTCATAATAACACTATTCATACACTTCATTTTTACTAATATTTGTTTTAATAAATTAGTTTATCATAATGATCGAAACTCATAATCATTCCAATACATAACTTTGATATTCATACATGTGTATAAATTTCTTAATCATAAGTGTTTTATGCATAATTATTGAAAATCATAATATCTTTATTCATACATTTGTTTCACCTACTATTGTCATCTTACTTGAATTTTGAAATAAAATATACGGAACACACCGACTCGGATAGGTTAGGTTAATATAAGAACATGATTACGCGCAGCGCTTTGGCGAGCGAGCGTAGCGAGCGTGTCGCGGCAGCGGTCGCCAAAGCGCCTATTTACTATAAATAAAAAAAACCTGATATATCTTAATCATAAGTGTTTTTATTACAACATTATTAACTAAAGAGTAATTTCTAAGAAGAAATATAATAATAGAATAGAAAATATAATTACATTTTGAGTTAACTCCGTTTTACAAAGAAGATCGCTAGAACACAAGTCAAAAACCATCTATAATTTCACAAAGAGTTTGATAATGAGGTAGTTCATAAAAAGTTTTGTTAAAGTTGCCGTTATTAATACAAAAATTATGATAAATAATAATAAATATCTGTTATAAAGTAAGCAATTCTGAACAACGATATTATGAGTTGAAATATGTTCTTAGTAACAATATTATTAACTAAAGCAATATGATCATTAAATGTAATGAAGAAAAAAACTATGATTTTAAACTGTTCTTGGTAGTAACAGTATTAATAAAAAAAATATGATCATTAACTATTATGAGCTCCGATGGTAGTAATAAAAATGTCTGAATAAAAAAAGTATGATAAATAAAATTATGAAGAGTGATTATTATGAACACAAATCGGTAGTAAGACAAAGAATATGACTTAAAATTTTATGTGAGCCAATATGGACCCAGTTGTAGTTTGGGGGCTAGTTAGAGATGGCGTCCTGCGCTTTAAGAACGTGGCGACTGTTACCATTTCCATACAAACTTAATACCAAAATAAATTATGAAAAATTTAGTTTTCTACCTTAATATCGATATTATTTGGATTAAGATTTTACTTTTAAAGGGTCCCCACCGCAAGGTTTTTCAAAATATTCATTCACATTCAAATAAAACGGAGAAACATTTTTTTCATTGAAAAATGTTGTGGTGGTGGGCGGTGGGGACCCTTGAACTTTTCGTCGTTCCCTTGCCACAGCTTTACCATAGCTCCTGACTTGAAACTATGAGCCCGATCGGGCTAATTTCATACAAAATACTTGATACTGGCAAGATGTACAAAATGTACGACGCCAAAACTATAATAAGAAGAATAAAAAAATATATAGGTATTATGTCATCGTCAATCCGATATTACCTATATGTTTAACCGACTTCAAAAAAAGGAGGAGGTTCTCATTTTACACATGACAGATAAGCGTTTGACCACTATCTCACCTGATGATAACCGATGAAATGGTCTAAGATATAGCACGCTCGTTTAGAAGAAGTAAGACGGCAGTGGAACAAGATCCGACTCGTCTTCCTTAGTGGCTGCATCGGCCAACGTATCGGAACACGGACGAGTCAGTGTTGCAATTTAATTTGATAATTTGCACCTCAAATCAATATAATAGATCAATCAATATACAGATACAGTGGCCTGCAAATTAGTTGATAAAAATGGCGGATGCGCAGGAGTAGATTTTTCATAGAAGTCGCATGTAAAATGTACTGCGCGACCTTTCCCCTTCCACGTTCAAAATTTCCAACTTATTTCCCGGGACCTATACTATACATACTGAACCCAACGCGCGAGTCCAACTTAAGCTTTACCGGATTTTCACATCTTCTAAAAATAAAAAAACAATAATTATCATAGTGTTTATGACTAATACGATAACTCTTGTCTTTACTCTTGTTTTATAAGGATTCATTATCATATTAAATCCTTTTCAAAAATAAAATAACAAATACCTACCAACAACATAGCCATAACATAAAAAAAACAAATAAGGTACTTGCGGTAAACAAGGGCCACCTTAAATTAAACTTAAATATTTAGTACAAATAGAGGAAACCACTAAAACAAGTTATTACATAACGTACTTGCTTTATTGACAATCTGAAAAAACAATACAATTAATTGTTTTGTTGCACTATTGTCATCAAAATTAAGCTTTTTAAAAAACCTCTCTTTGGCTCTTATTAAACCATAGTGTTCTAATAAGGACCACCTCAAATAGTTAAAGATTTTAATAACAATCAACACAAAATAGATATTTTTTTAGTTTACATTAGCTTATACTACTATTTAGTCATAAATAACGATTTTACTGTAAGTAGTTAAAGATAAAACAGACACTGGACCTTATTAAACTGTCCTTACAAAAATATGTTTTAAACAGCTTTTTCAGTACTATACCCACTAAATAATCACATTTATTAAATAAGTATACGCAACATTATATAAATCTGAAACAGCAATAACGTTATTAAACAATAAAATTACAAAAAAAAACAACTTGGCTCTTGTTAGACTTATGAAAGGATGTCACACATGAGATTCCCTACAAGACAAGGTTTTTTTTGTGAAATATGCTTTTGAATGATTGACTAAAGTTCTCCTGGGAATAGAATACCTAGCGGCTGCAGCACGCTGTGACAAGACTCCTTCATTAACATCAGTCATTGCAGCTTCTAACTGTTGCAGTGACCAAAGGGCACGACGTTTTTTAGGCGGAGGTTCCATTTTTTAATCCTGAAAACGTGTACGCGTAAATAAATATAAAAAATAGAACTGAGACAACTAGAAATACTCGTCTATTTTAAAGTTTTTAAAATAGACGAGTATCTTGGCCGGCTCTTTTTACCCGCCTCAAATGTGGCCTTTGTTAGACCTTAATGTTAATTTTAAAGATTTCAACTTAAAACTGTCAGTTATTAATAAAATCACTACACTTACCCTGATTAGTTAACAAAAATGTACAAATTCTGTTAATCACAACACTTTTAACTTTTCAAACTACTTTATTTAACTATAAACACTCACTTAATATTATTGCTTACAAAACTCAATCATACAAAACATTCGCTGGGACCTCACCATTCGGTGTGCGACAACGTTAGCGCGATCTAGCCTTGCAGCGATTTGCGGAGTGGCGCCATCTAGTTTTACTTTGACGAACTAACATTTATTATATTGATTTTAATTGACTTATCGTTTTAGACATTCCGCCCACCAAAGAACGTCGTTCTTTTCTTTGTTAAGTGGTTCCTAACCGCCCACCATGTGAGCACTACAGTACAATATTGAATGGACACCAAGTACCAACCGCCCACCGTGAATTCTCAACATTTGAAATGGCTAGGTCCGCAACTACGCAACTAATTACTAAAATAAACACAAAAAAAACTAATTTTGCTTTGAAAACCTTTTCTAAATTTCAACTAAACAATCGGAAACAATCTGACCTCATAACAACTAAAATTAAGAAAACAAAACTAAACATTTGGTCTAAACATAGGTATCTAATTTTCTGCTTTCGTTACAACACACAACTTGTTACAGGGTCTCTTTAACAATCCGTTTTTAGTCTTCACCGTGACTACACGTGTAATTGCATCTTTACCGGGATGCTTATCGACAATTCTACCTAATAACCACCTCGCAGGGGGTATGTTAAAATCTCTAATTACTACAATATCATTTATGTCAAGCTCGGACCTCTTAGTGGTCCATTTATACCTTTGATTTAAGTTCACTAAATACTCATCGGACCATTTTCTCCAAAAATCACTGACCATCTTTTGTGCAAACTTCCATCGTTGAAGACCGGAAAGTTTAGTAACATCAGAGTAATGTTCATCAGGTATAGTGACGAGCGGCTCGCCGACTAAAAAATGGCCCGGAGTCAAAGGTAACGGATCATCTGGATTATCGCTTAGCAAGGATAACGGGCGCGAGTTTAAACACGCTTCAATTTGAGCTAACACGGTGGCTAATTCCTCGAAAGTTAGCGTCGAATCACCTACCACTCTTTTTAGATGTGTTTTTGTTGAGCGTACTCCTGCCTCCCACAAACCTCCGAAGTTCGGGGCGTGAGCCGGAATGAAGTGCCACGTTGTTCCTTCGTTCGCCACTAATTGGACCAATTCGTCGGGTAGCTGCGACACAGCCCGTGCACGCATCTCTTTTAGTTCCTTGTCAGCACCCACAAAATTGGTTCCATTGTCGCTGTACAAATGTTGACATTGACCTCTACGCGACACAAATCTGCGAAACGCAGCGATGAATCCAGTTGAAGTTAAATCAGACACGGCTTCCAGATGTATCGCCTTGGATACCATACAAATGAAAATACAAATGTACCCTTTAAATGATTTGGAACCGCGTCCAGGGGAAAATCTTAGATTTATATGTCCCGTAAAATCTACTCCTGAAGATCGAAATGGTTTGTCGGGGGTCAGTCTAACCGTTGGAAGTTGACCCATAAACTGTTGATTATTTTGCCGAGAATACCGAACACACCTGGTGCATTCTCTGTAACACTTCTTGACGCGTTCTCTCGCTCGAATTATCCAGAATTTAGCTCTTAAAAAGTTCAACATAATTTGAGGACCACCGTGCAGCGTTTTATGATGAGCGTCCAAAATTATAAGCGTAGTGAGATGACTATCACTAGGCATAATTATGGGATGTTTCTTTTCAAAACGTTCTCCACTTAGTTCTAGGCGTCCACTTACTCTTAGAACTCCATTTCCGTCAAGAAATGGAGAAAGAGTATGGAGCACACTACTCCTTGGAACATTTCCATGACTCTTGAGATATTTTATTTCGTCGGCAAAATATAATTCCTGAGTCATTCTTACACAAATTTCTAAAATCTTATTTTGTTCTTCCGGTAAAACTGTTTTATGTCTAATTAACTTCTCTTTTGGCAATCTCAAATTCAAAAATCTTCTACAGTATGCCAGTACTCTCAATAATTTAGGCAAAGCCGAAAATCTAGTCCATATAAAATCCTCTTCATTTTTGACAACAGCCGTAAAGGCTTTTACAGGTTTTTCTTCTTCGTGAGTAGTAAAACTAACATCCTTTTTACAGTAGTTATCCTGGTTTCGCAGAAACTCAGGACCGGTCCACCACAGTTCAAATTTGGCTAAGTCAGCAATGGAAGTACCTCTCGACGCACAATCGGCCGGATTAACCTCAGTTTTCACATGACTCCATTGCTCACGCTCTGTAACAGTCAGGATCTCTGATACTCTGTTGCTGACGAATGTAGTCCATCTACTAGGTTCGCCATTTAGCCACGCAAGCACGACAGTAGAGTCCGACCATGCGTACAACTTCTCTTTTGGGACTGCCATCACCTGTGATACTTCATTAAGTAGCTTAGCTGCGAGTGCTGCAGCACACAACTCCATACGAGGAATAGAAATCTCCTTCTCAATAGGAGCCACCTTAGTTTTAGCCGTCAACAATCTCACATGGACCCCGTCTCTATTTTTACATTTCAGATATACCGTCGCAGCAAAAGCCTTTTGTGACGCATCAGCAAAAGCATGTAGCTCTACTGAGTCTTCTTTATAGGAGTTTAACCATCTCGGTATAACAATAGTATTAACTTCAGCTAATTCAGTTCTGAAAACTAGCCATTCTTTTAACAATTCAGGTGTCAACTCATCGTCCCAATTTAGTCCAGACTTCCAAAGTTTTTGAATAAAAACTTTGGCTACAATAATAACGGGCGCAATCCAACCCATGGGATCGTACAATCTCGCAATGTCTGACAAGACTTTGCGCTTAGTAATTTGTCCGTTTGTGTCTGGAAGATTATAACTGTATTCGAAATTATCAGTTACTTTATTCCACGTTATGCCGAGCACCTTAATCATGTTACTAGTTTTAAAAACAAAGGATTCATTCGAACATTGCTTTTCCTTTTCTATATAGTTTAGCAAACTCTGACTGTTACTACACCACTTTTGAAGTCGAAATCCTCCCGCTATCATCAGCTTATTCATTTGATCGTATATCTCTTTAGCATCTTCTTCAGTTTCGCATCCGGTAAGTAAATCATCCATATAATAATTTTCTAATGTTATTTTTGCAGCTAAAGGATATTTCACTTCTTCATCTTTTGCTAGCTGTTGGAGAGATTTCACCGCCAAGTATGGTGCGCATGACGTTCCAAAGGTAAGTCTCAGAAGCCGGTAATGCTGAATTGGTAGTTCAGGATTCGAACGCCACAATATTCTCTGGAAATCAATATCTTGTTTAGATACCAACACTTGGCGATAAAAATGTCTTAAATCAGCGACAATGCAGAATGGATGAGTTCTCCACCTCAGCAAAATATGGCGCAGGTCTTGTTGCAGTTTTGGACCTATAAGTAAGTTGTCGTTGAGGGACACATTATTGACTCCCTTACAGGAGGCATCGAAAACAACCCTTACTTTAGTAGTATCCTTGTCTTCTCTCACCACGGCGTGGTGAGGAAGGTAGACCGCCCGAGCATTGTCAATTTCTTCTTTATCTGTAAGTATCTCCATATGATTTTGATCCACATAGTCTTTTATAACTTTCTCGTATTCTTCGTGTAGATTCCGGTTCTTCTTCAATCGTCTTTCAAGTAGCTGGAATCTTCTCGTAGCAATTTCTTTAGATTTTCCGTACACACACTCAGGGTTTACGGAAGTAAATGGCAGTCTTACTACATAGCGACCTTCTTTGTTTCTCACTGTAGTCTTCTCATAGATCTCTTCGCATTTGATTTCTTCCTTCGTCAATCTTTTCTTAATGGAATCTGGTTCTCGTTCCATTTCCCAAAATTGTTTAAGTAGGACGTCCTCCTTAACCTGTAAATGAAGACTTACCAACTGGGGTTTGACAAGAGGTTCCTGTGAAACTCTTCCGGACAGAATCCAACCTAGTTGGGTATTCTGTGCAATGGGACCAGACTGAGCAGGATGCTTCAACAAACCTTCGAGCATTATCTCACCATGAATATCAGCACCTAAAATGACGTCAATTTTTCCAGGTGATCCGTACCTAGGATCTGCAAGAGGCAAGTTTTTAATTTCAGGCCAGTCAACGATAGCAGTCTTATTAGAAGGAAGAAAAGATGTAAGTGAACTCAAAACAAAGGCATTTACATTAACAGAAAAATTGGAGTTATGAAGTGATGCTAAATCAAAAGAGACCATACTTTTAGTTCTAGATTGACCATTACCTACACCGGAAATTAAACCATTTACAGGAATGCGTTTAAGACCTAAACATTGAACGGTGTTTTCACTAATAAAAGAGGCTTCCGAGCCTTGGTCCACTAATACACGCACTAATTGAGAGTAGCCATTTTTTGAATTAGCTTTGGCCACAGCCGTCGCTAATAACACCTCTGGATGGTGTTCCTCGATTGTAAAATGGGCTACAATGTTCTTCTCCGCCGACTCTGCATCCGAAGAAGGATCTGGACCTCTGGCCGCCGTCATGGTTTCTAGAACTTGAGTTCTCTCTAGATGTAGCAAAGTGTGATGTCGTCTTCCGCATCGACGACAACAAGTAGCTTGATGGCATGTTCTTACTGTATGACGAGGAGACAAACAATTGTAGCAAACTCCCTTGGCTTTAATAAACTCGACTCTCTCTTGGGGGGATTTGCTAGAGAACTTCGTACACTTATGCAATAGATGATCTTGGTTACACAAGGTACAGTTCGATTTCTTAGACGTAAGAACGCTCTTCTCCTCTACAGCAGTAGTATGAAATGAATTTGTAGTGGGAGTTTTCGGTTTGTTGTGATGTGCAATCTTTGTATTTTTATATTCAATTTTTGGAACCACTTCCATGGTTCTAAATCTTTGTTCCAGGAACTTCACTAACTCTGCCCAAGAAGGCAGCTCCTCAGATTCAGAGCGACTGACTTCATCTTCCCATGCTCTTCTAGTTACGTAGTCCAGCTTAGATACAACCAAATGAATTAAGATGACGTCCCAAAAATCAACATTGACGCCTAAGTTTCTTAGTGATGTCATGCATGACGTTGTTGTATCTAACATCTGTCTGATCGCTGATGAAGATTCAGTAGCCATAGTCTTCTGTCCAAAGAGCCGTTTCATTATCTCGTTTGCATTGTAGCGCTTATTGGTGTACCGCTTCTTCAAGGATTTCCAGGCCTCCTCGTAATTACTCTCAGTGATGGCCAAATTCCTAATCAAATTAGCAGGTTCACCGGATAAGCCACTTTTCAGGTAGTGTAGTTTTTGGACTGAGCTTAAATTTCTTTTATTATGTATCAGTGACACGAACATATCGTGGAAAGTCTCCCAATCTTCGTATGCACCGGAAAACGTCGGCAATTTAATGGTAGGCAGATGCGTTGTATCATTTGCGCTCGACGGTTCTACTGGACCTTTATATTGTGGAGCAGCACCTTCCCTTTCATCGTGATCTTCACCCAATATAATCTTATACGAGGTATAAATCTCTTCAGTCGCCGCGTAGAAATCACTGGTAAAATAAGTAGATTTTTTCTTGCCACGTACTTTAATAATTTGAAAATGGTTGTCAACAAATCTATTCCATAAAGACTCCAAGGATTCCATACGTACTTCAAGATACACCTTCGTTATCCTATCCTTAGGAGTTTTTTTGTAGTTGGAGTAATGCCTGAGGATTTGTTGATTTATTTCTTCTTGAGTAGCTATAAGAGTTTCCATGACGAAAATATTCTACGTATCGTATGAGGTGACAGAGACTATGTCCAAACCAAAACTTTACTAAGCGGCGTAAGGACGAGACCACAAAATTTCACAAGTCCGGTAATCACTAAATTTTCTAAGTCCAGTATAGACGGAAACGAAAAATTTTACAAGTCCAATAATCAGTAAATTTTCTAAGTGTCGTATAGACGGAAACGAAAAATTTTACAAGTCCCGTAATCAGTAAATTTTATAAGTCTTTTAACACTTTGACACAAATTTTATAAGTTAATGGAATTTCACTGAATTTACTAAGTCTCTGGAATTTAATCGAAATTTTTCCAAGTCTTTGGAATTTCACTCACTTCGCGAATTTCTCTAAGTCCTGGCACAGTTCACCGATTGCACTAAGTTCACAACACTTTGTTCCTTATACATTCCCTGGTTTCGGCACCATTATGTTAATCACAACACTTTTAACTTTTCAAACTACTTTATTTAACTATAAACACTCACTTAATATTATTGCTTACAAAACTCAATCATACAAAACATTCGCTGGGACCTCACCATTCGGTGTGCGACAACGTTAGCGCGATCTAGCCTTGCAGCGATTTGCGGAGTGGCGCCATCTAGTTTTACTTTGACGAACTAACATTTATTATATTGATTTTAATTGACTTATCGTTTTAGACAAATTCAACGTTATATTTATGAGATATTCGAAAAGCAATATATTTTAGGCACAATTTAAGCGTTTTAGCACATATTATTTTTAATTCCGAGTGACGCCGTCCGGGTCGTTCGATTGAATCGTTGCGACTGACAAGATGGCGGACCGCGAGACGGTGCGAGCGCGCATGTTAGCTCTCCTATTGGTCCTTTAGATATGTGCGTGAGAGGAATCTATTAAAACTGTTAGAAGTGTGTTTTTCAATTAGTGGCCCGTATTAGACAGCGGCTCTTGTTACCCGCAAGTACCTTATAAGTACTATTTTTTTGTTATGCAGTAATGCAGTCTGTCACAGACTTATTAATTAATATAACTAGCTGTGTGTGTGACGCGGTTTCACCCGCATAAGTCGCTGATCCTGTAGAAATTTTCAAATGAAAATTTATTAGTTTAAAATTTATTATATTTATTACCTACACCAAAATTTAGGTTATTTATTATACCTCCATATTTTTTTAGTTCTTTTTTTCGTATAGTGGTGTGGCTCACTTAGTGTTAGAATTGTCAGGTCACCTAAAGACCTCTAACTTGACCTAACGACTGCTATCAGAGATAACAACCGGGACCAACTGCTTAACATGCCTTCCGAAGCAGAAAGAGCTCGAGAAAATGATTTTGCCATACAAATTATCGGTCACCCATCCGAGTAATGACCGCGCCAACCAAGCATTGCTTAACCCAGACGATCATTCAAGATCGGCAGGTATAGCTAGGCCAATGACATCTTCAATCATACTCTACATCTATAAATGTAAGTGGGTATAACAAACGAAAAATAAATACAACTATTAGGTATCCTAGTCACCGTAACACAAGCACAGTAACTTACCATGGGGCTAGATTAGACTTTGAGTATATTTTTTTTTAGCGCCCTCCATGTTTTTCACCTAGGTACTTACTTAAAAACCGTTTTAATACAAGAATGCACAAATCGGGTTATTTTACAAAAACTTGTATTTGTTTTGAATTTTAAGAAATATAAAACTAAAGAAACAAAATAATGACTTATATTAAAATAACCCATCCCGAATTGTACCCGGCACAAAGGTATCGCTACCGCCTGGCAGCATTGCTTTGAATTTAAATTAACTCTTAAAGGAAATTGTTCATTTTCCCTGGGGCTCCAGGCCCATATAGAAAATGCCCTAAAGTAGACACGTGTCTGAACGGTTTTAGCACTATTCGATAGGCACATAATTGTAGTTTTATCCTGTGAAAACTTTTAGTTTTATGAGAAATCTAACTATTTATATTTCTGAAATTGAGGTTAGAGTTCTGTACTGCGCTTCCAACAATTTTAATAGTGTCTGCAACCATTGGTAGGGGTACCAATGGTTGCAGTATGGGGATACTGCTTCTTGCTGTAGCTGCTCCGGAGTCACAAAAAGAAAACACAACATAATAGTGATATTTAATAGTAATTATTTAGGATTCTAGGGAAAATGCTATAAATCGCATAAATTAACCTCAAAAATAAAAATATATTTTTACAACTACATAACGTTCTGACACGCGCCAAAACTGGGTCTATGAATGGGCATCCTCTTTTCATCAACCTACGAAAATGACCTGTCTAGGAGTAATCGGTGGCTAATAGTCGGTGTTAGAGTCCTTCTAGATGAAATTTCACAACACCCCTTTTTTCTGGGTTTCTTGCCTTCCTTTAGGCCTGCAGCTCCCACAATGGGGCGTTATCGCCCTCTTTGTGATGTGAGTGATGGTGACCGTCCATGGAACTAATCGACGATGAGCTAAGACCACGTCAACGGAACTTTTAGTTCACGGAACTCGTGAACTGAAAGTTTCGTCGACGATCATCACCAATTTCAATAGAAAACAACGCAACCTGAGGCTGGCCAGTACGATTATTCAAAGAAATGAGGTTAGCGCACTAGCGCTAACCTCATTCCATTTCATGTCCATTGCCATTGCCTTATTCCATGTCAGTACATGTAATAAGTATTTAACAATGCATTTTAAGTAGTTTGCGGTGTAGAAAAGTATGGAATATAGGTAAACTTTGAGCCTGACACAGATTCATATGAATCTGTGTCAGGCTTTTTCATTTTTGGGCCTGGCAACCCTATGACCGTACCACGGTAAGCAGCAGTCACAAGCGACACGCGGTCTCGGACATGAAGGCTTTCCTGATGCGGGAGTCAGGGAGGGAAATTTACACTTTACACTGACACATCGATCTATAGAGCACAATTACTGCCGTTCGTGTGTACACCGTTGCAATCTAGTTGCAATCTAGTGACATCGAGTGTCGCTGTCCTGTAGGGAGTGATTGCGCGGTGAGATTGTGTGGCTTATTTCAGTCCTGCCGTTTGTCTATCTTTTTGGTTAGTGAATTAACGTGGTCTAAGATGTAGCATGATTACCTTGAAGAAATAATGTTTGTGAACTTAGCAGAGCATTGTCCAGCAGATCAAAAAATAATGTGAGTTCTATTCGCATGCAGTCGAGTTCTATAGTTCCTGATACTTTTTATAAATAGTTCTGGCTCTATTGCCTTTAAAATTTTTTTTAAAAATGATCTGCTAACTTCTTGGTATTTTTCAGCAGATCACAAAATTATTTGATTTTTATTTGAATAGAGCTTAGTTCTACAGTTCCTGATACTTTTTAGAAATAGTTCTGGGGTTTTTCGTCAAAAAAATCAAATTTAAAAATTCGACAGTCATTTTTCCAGCAAATCTGAATAGTCGATAAATACTATTGTCGTCGTTCCAAGTGCTGACAGAGGCTAGAACTCATGCTTTTTTACTAGATTTGGGATAGTACTACGAATTACAAATTGATTCCAGTCCAGAACTCACATTTTACTGCCAGCAGAGCATACCAAATCATCAAAGTAGACGAAAAAAAGGCATTCTGCCAAATTCGAGTATTAAAAAAATACCATTGTTTTCGTTCCAAAATTGCAGAGGGGCTAGTAGAACTCATGCGATTTAAGCGGATCTTGGACGTAACTTCGACTTACAAATCGATTCCAGTCCGGAACTAACATTTTACTGCCAGCAGAGCATGACATCATCAAAGTAGACGAAAAAAAAGGGATTCTGCCAAATTCGAGTATTGAAAAAATACAATTGTTTTCGTTCCAAAATTGCAGAGGGGCTAGAACTCATGCGATTTAAGCGGATCTTGGACTTAACTTCGACTTACAAATCGATTCCAGTCCGGCACTCACATTTTACTGCCAGCAGAGCATAACAAATCATCAAAATAGACGATAAATGCTATTGTCGTCGTTCCAGATGTCGGCAGAGGCTAGAACTCATGCTTATTCAACAGGTTCGGGATAGTACTACGACTTACAAATCGATTCCAATCCGGAACTAACATTTTACTGCCAGCAGAGCATACCAAATCATCAAAGTAGACGAAAAAAAAGGGATTCTGCCAAATTCCAGTATTGAAAAAATACCATTGTTTTCGTCCCGAAATTGCAGAGGGGCTAGAACTCATGCGATTTAAGCGGATCTTGGACTTTACTTTGACTTACAAATCGATTCCAGTCCGGAACTAACATTTTACTGCCAGCAGAGCATGACATCATCAAAGTAGACGAAAAAAAGGGATTCTGCCAAATTCGAGTATTGAATAAATACAATTGTTTTCGTTCCAAAATTGCAGAGGGGCTAGAACTCATGCGATTTAAGCGGATCTTGGACGTAACTTCGACTTACAAATCGATTCCAGTCCGGAACTAACATTTTACTGCCAGCAGAGCATGACATCATCAAAGTAGACGAAAAAAAGGGATTCTGCCAAATTCGAGTATTGAAAAATACTATTGTTTTTGTTCCAAAATTGCAGAGGGGCTAGAACTCATGCGATTTAAGCGGATCGTGGACTTAACTTCGACTTACCATAATTAATCATTATAAATGGGCTCGATGGCTCAGATTCATACGAGTGAACAAAATATTAATATTTAAGAAAACTTAGGCTTAACAATTAAAAAAATACAAAAAGTAACAAATAAAGCTAGTAAGCTAACAAATTTAAAAAAAAATGTTACACTTCAAATATTTAGATAGGTAGTCATATTTTATTAACAGTAAAAGTAGGAAAGCGGACCCCGGGCTCTCGAGAGAGATGCAACCGGGAACAACGCTCGGATGATGATGAGTCATATTTTAATAACAAGTACCTAAGTATAAAAAAATAATAAGAACAAAAAAAAAAAACAAAAAAAAATATAGTTTAATCATTATTTATAAAGGAGCTCGCTGGCTCAAATTCACAATATGGAAACAAATTACAACTATAAAAAAGATGAGTATAAATAATGAAAAGAAATTAAATTATTAATATAATGTAAATAGGTAATATTAATATGGTAATATTAATCATTTGTTAATACCTACTAATAATATGATAGGTAATATAAATAATTTAATAAAAAATAAAAAAAGAGATAGGTAATAAAATAAAATGTTAAACTTCAAGCATGCTATTATAAAATGAGTTTTAAGTGCTAGACGCGGGTTTAAACAATGATTACTATGCTTTTATCATGATTTAAACCAGGCCAACCAGGCCTTAAAACCTATTTTATACCATTCACACTCTTAAAAGCTTATTTTATTCACGCAAAACAGTGAATAAAAAGGCCTTTTACTTACGCTGTTTGAATTTTGAATTTAGAACACAATTTACTTGTCTCGTCCATCTCAATGCTTATACAACCTCCTTACGCGAAAAAAAACTTTATACAAACTTCTTGCGCTAAGAATACTCGACATACAATTTCTTTTTAGGGTTCCATACCCAAAGGATAAAAACGGAACACTTTAACTGATGATTTATCTCATAAACTGTGATACCTAGACAGTTAAAATTTTTACAGTAGATGTATTTCTTTAGCCGCTATAACAACAAATAGATGAAAAAACATTAAGGACCATTCAACAACGTGATTTTGACATAAAAACGCAACGATACCTCGATGTATTTTTACCACTAGGACTTTTTACCATCTAGTGATGAATTGAGACTGGCGCCAGTGGTAAAATAAATTTTAACCTACGCGTTGCGTTCACGGATTGGTTGCCGGTCCAGTGTTCATTTCAGGGATATGTACCCGATTGTGATAGTGGTACGGAAACCTTCGTACGCGACGCGAGTCCGACTCGCACTTGACCGGTTTTTTTTCTCGTAGTCATGGTATAAAGTATAGTATGCAACTCTTGAATAAAGTACGGATTTACATTGAGGGCCATGAACCACTGGCGTCGCTCAGGATTCTAACACTTGAATCACTCGCTGCGCTCGTGATTCAATCATCATGAATGATGGTCGGTCCTACGGCCCTACGGCCGTGATTCAGTCGTTAGAATCCTTCACTTGCTCGTGATTCATCTATGGCCCTCGCTTTAAATCCGTCTTTTATTCACTAGTTGCATAATATACTATTTTAGGGTTCCGTACCCAAAGGGAAAAACGGAATATTTTTACTGAGACTTCGCTGTCGGTCTGTCCGTCTTTCACTAGTCTCTATCTAACATAAACTGAGATAGCTAGACAGTTGAAATTTTCACATTAGATAATAATATATTTCTTTAGCCGCTATAGCAACAAATAGATGAAAAAAAAACATTAATGGACAATTCAACAAACGTGATTTTGACATAAAAACGCTACGATACCGCGATGTATTTTTACCACTAGCACTTTTTACCATCTAGTGTTGAATTGAGACTGGCCCCAGTAGTAGGATAAATGTTAACGTTCGCGTTGCGTTCACGGATTGGTTGCCGGTCCAGTGTTTATTTGAGGGTACCGTACCCAATCATAACTGTGATAGTGGTACCGAAACCATCGTACGCGACGCGAGTCCGACTCACACTTGACCGGTTTTTTTTTCTCGTAGTCATGGTATCAGTATGCAACTCTTGAATAAGGTAAGGATTTACATTGAGGGCCATGAACCACTGGCGTCGGCAAAATTCAACTTCACATTCAATAGTTTAATCATTTCCTAATCAATTAATGCTGGCTGGCAGTAAAATGTGAGTTCCGGACTGGAATCGATTTGTAAGTCGAAGTAAAGTCCAAGATCCGCTTAAATCGCATGAGTTCTAGCCCCTCTGCAATTTTGGAACGAAAACAATAGTATATTTTTTCAATACTCGAATTTGGCAGAATGCCTTTTTTTTCGTCTACTTTGATGATGTCATGCTCTGCTGGCAGTAAAGTGTGAGTTCCGGAATGGAATCGATTTGTAAGTCGTAGTACTATCTTGAATCTGTTTAATAAGCATGAGTTCTAGCCTCTGCCGACATCTGGAACGACGACAATAGCATTTTTCGTCTATTTTGATGATTTGTTATGCTCTGCTGGCAGTAAAATGTGAGTTCCGGACCGGAATCGATTTGTAAGTCGAAGTAAAGTCCAAAATCTGCTTAAATCGCATGAGTTCTAGCCCCTCTGCAATTTTGGAACGAAAACAATAGTATTTTTTCAATACTCGAATTTGGCAGAATGCCTTTTTTTTCGTCTACTTTGATGATGTCATGCTCCGCTGGCAGTAAAATGTGAGTTCCGGACTGGAATCGATTTGTAAGTCGAAGTAAAGCCCAAGATCTCCTTAAATCGCATGAGTTCTAGCCCCTCTGCAATTTTGGAACGAAAACAATAGTATTTTTCAATACTCGAATTCGGCAGAATCCCTTTTTTTTCGTCTACTTTGATGATGTCATGCTCTGCTGGCAGTAAAATGTGAGTTCCGGACCGGAATCGATTTGTAAGTCGAAGTAAAGTCCAAAATCTGCTTAAATCGCATAAGTTCTAGCCCCTCTGCAATTTTGGAACGAAAACAATAGTATTTTTTCAATACTCGAATTTGGCAGAATGCCTTTTTTTCGTCTACTTTGATGATTTGGTATGCTCTGCTGGCAGTAAAATGTGAGTTCCGGACTGGAATCGATTTGTAAGTCGTAGTACTATCCCGAATCTGTTTAATAAGCATGAGTTCTAGCCTTTGCCGACATCTGGAACGACGACAATATCATTTTTCGTCTATTTTGATGATTTGTTATGCTCTGCTGGCAGTAAAATGTGAGTTCCGGACTGGAATCGATTTGTAAGTCGTAGTACTATCTCGAATCTGTTTAATAAGCATGAGTTCTAGCCTTTGCCGACATCTGAAACGACGACAATAGCATTTTTCGTCTATTTTGATGATTTGTTATGCTCTGCTGGCAGTAAAATGTGAGTTCCGGACTAGAATCGATTTGTAAGTCGAAGTAAAGCCCAAGATCTGTTTAAATCGCATGAGTTCTAGCCCCTCTGCAATTTTGGAACGAAAACAATAGTATTTTTTCAATACTCGAATTTGGCAGAATCCCTTTTTTTTCGTCTACTTTGATGATGTCATGCTCTGCTGGCAGTAAAATGTGAATTCCGGACTGTAATCGATTTGTAAGTCGAAGTAAAGTCCAAGATCTGCTTAAATCGCATGAGTTCTAGCCCCTCTGCAATTTTGGAACGAAAACAATAGTATTTTTTCAATTCTCGAATTTGGCAGAATCCCTTTTTTTTCGTCTACTTTGATGATGTCATGCTCTGCTGGCAGTAAAATGTGAGTTCCGGACTGGAATCGATTTGTAAGTCGAAGTAAAGCCCAAGATCTCCTTAAATCGCATGAGTTCTAGCCCCTCTGCAATTGTGGAACGAAAACAATTGTATTTTTTCAATACTCGAATTTGGCAGAATCCCTTTTTTAGGGTTCCGTACCTAAAGGTAAAAACGGGACCCTATTACTGAGACTTCGCTGTCTGTCTGTCTGTCTGTCTGTCCGTCCGTCCGTCCGTCCGTCTGTCCGTCTGTCACCAGGCTGTATCTCATGAACCGTAATAGCTAGAAGGTTGAAATTTTCACAGAGATGTATTTCGGTTGCCGCTACAACAACAAATACTAAAAACGAAATAAAACAATTATTTAAAAGGTGCTCCCATACAACAAACGTGTTTCAAAAATAACAAGGAGTCGAGTCAGGACAGGAAGAAGGACAGGAGGACAAATCGAGTTGGTCATGGAATTCAAAATGGCTGCCCTATCTGTCAAATATACTAGTCTGCCTTACTTACCAAAAAGTTTATTTTATGTTTCAGATTTTCTTTGTGCCAAGGTTTTTTTTTTTCAGTGATTCGGTCGTTTGATGGGAGTAAGAATCGAAGATAAATATTTCATATTTTCCTATAAAATTTAAAAATTGGTTGTTGTAAACCATTTTAGGATTCCATATCCAATTGTGATAGTGGTACGGAACCCTTTATGCGCGAGTGTCGCACTTGCCCCGTTTTTTCGTCTACTTTGATGATTTGGTATGCTCTGCTGGCAGTAAAATGTGAGTTCCGGACTGGAATCGATTTGTAAGTCGTAGTACTATCTCGAATCTGTTTAATAAGCATGAGTTCTAGCCTTTGCCGACATCTGAAACGACGACAATAGCATTTTTCGTCTATTTTGATGATTTTTTATGCTCTGCTGGCAGTAAAATGTGAGTTCCGGACTGGAATCGATTTGTAAGTCGAAGTAAAGTCCAAGATCTGCTTAAATCGCATGAGTTCTAGCCACTCTGCAATTTTGGAACGAAAACAATGGTATTTTTTCAATACTCGAATTTGACAGAATCCCTTTTTTTTCGTCTACTTTGATGATGTCGTGCTCTGCTGGCAGTAAAATGTGAGTTCCGGACTGGAATCGATTTGTAAGTCGAAGTAAAGTCCAAGATCCGCTTAAATCGCATGAGTTCTAGCCCCTCTGCAATTTTGGAACGAAAACAATAGTACTTTTTCAATACTCGAATTTGGCAGAATCCCTTTTTTTTCGTCTACTTTGATGATGTCATGCTCTGCTGGCAGTAAAATGTTAGTTCCGGACTGGAATCGATTTGTAAGTCGTAGTACTATCCCGAACCTGTTGAATAAGCATGAGTTCTAGCCTCTGCCGACATCTGGAACGACGACAATAGCATTTTTCGTCTATTTTGATGATTTATTATGCTCTGCTGGCAGTAAAATGTGAGTTCCGGACTGGAATCGATTTGTAAGTCGAAGTAAAGTCCAAAATCTGCTTAAATCGCATGAGTTCTAGCCCATCTGCAATTTTGGAACGAAAACAATAGTATTTTTTCAATACTCGAATTTGGCAGAATGCCTTTTTTTTCGTCTACTTTGATGATTTGGTATGCTCTGCTGGCAGTAAAATGTGAGTTCCGGACTGGAATCGATTTGTAAGTCGTAGTACTATCCCGAATCTGTTTAATAAGCATGAGTTCTAGCCTTTGCCGACATCTGGAACGACGACAATAGCATTTTTCGTCTACTTTGATGATTTGGTATGCTCTGCTGGCAGTAAAATGTGATTTCCGGACTGGAATCGATTTGTAAGTCGTAGTACTATCTCGAATCTGTTTAATAAGCATGAGTTCTAGCCTTTGCCGACATCTGAAACGACGCCAATAGCATTTTTCGTCTATTTTGATGATTTTTTATGCTCTGCTGGCAGTAAAATGTGAGTTCCGGACTAGAATCGATTTGTAAGTCGAAGTAAAGTCCAAGATCCGCTTCAATCGCATGAGTTCTAGCCCCTCTGCAATTTTGGAACGGAAACAATAGTATTTTTTCAATACTCGAATTTGGCGGAATCCCTTTTTTTTCGTCTACTTTGATGATGTCATGCTCTGCTGGCAGTAAAATGTTAGTTCCGGACTGGAATCGATTTGTAAGTCGAAGTAAAGTCCAAGATCTGCTTAAATCGCATGAGTTCTAGCCCCTCTGCAATTTTGGAACGAAAACAATAGTATTTTTTCAATACTCGAATTTGGCAGAATCCCTTTTTTTTCGTCTACTTTGATGATTTGGTATGCTCTGCTGGCAGTAAAGTGTGAGTTCCGGAATGGAATCGATTTGTAAGTCGTAGTACTATCTCGAATCTGTTTAATAAGCATGAGTTCTAGCCTCTGCCGACATCTGGAACGACGACAATAGCATTTTTCGTCTATTTTGATGATTTGTTATGCTCTGCTGGCAGTAAAATGTGAGTTCCGGACTGGAATCGATTTGTAAGTCGAAGTAAAGTCCAAAATCTGCTTAAATCGCATGAGTTCTAGCCCCTCTGCAATTTTGGAACGAAAACAATAGTATTTTTTCAATACTCGAATTTGGCAGAATGCCTTTTTTTTCGTCTACTTTGATGATGTCATGCTCTGCTGGCAGTAAAATGTGAGTTCCGGACTGGAATCGATTTGTAAGTCGAAGTAAAGCCCAAGATCTGCTTAAATCGCATAAGTTCTAGGCCCTCTGCAATTTTGGAACAAAAACAAATGTATTTTTTCAATACTCGAATTTGGCAGAATCCCTTTTTTTCGTCTACTTTGATGATGTCATGCTCTGCTGGCAGTAAAATGTTAGTTCCGGACTGGAATCGATTTGTAAATCGAAGTAAAGTCCAAGATCCGCTTCAATCGCATGAGTTCTAGCCCCTCTGCAATTTTGGAACGGAAACAATAGTATTTTTTCAATACTCGAATTTGGCGGAATCCCTTTTTTTTCGTCTACTTTGATGATGTCATGCTCTGCTGGCAGTAAAATGTGAGTTCCGGACTGGAATCGATTTGTAAGTCGAAGTAAAGCCCAAGATCTGCTTAAATCGCATGAGTTCTAGCCACTCTGCAATTTTGGAACGAAAACAATGGTATTTTTTCAATACTCGAATTTGGCAGAATGCCTTTTTTTCGTCTACTTTGATGATTTGGTATGCTCTGCTGGCAGTAAAATGTGAGTTCTGGACTGGAATCAATTTGTAATTCGTAGTACTATCCCAAATCTAGTAAAAAAGCATGAGTTCTAGCCTCTGCCAGCACTTGGAACGACGACAATAGTATTTATCGACTATTCAGATTTGCTGGAAAAATGACTGTCGAATTTTTAAATTTGATTTTTTTGACGAAAAACCCCAGAACTATTTCTAAAAAGGATCAGGAACTGTAGAACTAAGCTCTATTCAAATAAAAATCAAATAATTTTGTGATCTGCTGAAAAATACCAAGAAGTTAGCAGATCATTTTTAAAAAATTTTTTAAAGGCAATAGAGCCAGAACTATTTATAAAAAGTATCAGGAACTATAGAACTCGACTGCATGCGAATAGAACTCACATTATTTTTTGATCTGCTGGACAATGCTCTGCTAAGTTCACAAACATGAAGAAATATTTAAAAAATAAAATCCGTATTACACGTTAATGGTAACGGAATGTTAAGCAATCTACACTTAATATTTAATCTATCATTATATTATAAAAAGGAAAGATTTGTATTTTAGTGTGTGTGTGGGTGTCTGTATGTTTGTTATGAATAAACTCAAAAACTACAGGACCGATTTTAAAAACTCTTTCACCATTAGAAAGCTACATTCACCCTGAGTAACATGGGCCCTTTTGATCCCGATATTACCCACGGGATCGGGACTTACGCGGGTGAAACTGCGGGACGCAGCTAGTATTTTATAAATATAATTATACTCGTAATAAATACTGCTGATAATAGAGCAAAGAATGGGTGTGGATTGCAAAAACATAGCAAATTATGCATAAATCTTAATCCGAATAATATCGATATCAAGGAAGAAAACTAACTTTTCATAATTTATTTTGGTATTAAGTTTGTATGGAAATGGTAAGAGACACCCCACTCCGCCTACCATGTTGCCATGGTTACCATGGCAACGTGGTACAAAATTAAAAAAAATAATAATTGCAAAGTTGATAAAAAATGCTATGCAATAGCTTTACCGCGGCAGTCCCCGGCCCCGAGTGCCACACATTTTTTCTCTTTTTTGCTTACATTTTTGATCGAAGTTTCTGAAATAGTGTAAATATGGATAAAAATAAATAGGTTTCTTCCAGGCAAGCATGTTTCACCTCGTCGTCGCGCGCCATCAGATGAGGTGTGGTCAAATGCTAGCACATGCCTTGTAAAAAAAATGGCAATCCCTAAACTATACCTTTTTGCATAATTTCCCCTTAATCAGATTTTACATTTACCTAGGTACATAAAATAAATAATTATAGATGAAATTAGTTTATATAAATAATTAATCAAATCTATAATTAATGATTAAGTACCTATTTAATTATGTTTCCATTTTGTTAAGTAGGTTTAGGTACCAATCAATTATTGTTATTGTCATCATTGGTAACCTATACTAGTTATACTTATATCAGTTTTTTTGTAATTTTCAAGAAATTGTGTTACCTAATTTGTTTTATTTCCATTTCGTTTTTGTAATGTGTGTGTTTTAGACCAAATAAACTATTTTCTATTCTATTCTATTCTATATAGCTAAACAGCAGGTATGTAAGCTGTCAGTACCTACCTACCTACTATGAACTTCGCACCTTATGTTAAATTTGCACAGACGTTACAGCCCTCAGAATCTATATAAAACTTGTCGATACCCCACCAAATTTACATCAAAGTGGGGAGCACACAATGCCACCTGTAAGTATTGAATCTGTCCATTCATACACGGCCGTCCGTACCAAAGGACGCAACCGACAAAAAACCACGGTTATGCAAAACCAATTTTTATGTAACACATTGTAATAATATTGCATAATTTGACCCCATATTTTGGTGCAATCGTCCCATGATAGTGGCGCGCTTTCGAATCTGACAGTGTTTTTTTTTCTCGAAAAAAGTGGTCTGTGATTGTGAGTGACATTTAGCCGAGTGCGTGTGAAAAAAATAAATAGTACAAATTCGTAAGTAGGTTTTATTTGTTTTATTTAAATTTCTGTTTTGGTTTTTGATGAATGTTTTATTTGATTTGACCGCTATTTTAGGCGAATCGGTCTAAGTAGGTCTTCATTATTATTATATCATACGTATGATATTATAATATATGGTTTCGTAAGTTTTTTTTCTCGGTTTTGTAAACATGTTGTGAAAGTGTGTTTTTTTTAAAGTCGGTCAGTAGTGTTGTCTGGTATGGGACCTCTTTTTGCAGTCAAATCGCTTTTTTGACCTAGATTTTGCATGCTGTAGATTTGTCACGTATTTTCTATCAAGTTCTTTGCACGCAGACGAAATTGATGAGTAAAGAATTGTAAACATTTAATATACCTACATATTATGTGTATAAAAGTCCAAAAGGTGTCCATAAAAAAGTAGTTTTTTTATGGCTACCTTTTGTACCTTTAATTTGTTTAATTTTGAGGTATTTTTGGACACCCTTTTAGACCTTTGTGACCAAATTTTGCATTCCTAAAATGTTGAATTTCCTAGAATGATAAATCCTCAAAATGTTAATTTTTTCATAATCTTGAACCTGAAAATGTAGATTTCCCAGTAAGAGGGCTCAGAAAATCTAAAAATCTCTGTAACGCATAGGTAGGTACTTAAAATTGTGAAATTTTAGATTTTAAAAAGGTTACATATTTTTTTAATTCTTGTTACACCTTTAGGTGGTTTTAAAATAAATAAAAAGTACTTAACTAAAACCAAAATGCTTCACTAAAATGTAGGAAACTATGTCATCCACAATACAAACGCAACTTCAACAACATTCCGCCATGAAATTAATTCAATAATAATGCCATGTCTAGTTCATTTATAAAGGAATAATAATAATAAATAAAAACCGTTATTATTAGTTTAAATAATTATGAAAATAAAAGAAAACACGTTTATTTACTTTAGTTTGTTTTGAAATACATTTCAAACCAAAGAGGAGTTCGAGATTATAGTTGGACATTATTGTAATTTTTTTGACTAGTTTTTGACCAGTTGATGTATTATTATTTTTGACAAATTGATGTACCTAGCGACCTACCTATTACCTATTATTTTTTTATTACTTTTTTTTGTTTATTCTTTGTAAAATTTTCGTTGTAGGTGCTTTCCTACTTTTATTATTATTTTTTTAATGACGATTATTAATTATTTTTTATTATTAATGTATTTTATTATTTATTTAATGAATTACCGTGTGATTTGATGATATATTTATTATGTATGACTTGTAATGAAATGATTACCAATAAATTATATGAATATGAAACATGATATTAATTAATTATTTTGTTCTGAGAACATTAAAAGTTTATCTCAACGGCAATCAGACTACTGCTTACTAGGTAAACTGTGGTAGGCTAAACGTCCACCTTTCGAAATCGTACGCATCGGGCGCATCGCATCAAAAGGATCGTAATATTCTTTGTATAGGAAGTCACAGAAGTGCGTCCACCAAGAGCACTATAGGAGAGTGTTTTTCTTTTTTTCGCAAAAGTAGTCGTGTGGTTCAAACTGAGTAGTTACTTCATCTTCTAAATATTGTCTCGACTTTCGGCGGGAAAGCGGACACACCATGTCGTGCTCCAATGTTATTTTCGTTAAACTATGTTGTAAACTCGGTTAAATTGTGTAATTTTGGTGGAATCTTATTCAATTTAGTTCCGTGAATGTGCACAAGTGTAGTGAAAACAAAATTGAGTGTTAAACATGGACTTTCCGTCGTTCGCGCCGAAGGTCCTTGAAGGTTATAGTAAAGTTGCTACCGCTTTACCATAACTTGAAACTGAAGTATTTTGCATGAAATTAGCCCGATCGGGCTAATTTCATGCAAAATACTTGATACTGGCAAGATGTACAAGATGTACGACGCCAAAACTTTAATAAGAAGAAACTTGAAATATTCTTAAACTTGACCCTGGCTGTTCCAAATTGGCCATATCGGTCTCAGACCGAAATAAAAAAAAAAAAAAAAAAAATATTGTCTCACTCACCCGCGTAATTCCCAATCCCGCGGGATAGTCGGGATATAAAAGTAGCACATAGATACCTACCTACTAGAGATGGGCTGACTAGGGGTTCTGCCGACTAGCAGACTAGTCGGCAATGCAGATCATTATAAATCCGAGATATTTGGGTTAATCATGACCACTCGGCGATTGTTGGTATTTTTGGATAAAGCACTTCAAAGCTGTGACGAAACTTCCAAAAAATGGTTGAAATAAAGCTAAAAGTTGGAAAAAAATTGAATGGAGCTGAGGACTAGTTATGTATGACATTAAATGTTTGACATGACGTGTTTTGTTTACGTTTTTGTGACTACCCTCCTTCTAACTGTAACTACTAATTCAATTAAATATTGGTTTTATTGCATAATTGTTAGTTGACGACTAGTCGGTATAATTTGCCGACTAGTCGGCACCTGCCGACTAGTCGTTTGAACTGCCGACTAGTCGGCTATTCCGACTAGTCGGCCCATATCTACTACCTACCTATATAGATTTAGTATTTATTCATCTTATTTTCCGAGTAAAACAATCATAAAACTTTGATTTTGTTTCCAAAAGTCGTAGAACAAAAAATGTTCGCCTAGACATGTAGAACAGAAACGCAACTGAAAATTTGAGTTCTAGTTCTACTTAAACAACTAACTAAGCACCTCTCAAATTAAACATTTCTCATATGTACTATTTTTTAAATTAGAAGCTGCTTAATTATTTAAGTACGCCTCAGATTTTAAGTGGCGTTTTTGTATTCGGCTGTAAGTTGTTAAGAGTTGTTAACAAATTTAAACCCTGTAATATCAAAAGTAAAAATTGTACGCACTCAATTTAATTAGCTAACTTAATGTCAAAACAAGTAGTTAGCTACTTAATTAAGTTTAAAATATCTTACACCGAAAATAATATGATTATTCTTCACAGTCTAATGATTTATAAGACCCTATTATTTTACCCGACTGCGTGAAGCGAAGCGGGGTTATATGTTTAGCATTTTATTTCCGCAGGTACCTACGTAGGTACAGAGTCTGATATATTTTTACCTATTTAAGTATGAAACCTTAAAAATAATAAAATTCTTATAAACAAGTTACACACACACACACGACACATTTCATTCGTATCTTCATTTTTAGGATTCCAGCTAAAAACGGGACCCTATCTTATTTACTGAGACTTCGCTGGACAGACAGCGTGAGGTGACAGACGGACAGACAGCGGAGTCTCAGTTATAAGGTCCCGTTTTTACCCTTTTGGTACAGAATCCTAAGGCCCCCATGTCTTAAGAGGACAGTCTACCTACTGTTTTTCCATACAAACGTAGTCGACTGTTTCCTCCCTGGATAAAGACATTAGTGCAAATATGTTTATGTCGTGAAACATATATCTGCCATGACCATGCCTTAGCTTAAAATTCAGAAAAATAAGAAAATGAAAAAAATCAAAACGAAGGGCATGGTCATGGCTGATATAGGACTAAACATATTTTTTCTAATTTCTTTATTCAGGGAGGAAACAGTTGACTACGTTTGTATGGAGAAAAGAGTAGGTAGACTGTCCTCTTATGGTATTCTTGCAACAGTCGTCGTCGGAGCGATACCATAAGTTCAGAGAATGCAGTTCCATCCAGGCCATTTCACCGACCTTCATTATAAGAACACACTGTGAATACTAAACGATTGGTGTAATAACCACAGTACCACATACTACAGAGCAATGCGTTCAGTTGTTATTGTTGGTAAACCTAGATCGCTATGCACGAATATTTAGGGGCGTTAAGGACCTAAGGCGGATTGCATTGTGTTGTTTTGAGGGCCCATATAACCCCAATTGCGTGACAGGGATAGCGCTAGTAAATTTCAGATGTGTTAATGAATGGCAAAATTTCAGAGCGTAAAATCAAACAATTGGTAATTACACGACGATAATAAAACATTAAAATTTTGAATTTCAAATCATCGAAGCCCTGCATTGAATTAAGATCAGTTAATCTACAAAGTTTTATTAGTATAAGTAATTAATTCTACTTAATTCTAGGTATTTGAAAAATTTTGATTGTGATTTTATCCTTAAAAAAAAATTGTCTGTAATCGTGTTTTCACAACAATCAAAACCTAGTAAATATCCTCAACTTTAATAAGTATTGTTTTCAAAACTGATAAATTTTATAGTTAACCGTCCGAGAAAAATCAGTTCTGGCTTACTACGACCCCTTAAGTATGTAGTTAAATCAATTCAAAAATAATTGACAAAAAATTGAACATTAGACTCTATTTCCATAAGTAAAAAGTGCTATTATATTGTCACACTTTGACAGTTTTTTAGGGTTCCGTACCCAAATGGTAAATAAGACCGGCCTTAATTAAAGAAATTCGTTGTGAATTGGTTGGAAGAAACGAGATAATATTATAAAACTGAAAGTTTGTGAGTAATGTATGTGTATATGTGTGTGTGTGTATATCACACAAAAACCGCTGAACCGATTACCATGAAACTCGGTAGGTATGTAGATAGCAGGAGACCTAGAATAACACATAGGCTACTTTATATCCCGATATTCCCACGGGATCGGGACATCCGCGGGTGAAACCGCGGGGCGCAGCTAGTAAAGAATATTACAAAATACAAAGGTAGACGCGAAAAACATAACCCTTGCCTTGCAGCCGGGTAAAAACGGGACCCTGTATCACAGATGGTGTATTTCTGTAGCCGCTATAACAACAAATACTAAAAACAAAATAAAATGAATATTGAATACAAACAACAAACACAACGTAAGCGCGATTTATTTTTACCACTAGCGCCATCTAGTGATAAACTGGCGTAAGCAGTAAAGATAAATGCAAACGTGCGTCGTCGTTGCGTACACGAATTTCGCTTGATCTAGTGTTTATTTTAGGGTTTGATTAATTATGATTAATGGTACGGAACCCTATGTGCGCGAGTCCGACTCGCACTTGCCAGTTTTTTTTAATTTCCGTCTAAGCATACTTAAAGACTCTTTAATGTTTCTCTACCTTTATTATAATAAGTTTATTTTCTTGTACCTATTGTAATAAAGACGTGCAGAGTTAATGTTTAACATTAAAATCTTCGATCATAAATAAACTATAGATGCACGGTCGCCGCTCTAGAAATGGAGCCGTCAAAACAAGGCATACTTCAGCCGATATGCCTTGTTTCGCTGTCAGTCGTGCATAAGTGTTTTACAACCTTATTGCCCAAATGCCCAGTGATTAAGGTTTACATTAAACTGTACTTTGTCCGTATAAGTAAGCGTTGAAGTAGTGCCGATTTTTGATTTCGATTTTGTATGGGACCGTGTATCTATAGTTTATTTATGATCGAAGATTAAAATAGACAACATTTTTGGGTTCCGTAATCAAATGGCAAAAAACGGAACCCTTATAGATTCGTCATGTCTGTCCGTCTGTCCGTCCGTCCGTATGTCACAGCCAGTTTTTTCCGAAACTATAAGAGCTATAGTGTTGAAACTTGGTAAGTAGATGTATTCGGTGAACCGCATTTAGATTTTCACACAAAAATAGAAAAAGGTACAAAATTTTTGGGGTTCCCCATACTTAGAACTGAAACTCGAAAAAATTTTTTTCATTAAACCTATACATGTGGGGTATCTATGGATAGGTCTTCAAAAATGATATTGAGTTTGCGCGAGAGACGCACCCAAAGTGGTCAAATGTGTGTCTCCCACCCGTAACTTCTAAAATAATGGAATGATAAAGGTAAAAATTATATATGATGTCCACTACTATGCAAACTTCCAATGAAAATTGGTTTGAAGGAGATCTATTAAGTAGTTTTGTTTTAAAACGTCATAAATCGTAAACCATAATTTACCTTTCAGAACAAAATATGTTGTATAGATAATAGTAGGGAACCCTTCGTGCGCGTGACCGACTCGCACTTGGCCGGTTTTTGTTCTACCATTTTGAAAATTCGAAGTATTTTTCGAAAATTGAGAGTTTATTGAAAATCAGCTGTTCTATAGAGTTCGACTAGGGGTCATCGACATTAAGTTATTTTTTTTTTGGTTTATACTACATACTACAAACTAAACACTTACAATTGTTTTTTTTTAGTAAAACATGACCTCAAAATTTTAGTAAAAGAAGTGGGTTTATTATTATCATTTGATGCATTGTCGCTTATTATTTTAGAACTATTATATAGTGGAACCGGAGGTATAATTTTCACTATAATAACCTTACCAAAATTATTTATCTTATCTTACTAATATTATTATCATACTATCTTACTAATATTATATTATAAATGCGAAAGTAACTTTGTCTGTCTGTCTGTCTGTTTAGCTTTCACGCCTAAATCGATATTGATGAATTTTGGTATAAAGATAGATAGGACCTTGGAGAAGGACATAGGCTTTGAACACGTATCCGATCGGGACTTACGCGGGTGATACCGCGGGCGCAGCTAGTAACACATAACCTTCGGAATGAAAGTCGAGGTATCTACCACCAGACCAACACCGGTCTGCATTATATACCTAGCTATTACATAATATCTGCGGACATATGTAGTATATAAATAATGACGGAAGTTCTTATAAACATAGACATTTAGCTCGGAAAAGTTTTTCTATCTGTTCATTTTTGTTATTATCGTGAGTGGCTGCGAATCCATTAAACTCTTATCTATTATACAAGTACGCTGGAATTGCTATACCATACAAAATGACATTAGATCTTTGTGCCGATTTGATTTGCGCCATGTTGAGCTGTTGTTGCGCGTTTTCTATTGAAAGAGATGGTGCTAATAGTAATAGATCCATGGAACTAATAGTTGCGGAGACAGTCACCATCACTTTCAATAGAAAACAGCGCAACATGGCGCAGATCAAATAGGTACAAAATTCAGTGCGATACCTCCTGTCCACGTAATGGAGGTCAGTGATTACGGATAATGCGCTGGTTGCGTGTCCTTCAGAGATAATCTATTCATACTGTTTGTTCTACGAACAGAAGACCTCGCGAACATCATGTGAACACAAATCAATGTTTACCTATTGGTACATCGTTTTTTAATTGTAGACTATGATTTGACACATATTTCTGAAGAAAGAATGACAAATTCAAAGGACGTAAACGTCATATTATAGTTTGAAATTAAAAAAAACGTGTCATTTGTAAGAAATTCCAAGCTCTCACATATGCACATGATTTTCTAGCAGATACCTATCAAGTTAAATACCTAAGTACATACTACGAATATATTAGGATCGATTGTTTCAAACCTATAGAGAAAAAAGTAGGTAAACTTTCCCCAGTTGGAAAACAATAAATGCGAATTCTAAACTTGAAATTGCAGTCGTATGGTCTTCTATAAGTCAGAAATATGAGAAATTAAAAAAAATCCAAGCAATGGGTGGCACACGCAAAGCTGTGAGCAGATGGCGCTGGGGTCGGATGATCTTTTTTTTTTTTTGATGATGGTCCCCCAAAAATGAAAACGCCTAGATTTTTTTTTCTTTCGGTCTGAGACTGATATGGCCAATTTGGCGCCGAGAGTTGTAAAAAACACCTGTTTGATAGTTCTTAATTCAAACCTAAGATCATTCGACTAACGCCCTCTGCCGGGATAAAAAGTTAGTGTTCCTCCTCATTGTAAAACCGCGCATCCATGGCCGTCAGCCGTCGATTTGAAGATTTTCTGTCAAAATCTTCAATTGAATTCAATTCTGTCTGTGTTTCATTCATTCAATTTGGCTTCGGCATCGATATGAGTAATCGACGCGTCAATTATTCATATCGATGCCAAAGCCAAATGGCTGGCGGCCATGGATGCAAAATTGAAAACCCCGCTGCCAGAGATGTCAAACTACCGCGTCGGCATCGATTGCTGTCAACGATACAACCGCGGTAGCCTCCCGGGACCAACTGCTAAGCGTCACTGTCCACGGCAGCGTAGCGTACGCGTCATTTGCAGCTTGGTGTACGCCGACGTGCAGCTTGCATGCAGTTTTCATACAAAACCATGAACGTCCACGGCCGCCGCAAATGTCGCGCGTACGCCCGCGCCGGGCTGCACAGGCGTATCGGCGTATTTTGCAGCTACGCTGCCGTGGACAGTGACGCTTAACGTGCCTTCCGAAGCACGGAGGAGCTCGAGAAAATGAATTTTTGCCACACAAAATATTAGTCACCCATCCAAGTAATGGGCAGAGGTCGGAATTAGGTAGAGTTATTTTATCGTCTTTTGTTTTCATTTCGATCGTCTTTTGTTTCTACTCCGATCGTCTATTGTTGTATTAAAAAAAAGGACTTGACCAAATGACACTTTCATTTGCGGTAACTATAGGCTTGACCAAATTACACTTTTTTTTGGCTTGACCAAATGTCCACTACATCGTTATTTTTAGTAACTTCGGACATCCGATGTCGTTGATGTAAGCTTGGCAACGTCGCGCAAGTACCTAGTGGTTAAAATTTGTGTACTATTTATGTATTCTGTGGTAAATGTAAACAATTATTTAAGATTTTTGCGGCTATTTAAAATTAATCTTGGGATTTGAAGCTTACCTATCCACTTAATTCTTTCACTGTATAAAATCAGTGTAAATATATAAATAACTCTACCTAATGAAATTAAAGACATTTTAACCCCCGACGCAAAAAGAGGGGTGTTATAAGTTTGACGTGTCTGTCTGTCTGTGTCTGTGTGTGTGTGTGTGTGTGTGTATCTGTCTGTGGCATCGTAGCTCACGAACGGATGAACCGATTTCAATTTAGTTTTTTTTTGGTTGATAGGTGGCTCTTGCGCGAGTGTTCTTAGCTATGTTTGATCACAATCGGTTCAGCCGTTCATAATATATGTTGGTTCAAGCTCGGAAATAAAAACCGAATGTTTTCAAATATGCCCGAGTGGGGTATCAAATAAAAGAGTGACAAGAATATGCATGTTTAATCAAAATCGGCTTAGCCGTTCAAAGTATATGTAGGATCAAACTCGGATATAAAACCCGATTGGTTCTAATATGCCCGAGTGGGGTATCAAATGAAAGGACTTAACTTCTGTGACAACAATATGCATGTTTGATCAAAATCGACCTTACAAAAAAGGGTGAAATAAAAAAATTTAATTAAAAATTTAAAAAACCCCCGACTTAAAAAATCTTCAAAGTTAAAACAAAACTAAACTTTAAAAAGGTAAAAATAATAAGCCGAAAACAAATTTCATGTCTCTGAGTAGGTATGTGGTACCTTACGTTCCCGCGTCGTCGGGGGAAACGTTAGATAGGTACTCTAAGCACGGGTAGGTTACCATCAACTTCTGTGACACATGCCCGCGGCCCCCGACGCGGGAACGTAAGGTACCACATACCTACTCAGAGACATGAAATTTGTTTTCGGCTTATTATATTTACCTTTTTAAAGTTCAGTTTTGTTTTAACTTTGAAGATTTTTTAGTCGGGGGTTTTTTTCGGTTTGAATCGCGTGGTGTTTATTACTTTACCTCTAACTCTACCTAATTCCGACCTCTGGTAATGACCAATTTATATCATCACCTAGGACATAAGAAGGCCTATGTCCAAGACAGTTCTGACCAGGTTACAACAGTTCGCCACGCACCTTACGACACGGCGGTGAAAACGTCTTCTTACGCAATCCGATGGTGAACTTGAAATAAAATCTAGGTTATAAACATACGTACCTACCTCATTATTAGGTGAATGTTATGCGGCTGTCGCGGTTTTTGGAGCTTGCCGTTTGTTTGCAATGTTTTATGTAGGCACCTATTACTTATATACCTGTACTTATTTACGCTAACTTGGTATATAGAAGGGTTGTTATTATATATGTAGGTACCTACTTAGTTGGTGTATGCTGTAATTTAGGGAAATCTGTTGGTAAACAAGTGAAGGGAAAATTCCGATGAATACTGAAGTTGAGTAATATCTACTCTTTTCTCCAAAAAAAGTTTACAAACGTAGTCGACTGTTTCCTCCCTGGTTACAAAAAATATGTTTTTAAGTATGCCATAAAACCTTTATCAGCTCATGGCTGATGAAAAAAACCACGTTTTGAAATTTTTCATGGGTGTTGTATTTTTTTTAAATTTTATTTGTATTCTAATAAAAATATTATGATAGGTACTTGGTGAATTGAGAATCAGTGGTAACTGGTGGTAACTCACAGACAGACAGACGGACGGACAGACAGACAGGATATTATTTAGGTATGTTAAAAAGATGTCAAAGATGTTTAAGTAATGTTAACAAAATCGTGTGAATAAAATAGTAGATTGTATACCAAGGGAGAAAATACTATTTTTCCGGCGAGAGTGTTTTTTGAATCCAGAGAGGAGCGAGGGATTCTTAAGTAGAATCCTGAGCGAATCGAGGGATTCAAAGTACCTCACTCGAGCGAAAAATAGTGTTTGCTCCCGAGGTGAACATTCTACTTTTCATCACCCTCTATGAGAAAATGAGTAACGTACTTTGACCATTGTTCGCGTCTGACAGTAACTACCAATTTCTATCAAAAACTGCCGATTCTGCCAAAAACTACCATTTTCTACCAAACCTACCATTTTCCATTAATACCTACCATTTTCTACTACATCCTACTGTTTTCTACCAAAAACTACCATTTTCCACCAATACCTACCATTTTTCACCAAACCTACCAATTTCTACCAACGTTACCATTTAACCAACGTAACCTGCTCGGTCTATCACCCATCACTTACCTATCAGACACGCAGTACGGTGATAGGAACTCTTTGTTAATTGAAACTTTTTAAAAATATCCACATTCCAAATTCAAATCTCATTATTGCCCTGCTAGCAGGGAGAAAAAAGTCTATGAAAATGCCTGCTAGGAACATCGCCAGCAAAGCGCTAGTTTTTGCCCTGTTTACAGGGATTAGACTAGCTCTTTTCGAATAGATGGGATGAAAAAACTAAAAAGTTTACTAAGTTGGACATATTATTATGTTAGAACGCAGTTACCACAGCAGTATCAAAGACCTGTAAATTATTTATAAATAGGTTATTATTATTAATAATTCAATTGGCAAAGTATAATTTAATATTTAATAGTTTCTGATTTGAATTACAAGCCATTATAATGATTTGACCTTTCAACAATAACTGTCACTATTTCGTAATATTATGAACTTTATTAACATTATTATACAGGGTGAACCATTTAAATTGGCCTTCCAACTTCCAACCATAAAAGATGGCGAAAAATGGTGAAAGGAGTTGCGTCCACGATTTCGACAAAAACTAAGATGGCATATTTAGATTTTTGTAAATTGCATTACCCTAGCCAGGAATTGAGCCTTGTCTTTTTGCGAAAAAATAACCACCCTATTCTATTGTATACCGATAAATAATGTCGCTGATATACCTTTATCAGATCAAATCTTTGCAAACAACCATAATGTGGTAGAACGAGAGAAATCTATATCTTTGAATAATAATATGAAATAGGTACTCGTGCGTTACCCGTACGTACGTACCTAGCTTAGGAGTTAATTTTAGTTTAGGATATTCCCTTAAAGGCCCATTTAAATGGTTCACTCTGTAACACCCTTAACAAGGGTTCCCTAACTTATTTGAGACGCGTCCTCATTCGAGAATAAACAAATTATGGTATCTGCAATGCATTGTCTCAGTGATCGTAAGTGGCCCGCGTCCCCCCCCTTTTTTTTTTTGTAAAGGTCCCAGTGCCCCCCACTTAGGGAATCCCTGGTATAGAAGATGTCCTGCAAAACTCATTTATTTTAATTTGTCCACAGTTAAAATGTCAAAATAACAAAAAAGAATCCAAAATGGCGCCGACCCCGACGCCGACGGATCCTTGCCTGGAGCACTACTCCGGTCTAGATCTAGACAACAACAACCTAGACAGCTATCTAGGCTATAAAGATGAGACCTGCACCAATCTCACCGTTGTGCAGAAGTTTTATTACAAGAAGAATGTGCTCATTACTGGGGCTACTGGTAAGTTAATTGTATTTGTTGTTATAGCGGCTACAGAAATAGGTACATCTGTACGGTCCCGTTTTTACGCTTTGAGTACGGAACCCTAAAAAGAATGTGCTAATCACTGGAGCTACTGGTACCTAAGTTTTTAGTAATTTGTTGTTATAGCTGTTACAGAAATATAGGTAGGTAGGTACTTCATCTGTGAAAATTTCAACCGTCTAACTATAATATTACGGCCCCGTTTTAACGCTTTGAGACGGAACCCTAAAAATAATGTGGTCATCACTGGAGCTGGAGTGTACTGGTAAGTTTTTAACCGACTTTCAAAAATAGGAGGTGGTTCTCAATTCGTCGCGTTTTTTTTTGGATGGATGTTCGCCTATTACTCGAAGACTAGTAGGTATATTGAAATAAACAACTAATAAAAAAATAAATACGCGTCACGAAACTAGTAAAATTTTTTATGGCAGTCGTATGTAAAATTTCTCCCATTAAAAAAAGGCTTGTTAAAACAGAATGTAACAAATAATATTTTTCAAGTAAAGTATTATAGGTTCTCGATGTAATTATCTCGGCACCTCGCTAGTAGTTATACTGCATATACAGGGTGTTCCGTAATGAATGGTTAACCCGGCACGTGCGTATGCGGGGCCAAGGCGTGGATCCACCCCCTGAATTTCAGTTTTCTATTCCAAGCCGTTTGAGCTCTAGGCCACTTTTTGTGAATTTTTGAAAATTTCTACCTTTTCCCACATTTATGGGTATCACGTCCACAGTTTAAGTCATAGCACCATTTTTTTTCTTTTAATATCTTCCCTAATAATGGTGTTTGTAAATTGCATTTAAATTATTTCGTTAGCTGGGCGTTATAAAGTACAAGACGTCCCTAAACCTAAATTTTAGTTTAATGTCCATTTTACCACTGGCGCAAGTACATCTTTAGTTGGCGCCAGTTGTAAAAATAAATGGCGCCTTTATTCTATTTGTATTTGTTGTTATAGCGGCTACAGAAATACATCATCTGTGAAAATTTCAACTGTCTAGCTATCACGGTTCATGAGATACGGCCTGGTGACAGCGGGACAGACAGACAGACAGCGGAGTCTCAGTAATAGGGTTCCATTTTGAGGGTTTTTACCCTTTGGATACGGAACCCCAAATGCATGCTCTGCATCTTTTAACAAACGACCTTTTCAATCTACTTGCATGTCCTTGTTGTGTAATTTTTTGCGCAGCTGATTGTACTCGCTCCCGGAGCTCCTCTACCGAGTTAATCGGATCTTTGTACACCTTTTCTTTTAGGCAATCCCATTAAACAAATACAAATAAAATAAAGGCGCGATTTATTTTTACAACTGGCGCCATCTAGTGATGTACTTGCGCCAGTGGTAAAATGAATAGTAACGTTACGTTCAGGGATTTTGTTTCGTCGAATGTTCCAGATTTGGTTGTTGTTGGTGTTTTTACTGTTGTTGGCGTCGTTGTTACCTTGATGTTTCTCAGTGTTTGTTGATGAATTCAATCTCCCGCAAACCCTGATAAAGAATTTTAATTAAAAATGAAACTGTTTTTAACAAACTGTCTATTGAGATTTTGTAACTAAAATTACCTATTTCGATACTCGAATGGCAATATCTCAGAAATTTCATGATCTAAAGTACGTACTTAGCTGCTGTTTTAGAATCCTCAAAATGTGGGCTAGTTTTTAAAATGGTTGAACACATAGGTCCTGCACTTTGTTTTTACACCACAGGTGCTCAAAGTTGCCAGATAAAAAAACATTAAACTAAAATTTAGGTTTAGGGACGTCTTGTACTTTATAACGCCCAGCTAACATAATAATTTTTATGCAATTTACAAACACCATTATTAGGGAAGATATTAAAAGAAAAAAAATGGTGCTATGAATTAAACTGTGGACGTGATACCCATAAATGTGGGAAAAGGTAGAAATTTTCAAAAATTCACAAAAAATGGCCTAGAGCTCAAACGGCTTGGAATAGAAAACTGAAATTCAGGGGGTGGATCCACGCCTTGGCCCCGCATACGCACGTGCCGGGTTAACCATTCATTACGGAACATCCTGTATATAACTCCTACCAAAAAAATCCCTTAGGTACCTTTCTACATACAACTCAACCCCGCACACGCCTTATTAGTTGACATCCTAATAATATTATTAATGTGATTTGAAAGAACAATGGCCAATCTCAATACGTAATTTTATTTGACTAGCTAGACGCATAGAGCAACGTATATGAGTAGCTGCTCCATAAACTCCAACATCCTGTATTTAGAGTCCACGAAATGTCTGAAATTGCTAAAAATAATATTAAAAGCAACCGAAACTGATACCGAAAAATAAGTTATAATAAACTTCTTTATTCTCACAAAACAGATAATCTATTATCTTTACTATTATAAAGCGGAAGAGTTTGTTTTTTTGTTTGTTTGTTTGTTTGCTTGAATGCGCTAATCTCAGGAACCACTGGGCCGATTTGAAAAATTCTTTCGGTGTTAGATAGTCCATTTATTGAGGAAGGCTATAGGCTACTTTTGATCCCTATATTCCCACGGGATCGGGACTTATGCGGGTGAAACCGCGGGGAGCTGCTAGTTAATTATAATTTGCACGTGTTTATCATCAGTCATAAAATTATGGTAAAAATAAAATTAACTTTAAAGAGGCCTGTGGAGTTAATTTTCCATACAAACAAATATAATATGGTAACGCTGTAATAATATATGTGTAGGTAGGTTTTTTCCAGGTAATTTGCAAAACCATTGGACCGATATACTTTTTAAAATTACACTATTTCCCGTCCATCATTATTATTTTAGACGGCGGTCTAGATTTAATAGTAATAAATGATTTACTGAACCGATTTCAAAAATTCTTTCACCAGTAGATTCTTCCTACACAATCGAGGAGTAGGTAACATAGGCTATTATTTATATGTGGGTGAAACCGCGGGACTCTGCTAGTTTATTTATGAAATAGATCCAAGTGCTCCCCACTTGGCAGCGAGCCCAAATACTGGCCGCATTGCCTAATTAAAAAAAATTGTTGAGTTTTTTTTTTTCTGTATAATTAATGAATAATGACATAATCAAATTAGACAAATAATATCTGATTTGATCATATCACTTGTTTTTTCCGTGTGCTTGTCAAAATAAAAATGATCGACGACCTCTGTGGCGCGTCGTGCGAAAGCGCGACTGCAATGCAGGAGGTTTAAAATAAATAAAAATAAATAATAAATAATGCACGACGTTACACACAGCGCAATCTAGCCCCAAACTAAGCACTAGGCTTGTACTATGGGTACTAGACAACGGATATACTACATATTATACTTTTTTTTTTTTTTTTTTTTTTTTTTGTAAATACATACATATGATACATAGAAAACACTGAATATCCCATGTCTTCGGACCGTGGTGAGTCCTAGGACATGTTGGTTTCCTCACGATGTTTTCCTTCACCGTAAGAGCGATGTTATTAGCGCACATACCTTTTTCTTAAAGAAAAAGACATTGGTGCGTGGTCGGATTCGAACCCACGACTCTCGGAATGCAAGCCGGGGTATCTACCACTAGACCAACACCGCTCAAATTGCGGGTTCGATTCCCGCCGGGTGCAAGTATTTATGCTTATAGAATAAATATTTGTGTCTGGTCTGGGTGTCCCTCTATGTATAATATGTATGTATTTACAAAAGAAAAATAAATATAAGTATTATATCCGTTGTCTAGTCACCGTAACACAAGCTTAGTCGCTTACCACGGGGCTAGATGGCGCTGTGTGTTGTTCACAGAATTTATTATTATTTATTATCACAATTTCTTTTTTTTTGTAAACCGTTTGTAACAAAAATTCAGGCCTCTTAACAAGACGACAATGAGAAATTGGTAATTTTCCGTAAAAGGGCTTAAAAAAAAATGAGATAAATTGTCAAAAAAATATTACTTATAGGGTTTCGACTTCCTCCTTCCTGCCATCTTCAGTTTTTATGGTTCGAAGCGACAAGGCGAAAGGTTCAAGGTATAAGAACTAAAAATAGATTTAATAAATATAGGCAGGTACTTGTTTTCTCTTAAGGCTGACCTTTGTTGGGTCATCTTAAATAACTACCGTTTGTTTGCAGAATGCCAAACTGAATAATGGGATATTTTATTACCCACTAGCACAGCGGTTGTCAAACTATATTGTGACTGAACCCTTATGGTAGGTCTAAAATTTGACGGAGTCCTCGTTTGTTGAAGAATGACAAACTGAGTAATGGGATATTTTATTACCCACTAGCACAGCGGTTCTCAAACTATATTGTGACTGAACCCTTTTGGTAGGTCTAAAATTTGACGGAGTCCTCGTTTGTTGAAGAATGACAAACTGAGTAATGGGATATTTTATTACCCACTAGCACAGCGGTTCTCAAACTATATTGTGACTGAACCCTTTTGGTAGGTCTAAAATTTGACGGAGTCCTCGTTTGTTGAAGAATGATAAACTGAGTAATGGGATATTTTATTACCCACTAGCACAGCGATTCTCAAACATTTTGACGGGACCCTTTTGGAAAGTTTGACGGAGCCCTAAAATGTATAGTAATGAGGAACTTCGCCCATCGCAAACTATCTCTATACATTCTGTACTAAAATAAAGTTTAAACCATTTTTGACCCGGACGCGCGACACAAAGGAGTGTATTTCGTTGTTTTTTTGCTATTTATTCTCTTTTTTTGGGATTTTACCTTATAGTAGCTGCGTCCCGCGGTGTCACTCGCGTAAGTCCCGTTCCCGTAGGAATATTATAATCAAAAGTAGCTTATGTAACCTCCTGATAAAAGATTTTTTAAAATCGGTCCAGTGGTTTCAGAGATTACCCCCAATATACATACAAACATACACGTTACCAACGTTACCTCTTTTTATTATTAGTATTGGTAGATAAATTTACATCCGTAAATCTTATATTATAGGCGCGGAGCTCCTATAAATCCATAGTAAAATAAAATTGTTATTATAAAAAGCACCATTGCGCTCTGGCTGCAGCTCCACGGACGCCTTCCAAAAGTCCGGGGCTCTATAGCCCCGTGAAACCGTAACAATACAAACAATAATACTTTAATAACCAATTGTCTCCCTAGAAATATTTATAAGGGACGATACTTCAGTAAAAACACAAGTACAGGCAGACAAGTAGGTAAGTAGGTTGTGTAGGCTTAAGCTCTTAAAATAAAATATAATATCAATTGTCTCTCTCTCTCCAGGTTTCCTCGGCAAGGTCCTGATGGAGAAGCTGCTCCGGAGCTGTCCAGGAGTAGAGAACCTATATCTGCTAGTCAGGCAGAAGCGCGGCAAGGATATCTATACGAGAATGGAGGAGATCTTCGATGACCCTGTAAGTTTATGTAACTAAGTTTGTTTTAGAAATGTTTTAAAGGAAAAATACCTTCGCAATGCACGATGCCGCAAACATGCCTAAGTTTTGTTAGATGGTGAGATACTGCCGCAAAGATTCAGCGTATGAGTCACCGACGACGCCGGTAGACTAATTGGTAAAGTTAGTTTTCCCGGATTGAGTAAAGAACTCCCGGATTGAGTAAAGATGCGTTGTTGGTTCAAATCCCGCCCTGCGTCTATCGTGCATTGTGTTTTTGCGGAAGTGTTTTTCCTTTAAAATATTTCTATGAAAGTCCAGTGCAGGCTTAAGCACTTTTAAATTAAAAAAATAGATTATTAAGTTTGTTTTTATCGATGCGCCTCTGCATGCGATAGGAATTACACTTGCCAAAATTAGTAAAATGATTCTTGTTCTATTAGAAGGAACAAAATAAAACTCTTTGAATTCTTAACATTATTTCTAAAAATGTATAACCACACTTAGGAAATTATTGTTTTTGATAAAATGCGTAGGTAGGTACTCGGCGGGATTCGAACCAGTGACCACTGGTTATCCAAACCAGCACGTTAAACCGCTTCGCCACGAGCAGGCTGTAGTAGGTGTATCCGTTAAGAAATTTAGAAGACATTTCCTCGTGTTTTTGCCAATAAAGCACTAGGCTTTATTGGCAAAAACACAAACTAGTGATCTAGAGACGTTGAATAAGTCAGTTACCTATATTTATAATCTTTACAGTCCAACTCTGCTTGAAATCTTGTTTACCTACATTATTTATTACAATGTCGAGATAGATGACACATCCTAAACAATGTTAGGAACCAATGTTTGGGATGCTTTGTTGGGATTTTGGAAGCATTTTTAGGGTTCCGTATCCAAAGGGTAAAAACGGGGCCCTTATAAGAGTCCCGTTTTTACCCTTAGACGGACAGACAGAAAGCGAACCCTCAGTAATCTGAGGGTTCGCTTTCTGTCTGTCCGTCTGTCACCAGGCTGTATCTCATAAATCGTAATAGATAGACAGTTAAAATTTTCACAGAAGATGTATTTCTGTAGCCGCTACAAATACTAAAAACAATACAAAACAAATATTTAAGAGGGGCTCCCATACAACAAATGTGATTCAGGGACAGAACGATACAGCGATGTATTTTGACTACTAGCACCATCTAGTGATGCGATGATGCGAGTGAAATTTTAACTTTTGCGTTGCGTTCACCGATGAGTTGGTAAAGTGTTTATTTTAGGGTTCCGTACCCAATTCTGATTGTAGTACGGAACCTTTCGTGATCAACTCCCGACTCTCACATGACCGGTTTTTTTTAAACAAAAAGACATCGGCGCTAGTCGGCCGAGATTCGAACCCACGACTATCAGAATGAAAGTCAAGTTACCTACCACTAGACCAACGCCGCTGTAATTCTGTTCGCCTCCAAAACCACAACCTTGTACCTACTCTTCAAGTGGTGGATAAGTTTGTTGTGGTCAAACATGCTACAACTTTGACCTCGTGGCTCATAATGTGATGAGGTCATGAGGTCAAATGCAATGCAAGTTGTCTTGCTAAAAACAGACGGACAAGAAAGGGTTCTTTTTTAAGTATTTATGCTTAAAAATAAATATTTGTATCTGGTCTGGGTGTCTTCTATGTATCATATGTATGTATTTACAAAAAAAAGTATAATATGTAGTATATCCGTTGTCTAGTCCCATAGTACAAGCCTAGTGCTTAGTTTGAGGCTAGATTGCGCTGTGTGTAACGTCGTGCAATATTTATTTATTTATTTATTTATTTGAGGGTTCTTTTTTACCTTTTGAGGTACGGACCCCTAAAAACTTAAGCAAATGACTTACACCCGTATTTATAGACGACTCTAAGTGATTACTGTGGCTAAGTAATGCCCTGTCTCGCTGTTATTAGTGATTTTTCACGTCAACGAGAATGTGACAAAGACATTACTTAGACAAGTAATTACATAGAATAGACTATAAATCATTATCATCATCATTTCAGCTGTAAGAAGTCCACTGCTGGACATAAGCCTCCCTCATAGATTTCCATATGCTTCGGTCATAAGTGGCCTGCATCCACCGTGAACCCGCTGCCTAGACCAAGTCGTCCGTCCATCTCGTTGGTGGACCGTCCAACGCTGCGCTAAACGATCCGCGGTCTCCATTCGAGAACTTTTCGGCCCCAACGACCATCTGCTCTCCGTGCTATTATGTCCTGCCCGCTGCCACTTCAAAGAGCTAATCCGTTTGGCTATGTCGGTGACCCTCGTTCTTCTACGATTCTCATTTCTGATATAAATACGACTATAAATAATACGGGTGTAAGGCGTCGTCCTAATTGGGAGCGATCGTACGATGGTGCGATGCGTTCTTATCGTGCGATGAGTTTCAAACATACAGATTTCATCAGAGTGTCCTATTTGAACCTCGCAAGTAATCGTGCGAGCACATAAAATCTCATTATAAACATAAAACGATCGTACGATGGGTTTGATCGTGCGATCCTAATTAGGACGACGGGTTAGGGTACCAAGCATATCTTTAAAGTTTTAAATGTTTTTGAAAATGCTTCCGTATGTTTTTTACACTTGATAGATGATAATAAAACCCGGACGAATTGAGTACCTCCTTCTTTTTTGAAAGTCGGCCCAATAGCAGAGGACAGTCTACCTACTCTTTTCTCTATAAAACTGTACAAACGTAGTCGACTGTTTCCTCCCTGGATAAATATATTAAAAAAAATATGTTTATGCCATAAGTCCTATATCAGCCATGACCATGCGACAGTTTTAATTTTTTTTCCTTTTTAAAATTTTTCAGATTTTTATTTCTATTCTAATTAGAAAATAAATAAAAAACGAAAGGAGAAAGAGTAGGTAGACTGCCCTCTTAAAACAAAGGGCAGCTATTGTGTGAAATAATGAAGACGGTCGTGTAGATCCGACCCGTCTTCACGCACGAGACCACAGATCACAGATATAACCACGAGACATCTATCTATACTAATCTATACTAATATTATAAAGCGGAAGAGTTTGTTTGGTTGTTTGTTTGTTTGAACGCGCTAATCTCTGGAACCGCTGGTCTGATTTAAAAATTCCTTCAGTGTTGGATAGTCCATTTATTGAGGAAGGCTATAGGCTACTTTTGATCCCGATATTCCCACGGGATCGGAACGGGAGCGGGTGAAACCGCGGGACGCAGCTAGTAATATAATATACCTACATACAAAGACACTCCCTCACGTTTGTTGTGACGTATATTATACCTAATTATAAATTATAACATTACTTTGTAGTTTTTTTCTTAATAAAAGCAGATAAACAAATTATTAATCGTGGGAACCATCGGAAGTCAAGATAATATTTTTATTAACCAAAAATAAAGTATCACTAAGCCATTAAAGTTATACTTAAGAGGACGACTTGAACAATTTTTAGACTGGATGTCAATTAAATAAATAATAATATCTCAGAAATTACAAAACATACCTACGGAAACCATATTTTGGTATTTTCTTTATCGTTTTGTTCATTTTGGTAGTTTTGTTCCTTCCTGATCAAATTGACTAAGAAGCAAAATGCCTAAAGGTCATGTCTAAAAACCAAAATCCCTATTAAGCAAACTACCTAAAATACAGTATGCCTAAATAGTAATTTGCCTCAAGATTGTAAAGCTCATGAAGCAAAAAGCATACAAAACAAATTGCCTAAAATTAATTATGCCTAAACATGTCTAAGAAATAAGAAGCCTACGAAGCAAAATGCCTAAAATGCAAAATAGCAAATAAAAACTACTTTGACTCTATAAAATACTTTTGGATTACCAGCATGTCATCAGAAACGCAAGTGGTCAGATACACATTTCATCAGAAACGAATTTTTTCATGCGCAACTTGACAGATTCACTTCTTTTCGATCGAAAATAAAACGAAAGACTTTTGTTTTATTTTCGATTGACAAGAGTGGATCTGTCAAGTTGCGTATGAAAAGATGCGTACCTATCTGTCACAATGCGTTTTCTGACGAAATGCGTATCGAATAGAAGATTTGTTAACTTTATCAACAAATAAAACTGGTTAAATAGAAAGATTTTCATTTTACACCGAAACGGGATATTTGTTTGAACATTGGTTTGTCCTGGACCTATTGATTACAAAAAAAAATACAAATTACTTTTGATCCCGATATTCCCACGGAATCGGGACTTACGCGGGTGAATATTTAATATTTGCTATACACCTTGACAAACCTTGACCTTCTTGGACAACTTAAAGTCAATAACCTCCAACTCTCAGAAACAGCTGATTTTGAAATAAACTTTCTGGGATCCGTAGTACATTTTTGCAAATTGATTACTATCAAGCTATCAAGCTAGTTTTCCGTTAGTAGCTTCATTTTGATGAGACGCCCAACAATTTCCTATACGAAACTCTCGATTGTGTTAGATAACAGAGGTAGGATCTGTACTACTACTTTTGAGCGTAGGACCGGGATAACGTACCACGCAATTTGTAAGACAATATGACTGTTAAATTATATAAAAACTACCTGACCCGGCAAACGTTGTTTTGCCTTATAAATTATAGATAGTAGCCGATTCTCAGACCTACTGAATACGCACATAAAATTTGGTAAAAATCGGTAAAGCCATTTCGGAGGAGTACGGTAACTAACATTGTGACATGGAAATTTTATATATAGGTAAGATGAAGAAGAAGAAGATACTTCGAATTTCCAAAAGTCGTAGGTAGTACAAAAAGTTGTTGGTTTAGACGTGTAGATCAACGTATATAAGCAGCCGCTCCATTAACTCCAACTCCCGGTATACGACCGTCCCTGAAAAACATAATAAAATAAACTACACCATCATATAGGTACTTACAATGTACGTAATGCACTTGGGACAAACCTTCTCGTGTTTACATATTAAATATTTGATATACACCTTGAGATACCTTCTTGGACAACTTAAGGTCAATAACTTCCAACTCTCAGAAACAGCTGATTTTTAAAATAACTTTAAGATCAAAATTTTCGGAAAATACTTCAAATTTCCAAAAGTCGTAGTACAAAAAGTTGTTAGTCAGCCGCTCCATAACCTCCAACACCCGGTATACGACCATCCCTGAAAAACACAATAAAATAAACGACACCTACATATAACATGTACGTAATGCGCTTGGGACAAACCTTCTCGTGTTTACATATTAAATATTTGCTATGCACCTTGACATACTCGGTTTTCTTCGAGATCGCACTCGAGTGGCTGTTGGATTATTAACTTTGTTGTTTGTTTACTGTTGACGGACGACTTATAATATTTACTATGTAGATAGTTGTACTTTGCGGATTTACGACCTCTATGGCGCGTCGTGCGAATGCATGACTGCAATATAGAAGGTTGCGCGTTCTATTCCCGTTGGGTGCAAGAATTTTTGCTTAAAAATAAATATTTGTTTCCGGTCTGGGTGATTTGATTTCTATGTAGCGTCTGTATGTATTTACAAAAAAAGTTTATTATGTAGCATATCCGTTGTCAAGTACCCATAGTACAAGCCTAGTTCTTTGTTTGGGGCTAGATTGCGCTGTGTGTAACGTCGTGCAATATTTATTTATTTTATAATTATTAAGTATGATATTTACTATGTATGATGTAATATAATATACTTAGTTGTACCTCGCGGAATTACACGCTTTATGAGCCATTTATGCGGTGGTGCCAATTGCCGAGTTACAACAATAATAAACCAGTAGGTAATTTGTGCAGTATTTGCAGATACAATTATTTTGGCCCCGAACTCTCGACTCGAGAGTCTTTGGATAAAATCGCTTGTTTACTACCGTTCACCTCCTGAGACTACCTGGGTGAACCGTAGAAAGTTTCTTTTTACAGCGGCTCACTTCAACATTAAATGCCCTTGGTGACGGTACACCTCAGAAAGATACTGGCCATAATAATATCTATGCTATATTGATTACGTCAGCAAGGAAAATTTACAGATTATGACATTATACCATTACCTAACCTGTACAGTTAAGAAGAAAATCAAAATTTTTGAACATATTTTTTAATCACTTATTATTAAGTGAAAATGAAAAATGAAATGAAAATGAAAATATTTATTAACCAATAAAACCTAGTTGCAAACAATCGAATATCAGCGGCCCCCACACTAGACATAGTCTATGTCGTGAGGTGCCAGAAAACAATTTACATTTTAGTGATTGTAGTATTCGGTTGACCGAATAGGTACTAATTATATCATTACTGAACAAAAACAAAATAACAACCAACGCTTGAATTTATTTCGGTAACTTATACTTGAAAAAAAAATTTTTTTCATCAAGAGTTTTGATAACAAGGTGGACGGTAGAAATTTTATAATTCCCACCGAACACCCAAGTGAACAAAGGTGAGCCGCTGTAAAAAAACCTTTCTACGGTTCACCCAGGTGGTCTCAGGAGGTGAACGGTAGTAAACAAGCGGAGAAAATGTTTGCAATACAAAATGACTGGTAGAATCAGTGACCTGAATTATATGGACAGGAGGTCTCGCATTGAATTTTGTGTTTATTTCATCTGTGTCATGATGCGCTGTTGTCACGCGTTTTCTTTTGAAAGACCGTTTCCGGAACTATTAGTTCCATGGACGGTCACCATCACTTCCAATAGAAAACGCGTGACAACAGCGCAACATGGCGCAAATCAAATCGGCACAAAGATCTAATGTTATTTTATATGGTACTAGCTGCGCCCCGCGGTTTCACCCGCGTATTACGGGATAAAAAGTAGCCTATGTGTTATTCTAGGTGTCCAGCTATCTTTATTCCAAGTTTCATCGCAATCGGTTCAGTAATTTTTGCGTGAAAGAGTTACAAACATCCAAACATCCATACAAACTTTCACATTTATAATATTAGTAGGATAGGATAGCAATTTCAGTGTACTTGTATAGTTTCATTTCAGTGGGTAGAATACAACTTAATTTTGTTATAGTACCTACTTAGTATTATTTGATGAAGTCATCATAAGTCGATAAGTAAATAAGTATGCTGCATACAATTTAATTTGCATATTGTATTACCAATCCCAGGAACTTGCATATTTATTTATTTTCCTATGCGTAATGTTTGCTCGGATTCGACGCAAGTGGTCTCATCCGCTACTAATATAATAATAATAAATTCTGTGAACAACACACAGCGCCATCTAGCCCCGTGGTAAGCGACTAAGCTTGTGTTACGGTGACTAGACAACGGATATAATACTTATATTTATTTTTCTTTTGTAAATACATACGTATTATACATAGAGGAACACCCAGACCAGACACAAATATTTATTTTTTAAGCATAAATACTTGCACCCGGCGGGAATCGAACCCGCAGCCTCCTGCATTGCAGTCGCGCTTTCGCACGACGCGCCACCGAGGTCGTCAATTTACAATAATAAATCAAGCCCAATTTACACTTCAAATAAGTATTAACAATAAACAGTTGTTTTTAGGGTTCCGTACCTAAAGGGTAAAAACGGGACCCTATTACCGAGACTACGCTGTATGTCCGTCTGTCACCAGGCTGGAACCGTACCGCGGTTCTTCCGTCGGCATCGGAATCGGATTCATTTGACAGTTGACAGCCGAATTTTGCACCGTGAAAATTAATAATCGACGCGTCGATTACTAATCCGGAAGGCTACCGCGGTTTTATCGTTGACAGCAATCGATGCCGACGCGGTGGTTTGACATCTCTGACAGCGGAGTTTTCAATTTTAAAACCGCGCATCCATGGCCGTCAGCCTTCGATTTGAAGATTTTCTGTCAAAATCTTCAATTCAATTCAATTATGTCTGTGTTGCATTCATTCAATTTGGCTTCGGCATCGATATGAGTAATCGACGCGCCGATTTGAAATTTTCGCGGTTCGAAATTCGGCTGTCAACTGTCAAATGAATCCGATGCCGATTCCGACGGAAGAACCGCGGTAGCTTTCATGATTCCGACGACAAATTGAGTGAATGAAAATGGGATTTTTGACAGAAAATCTTAAAATCGACAGTTGACTGTCATCGATTCGAAGTCGACGAGTAACTGTCAAATAAAAACAAGGGTTATTGTTTTCGCGCGTTTAGGCCGCTCGCCCACGGCGACTTTTTGAAGCGATGCGTCGCGCGTTTAGCATACGCGCGACTGCATTGCTACTAACGCGTGGTAGTCGCGTTTGCAATGCGCTACAGCATCGCTACTGAATCGAATGCAAACGCGCGACCGTGTCGGACGACATCGGGAAGAAAACGGAGGGAGGCGACTGAATTGCACTTGCTTCGCGACTGAAGCGCGATAGTATCGCGTTTGCATCGCTTCTAAATCTGAGCGCCCCGTGGGCGAGGGCACACAGCTAGCGACCGCTTTGCGACTGTATCGATGCAGAATCGCGTTAGTATCGCTACAAAAAGTCGCCGTGGGCGAGCGGCCTTAAAAAAGTGAATATCGAACGCCGAAGGATTACGTTCCGTTACCTACACACGCATTATTTATGAATATAATGAAATAATTATATTTACGTTCAAATGTAGGTAATTTACATTTTTTAAGAAAACTATATTAACTTTTATCTTGTTTAGATCTTTTAATATACAAATTGTAATAAATTATAACAACTTTTTTTCCCCGTAATGTTTAACATTGTAATGTTTGTTGCGTAAATCGGACCGGATTCCGACGCTCTTATTCCATTCATTCATGTTCATTCGGTATTGTGACGGCTGTCAAATGGATGTCAAACACGCTTGCGCGGTGTCAAAATTGAAAACATCGCTGTCAAATATGTCAAACTACCGCGTCGGAATCGAATTGCTGTCATCGGAAGATCCGCGGTAGCTTTCCTGTATCTCATGAACCGTGATAGCTAGGCAGTTGAAATTTTTACCGAAGATATATTTCTGTAGCCGCTATAACAACGAATATATAAAATAAAACAAATATTTAAGAGGGGCTCCCATACAACAAACGATTCAGGGACAGAAGAACGCAACGATACTGCGGCTCCTTCCCCGACCCCCAAAGTCTTTTGTTCTCGAAAAATAAACTTTCATACATTAGTTCTCTCTACCCCCAAAACAATTAAAATAAAAATACAAAATATTATTTTTTGTTCCCAACACCGCCAAGCACAATTTTAGGTATGGTTAGCAAGAAAAGTTTCTGAATTAAAGATTATAGTTTTTGGACTTAAATTATTTATTTTGTAGATAGGTGCCTATATACATACAGTGTTCAGTACAGTACAGTTATCATGTAAAACAATCACAGATAATCAATCAAACTTAATAAAAACTAAATAAAAAAATAGACTTATCTAAAGTTAAAACTTAAAACCATTAAAAGAATGACTTATTAAAAATTTAGTATGGTTTAATAAGATATTAAATATAATTTTATTTGCTATGGTTTAATTACATATGAATAAATCTGAAAAAAGATGTAGTAATAGAGAGAGGTTGCATCCTTCTCCGGTCCGGAAGTAATATTTACATGCTGATGAGTGATGGATGACTTATAAATAACGTAAACTATATTTTTTTAAATAATTAACGGGGTGGAAAACGTTACGGATTATTATACGAATTCAAATCGCAATCGTCTTAAGCGACGAGATCAAATTTTTAAGTTCGTGGGGGCGGGAGCGGTCATAAGTAGTCATAACTATCTTGAATTGAATAAACCAATTTATATCTCAAAAATACATTTCAAAACAAGTTACATTATAAGTACCTACTTAAGTAGATTGGGCAGTAAGACGCCATGAAATCCTACTCCGGATTGGCGAATGTCCCACGCCTTTGAACCGTGGTAAGTAAGACATGTTTGCATGTGTATAAAGTAGCTAATTGCAAATAAAACAATAAAGTAGTTATGTACTTACAAGGACCATCAATGAGTTTAAATTCCGTTGGTACACTGGGCCCAGCATCAGCGGCATCTTGTTCACTCATTTTGTTTAACACAACACTTATTATTTCATATGTAGGTATACAAGTGGTCGTCACAATTGGTCAAGGTTAACTGGTTTACTGATAAGAAAACGGAATTTGATTTGCACTTCCGAAGCCGGAAACAATTAAGTGAAAAAAAGGCAAAACATAGCTATCTCTTTCGCACTTGTTGGTACTTTAGACTTGTGATGCGTCGCCGATACAAACTGCATTTAGACCCCACCGCAATGCAAAAATATTACTTGTCATTGGAAGTATTAACTTGAACATTCCACAAGCCATGTAAAGTCACATAATTTTAAGAAATTAAACTCTGTTTTGTTGACTGTATCCTGTATTGATTGTACCCTGTAGAACTCTTGGCGGTCGTGAGAATTAAATGATATACCTAATTAAAAGCCTTGGGGGTAGTGGTAATAAAATTATGGGGGTCGGGGAAGGAGCCGATACTGCGATGTACTTTTTTATATTGCACGACATTACACACATCGCAATCCAGCCCTAAACTATGCACTAGGCTTGTACTATGGGAACAAGACAACGGATATAATACTCTCTACTTATACCTAATTACCTACTTACTTATACTTTTTTTTTCGGAAAAAATTACATTATGGTAGGTACTTACTTACTTACATATTAGATTAGAAAACACTTAGATACAATAAACAAAAATTTCTTTGTAAACATGAATATTTGCACCGGAAATCGTACCTTTTGCATTGGCAGTCGGGAATTCGCCTGACCCGCCACGGTGGTCGGACGGTGGAACATATTGAAATGTAAATCGGGGCTTTTATGAACCAAAGCAGAGTCCCGCAGTTTTACCCGCGTAAGTCCCGATCCCGGGGAATATCGGGATCAAAAGTCCATGTTACTCCTCGATAAGTAGCTTTCTATTGGGGAAATTTTTGGAATCGGTTCAAAGATTTCAGAGATTACCCGGAAAATACATAGGTACATAAATATTACCAACGTTATCTCTTTATAATCTAACTAATATATAAAATTTCCATGTCACAGTGTTAGTTACCGTACTCCTCCGAAACGGCTTCACCGATCTCCACCAAACTCCACATGCGCATTCAGTAGGTCTGAGATTCGGCTACTATCTATAATTTATAAGGCAAAACAACGTTTGCCGGGTCAGCTAGTATTAGTATAGATTCACAATATGGTGCCGCGCCCGCGCCGCCTATTCTCTGGTTATATCTAAGGGATTCGCGTAGCCACGGCGACTCGCCCTCGCCGCGACTTATCAGTGAGCAGAAACGCGGCGCCTTAGCATCACGAAATCCATTGTGACTAAAGCCTCTGTGGCTATGTTAAAGAGATTCATGATAGATATAAAGCCGAAGGCAAATTTCATGTCTCTGAGTAGGTACATATAAGGTACCTGGAGGGTTACTTCGGTTCGTTTCGAAACGACAACGATACTGTCATAACGATGGTTCTACTGTCACCCTACCATCAGAATGTGACAGTAGAATCATCGTATGACAGTATCGATGTCGTATCGAAACGAACCGAAGTAACCCTCCTGACCTTGTTGTCTCGGGGAATGGGAGCCGATTTCCATCAAATATAGCTAAGAATAACTCACCTATCAACAAAAAAAAACGCGCATAACTCACCTATCAACAAAAAAAACGACATTGTAATCCGCTCATCCGTTCGTGAGCTACAATACCACAGACAGACACGTACAGAAACTTATTACACCTCCCATATTTTTCCGTCGGAGTTAATAGGTAATGGATTTTATTTTAAACTAGCTGTGCCCCGCGGTTTCACCCGTACACACGTAAGTCTCGATCCCGCGGGATTTACGGAATACCAAAATTCATCATCATTCATCATTTCGGTTCAGCGGTTTAGGCATGAAAGCATACAGACAGAGACAGACAGACAGAGTTACTTTCGCATTTATAATATTAGTAAGATAAGATCTTGTTGAAGTTTGTTCTTCTTTCATTCTAGATTTTCGACCAGGTCAAGGAGCAGATCCCAAAATTCCGTCACAAGGTGGTGGTGGTCCCCGGAGACTGTGAAGCAGCTGGCCTCGGCCTCACCATCACTGACAGACAGATGCTCATTGATAAGGTAGCCATCTACCGTTCTAGATGTTACAGCAGGTCAAGTGGAGTCAAAAGGTGGTGGTGGTCCCGGGAGACTGTGAAGCGGATGGCCTCGGCCTCACCATCACTGACAGACAGATGCTCATTGATAAGGTAGCCATCTACCGTTCTAGATGTTACAGCAGGTCAAGTGGAGTCACAAGGTGGTGGTGGTCCCCGGAGACTGTGAAGCGGCCGGCCTCGGCGTCACCATCACTGACAGACAGATGCTCATTGATAAGGTAGGCATCTACCGTTCTAGATGTTACAGTAGGTCAAGTGGAGTCACAAGGTGGTGGTGGTCCCCGGAGACTGTGAAGCAGCTGGCCTCGGCCTCACCATCACTGACAGACAGATGCTCATTGATAAGGTAGGCATCTACCGTTCTAGATGTTACAGCAGGTCAAGTGGAGTCACAAGGTGGTGGTGGTCCCCGGAGACTGTGAAGCGGCTGGCCTCGGCCTCACCATCACTGACAGACAGATGCTCATTGATAAGGTAGGCATCTACCTTTCTAGATGTTACAGCTGGTCAAGTGGAGTCACAAGGTGGTGGTGGTCCCCGGAGACTGTGAAGCAGCTGGCCTCGGCCTCACCATCACTGACAGACAGATGCTCATTGATAAGGTAGGCATCTACCGTTCTAGATGTTACAGCAGGTCAAGTGGAGTCACAAGGTGGTGGTGGTCTACCGGTATGATGGTGTTCGGGCCGGGGCGGGGACGGGCTACTTTTGTATGAAGACAGCTTTTGTTTTGCAAGTTGTCCGTGGCGCGGCTTATTCCCAATCGGGCCACTCCTTCAATTGTTTCACTGTTTTGCTTCCATACATTGAGTTCCAATGTCCGTGCTGTCTTCATACGAAGCCCGTCCCTGCCCCAGCCCGAACACGGCCCGGTGTAGAATAAATCACCCTTAATGCGTTCCTTATAATCTAAATTATGAGTTGGTTTAACGCAGTTAGTTAGCGCACTCCGCTAACGCCACGCTCTCCTTTAAGAGAATACTAACTTTTGGGGACACGATCTGTCTGTAACTGATCCCGGACGGTTTCTCCTGGGATTTCTTTCTTCTTCTAGTGGCCTGACAGTGAGGGTACAGGGGACCCCGACTGAAACAGTATAACATATAGCGGACAGTATATGTTATACGGTTCGCTATAACATTTATTGTAAGATCAGTTGTTCGGAGTTGTTCCAGTCCAGGAGTTGTATCTGTGTCAATAATTCGTCTATAACTTCCAGGTGAACATAATATTCCACTCGGCGGCTACAGTCAGGTTCGACGAGCCGCTCCGCTCGGCGATTGGCATCAACGTTCGAGCGACGCTCTCTCTGCTCGAACTGGCTAAGAACATGAAGAATTTGGACGTGAGTTCTCTTTCAAACTGGATCAAAAGTATCTTACCCATATCCTATTTCAGAAACTTAGATCAAAATATAAACAAAAATCCTCAAAAATCCCATTATTTTAATTTGAAAGTGAAAGCTCTTTATTTACTTTTGATGTGAAACATCTATAGGCGATCTATAATCCTTAAAAGGTAGATGCATTGTCATGACTAATATAGGTTTTATGGCATAAACATTTGCTCTAATGTCTTTATCCAGGGAGGAAAATGTAAACTATGTTTGTATGGAGAAAGAGAATGGAGACTATCAAAGAGTAGTATAATAGTACGGAAAGAGACTATCCTCTTAAATTTGTCATGGCGATACAGGCCATGACGAGAAGCCTCGCCACGCTATACGTAGCGAGTCGATGTTTCACATCTGCTAGACGTCCCGTGACGGCTCACATTTGTGACTTATTTATTACCTAATAAGGGACCTATTAAGAACGTGATATGTAGTCAATATAACGGATTATGGGATACAGCCTGGTGACAGACAGACAGACAAATAGACTGACAGACAGTGGAGTCTTAGTAAAAAATACTAAAGTATTGTTGCAATCCATGTTCAAATGAAACTATGCACAACATGTTTTTGAATCGATTGTACATAAGTTTGTTCTTAGTATTAGAGTAGGTACTAACAATAAAATTAGGGTTAATTTGACTTGATTTTATTTCCAGATATTTATGCACATATCGACGGCCTACTCGAATTCCCATCTCGACGCAATCGAGGAGAAATTCTATGATTTCCCAACAACAGCAGACAAAATACAACGAGTGGTCGACAAAATGACCGATCACGATATCGAAGATGCTACCCCTAAGTGAGTTCACAAAATACAGTTACCCCGATCCCGTGGGAATATCGGGACCAAAAGTAGCCTATGTTACCTTGATAATCTTAGCTTTCTATTGGTGAAAGAGTTTTTGAAATCGGTCCAGTAGTTTCGGAGCCTATTCGTTACAAACAAACAGACAAATTAATCCTTTCTCATTATTATATTAGTTAGATACATATTCATTCATTCAATAAATGTAACACCACCTAATAAAAAACGACACTACTTACTTATCTTAAAAAAAAACGCAATTTCGAAGGTTCTTAGGGTTCTGTACCCAAAGGGTAAAAACGGGACCCTATTACTTAGACTCCGCTGTCTGTCTGTCTGTTTAAATTTGGTAGTGTTTGAATTTATTCGACAGATATCTTTCATAACACTTAATTAATTACAATCAATTCATACGTTTAAAAAAATCTATTAAAAGCAATGTAATGTAGGTAACTAAATATGTCAATTTTTTCAGATTGTTAGGTCCATGGCCAAACACCTATACGTTTACGAAGGCCCTGGCAGAAAAGGAAATTCGAGAAAATTGCGGGAAAATTGCAGTTGGAATTTTCAGACCTGCCATTGGTAAAGTATTCGTCATTGATATTGCGCAGTTTTTTCTTTAAGGGAAAAGTCCCTACTCTTTTGTCCATACAAACGTAGTCGACTGTTTCCTCCCTGGATAATGACATTAGAGCAAATATGTTTATGCCATAACACCTATATCTGCTATGTATGACCAATATTATTAAAGCGTAAGTATTTATGCTTAAAAATAAATATTTGTGTCTGGTCTGGGTGTCCTTCTATGTATAATATGTATGTATTTACAAAAGAAAAATAAATATAAGTATTATATCCGTTGTCTAGTCACCGTAACACAAGCTTAGTCGCTTACCACGGGGCTAGATGGCGCTGTGTGTTGTTCACAGAATTTATTTATTTATTTAATAATGACCATGCCCCCATTATTTTTTCTTTACTAATTTTTCAAAATTGTATTGCTATTCTAATTAGAAAATGTAAAAAAAAACCAAAACGTAGGACCATGGCAGATAATTATCTACCATGACTATGGCCATAGGCGATATTTCGCCAGTTATTTCAACTGGCTTGTCTCGTGAAAAACCAGTTGGAGTTACTGGCTCCGTCAAAAATTTATTAAACATGGTAAATACCCCGTTATTTAATAATATTTGTAGTGAAAACAACCATATAAGTTTAAAATCGTATAATCTATCTATACTAATATTATAAAGAGGTAACGTTGGTAACATGTATGTATGTATGTATGTATATTGGGGGTAATCTCCGAAACTACTGGACCGATTTCAAAAATTCTTTCACCATTAGAAAGCTACATTCACCCTGAGTAACATAGGCTACTTTTGATCCCGATATTCCCACGGGATCGGGACTTACGCGGGTGAAACCGCGGGAATCTGCTAGTTGTAAATACATGTTGAACCATTTCAACGGGCCTTCAGGCGGATATCCTAAACGATAAGAGATAGCGAAAAATGCTGACAGGAGTTGCGTCCCCGATATTGAGAAAAACTAAAATGGCATCTATAGATTTTTGAAAAAATTATTACCGCAACACTATTGATCGATACAATAATATAGGGTGTTTATTTTTTTGCAAAATGACAAGGTTAGATTCCTGAATAGGGTAATGATTTTTTCCAAAACCTATAAATGCCATTTCAGTTTTTGGTAAAATTGGGGACGCAACTCCTTTCAGCATTTTTCGCTATCTCTTATAATTTACGATATCCCTCTGAAGGCCTGTTTAATTGGTTCACCCTGTATATACACACAATGCCGGCGGCAGTACCGGCGGCATTGTGCCGGACTTGCCGTACAAGCGACCCGCCGATATGGCCGCCGGGGTGTGCCGGCGTCAGTTCGTTCCTGGCGTTCGAGCGGTAAAGGTGTGATGCTTGGCGGCTTTGCGCGGCATATGCCGGCGGCATGTGTATACCGGCGGCTTGTGTATGCCGCCGGCACTGTGTGTAGGAGCCTTAACAATATCTTGTTAAATGCTCGTCAAATTCAACCAAAAAGTTATGGAAATGATTTACTTACAGTGACATCAACAGCGTACGAACCATTGAGATGCTGGCTTGACAACATGTACGGACCATCGGGGGTCGCTGTTGGAAGCGGTAAGTTTATAAACGGTTTTATACGGTTTACACAATGACCCTGTAGCCTGGCTAGCTGATTACGTACCTAACTGTGTTGCTAACAAATCTCGATTAAAACAATTGTTGATTTTTAACCTACTTCTAAAAAAAGAAAGACGTTCCCAATTCGAAATGTTCGAATTTTAAAGTTTTAATAAATAAGCCATTAGAGGAATTTGGACATTTTTGTGGCTGAGGAAAATGTATTAATTAAATTACACATTTTTATATTTTTGGCCTGAGGAGATTGGGACACAATTTCCGAGTACTTTTGGGAATAACCCGTCATAGAGTAAGATCCCAGTGCCGGCAGACATCACGTTTTTTCTGACGAACGAAATGTGGTCGATTGAGCAGTGTTTAGTATATATTAAGGACGCTTGTCTACTTGCTAGTCTACTGCAACGGCCGATTCTGAGATATCAGGTCATCAAGATACATTAAAAAATTACTTACCTCACGTTAATTCTCCAAGCTGATTTTCACCTATATTTTAGGTAACATACCTACTTAAAATTAAGTCGCCAATACTCCCAGACACTTTCCGTCGGCCATATTGCTTTGCAGTATGGCCTATTTATAAGAACCTTTGTCACAGCGAAACAATAAATATTTACTTTCCTTTACTCTACTAAAAGTTCTCAAAATAATTACTTAACTTCAGGTAAATTCTGATGCTCCATTTTTATATATATGTCCACCAGCCAACTGTTTTAAAACCTTTTACAAGAATACAGACCGATCCGAGTGGCCAATAATACCCTTAACTCAATTTTAATGCCTCTGTTAGGTGTGTTTAGGGGATAGTCTAAGAATTGGCCGTCGCAGAAAAGGCTAGCAAGTAGGCATGCGTCCTTAGTACATAGATACTAACACTATACAATCGACCACATTACGTTCGTCAGAAAATACGTGATGTCTGCCGGCCCTGGGATCTTGGACTATCACGCTATAGTGTTATGGTACACCGTTTTTCAGCGACCGGCATGCTGCGCTCGCTGCACTGCGACGGGTCGCTCACTGCAGACATTGTGCCGGTCGACTTGGTGGTCAACTGCCTCGTCACTGCCGCTGTCAGTGTCTACCAGAGGTATAGGGAGAGGTGAGACTACCTATAAGCCTTAAGCCGCGTATCGACTTCGCGCTCCGAGAGGACGAACATTGGCGCGCGTTCCAGCCGCGCGAAATGGATACCACTTTGGAACGCGCTAATGTGTTCGTTGGAGCTCACGAACGTGGAGCGGGCCGTTCTATCTGGTGTCGGTTTTTAACCGCGTATCAGGTGGCACGCGCGCCAGTTGAGACGGACGCGTTGTATTTTGTGTGTTTGTGGCGCTCCGACCGATGCATAATCAAAGTTGACGTACTTAAATTAAAACAACTATATATATGGTGCAAAAGAACTAGGAGGAGAGACTTCATTGTAATAGTATATTATGCAGTTAACGAATAAAATACGGATTTAAAGCGAGCGCCATAGATGAATCACGAGCCTAGCGAGTGATACAAGTGTTAGAATCCTGAGCGACGGCAGTGATTCATGGCTCTCAATGTAAATCCGTGCTTTATTCAAGAGTTGCATACTATACTTTATAGTTTATATCATGACATGACTACGAAAAAGACTGCTGGGGTAAAGCTGTTGCATAGCATTTTTTATCAACTTATGCAATTATAATTATTTTTTTATTTTGTACCACGTTGCCATCGTTACCATGTAGCTCGGCCGAGCTACATGGTAACCATAGTAACATGGTAGACGGAGTGGGGGGTGTTAGGTTTTTTTCGTTACGAAATTTCTTTATTCAAAGCTCAAAGCCCGCGATAAAAGCTATGCAATAGCTTAAAAGGAAAGAGTTTGTATGTCGAGTATTCTTTTGCGCAAGCAGTTTTTATCGAGTAATATTGAATATTGAACCTAGAGTGTAAGAAGGACTCTAGAGTTAACTTTTTTTAAAGAGCATTATACTATATTGCGATACAAAGTCCGCCATCAGCTAGTTCACTAATAAAACCTATCTTCGTCTCCAGCCCACCCCCTCAAGAGCCCCCGATCTTCAACTACGTCAACTGTCCTGAGAACAGCATCACCTGGAACGACTTCAGAGCAAGGAATCTCGATACTATCGATAATTATCCCTTTTCAAATGCCGTGTGGTGAGTATCTTTGTACATAATGTCTCGACTGACTGACTGAACTATACAGTCTCGTAATTAAGACCTTTCCAGGTATCTTCTTCAGGATAGGTCTATCCTGAAGAAGAGACCTGGAAAGGTCTCGAAACGTTGAGAGTTGTAACAATGCTAAAAGTAATAAAAACCACGCGATTCAAACCGAAAAATGTCTTTAATTTCAATACAACATCGCGAAAACAGAAGAAGAATCTATACAGTCTCTTTCGAAGACAGTAATTTAAGCCGAATGAGGATTTTACTTTTGGTCTGGGCGAAACACTTTTGTCACTTTTCCTCGCTGAGCGCCGGTCGGTAACCTCGACTGATCCCAGGGGAGCGACCCGGCCGGGACCAGGAGGGTTCTTCGGTTCGTTTCGATACGACAACGATACTGTCACCCTACTATCAGAATGTGACAGTAGAATCATAGTATGACAGTATCGATGTCGTATCAAAACGAACCGCAGTTACCCTCCAGGCCCGCGTAACCCTCAGTGCAGAGGTCAGAGACATTATCGACTCACACCGGACCACCGTATAGTCCCATAATGTCCAGGCGTCTAGTGAACTTGCTTGCTCCCCGAAAATTGGCACAAGACGGTCAAACTGGCCGTTAAACCTCCATTTGCTGTCAAGGACCACAATCACGAGGTGATAGCCCGTAACGAGGACGGTGGTGGCTTCAGTCTTGCTCAGGTCTACCTCGAGCCCTTCAATATCACCATATTGTTTTAATTTAATTTTCAAATTACTAAAAATATTCGCGTTAACATTTCGAATCGAATGACAGTTGGGGAAAACAGATTTTCTTGAAAACAATGGAAACTAAAAGTTGGATTGTAGTGTAGTCCGAACTAAATGAAAGGACAAGTAAGATTCATTTGTTCATTCATTTGTTGACTCTAATTATGTTAATAATTGTTAATTTTTATTTAGAAGTAATGCTTAGATTAAGTTACTATAATATTGTATGTCCGGGATGGACAAACTGTTGATACTTATAACACATTTCCATGTCACCTTAATGTACACAGTTATTCAATAAATATTCTTGATTCTTGATTCTTGACCTCTTACTCTCAAAAAACAGCAGGTTTTTTATTTGATTAAAAACATTTGTAGGAAAATAATTGAAATTCTGCTATTTTAACAACCATTTGAACCCCGCAGGTACATCACAATAACCATGAACCGGTCCGCGTGGTTCAACAAAATATGTCTCGTGTTCCTACACTTGCTACCGGGAGCGTTGGTCGATGCAGCCGCCATGTGTCTCGGGAAGGAACCTAAGTGAGTCTACCCTATAATATGTCTAGTGTTCCCAAGTGTTCATACATACGTCATTCATGGGTGAATATCCCAAACGAAAAATTCGATGAAATCGGTAGTGTTATTAATGAAGCCCTGTAATAAACAAAAATAAGGTACAATGCATCATTTACACATAATATACATTATGTTTCTTTCGATGCAAATGTAGGGTAAGGGAGGGTATTACCGGTCACCTAAGCAAAATAGAACATAAATTAACCCCTTATTGGTTGCATCATTTAACCGGTGTAGCTACGAGATAAAAAAAATCTTGGTATCTAATATCAACGTTATAAAATATCAACATAGTTTGAATCTATGACATTCTGTAGGTAGGTAGGTACCTGCTTAAATCTAAAACAATATAAAAAAAAAAAAAAAAAAAAAAAAATCAAAGTACGTTTATTCATTCGGATATTAGCAAGATATCTCTTTGACATGTCATTTTTTTTTTATTTAATCTACTCTACTATGTCTTCGGATCGCGACCTCCATGACATGAGAAGAAGACACAAGAAACTCATGGGGGTTTTTTTTTGTATATTTTTTTTTTGCAGTAATCATGTGATTTACATTGTCGCATATATAATATTATTGAAGAAAAGTGGAACTGGAGCAATAATCTATACTTACTATAATAATCCTTACTAGCATTACAAGAGCGAAAGTAACTCTGTCTGTCTATTGTTCCATTGTTTTTTTTTCTCATTATTCTTGCCATTCTCAAGCTGGCTGGATTAGACCTACCTACCTACATGTGTTTCCTTTATTATTTTTCAGGATGTTGAAAGTGTATAAAAGGATCCACAAGTTTTCGTCTGTACTATCGTACTTCACAACCAAAGAGATTGACTTCTCTAACACGAGAGTGCAAGAACTGTGGCAGAACACTACTGAAGTCGATAAACTGGTGAGTTTTCATTTTATCGTTTCTAGCTAGACCTATTTTCTTTATTCTTTAAAAAAAAAAAACAAAAAAAAAAGAAAAGTTTATTGAGTAAAATCACATTACAACTGTTCTTTCGGCTCTTCCCGTTAAGTAATGTAATACTTGTGTTGGGAATGACCCGCAACTTCCACAATGGATTTACAATATAATAAGTGCTGATTTTAAACAATTTTATCTAAAAACAACTTCCAAACCTAATCCTAGTACGCGTATATGTGTGTGCGTGTATATGTGTGTGTGTGTGTGAGAGAGAGAGAGAGAGTGTGTGTGTTATGAAAGGCATATAAATAAAAATATATTTATTTATTTATCTTTTATATTAGAAATTAACTTAAAACTAAAGTTGTACATCGGGCGAGTGGCCTTATTGCCTATTCGGGATCTCTTCCAGGCAACCAATATAAAATATCCTGTCCTGTCCTGTAGGGTGGAAATTTATGGATAGCATTTCTTCAAATAATCAGTCATCCAAGTGTAGGAAACACTTTAGAAAATAAATCAAAAAAATATTGTGTTCTCTGTCCAGTTATTCCCGTTCAACATGAGAGAACTGGATTGGAACGAATATTTCGACCACTACCTGTTGGGTATCAGACGGTATCTGTTCAAGGAGAGCGACTCCACTATCCCCAGAGCCAAGATTAAGTGGAAAAGGTATGATTATCTAGAAATATTTTTAAGGGGGCGTCCATAAATTACGTGAGATGTTTAAGGGGGGGAGGGGGTCGAGTCAAATCTCATCTAATCTTACGTTGGTGAGGGGAAGGTCTCGGCAAATATCACGCAATTTTTTTTCTGATCGAAACAATAAAATATATACTATTTTGGTCCATTTAATCCAGATTGTCCACACTGATAATTCTGCTACCGGAGCTGTATTTTACTACTCCAGTAACTGAACACACTCTGAAGCAATTTTTTTTTCTTTTTACAATAACAATCCAACGCGTTTACGTAAGAAACCCACATTTTGAAAAATCTCACGTGCGATTGGAGGATGGGGGATGGGTTGAATAAAATCTTACGACATCTCACCAGGGGGGGAGGGAGGGACAGAAAATTTCAAAAAACACCTCACGTAATTTATAGACGGCCCCTAAAGGAAAAATACACATTCAAAAAATTTCACTCGCTCACGAACTCGCGTCTTTGGGTCTGTACCCCAACGTCTATACCAACTAGACCACGCAAGTCCCTGCCCCGAGCAGTTAAAATCATGAATGGCATCCATCCTTAGTTTGTTTACGACTAAGACACGTTTTTAACGCCATCTATCTATCGCTACAGGAAACCACTTTCCAGTGGTTCTCATCTGTCTTTTAATGAGTTAACTTAATGAGGTAAAGTTAACCGTTACAAGACAGGTGAGAACCACTGCTAAAATAACCTTGAGCCCCAAAACAAAATAAAAAATATAAACATAGGTATGATTAAAAAAAGCTAAAGTCGTAACAGACGATTGAACCGCACCGCCCGCGCCGCACCACCCGCGCCGCACCACTTACATTAGCAATAATAATGTGCGACTGATAAGACGTGACGTGAGTATTTGTGGTCTCGGGCCACATGATACCTAATAATCGGTACCTACATAATTTAAAGGTACGGTGCGGTGAAGGTTCGATTGTTTGTCACGGCTCTTAGTCTCCGCTGTCCGTCTGTTTGTCTGTCTGTCGCCACGCTGTATCTTATGAATAGCGAGACAGTAAAAAATTTTCAAAGATGACGTATTTTTTAGTTAAGAGGATAGTCTCCATTCTCTTTCTCTTTCTTTCTTTTAATTTTCTAATTAAAATAATAATAAAAAATAAAAAAATAATAAAATGAAAAAAATAAAAAGGTAGATGCATAGTCATGACAGATATAAGTTTTATGGCATAAACATATTTGCTCTAATGTCTTTATCCAGGGAGGAAAATTTAAACTACGTTTGTATGGAGAAAGAGAATGGAGACTATCCTCTTAACTGATATTAACGAGCACAATTTTTGTTTCAGATTATACTATCTACATCAGATAGCGAGAATACTTTTCCCCTGTCTATTTGTATATTTAATTTGGTCTATAATTAAGTTACTATTTTTATAAATAACTTAAATAGGTATATATTATAAGCAAAATAGAAAGGTATATAAAGAATTTGTTGGTATCTTTGTTTGTATCGTAAAGGCTCCGAAACTACTTGACCGATTTCAAAGAAACTTGGTATGGATATAATGAATTTTTGGGAGTAATTTGGGTTACTTTATATCCCGATATTCCCGCGGGATCGGGATATAGACGGGTGAAACTGCGGGACAATAAATAAATAAATAAATAAAATAAATATTACACGACGTTACACACAGCGCAATCTAGCCCCAAACTAAGCACTAGGCTTGTGCTATGGGTACTAGACAACGGATATACTACATATTATACTTTTTTTTTTGTAAATACATACATTTGATACATAGAAAACACTGAATATCCCATGTCTTCGGACCGTGGTGAGTCCTAGGACATGTCGGTTTCCTCACGATGTTTTCCTTCACCGTAAGAGCGATGTTATTAGCGCACATACCTTTTTCTTAAAGAAAAAGACATTGGTGCGCGGTCGGCCTGGATTCGAACCCACGACTCTCGGAATAAAAGTCGGGGTATCTACCACTAGACCAACACCGCTCTATAATACAATGCTAGGTTATTGATAGATCAGATAAAATTACTTTCCACCAAAAATAATTTCAATATATTATTATTTGCGAACGTACCTACCTTAGTTTGTAACACTTACCATAGGAAATTGTAAAACCGATTTTGATACGGTTTTCGATCAATTATTTTATTGCCAGGTTAAATAAATATATTCTTATTGTTATGGTAAAAACCGCATCAAAATCCGTGGTTTGGGACGAATTAGTGGATAAAAAACCTAGTTGTCTCAATTCTGCTAGCGATTATTGCTTTTTGACATGTTTCATAATCACTGTGCACCTGTCAAAATTCGCGTGTAACGATGTTTTTCGAATCTACGTAATATCAGACAATGATCTGCCCAGTTCATTTGAAGCTATTTTTTTTATATTATTTAAAAACTGCACCCAATGCTGATGCATGCAGTGGCGTTCGGTCACAGAAGTCAGTGCATTATTCGACGGTACGGTGCGGTGCGAGTTCGATCGTCTGTTACGGCTACTAGTTTAAATTGGTAAATTATGAACATGTTAAAAAGAAGTATGGCTAGCAGAATTGCCAAAAACTATGCTTTTTAGACACGGATGGTGTCTATATTTTATACTATTTAATTAACTAAGATAAAACTATGTATATAGAAACCAAAATATACGATTGGGATACATTTTTATGTACAAATGTGTTTTTATTTTATTTTCTGTGGATATTTTTAAGCCCCGAAAACAAACAATGTGTTAGAAGGCAAAGATTATTTCGTTTGACATCTTCTTCCGATTAGTATACGAATTCATATGCGTTGTTTTATATAACTTTCAAAATAATCCTTCTAAAACTTCATTGGACCATATCCCCGAAACTCCAAAACGTGTCACTTTAGGGCAGGGGTTTCCTAACTGGGGGGCGCGGGCCATCTGTGCAGTTAATACCTGCGATCGCTTAGAGAATGCATTCCAGACGGCTCGATACGACCAATGAAATATTTGAAATTGACGCCTGGGAAGAACATAATATTGTTTCCTCAGTTGGCCAGTATCAGCCTCTAGACTGGCCGTGCGGTAACCTCACGGGCGCTATCAAAGGTAATTAGTACAACTTACCGACTTGCCGATAAGGTTCTTAATATTCGTCCACCGAGGAAACAATATTACGTTCTTGACAGGCGTCAATTTCAGATAATTTAATTGGTCGTAGTCTGGGAATGTATTCTCCAGTGATAGCAGGTTTTTATATACAGTTGGCCTGCGCCCCCCTGTAAAAGTTTCTGGGGGGCGCGCCTCCCACTTAGGGAACCGCTGCTTTAGAACATTATGTGATAGAATATTTCCTGTTTATTTAGATCCCTTCTATCCAAATATATAGGTTTCATCGCGCGATATGAGATCGAATAAAATTCAAGATGGATCCCGTCGATAATGCCAAGGCCCATACATGGATTTAAGATAGATAGATATCTATTAGAGATGGGCCGACTAGGGGTTCTGCCGACTAGCAGACAAGCCGACTAGTCGGTTTCAAAATTGCCGACTTAGTCGGCAATGCCGATCATTATAATTCCGAGATATTTGGGTTAATCATGACCACTCGGCGATTGTTGGTATTTTAGGATAAATTAGCACTTCGAAAGCTGTAACGAAACTTTCAAAAAATAGTTAAAATAAAAATAAAAGTCAGAAAAAAAAATTTAATGGAACTGAGATATAGTTATGACATTAAAAAAAAACAAAATACAGGAAAAAAAAACAGGAATGCACAAATCGGATTATTTAACAAATACTTTTTAAAACACGATTGCCCACGGTCTATTATCTACCTACGAAAATGACCTATCTAGGAATAGTCGGTGTCTAAAAATCGATGTCAGAATCTCCTAGATGAAATTACACAGCACCCCCTTTTTTCTGGGTTTTTACCGGCCCCCTTTAAGCCAGCAGTGCCTACAAGGGGGCGTTATCGCCCACTTTTGGGAACCCCTGCCCTAAGCTATGAGAAGGGTATGACCAGTTTACACAAAAAAATCCCAATTAGTATGAGTCGGCAGACTCATGTCATTGAGTTATATACATTGAGTATACTATAGTAAACAATAATGAACAAGTAAACATTATTTCTTAGTGTTAATCCACACTTAGGAAATACTGTTTTTTGAAAAAATGCTTTTAAAAACTTTAGTACCCGGCGGGATTGGAACCCGCGACTATTGGTAATCCGAACCATCGCGTTAACCGCTTCGCCACGGGTAGCCCTCCGGCCAGGTCGAATTTAAGAAAGCACCTCTTTGTGTGTTCTTCCGAGTAAGGCCTCGTAGGGACCGCCGGGTACTAAAGTTTTTGAAAGCATTTTTTTCAAAAAGCAGTATTTCCTAAGTGTGGATTAACACTAAGAAATATTGTTTACATATTTGGAATATGTCATCTTATATTGTAATAATTTCCATGTAATATGGGAAGTTACAAGCCGAGTTGAACTGCAAAGTTTGCCGGTAGATGTCACTACGAGGCCTTACTCGCAAGAACACACGAGAAGGTGCTTTCTTAAATTCGACCTGGCTGGAGGGCTACCCGTGGCGAAGCGATTAACTCGTTGGTTCGGATTACCAATTATGATCAATTCTAATAAGATTATAAGAAAAAACATAACCCGATGTCAAGTTGATACAAATAAGCTGAATATGGACGGGGAATATTTATTTTAGCAAATAAGTCTTGCGATTATTGTGCAACAGTTAAAAAAGTTGTAAAAACCTACCCTGAACTTCCCACTGTGCTAAGCACCAACCTGCGCCAATGTCTCGTAGACTACTAGACTACTAACAAAGTAGAGCGGTGTTGGTCTAGTGGTAGATACCGCGACTTTCATTCCGAAGGTCGTGGTTGAGAATCCAGGCCGACCGCGCACCAATGTCTTTTTCTTTAAGAAAAATTTAAGTGCGCTATTAACATCGCTCTTACGGTGAAGGAAAACATCGTGAGGAAACCGACATGTCCTAGGATAAACCACGGTCCGAAGGCATGGGATATTCGCCAAAGCGGGGTAGAAAAATCATCATCGTCATGTCTGTCTGTCTGTCTGTCCGTCCGTCCGTATGTCACAGCCACTTTTTACCGAAACTATAAGAACTATATAGTGTTAAAACTTTGTAAGTATATGTATTCTGTGGACCGGATTAAGATTTTCACACAAAAATAGAAAAGAACAATATTTTTTTGGGGATCCCCTTACTTAGACCTGGGCGGTTACTTTTGTTTACGATAATTTGCAAATATCGGTCGATCGACCGAAATTAGCTACCATGGTTCACGACTATCGTACGACCGATAGTAAAATTGTATGACGTAAACATCTTCGGAGCCTACTATAATTCTCGAGTGTCTGACTGACGAGAGATTGACTATCGATAGTTAATGACTGACATCATAATCCTGACCCCACTCCAACTAATATTTTAATGGTGAAAGTTTGTGAGTAGGTACAATCAGGTACATATTAAATTACAGAACTAAAAAAATACTTCTAGGTTTCTTGACAAAACAAATTCCCAACCAAAATAGAGTGCTATTCCTAAGATAAATTAAATAGCAAAATGTGAGCAAAACATGTATTTTTCCAAAAAAATATATTATCAACGTTATTTCTTAGTGTTTACCACACTTGGTACCTAATAATGCTTTTTGAAAAAATGCTTTCAAAAATTTAGTACCCGGCGGGACTCGAACCCGCGACTACTGGTATTCCGTTCCAGCGAGATAGCGGCTACGCCACGAAATATATTTTAAACTAGCTGGTACCCGCGACTTCGTCGGCGTAGAATTATTACATAGTCCTTTTTTCGATAAGCTAATCTCTAAAAATAAATAAATGTAAGTAAGTATAGCTTTTTTTTCTCTTTTCGCGATGTTGTATTGAAATTAAAGACATTTTTCGGTTTTAATCGCGTGGTGTTTATTACTTTTAGCATTGTTTCAACGCTCAACGTTTCGAGACCTTTACAGATCCCTTCTTCAGGATTGACTGAGATGTGATTTGTCATTGTAATGTATATTCGCTTAGATTAGCTCAGTTCAGCTAACTCATTTTGTAATGTTGAGTTAATCAATTAAAGTGTTAATCTATCTCAGCTTAGCTCAGCTCAGCTAACTTAGCTTACCTTAGCTTATCTAACTTTAAAAAAAAAAAAAAAAAAAAAAAATCTGTGAACAACACACAGCGCCATCTAGCCCCGTGGTAAGCGACTAAGCTTGTGTTACGGTGACTAGACAACGGATATAATACTTATATTTATTTTTCTTTTGTAAATACATACATATTATACATAGAAGGACACCCAGACCAGACACAAATATTTATTTTTAAGCATAAATACTTGCACCCGGCGGGAATCGAACCCGCAACCTCCTGCATTGCAGTCGCGCTCTCGCACGACGCGCCACGGAGGTCGTCACCTTGACTCGTCGTCGACTTTAGTTCAGGTTATCTAACTTAGCTAAGCTCAGGTCATTTACCTTAGCTTAGCTCAGCTAACTTAGCTTAGTTCAGCTAACTTAGCTTAGCTCAGCTCAGCAAACTTAGCTTAGCTTAGCTCAGCTAACTTAGCTTAGCTCAGCTCAGCTAACTTAGCTTAGCTCAGCTAATCAGATAACTTACCTTAGGTTCAGGTACCGATAAGCGTTGGTACAGAAAGAACGGTGGTTGTCAGCGCAAATCGGCGTTTTTTCTGTATACGACCTAAGTCCCGATCCCGCGTGTTTACGGAATCAAAAGTAGCCTATGTCCTTCTCCGAGGTCCCATCTATCTCTATACCAAAATTTATCAAAATCGGTTCAGCGGTTTAGGCGTGAAAGCGCTGTTACCTATCTCCCGATCCCGCGGGATTTACGGGATCAAAAGTAGCCTATGTCCTTCTCCGAGGTTCCATCTATCTCTATACCAAAATTTATCAAAATCGGTTCAGGTATACGACCTAAGTCCCGATTCCGCGGGATTTACGGGATCAAAAGTAGCCTATGTCCTTGTCCGAGGTCCCATCTATCTCAATACCAAAATTTATCAAAATCGGTTCAGCGGTTTAGGCGTGAAAGCGCTGTTACCTAAGTCCCGATCCCGCGGGATTTACGGGATCAAAAGTAGCCTATGTCCTTCTCCGAGATTCCATCTATCTCTATACCAAAATTTATCAAAATCGGTTCAGGTATACGACCTACGTCCCGATCCCGCGGGATTTACGGGAACAAAAGTAGCCTATGTTTTTGTCCGAGGTCCCATCTATCTCAATACCAAAATTTATCAAAATCGGTTCAGCGGTTTAGGCGTGAAAGCGCTGTTACCCAAGTCCCGATCCCGCGGGATTTACGGGATCAAAAGTAGCCTATGTCCTTCTCCGAGGTCCCATCTATCTCTATACCAAAATTTATCAAAATCGGTTCAGGTATACGACCTACGTCCCGATTCCGCGGGATTTACGGGATCAAAAGTAGCCTATGTCCTTGTCCGAGGTCCCATCTATCTCAATACCAAAATTTATCAAAATCGGTTCAGCGGTTTAGGCGTGAAAGCGCTGTTACCTAAGTCCCGATCCCGCGGGATTTACGGGATCAAAAGTAGCCTATGTCCTTCTCCGAGATTCCATCTATCTCTATACCAAAATTTATCAAAATCGGTTCAGGTATACGACCTAAGTCCCGATCCCGCGGGATTTACGGGAACAAAAGTAGCCTATGTTTTTGTCCGAGGTCCCATCTATCTCAATACCAAAATTTATCAAAATCGGTTCAGCGGTTTAGGCGTGAAAGCGCTGTTACCCAAGTCCCGATCCCGCGGGATTTACGGGATCAAAAGTAGCCTATGTCCTTCTCCGAGGTCCCATCTATCTCTATACCAAAATTTATCAAAATCGGTTCAGGTATACGACCTACGTCCCGATCCCGCGGGATTTACGGGATTAAAAGTAGCCTATGTCCTTGTCCGAGGTCCCATCTATCTCAATACCAAAATTTATCAAAATCGGTTCAGCGGTTTAGGAGTGAAAGCGCTGTTACCTAAGTCCCGATCCCGCGGGATTTACGGGATCAAAAGTAGCCTATGTCCTTCTCCGAGGTTCCATCTATCTCTATACCAAAATTTATCAAAATCGGTTCAGCGGTTTAGGCGTGAAAGCGTAACAGACAGACAGACAGAGTTACTTTCGCATTTATAATATTATATAAGTATATAAGTAAGATTAGTAAGATTTCTGTACAGTACCTACGGGCAAAGACCTTTCAGCTAATTAAGTCTGCTCTCGTTGGAATTTCCAACGACTTACCTACACGTAAAAAACTAAAACTTGTTGTTGACGTGAGTTGATGATTAATGTGATAATGTCGCAACATGCAATTGACGAGGAATATTTTTTAGGGTTCCGTACCCAAAGGGTAAAACGGGTTATTACGGTTCATGAGATATAGCCTGATGACAAACGGACAGACAGCGGAGTCTCAGTAATAGGGTCCCGTTTTTAACCTTTAGGTACGGAACCCTAAAAAAGCAGCATTGCCTGGAAGAAACTGTTCTCAGTGGTCGTGGTCTCAGTCGCCTATTGTGCCACTCTGTGTGTATCTTGAACTATCCTAGAAAAAAGAATCATCACAATCGGCCGAGCCGTCTTCAATTAATCGGCGAACATACAACCGAATTGAGAACCTCCTTTTTTGAAGTCGGTTAAAATAAACGCAGCTGTGTAGTAGGTACCTAATAATATTTATTCAAAAATATACGATATGACTCAAACAGAATGGAAACGACACCATTCAGACTAAAATTTTGCCAAAATGTCAGAATCGCAAATTGATTACGTCAGAAAAGAAGCCCATTCAAGTTTTGTTTTTGTTTTCCTTAAACATGTTGTTGTCATTGGAAACAGCTTACTTAGAATCAACTTTTAAGAGAACATCTCACTTGATACCTACTCCTAAATAAAACAAAATAACATAGGTTTATAACATAGGTAAAATAACATAGGGTTACCAGATCTCCGGATTTGCCCAGAGATCTCCGGATTTTTAAACCCATCGCAGGATTGATCTGTCCCGATTTCGGATCTACTGTCACCCTACTATCAGAATGTGACAGTAGAATCATCGTATTATCGTATCGATGTCGTATCGAAACGAACCGCAATAACCCTCCTGGGTAACGCGGGACGCAGCTAGTCTACACTAATATTATAAAGAGGAAAGATATGTTTGTAACGAATAGGCTCTGAAATAAACACTGAGTATACAATGAGTAACGAAATATGTGTTCAATCGTGAGAGGGTTGTTCTAGTTCTAGACGTCTAGGCGGCGTCTAGAACTAGAACAACCTTCAACTTTTGTTCTACGACGAATGAGTTGGAGGTCATTACTAGTAGTTTAGTTTACCTATTACTATCTTCTAATCATCAATGGACTTGACTTCTAAAAACTGCTGTATTTTACTAAAACATTAAAATCTATCTGTGTCTATAAAAGGCTTTGTCCTGACTGACTGATTGACTGATTGATTAAGGCACAGCCTAAATCCGATTGTAGAGAGCTGAAATTTAGAGAATGTGTTCTTTGTGATGTAGACATTCGATAAGAAAGTGGTTTGGAATATCTCGAGACTTACGCGGGTGAAACCGCGGGCGGGACGCAGCTAGTCATAGATTAGATACATCGATCCTACCGTGGGCAAATATAAAGTACCTCCCTATAATCTGCCTCAGGATCTTAGATCAAAAATGCAAACAAAAAACTCATACATTTATTTGACAGCTCTTTATTTACTTTTTCCTTTGATATTGAAAGTTCTATATTTACATTTTTGATCTAAAATTCTGAGATCTTAGCTAAGTAGGTATACGTTTTGGGAAAGCATTAAAAATTTCGGATTTTCCTATGGATTTCAGGCATTTTCTGTTACGCACATGGCAACCCTACATAGGTCGTCGCCTCCGTGTATGGGTATGAAGTGGTAAACACAACTCCGTCAGAACGGGTAGGTAAATGTCCTATGGTTGTTCTTGTGAGCGAGATCGTGGCCTAAAGCGAGCGATTGGGGTAGGTTATTTGCAGACAACCAACTGCGCGGGATAAGTCAGTCTGCTATGTAATATGTAGGAATTTAGATAGGTATGTTTGTTCCTACTTAGTAGTGCTTTAGAGGCCAAACGGATGAACCGATTTTTATGATTCTTACGTCAATGGATTCGCATTTATATTATTTACATATATTTATTTTCTAACTAGGTAGGTATTGTTTTAGTCCAAGAACATTTGGTGTGGTGTGTGTGGGGGACATAAAAAAATATGGTAAATGGTCGCTTTGGGAATTTCAGTTTTGGCTTTGGGAGTTGTATTTTACATACCTACCTTTTACTATTTAGGCGAATATTATGAGGAAACCAAGGTTTTCATTTATTTAAATCTACTGAGTACGTAGGTACTAACATCTAATTATATTTTTAGGTACCATCTCAAAATTGAATGCCTGTAATGGGCAAGTTACCTAAATAACCTACAATAAGATCCTACAATAAGAAATCGAAACATTTACTTAGCAATAAATGTTTCAATTTCTTGTTTTGATGACCGCTATTAAACTCAATCACCAAAAAAAACTATAACAAGGGCCAATATATTGTCATTTTTATGAAGATGTCATCTAAACAAAATAACGAAGGAAAGGTAGATCATAAAAAGCAGGGTTGTACTTAGATGTGCTGTCAAGGCCGGGTTGAAATACTAATAAAGTTTTGGGAAGGCTGCTCTCTGGGCTTGTCCCGATATGTTGGCCGGTGCAGCCACCATAAGGACAAGCCGGTACTGGAACTAGTTCTACTACGTCTTCACTTTTTATCAAGAAAAGGTTAAAGTTACTTTTGCAGAAGCCATTTTAGCATCAGTCTGGATTGTTATTAAATTCACCTAGATTACTTAGGTACATGTAATTAATTCTATACTAATTGACCGAGCGACCGAACGAAGCGTTTCTGCTTCAAGTCTGGCAAAATTTTCTTTCAATTGTTAGCGATCAAGAAACATGGTGTAATACTTTGAATTTTTAGATATTTTTAGTCGTGGGGGATTTTTGATTGGTAGGGTATTCCGCTCCCTAAGGGCTTAACTTGCGAAATCTACTGTTAGCAGAATTCCAAATTATATTAAGGGTCGATTTGTGTTAAATGGACCAAATCTATTGAAATAGATTACTTAGACACTTATACATAATTATTTTATTCAATAAATAATGCATTTTTATTAATCGTCATTAATAGAAATGGTAATCATGAGCAGGTAATCCCAATTAACAAATCGAAGAAGTATTTAACGACTGGTTTTTACACGCGCCACCCCTTCCCCCTTCACTTGATCCGGTCCTGTTCATTACGAAAAAGAATCAAAGTATGCTAGTGCCTGTTTGGTCGGGGCAGCAACAACTTGCCAAGACGTTTTGCATTTTGTAATAAATTATAAAGTGATTTTGGTATTTCAACCTCAAGTTTGATTTCGACACGGATTAAAAATGTTGTGTGTGATAGTTTTTGTGTATCGTAAGTTTCTTTTAAATTGTTTTTGGTTTTATACTTTTGATGTACCTAGGTATAATATAACTACTGTTTATGCATAGTATACCTAGGCTACTAATTTTACCCTAATGGGTAAGGTAAAAAAAGTACCCCATGACTTTCGTAAAAGTTTCGTCTTATCTCATCACAAACCAATTTTGATGAAAGACCTATCTTTTATCTTAGACATGCATGCGTGACGTGAATTGTAATATCTTCTAATATATAAAATTTCCATGTCACAGTGTTAGTTACCGTACTCCTCCGAAACGGCTTGACCGATTTTTACGAGATTTTGTATACGTATTCAGTAGGTCTGAGAATCGGCTACTATCTATAATTTATAAGGCAAAACAACGTTTGCCGGATCAGCTAGTAATAATATAATAATTCATTGTTATAAATGTGTAGGTAGGTATGATCATTTCAGAAATCATTTCAGAAACTTAGATCAAAAATGTAAACAAATAACTGTCAATTTTAAAGGAAAAAATAAATAAAGAGTCACTTTGAAATATTAATGTATGGAATTTTTGTTTACGTTTTTGATCTGGGTTTCTGAAATAGGATATATATGTAGGATGTAGGTATATTACTGCAGTCTACTCGTTTCGAGCATACAATATCACACTGCGAAAGTAGGTCCCTATAGATGTTTGTCCATTAATTACATAATCAAATCACGAAAAAAATACTGAACCGATTGCAATGAAACTTAATATGCAGATAGCTGAAAATTTGGATTAAAACAAATGGTCCTTTTCATTCCGATATTTTAGCAGAATCAGGACCTACGGGGGTCAATCAAACCGCAGGACACAGCTAGTGGTAGATTACAATTGAATACCTACTTCAGCTAAGTCAAGTTAACTGTCAAGTTAGCAAAGTTAACAGTTAAGTTAGCCAAGTTAATTGTTAAAATGAGAAAGAAGTAGGTAGGTAGGTACCTATATTTAGCTGCATCCCGCGGCTTCACCCGCATAAATCCCGATCCCGTGGCAAAATCGAGATAAAAATTGCATCCAGCATCTTCAGCTATCTGCATACCAATAGCATCGCAATCGATTCAGACGTTTTTGCGTAAAGGAGGAACAAAAATATCGGTAGGTACCTACTTAGATGATACTTACAAACAAACTTCACATTTATGATATTAGTAGGATCGCTGGGCCTCATCGTCATCATCGCTCACGATGTTCCCGGTTTCATCCCTCTCTCAGCCCGGGGTCCGCTTTCCTACTTTTACGTCTCCACTTTGCACGATCTTCGGCATTCCGCGTAGTGAGGAACGCTGAGCCTAACTGAGGTTATTTTTGCAGTGATTTCTGGTTCGTTTGGCGCTCGTTGGACCCAGGAAGAAATTGATGAAGGGGATCGAGATGCAGAACGGTACGTACCTAATTAGTATTTATGGTGCAGGAGTCAGCAAACATCTTGAAAAAATGCGGCGGAAGTTGATTTTCATAGATACTTAGAAATCGCACGTAAATGTGCTACGCGAACTTAACACGTCAGTATTTTTCAAGATGTTTGCAGAGTTTTTTAGGGTTTCGTAGTTGACAAGAAACCCTTATAGCTTAGACCTTATAGTTTCGTTATGTCTGTCTGTCTGTCTGTCCGTCTGTCCGCGGCTTAGTTCAGATACGCCTTGTAATACGAAGCTAAAACTTTGCAGGGGTATACATACGGCCAAGTGCGTAAAATTAACACTAGATCAACCAATCCGTGAGCGCAACGCGAATGTTAAGTTTATCACTCCAACATTAGATGGCGTTAGTGGTAAAAATACATTGCGTTGCGATATCGTTGCGGTTTTTTCGTCAAATGTCACGTTTGTTGTTTGTCCCCTCTTAAATATTTGTTTTATTTTTCGTTGACGGCTACGGCCGGACAGACAGCGAAGTCTCAGTAATAGGGTTCTGTTTTTAACCCTAAAAAATGGTACCTCTCCTATATGTCTGTGATGTGTGCAACTGGTGCAACGTCCTGCAATATACATAAATACCCAGGTTCAACTACTCGTGCATCATTCCACCGAGCGACGTCGTCAAGAACGGACGGTTCACGGTCGAGGGCTACGACGATGACGAGCAGCCTGCCGCTGGGAAGAAGGCTTACTCCTATGTCATACTTGTAAGTGGCTTTGAAAACTCTAACTCTTGCTCCAAAAAAATTGCGATTAACTCGCTATTCATGGAACAGTTTATGAAAATCCGGAATATTATAATAATAGTAGTCATGTAAAATTGTTTTCAGTTCACGTGTAACCCCGGCTTCACCAAGAAAGGCTTGTATCTGGTGCAGTGTATCACTGATAAAGGCACGGACGAGTTCCCGGAATGTCTACGTAAGTGATTACTGATTGATTATAATGTATTTAAGACGTCACGCAAGAGTAACTGGCTCTACCAAGAGCATTGTTGTCCAGGAGCATAGTCAGAATTAGAGATGGGCCGACTAGTCGGCAGTTCAACCGACTAGTCGGCAGGTGCCGACTAGTCGGCAAATTATGCCGACTAGTCGTCAAGTAACAATTATACAATAAAACCAATATTTATTTAAGAAGGTGGGTAGTCAGAAAAACGTAAACAAAACACGTCATAGCTTACATACATCATCTAAACATCTAAAGTGTTATAACTATGCCTCAGCTCCATTTTTTTTTCCAACTTTAATTTTTATTTCATCCATTTTTTGGAAGTTTCGCTACACCTTTCGAAGTGCAAACTTATCCAAAAATAGCAACAATCGCTGAGTGATCAGTGATCACGATTAACCCAAATATCTCGGAATTATAATGATCTGCATTGCCGACTAGTCGGCCGACTAGTCGGCAATTTTGGAACCGACTAGTCGGCTAGTCTGCTAGTCGGCAGAACCCCTAGTCGGCCCATCTCTAGTCAGGATTTGAAACCATCGTTCTATGCAGCTGTATAACCCAAATATGGCAGATTCAGATTCAGATTCAGATTCTTTATTTGCATAAAAGTTGGTACAATTGACATAGGTACAAAGGTGTTCTTATTAAATAGAAAGTGTCTCAATTTTAGTCAATATATTGTCATGAAAAATTTAACAGGTAGGCACTTTTATTTCATTACATTGCAGTTATCTATATATATACTAATGTTATAAAGAGGTAACGTTGGTAACATGTATGTATGTATGTATGTATTTATGTATGTGTGTATGTATGTATGTATGTATGTATGTATGTATGTATGTATGTATATTGGGGTAATCTCCGAAACTACTGGACCGATTTCAAAAATTCTTTCACCATTAGAAAGCTACATTCACCCTGAGTAACATAGGCTACTTTTAATCCCGATATTCCCACGAGATCGGGACTTACGCGGGTGAAACCGCGGGAATCTGCTTGTATTAAATAATTGAAATCGGTCCAGTAGTTTCGGAGATTACCCCCAATATACATACATACATACATACCTACATACATACATACATGTTACCAACGTTACCTCTTTATAATATTAGTATAGATTATCTAGCCGTGGCGGATATTTCGTAGATTATAGCAGCTTCATTTAAATTTATAAAATGGTTTTCCAACCCTAAGGTTTAGCAGTATGTATGCAGCAGTTACAAAACAGCTGAGTTTGCAAAAAATAATGGAAAAATATATAATTTCGTGCCCTAGTACCTACTTACTTACTTTAACCTTACGTTCTTTCCTTCCGAGAGGTGTTAAAACTTTTTTTCAACATATTGATGAGCGTTTGAGCACTATCTATGGGTAATATCAAATATGTAAGTGATGATAATATGGTCTAAGACAGGGGTTCCCTAACTTATTTGAGCCGCGCCCCCTTTCGACCACATAAAAAAAACCGCGCCCCCCCCATCCTCCAGTCCAGATTATCAGGTCAGATAAAAAGTATTAAACAACTACATTTTTATTGTTCATTAAAGTTTTACAAAATCATACAAACAGTATATGGTAAGTAATACCAATTTTTGATAGAATCCGTGAGGTGGAGGCGGAGCCGATAAGTTTCTTAACATTCGCCAACTGAGGAAACAATAGTTATGTTCTTGACAGGCGTCAATTTCAGATAATTTCATTAGTCATATCAATCAGTCTGGAATGCATTCTCTCAGCGATCGCAGGTTTTACTATACGGGTGGCTTGCGCCCCCCTGCAAAAGTCTCTGCGCCCCCCTGGGGGGCGCGCCCCACAGTTAGGGAACCGCTGGTCTAAGATGTAGCACGGTCATCTAGAATCTGTTTCCATAGCGACTTTGGAGGATTACTTCGGTTCGTTTCGATACGACAACGATACTGTCATAACGATGGTTCTACTGTCACCCTACTATCAGAATGTGACAGTAGAATCATCGTATGACAGTATCGATGTCGTATCGAAACGAACCGCAGTAACCCTCCTGAGCCTTTTAACTATGCGTATAGTTAGCGACCACGTCTCGGATCCATCAGTTATCTATCACTGGCAACACACATAGTTAAAGTATCCGTCAGCTTAGCCGGACCATGCAATAGATTTACCCCAAACTTCGATCATTATTTAGTACCTATTGATAGGATTTATTTATATCAAAATACAATTAGGTACATTAAAGATTAAATAGTAAAAATAAAAAATACAATTAAACAAACTGAACAAAAAAAAAAACACTTAACCTAAAATAAACTATCCCCAAGCGTTCCCGATGCAAAGCTGCCCAAAATGCTAGCGGCATTCCCGCGTTGAACCGCAATGGACAACCTTTGCAGCAGGAACGCTCCGGAACGGACATCAGGCCCCCTCTCCCTTAACCGGCCACCGACCTCTCTTATGAAGGCCAAGCCTTCATGTCCCCAACCCCCCGACGTCTCCACGGCCACGGGAACAAAGATGTAGTTCTGCGACAACGGAGCATATGATAGTATAGTTTAGTACCTACGTGGTTTCGAAAAAATTTACGATACCGGCCATTCTGACGTCAGGTTGGCCGGACCAGCTTCGATTTCTCGCCATCCACTGTTACATGCTCCACGTTATATATGCCAATATTTTGTACCTATTTGGTACCTACGCAAATATTTTTTTCACAGTTCTAGGAAGCTCTAATAAAAAGTGATTACAAAAAGATAGATAGATAAGACGAACGAAACTGTATTGTCTGAATAGCCGGTATCGTTAATATTTTCAAAACCACGTAAGTACCTACTAAATAATGACCGTAGTTTGGTGTAAATCTATTGCATGGTTCTGCCAAGCGGACACAGATAAAAGACGTAAAGTTGTCGTTAATATTCCAGCGACGTGCAAGAGCAGCGCTCCGGACGTGTGGAGCTGTGGTTCTGGGTTCGATGCAGGTGAAGCGAAATGCCTCGCGCCGACTCGCTCTAGCGACGATCAGATATCTCTCCGGCAAAGACCACAGCTACGTAAGTAAATCTCTATGACGTAACTACTTAGAAACCTTTGAGCAATGCTTTCGCATTCTTATTTCTTCTATGTCCTGACAAGACAAAAACACGAACAAATGGCCGGACCGGACCGGACCATTTTGGTACGAATTTCAAATCATTAAACTAAAATGTGCTTTTTTTCATACAAAAAAAGAATTGTTTGTGCAAAAATTTGTTTCTTCTTAGCAACAATTTTTTGCACAAACAATTCGTAAATAATATAAATAAATAATCGTCGTAAATAATATATACGTTTCCGAACATTATTCAAAAAGTGTTATGTTCCCGATGAGATAAAATCCCTGCATAATCATCAGAATAACTTGCATTAAAAAAAAATCGCCTCCCTTACCGTGCCCCGGCATAGAATAGGCTTACCCCATCTCATCCCGTGGGTGTCGTAAAAGGCGACTAGGGCTCTGAGGGAGATTAGCAAACTTTAAGTTCTCCCCGTGCGGTGGCGGATAAACTGCTGGATCCTTAAAAGGGTTGGTCTCAGGCAGGCGGCCGGCCGTAAAAACATTGCCAAATCTAATTGCAGAAGGTATGGTCAATGATGACTAACCGACTGCGCCGACACCAAATAAAAAAAAAACAATTAGGGGTAAAGCGGACCCCGGGCTCCCGAGAGGGATGAAACCGGGGACATCGCTCGGATGAGAAAAAAAATCGGCTCCCTCGGTCAGTCATCTCATCACATCAACGCTATTTCTTCCAGAATGCGGCGTGACCCCTCAAGTGTGGAGGACTACTGTCGTCAACGGTAGAGAGGCTAACAGGGAAGAAGTACCGTGGCATGCCGGCGTCTACACGAAGACTACACGGCCCTACAGGCAGATATGCGGAGGGACTATCGTTAGCGATAATGTAGTTGTTTCTGGTAAGTTACTTGTATTACACTAGACTATACACTACACTCTATTGACCCCTCAAGTGTGGAGGACTACTGTCATCTGTCAACGGTAGAGATGCTAACAGGGAAGAAGTACCGTGGCATGCCGGCGTCGACACGAAGACTTTATACGATTATACAAAAGGCTAGTTTGTAGCACTTGGCCAATGTGCTCCTCAGTAGGTGATGAATTGGATTCCAGAAGTGCCATCAATGTAGTACTTATAATTCCAGCTGCGCACTGTTTCTGGACTGACGTGGACGCTCGGCTACCAGCTGCGAACTACGCGGTTGCTGTGGGGAAGCTGTTCCGACCGTGGAACGATCCCAACGATCCTGATGTCCAGAAGTTTGATGTGAGGAACAACACTTTACTATTTCTAAATTAAACTCATTTTTCGGTTTACATCGTGTGGTGTTTATTAGGTACTTTTAGCATTGTTATATTACAAATCACGGGTGTTTAGTCCTCTCCATCAGTCCTTGATGAAGAGACCTGTAAGGGTCTAGTAAAGTTGAGCATTGAAATAATTCTAAAAGTATGCGACTACAGCACGAACCGAATTGAAAACCGAAAAATGAGTTTAATTTCAATCCAACATCGCGAAAACAAGAAAAATGTATGTTTACATTTCATTGAAATACTTATTTTCTTATTTTATTAGTAGCAGACGTAAACTGGCAAATATATTTTTGTAGTTACCATTTTGAGATGGGTGGGGTGGGACCAAAGTAGGTAGGGTATTGCATTTGTGCAATTGCATTTCGTATGTTTTTGTATTCCCCAGGTCCAAGAACTAAGAATACCTCCCCGGTTCCGAGGCAGCGCTACAAACTTCCAAGATGACATCGCTCTCCTGATCCTGGCAGCACCATTCATCAAACTATCTAGCTTCATAACACCGGCCTGTTTGGATTTCGACTTTGGGTTCGATACGAGGCAGCTGGCGCACGGAAAGTTGGGAAGGGTAAGCTATATTTCTTACGCTTATTTCTAATGCTCTGGGCGTATTTACTGGAAATATTTTTAAGAATAAAATCACTTTCTGTAATTTGGCGAGGCTCGGACTTGCGTTTCTGCGTGTCCCGCTTTCTTACCAACTATACCTACCCCTACGATGTCCCTCGCTCCGCAAGTGTTGGGACTCTTTAAACCAATACTCCAAGACAAGTGTGAAGAACTCTTCCTGCTTATTCTTCCTATAAATAGTTGGATCTTCCACCAGGTGTCAGGCTGGGGTCTAGACAGCGCAGACGGTCCCTCGTCCCAAGTACTGAACGTTGTGGAACTGCCAGCGGTCAGCATAGAGCAGTGCATCGCTTCATCAGAGCCCAGCTTCCTCTCATCCATCACCAGCGATAAGATCTGTGCTGGATATACCAATGGTAAGGTATACAGACATCACCGGGTTCCATCCACCAGGTGGCACGATAAGCAGTCTCGGATTTACGGCGCAGTCAGCTGACATTAAAGTACTCTATCCTCTGTGTTTTCAGGTACGGCAGTGTGCAAGGGCGACAGTGGTGGGGGGCTCGTGGTCCCGGATGTGGTGGACGGTGCCACCCGGTACTTCCTGCGCGGGATTGTCTCCACGGCTCCCCGGAGTGACCATCTGTGTAACATCTACGCTGTGGCCACCTTCACACACGTGTTCAGGCATGAGCACTTCATCATGGCCGGTGTGAGTGAGAACATGATACTGTAACTGTACCTATATAAATCACAAACTAACATTTCAGCTTGAAAGGTCGTTAGTTAGTCAAGTAAGATACCTTTGGAGGACCTGAAAACTCTAACATTAGGTGAGTCAGACCACTATACAAAGAAGAAGTTGACAGTTGATGTATACATCGTGTGTCTTGTGGCACGACACACCGTGTCTAATTCCTAGCTTTAGAGCTGTTGAACGACTGCTATCAGAGATAGCAACCGGGACCAACTGCTTAAGAACACGTTCACCCATCTACATGAAGTGTGTTACTGGATTTAAGAACTAATATTTTCGTTTATTTTCGGAAACTTTATAGTTGGTATTATTTATATACTTATCATTTAATTTTACAGATAAATCAAGAACCATTACCAACCGAAGCACCCAAAATATCACCGATAACGATATCTCCTCCAATCCTGGACAACAATACAAACTCTTCTAATTCTTCTACAGATAACGATTATTATTACAATAATCCAGAAACAAGCACGGAATTCCACTTAACTTGGGATCAATTTCTTACGTTAGAAGACACATATGAAAATGATCCAAATGTGGAAACTACTACCATACTTTCACCAGATTTAATGGAAGACCTTAAAAAAACCTTTAAAAAAAGAAAAGAAAATCAAAATCATTCTACGACTTTGACTCCAAATCATTTCGGCCCAGATAACCCTGAAGATTCCTTGTTCTTAAACGCTGATTCTACCAACATTCCTGTAACCAATAAAATAGATCCAGAACCTATTACAAACCCTCCTTCGAAGAGTAGTGATAATTTTGTCGAAAATATTGAAGATAAAGATATTGGTATCAACAAAGATAAAGGTATTGGTATAACAAAAGACCAATCATTTGAAAACGTCAACACTAACAATCCTATAACAGATGAATCAATTAAGAACACTGACGTTATATCAAATGACAATATTGCCAAAACCCCTGCTTCAGGCGTACCTATTGGAATAAGTAATGGACAAACTGATGAAACGGAAAATTCTGATCAAAGCCCTCAACATTTAATAACAAATAAAATAAAAGAACTAACAAAAGCTTCTGGGACCATTTCAAATGATAATACAAACGAAAAAATAGGTAAAACACCTGCTTTGGCCTTACCTATTGAGTTGGCTATTGGACAAACTGATGAAACAGTCAGTTCTAGTCAAAATATTAACATTTTACCCATAGATATGGCTCCATCCACAGATAAAAGTACATTGAGTACTAATACAAACGACAAAAAAACACCTTTGGAGTCGCCTATTAAACCAAAAGATGGACAAATATCACAAACTGCAAACCCTGAAGCCTCATCTTCCTCAGACATACCTATGCGAGCAACAGATACCTTAAAATCTAAAGATAAACAGATCGCTAATAAAGAGTCATCTATAAACGATGACACCATTACAATCTGGCCCGCAAAACCAGTTGGCTCGAACCAAAATCCTGGATCTTCCAATACTGGTGTCCAATACACGGAGACTCCGGCCGTTTTAGAAGACTATTGGGTTAGTGCTGGTTGGGATTGTGATCACAATTATCCAGGACATTACCACCACCATTGGCCACATCATCACAGTTGGCACAAACATCCCAGCGGCCAGAATTCACAACAAAACTGGCACAAACATCCCACCGGCCAAGACCAAGGTTCTCAGCACAATTGGCACAAAAATCCCACCGGCCAAGGCCAGGGTTCTCAGCACAATTGGCATAAACATTGGGAGAGCTCTGAAGAAGATAAACATTGGGAGAGCTCTGAAGAAGATAATCATGATTGGCATAAACAGCCGAATTGGCAGAGTTGGAAACGTTTCCATCCCTTTACTTATCATCATGGATTTACACAGCAACCTTCGAAATCTTCTTCAAACTATGGAGCTTGGTTTAGTAAATATAGAAATTAATAAATAAATATTGCAGGTCGTTGCACACAAGCGCCATCTATACTTCGCTTCCGTACCCAAAGGGTAAAAACGTGACGCTATTACTGAGACTTCGCTGTCCGTCCGTCTGTCACCAGGCTGTATCTCATGAACCGCAGTGTTTACTTTATTGTGATAGTGGTACTTCGTGCGCGATTCTCGCACTTGGCCGGGTTGTTTTTTTGTAGACTATGGCACATCTCCCTGAGGAAAAAACGACAAACACAAAAAAGCAAAATGTCAGATCATGGTCTAAAATAATTATAAAACGAAGTATAGTAGGCTTGTCCTATGCTACACTATAAACGACTACTAGACAAGATATGCTACATTTAAAGCTTTTTTTTAATTGTAAAATAATAAAAGTATATTAGCAGAAACTTTACTACTTTGCTTTGCATTTTTACTTGTTTTTTTTTAAATAATATAAGAGGTAAAGAGAGAAAAATTGTAAATAGGTAGTATTATATTGGTATGTATACCATGGATCATATTCGCTGGATCACGGGAAATCTAAAGTGGTCCGGCCAACCTGACGTCAGAATGGTTGGTCACTTTGTATCTACAATGATTTCGTAACCACGTGGGTACCAATATATGAACAAAGGTACCAAATAGTTACTAAATAATGAGCGCAGTTTGGTGTATAAATACTTGTGTGGTCCAGCCATCCTGACGGACACAATCAATTTATTGATACTTTTTTTTTTTTTTTTTTTTACGAGGGGAATCTAATTAAGACCGTCAGGCCGCTCCCGGGGGAGAGCGGCCCGGTGTGTGGGGGTCCCCCCGGCCAAGATGGTGTGCGGCCAGGGTATACCCACTAAACCCCTCGGTGTCCTTCGCGCCGCAGTTGCCAGAGCTTGCCGGAACCTTTCGGATAACTTCGGCAAGCTCTAGCGGCGGGTGGTCCGGGTGGACCCCGTCTCCGAGCCCAAATGGGCAAAACCCTCTCAAGAGGCGGCGCGGACACGCCGCCGCCATCTCGTGGCTCAGTGTTTGGCGACGAACTCCCCCGAGTCCGCCGCCAAGAGCCGTTTAGGGGAACCAGGGATGTCCGGACACTCCTGGTTCCCCTGCGACGGGTGAGGTCTGTGGCCCCGTCGCCGACCACTTTTCGGCTGCAGGGGATAGGGCGAGCGGCAACGACACACCGACACTCCTCTTCCCCTGCAGCCCCACCGCGTCCGCCATCAACGGTGGCGGCCCCGCCGAGGCCGCGGCAGATAGGGAGAGCGGCAACGCAACACCGACACTCCTCTCCTGCCGCGGCCCCGAAACCCTCAGCCGCGAGCGGCCCCTCCTCGGGTGGGTTCCGCTTGGTTCACCGTGGGTGTCCAGGCCACGGCTACTAAGCCCCCCCGCCACGACAAGGCGGGAACCCTTCGGGGGGGCAATTTATTGATACTGGGCTGAGAGATGTTTGAAAAAACATAATATTTAATAATAAGTTTACTTCAATAAAATACTTCAATAAATTATAAAAATAAATAAAACATGAAATAGATTTTTTTTATTACTAGTCTAATTTAAAGTATCGAATAAATCATCCAATTTCGACACGTCTGCTGTGTCTTTTTAGGGTTCCGTTCCGGTTCCGTTATCCGTAGCCAAAGCGCAAAAAACGGAACCCTTATAGATTCGTCATGTCAGTCTGTCCGTCTGTCCGTCCGTATGTCACAGCCTCTTTTCTCCGAAACCATAAGAGCTATACTGTTGAAACTTGGTAAGTAGATGTATTCTGTGAACCGCATTAAGATTTTCACACAAAAATAGAAAAAAATAATGATTTTTTGGGGTTCCCCATACTAAGAACTGAAACTCAATTTTTTTTTTCATTAAACCTATACATGTAGTGTATCTATGGATAGGTCTTCAAAAGTGATATTGAGGTTTCTAATATATTTTTTTTCTAAACTGGATAGGTGGCGCGAAAGACACTTCCAAAGTGGTAAAATGTTGGTCCCACCCTCTGTAACTTCTAAAATAATGGAATGATAAAACTAAAAAAAGTATATGATGTACATTACTATGCAAACTTCCAACGAAAATTGGTTTGAACGAGATCTAGTAAGTACTTTTTTTTTAAACGTCATAAATCGTAAACCGCAATTTACCTTTCAAAACAAAATCTGTTGTATAGATAATAGTACGGAACCCTTCGTGCGCGAGTCCGACTCGCACTTGACCGGTTTTTATCGTGTTGACTCAGATCCTTGATTTTTATACACGTATAATTAATAGGGACCATAGACCTCAGCAGTAGGGATATGGTTTGAATTAATTTCAACTCTTTGCCTATGTCTATTTCTTCAAAAAAAAATTAAATGCGCTATTATTTACATCGCTCTTACGTTGAAGGAAATCAGTAATAGCATCCCGTTTTTACCTTTAGGGTACGGAACCCTAAAAGTGAAACCTAGTCAATTAAGTACGTACCTACATGACTACATGTTACCTACATGAAAAACCTTTCTAACTGATTCATATAATTAACTAATAATTATCCCTACAAAGTTAAAATTAAAATATTCATGCGATTAGCTACCCATATGTAGGTACCTATAGTATGAGGTAATATTTGTTTACAACTTGCGCGCCGCGGTTTCACCCGCGTTAGTCTCGATCCCGCAGGAATATAGGGTTAAAATGAACCCTGCGCTCACAGATATCTACATTGGTATAGTAGGCGGCAGATTAATTGAAACAAAATGGCGGATGCGCAAAAGTCGATTTTCAAAGCGCATGTAAAATGTACTGCGCGAACTTTCCCCTTCTACGACAAAACTTTTCAACTTTCGTGCCGGTCACCATACCGAGTTTCATTGCAATCAATCAGGGGGTCTACCGCGGTTAGGTTCAGTTCCTTAGTTATGGCCTTTCTGCCAGCATTTAAGAGCAATTTGGGCCAATATCACGTGAATATAACACTATGTAACATTTAGAATTTTAACAATGTTGGTAGGAATGTGCAAAAAAAAATGCTGGCGAATTTCATTGCAACTCCATGTGAGCATCTGCGATAATTCCGTGTTTGGCACTGTTATTTTGTTTTTACTTCACTCGTTATCTTTCATGAAATTAAATTGATTATTTTGCCACTAAAACTACTAAAACACGCAAATAACTAGGTTTCACGAAAATAAAATTCAGGACCTCGCGTTCACCATGGCGCGATGGCGTCTCAAACAGAACTCCACGGTTGTATCGTCGACATCGTCATCGAATTCATTTTGACAGTTGACAGCGACATTTTGACAGCCGACGGTTTAAAAGCGTTCCGTTTTACACTTAGTTCCGAGACACTTATTTACTGATATTTAATGAATATAATGAAATATATTATAATCACCTTCAAATGTAAGTAATTTACATTTCTTAACAAACTAAAATACCAATTATCTTTTTTTACCTTTGAATATATAAATTTGTAACATATTATAACAACTTTTTTTGCCGTAACGTTTGATGTTTTTATGTTTGTTGCGTAAATCGGACCGGGTCGACGTTGAGTAGAAGGCGACGATGGTAGATCCGCGGTATACCTCCTGTTCAGCGGTTTCTGCTTTTCGAAATAAAAAATAGAAAAGAAATAAGTTATTTAATTTATTTTTTTATCGTTTTGAATCGTCAGCAGTCCCTCAAGAAGACATAAGAAACTCAAGATTGTTTTTTGCTGTGATCAGCATGCGATTGACACTGTCGCATATGAAGCAACAAACACACAAACTCTAATACTTTCACCTTTATATTATTTAGTAGGTTAGTTATCCTAACACCCGCAACTGACTCTTCACAGAAAAGTTAGTTCAGTTCGCGGTAAACCACCTACTTTTTACACATAATAAAATAAAATAAATAAATTTTGTGAACATCACACAGCGTCTTTAAGCCCCATGGTAAGCTACTAAGCTTGTGTTGCGGTGACTTGACAACAGATATAATACTCAGGTATATTAATTTTTATTTTGTAAATACAAACATAAATAAGAGACACCCAAAATAGGAAAAATAATAATTTTTAAGCATAAATACTTGCACTAGGCGAGAATCGAACCCGCAACTTACTGTTTTGCAGTCGGGCTACAGAGGTCGTCAAAGACGAAACAAACAAGAAAATTAAATTTCAGTCGGGCCTTCGCACGACGCACCACAGCGGTCGTCAAAGAAGACGCAAACCATGTACTCTTTTGAAAAACCTCCATCTTACAAGCCCAAAGGTCACCGAGGATCAGCTCCCGGTCCTGGCGCTCGGAGATTCTGTGCTGCAATCTGCAGACCGTTCGTGAGCTTCGGGAGGTATTTTTGTTTGAAGACCAGCATCCACGGGCTGAGGCATGTCGCTGAGCCGGGGAGGCATTGGGTGGAAAGGTACGCGTAAACTTCGGTTTTAAGGTCCCGTAGTGCCCATAGGGTAAAAACGGCACCCTTTTTTACTAAGACTCCACTGTCTGTCTCTGACTGTATCTCATGAACCATGATAGTTAGACAGTTAAAATTTTCACAGATAATGTATTTCTATAGCCGCTATAACAAAAAGTACTAAGAAAAAACGTAATTTTTCAAAGTTAAACGCAACATTAGCGCGATCCATATTTACCACTAACGCCATCTTGTGATAAACTCATTGTTTATCTGCAGATTGGTGTGGACGACCGCAATAGTGGTCGCGACATGGCAGACCACGAGCGTGTGTGTGGGTCAACTGAACAGGTACTGGGAGAGTCCGACGGTTGTCACTCTGGAGAAAGACTTCCGGAGCTGGGAGTTCAGTCTACCCGGCCTCACCTGCTGTTTGAAGGTAACATTTCTGTAGTTTGCTCTGTGCTGTGTCTATGCTATCCAACCTGCAGGTTGGTATGGCTAGAGAGAGTCCAGAATAATAATTGGTCCCATAAAATATTTGTGAAGATCTGATGATAACCTTCGGAATGCTGAGGTAAATAGCATTCCAGGATGCAGTAAATTATACTAATTTTTGGACTTCTATTAATATAATCGGCTTCTAAAGAACTTTGCTTTTATTATTTTTTAAGCATTTAGTAGTTCCCGACGCTTCGAGGACCAAAAATAAAAATAGAATATTAACCAAAAACCTTTTGGTTATAGGAACGTCTGGACCCCAAGAAAGCGGCACCAGTAATCAAAGAGCTTTGGAACGTGGACCCTTCATCCCCCAAGTACGATCGCTATCTGCGCTTCCTGAACGTGACCCTCAACTCCAACGTGTTGCACCTCGAGAACTTCACGGAGTTCGTTGGAGACCCGGACTTTGAAGATGTCGACCTGCTAGAGTTGGCGCACGATGTGAGATATTTGTGTCGAAAAAAATATAAACTGTTGAAATTTCAAGTAGGCCTCTGGTTTAAAATGAGCACCCATAAAATAGAAGGGTCTTTAATTGCTGGTCATCAATTGCAGACTTACACACAGTCGTACATGGGTACGGAACCCTCGGCGCGCGAGTTCGACTCGCACTTGACAGGTTTTTTTAGGGTATCCCCCACTAATCTTTTTAATCGAACCGGTTACCTCTGGGATCGAGTCATTGAAGGCCCTTTTAACTTTCCCTACAATTTTTACAATTTGAAGAACAACATAATTATATCTACACCAAATTTCAGCTCTACTATCACCGGTTTAAGCTGTGTGTTGATCGGTCAGTAAGTCAGAACAAAGCATTTTATAGATATACAAACAACAATACAATACAATATTTATTTATTATTATGAAACTTATAAGTTATATGGTCTTATATGGTTTTATGCAAGTGGCCCTTCAAATGTCTAAGGCAGGTCGTTTTCTCTTCCAGTTGTATCTGGATCCTGGACCCAAAGCCATCTGGTCTCCGCATACCAACTCCTTCAAATGGTATAAGGTTATGACGGAGTATGGAATATGCGTCAGTACCAACTCTCTCGCCATCTTAGACATCGCTGTGGAGTAAGTATACCTACCTATTTATTTAGTTTTTTGAGTAAACTATTTAAGAGGGTGGGTACTAGGGTACTGTTACCATTTCCATACAAACATAATACCAAAATAGAATTATGAAAAAAATAGTTTTCTACCTTAATATCGGTATTATTCGGATTAAGATTTTATTTTTACAGAGCCCCCACCACAAGGTTTTCCAAAATATTCATGAAAAAAAACGGAAATACATTTCGTTCATTTTTACAGCGTAAAAATAAAATCTTAATTCGAATAATACCTATATTAGGGTAGAAAACTAAATTTTTCATAATTCTATTTTGGTATTATGGTTGTCCTTGCGAAAAGCACCTAGAGCTTGCCGAAGTTATCCGAAAGGTTCCGACAAGCACTGGCAACTGCGGCGCGAAGGCCACCCAGTGGTTAAGAGGGTATATCCTGGCCCCACACCATCTTGGCCGAGGGATACCGGGCCGCTCTCCCCCGGAAGAGGCCTGACGGTCTTAAGGAGATTTCCCTCGTAAAAAAGAAGGTTCTAAATGAGATCCTTTTAGTTAACTTTTAGAGACTGTTGGTTAAATATTATAACTGATATTTCCAGGAAAGTGGATACAAACATCACTGACAAGTACCCCCTCAAGTGTCAATTCTCCGCACAGATCTGTTCAATACTCATTACCACCGCTGGTATCACTCAGGTGAGACTAGATCCGAGTCCTAGTCCAAGTGACTTATTTTCGCAAATCCAAACAGAATGTCCTGATAAGAAGTATCCTATTTTTCAATCCTGGTCTTTAGCTATCTCCATGCCAAATTTTTGTATGTTATGTAGAGATAGAATATAGATTATTATATAGAAATATTTTAAAGAAACAATACTTCTGCAAAAACACAACGCACGATAGACGCAGGGCTGGATTCGAACCCGCATCTTACTCAATCCGGGAGCACGACTTGAACCAATTAGTCTACCTGCGTCGGTGACTCATACGATGTATTTTCGCAAGTATTGCTTCATCTATTGTGTATAATTACACCAATGTTCGCATCTTAGCTCTGTGAAAATTTCAACTGTCTAACTATCACAGTACATGAGATGCCAGATGACAGACAGAGACGGATTTTTTGCAGAAGTATTGTTTGAAATTAAAGACATTTTGTCTTAATTTCAAACAATACTTCTGTAATGTCTTTAATTTCAATACAACATCGCGAAAACAGAAGAAGAATCGAAGTATTGTTTCTTCAAAATATTTCTATGAAAGCACCTTAAATGTAATATTTGAATTAATATAATCCATTTCATCCAGTACTTCATCCACTCCCCCTACGACACAATGGACGTCACAATGAAGCCCCACACCGGCTCCCTCAGCAAACAACAGACCCTCGAGCTGAACGTGGTGGAGACAGGGTCAGGGAAGGGCGTCCGGGACCTCAGCCGGTCCCGGCGAGGCTGCTCCTACACCGACGAACCAGACATCGAAGGGAGAAAGGTACTAGTGAGTCTACAACCAGGGGAGAAAGGTACTAGTGACCTACAACCAGGTAAGAAAGGTACTAGTGAGTCTACAACCAGGAGAGAAAGGTACTAGTGACCCTACAACCAGGAGAGAAAGGTACTAGTGACTCTACAACCAGGGGAGAAAGGTACTATTTATATCTACTACACTGGTAGATGAATTACGGTAAGTAAATCAAGATGTCGCCACTGGGCCCATCTTAATTTACTTACTTATTTACTTTCATTCCACGAACGGTAAAACGAATGACAATTCCAGAAGAGAATCTGTCATCCATCCATCCGTCCGACGCAACTAAATAGTAAATAGTTACCAATTTATATTTATAATGCGGCCTTATCGCTAGAAGCGGTAATATTTGTTTCCAGATTTACAGCACTACCAGCTGTCGCCTACATTGCAGGAGTCAATTATGTGTCAAACTGTGCGGCTGCAAGCCTTACTACTACTCTTATGAGGGTAAGTATTTGTGTACCTCCCTTCTTCATCATTTCGATGTGATGTGCCTTACCTAGGCTTTAAGTTGTCAGGACCTAAGACTTCTAACTTGACCTAACGACTCCTAACCGGAGCCAACTGGCCAAAGCACAAAGGAGCGAGAGAACATGTTTATATGCCACACATATTATGGTCACCCATCCAAGTAATAACCGCGCCAGGCGTTGCTTAAATCACTAAATAACACAAAATGACACTAACAACTACATGTTGACAGATGGCCACACGTCAACACTCGGTGTACCTACACATCAAGTTTCAAGTGTCTCAGACATGTCTTTCGATTTAAAGACTATTATAATCAGAGCCGACGTACCAGGACTCCATAAGTGACTAATAGTGGCCACATACATGCATATGTGCCAGGACGTACCAGAAGTCCAGAATTGACAGATAGTGGCCTATGTTTGCAGGAGGTCCAATCTGTAACACATCCGGCATGGCATGTTTGGTGGATCATAGACAACAACTGGCCAACATTGCTGACTGCAACTGTCACACACAGTGCATATTCTCGATTTATGGGATTGTCAACGTTGACGAAGACGAATTAAGGTTAGACATTCTTTAAGAAGGTATATTCTTTAAATAAAACGGAGCTACATTTCGTTCATTTTTCCAGTGTAAATTACTAGTTTACATCCCATTTACATCTCATTTGTTTTATATTATTCCAAATAAAAAGTAATTGACGCTGTAAAAATGAACGAAATGTAGCTCCGTTTTATTTCATTTCGAATAAATATTTTGGAAAACCTTGTGGTGGGGACCCTAAAAAAGTAAAATTTTAATTCTTTCAGTGGTGGATAGTCCATTTATTGAGGAAGGCTATAGGCTACTTTTAATCCCGATATTCTTACGGGATCTTCGAGGCTACCGCGGATCTTTCAACTCGACAGTCGACTCGCTGTCAAAATGACAGTTGACAGCAAACAGCGTCAAAAACGTTCCGGTTCACACTTAGTTTCGAGACACTTATTTACTGATATTTAATGAATAGAATGAAATATTTTCTAACTATAATATATTACAAATTTATATATTAAAAGGTATAGAAAAGACAATTGTTATTTTAATTTGTTTAAAAATGTAAATTTCTTCCATTTAAAAGTATTTAGAATATATTTCATTATATTCATTTAATATCAGTAAATAAGTGTCTCGAAACTAAGTGTGAAACGGAACGCTTTTGACCAGCTATTTGCTGTCAACTGTCATTTTGACAGCGAGTCGACTGTCAGTTGAAAGCGACGATTCATCCGCGGTAGCCTCGCGGAACTTACGCGGGTAAAACCGCGGGACGCAGCTAATAATATTGTAAATAGAAAAGATTTATTTGTCTGTAACGAATAGACTTCGATACCTACTAGTGGACCATTTTCAAAAATTCTATCACCAATAGAAAGCTACATTATCGAGGAGTCCCATAGGCTAATTTTGATCCCGATATTCCTACGGGATCGGGACTTACGGGGGTGAAACCGCGGGACGAATCCAGTTAATTATACAATTTCAGCACTTCCGGAGGACCATTTACACCTGTATGCAGCATGAAGTTCCAGCTGCTACCGCCTAGAACTAGATTTACAAGAGAAATACTGTTCAGTTTCCAAGATTTGATTGGTGAGTGAAAACCGGCCAAGTGTGAGTCGGAAAGACAGCCTGGTGACAGACAGACACAAACAAAAATGTTTTAATATTTTTTCTTTTCCTTCCATTTTTTTATATAAATTATGTTGTGTCCTAATGGACACAACATAATTTATATAGAAAAAATTCTTTTCACCTCACAACCTCGGAAAGGATCGTTTTGCACGCTGATTTCTGCGTGCAAAATCGCATTTTGCGCCCTAGCGCGGAAAGAGATTTTAAAATTCGAATCTGTCTTCTCGATACTTTTATATAGAGCAATTAGAGCAAGTCCTTTGAAAATGCGCTAACCGGGACCTCATTTCTTTTTTTTTTGTTCATGGCATCGAACCACGAAGTATTGTTGCACATTGCCAATGTAGTATTTGTTGTTTATTATCATTAGTATCAAGCAGGTTTTTTCATGAATTTTTCAATTTAGAGATTGTTTGCTTATTTTTATTATTTACGGTACAATAAGCGGTATATAATGCCGAATTGAGTTTTCTACCGGAAAAATGCACCTAGCGTTTTCCTCGCTGTAGTGAGGTGAAAAATTGTGTGTTTCACTCGGCAGCAAAGTTTTTTGCATCTCGTACCTTTGAAACCTTTGCGACGCTCAGGTTTCAATACAAGTACTCGCTGCAAAAACCAACTTTGCAGCCTTGCATAATTGCATAGCAAATAACTATTTCACCTCACAACCTCGGAAACAATCGTTTTGCACGCAGATTTCTGCGTGCAAAATCGCATTTTGCGCGCTAGCGTGGAAAGTGTTTTTAAAATTCGAATCAGTCTCGTCTATACATTTCTCTAAAGCAAGTCCTTTAAAAATGCGGAAACCGGAACCTCATTTCTTTTTTTTTTGTTCATGGCATCGAACCACGAAGTCTTGTTGCACAATGCCAATGTCGTATTTATTGTTTACTAGCTGACCCGGCGAACTTTGTTCCACCTTAAAGGCAATAAATAAGCATTTTTTTTTAATCGAACGGGATAAAAAGTGTTAAAATAAAAAATGTCCTTCTCCTGGCTCTAAACTACCCCCCTGCCAATTTTCAGCTAAATCGGTTCAGCCGTTCTTGAGTTATAAGTGGAGTAACTAACACGACTTTCTTTTATATATATAGATTATCATTAGTATCAAGCAGGTTTTTTTCATGAATTATTCAATTTAGAGATTGTTTGCTTATTTTTATTATTTACAAAAACGAGGAATCATTTATGATTTTAGATGATATTTAAATATGAGCGAGTCCAGCAGCGACGAAGATATTAATTTAACAACTGCAGAGCTAGTGCAAGCGGTACATAATGGCGAATTGAGTTTTCTACCGGAAAAATGCACCTAGCGTTTTCCTCGCTGTAGTGAGGTGAAAAATTGTGTCACTCGACAGCAAAGTTTTTTGCATCTCGTACCTTTGAAATCTTCACAACACTCAGCATTCTATATTAGAACCACTCGCTTGCGCTCGTGGTTCAATCCTAGTATGCTTCGCTAGCTCAGGTTTCAATACAAGTACTCGCTGCAAAAATCAACTTTGCAGCCTTGCATAACAAAAAACTATTTCTACTTTTACTTTTTTTAAATTACTTTTTTTATTTTTTTTATTTTATTAGTAATCTAATGTGTCTATGGAAGTGTGTAAGTTGTGTGCCTGTCTGAATATAGATACCTATTGTCTTTCTTTATTTCAGAAAGACGGACAACCCTACATCGAACTAATCTATCGTATTTATGATATAGCTTTCCCACTTACTACTCACCTTTCGGAACCATCATTTCGGTTCTTACCTACTGACAGACAGACAGGCGGACCCGTCTGTCTGGCACCAAGCAGCGAGGCTACCGCGGTTGTATCGTTGACATCAACTCGATGCCGACGTGGTAGTTTGACATCTCTGACAGCGGGGTTTTCAATTTTAAAGCCGCGCATCCATGGCCGTCAGCCGTCGATTTGACGATTTTCTGTCAAAATCTTCAATTCAATTTAATTCTGTCTGTGTTTCATTCATTAAATTTGGAATCGTAAAGTAATCGAAGCGTCGATTTGAAATTTTCGCGGTTCGAAATTCGGCTGTCAACTGTCAAATGAATTTGCTGCCGATGCCGATGGAACAACCGCGGCAGCCTCCCTGTATCTCATGAACCGTAATAGCTAAACAGTTGAAATGTACACAGATGATGTATTTATTTCTGTTTTCCAGTTTCATTCGGAGGAGCAGCTGGTCTATTCCTCGGCGCTAGTTTCATCAGCTTGGTTGAACTCGTGTATTTTATCTTAGTGAAGTTATTGGCCTGCGCCACTTCGACGGTTGTCAAGGAAGACCATCCTGTTGTGAGTTATTGCATTGTTTATCAAGTTTAGTTGGTGCCCCACATCGCTCTTAAGAGGGTGGGTACTGTTACCATTTCCATACAAACATAATACCAAAATAAAACGGAAATACATTTCGTTAATTTTTGTAAAAATGAACGAAATGTATTTCCGTTTTGTTTCATTTTGTTTCATTTCGAATGAATATTTTGGAAAACCTTGTGGTGGGGGCCCTGTAAAAGTAAAATCTTAATCCGAATAATACCGATATTAGGGTAGAAAACTAAATTTTTCATAATTCTATTTTGGTATTATGTTTGTATGGAAATGGTAACAGTACCCACCCTCTTAAACACACGTCGACACGCTGTACAGTTACCCAATTTTCATGCAAAATTGTTTCCCGAGACCGGTCACATAATTTGTAGGAACGGTCACATAAGTTGTAGGAAAGGTCACATACTTAGGTAGGTACACAAGATATTGTAGTACCATATACTCGTAGTAATTAGGGAAAATATAAAATAATGAGTTCCCATTGTGTTATTTTAAAAAGTTTATTACATAGCACGTTGGGAACTCATAATTTTATATTTTCCCGTGTCTTACTCGCGTGATTGTTACTTTTTATTTTTCTTACCTCGACGTTTCGACCATGTTACAATGGTTTTGGTTGCGATGGGCCTGGAGCTGCGGCGGGCGTCGTCCTCTATTTATAGCCGTAATATAAAATTATCTTGTGTAATTTCAGGTAAAAACCCCAAAGATAACATTTGAAGAGATGCGGATACAGGAGCTGACCGACATGCTAGAAGATACTTATTGTTATGGCGGTCACGGGATTTTTATTGATAACTAGTAACTAGGACTTTCGGCGGGAAAGCGGAGACAACATGTCGTGCTCCAATTTTATTTTCGTTAAACTATGTTGTAAACCCGGTTATATTGTGTAATTTTGGTGGAATCTTATTCAATTCAGTTCCGTGAATGTGCACAAGTGTAGTGAAAACAAAATTGAGTGTTAAACATGGACTTTCCGTCGTTCGCGCCGAAGGTCCTTGAAGGTTATAGTAAAGTTGCCACCGCTTTACCATAGCCCCTGACTGAAACTATAGGCCCGATCGGGCTAATTATGCAAAATACTTGATACTGGCAAGATGTACAAGATGTACAACGCCAAAACTATAATAAGAAGAAATTTGAAATATTCTAAAACTTGACCCTGGCTGTTCCAAATTGGCCATATCGGTCTCAGACCGAAATAAATAAAATAACTAGTAACTAGCAGTCTTGGCGGGAACGCGTTGGAGAGTTGCTGAATTTTCATTTTCGTGAAACCTATATGGTTATAATGCGTGAAAATTGTTTAATTTCGGGGGCAGATTATTTATTAATCAATTTAGTTACGTGAAAGTGTCCAATAGTGAAATTAAAATGGAAACCAGTGCAAATATTATGAACTTTAGCGTTGATTCCAAACCTCTTGTAAAGTAATTGTAAATAGCCACCATTTTTACAATGACTACCATTTACCTCGACTTGACTATACATACCTATACCTACATACGACGACTTGACTGTTTTTTTTTATCTGCAATTAATTTGTGAATATTATAATAATACTAGCTGCCCCGGCAAACGTTGTTTTGCCTTATAAATTATAGATAGTAGCCGATTCTCAGACCTACTGAATACGCATATAAAATTTGGTAAAAATCGGAATAGCCGTTTCGGAGGAGTACGGTAACTAACATTGTGACATGAAAATTTTATATATTAAGAAAGATGTACTTACTTGACACTTTCCAAACTACTGGCTACTTTCCAAACGATCCTAATCGGTTCATAATCGCTAAGGAATGAAAAAAAAAATGCATATTCAGAAACGTTCAAGTCAAGGAAGTCATTATAAAATGGCGTCTAAGAATATTTAACTCTTTACGAGATTTGGAAGCAAAGGGCGTAGTTGAGACCATTGGCGCAACTTTAAATTGCTAGATTTAGTACCTATACCAAATTGGTACCTCAGTTAAAAAATGGTATCTCTTTAGTTTAAAAGATATTAAAAAAACCTGGGCTTGACGTCAAGACGGCGGGACTAGGGGTTTATTTTTTTTAAATCTTGAATTTGCCGCTAATTTAAGAGTGCTTCCCAAGTTAACAAAAGACTTCATTGCGTGTCGCAAACATACCAGTTCATATATATTTCGCTTTCGTTCCGGGCAAAGTTAATTAGGGTAACCCTCCCCTAAAATACTTAGTAAAAATAGGTCAAATTAAATCAATAGTATGTAAGTACACGAATGGCCGAGTGTTTATTTATTCAGGTTTTCGCTTGCGCAATATATTGGCTACTTACATACAGGGTGGTTTTTAGGGTTCCGTAGTCCGTACTTATAGGATAAAAACGGGACCCTATTCTAAGACTTCCCTGTGACTGTCTGTCTGTCTGTCACCAACAGATTAAAAATCTAAAAAAAAAAAGTAATCCATCATGGGACGCCATGCAGATGTAGGTATCGAACACTGCAATGAAACTATACAAGTACGCTGGAATTGCTATACCATACAAAATGACATTAGATCTTTGTGCCGATTTGATTTGCGCCATGTTGCGTTGTTGTCGCGCGTTTTCTATTGAAAGAAAGTGAAAGTGGAAATAATAGTTCCGTGGACCGTCACCATCACTATCAATAGAAAATGTGCGACAACAGCGCAACATGGCGCAGATCAAATTTTCAAATCTTCAAATCAAAAAAGATCACAAAATTCAGAGCGCTATGACCTGTCCAGCGACTTGTACCATGGAGGTTAGTGGTATCGATGTAGTTTTGATATTTGAATTTGGAACATCTCAGAATATCTAGCATAGAATAAGTGAGAAGGTTTTGATGTGAAACATCTATAGGCTTCAAGGGACGTCTAGCAGGTGTGAAACATCGACTCGCTATGTATAGTACATATAGCGTGGCGAGGCATCGCCACGGCCTTTATCGCCATGATAAATTTTAGGTTGACCCTCGCCTATAGATATGTTTCACATGAAAATGTTCTAACCATACAGCTCAGTATAAATATAGAGGTCGTAGGTAATTTGCTATTTTTGAACGCATTACAGAGGGTTTGTTTATAACATTATAGTGTAGAATACTGTAGATAAATAAAATTGAGTACGATTTATTAATGCTTTATTAATCAAGTTTCTATATCTAAGTAGTATAACATTCTGTCAAATCATCATCATCATCCGAGCGTTGTTCCCGGTTGCATCTCTCGAGAGAGCCCGAGGTCCGCTTTCCTACTTTTACGTCTCCACTTCGCACGATCTTCGGCATCCCGTGTAGTGAGGCCATTAGCACGCATATCCGATCTTACAACGTCAAGCCAGCACTTCTTGGGTCTTCCCAATCTGCCGCGGCCGGGCGGAGGCGCCATAGCAAGACATTTGTTTCCCACGTAACTAGCCGGTTTCCGTAGAACGTGGCCGTACCACCGTAAGCGGCATTCTTGCAGTTTGTCTGCAATGTCTCGGACATGAAGGCTGCCCCTGATGCGGGAGTTTCTGACGCGGTCTTTTCGCGTCACTCCACACATCCAGCGCAGCATCTTCATCTCCGTGACACGCAGCTCCTGCTTATGTCGCTCAAGCAATGGTCACGCCTCACTACCATACAAAAGGACAGGTCTAATGATCGTTTTATAGACCTGTCCCTTCAGTTTAACCGGCATTTTCGGGTCACAGATGACACCAGTTACCTCTCGCCACTTGGCCCAAGCTGCCGAAATGCGGGACTTGACGTCACAATCGATGTCGCCGGACTCGTGAAGCACAGATCCCAAGTACTTAAACTGGTCTGTCCGCTCGACCATGTGACCGTCTACGCAGACAGGTGTGGGATCTGTGGTATTGCTAGCCAAGTATTCGGTCTTTGCTACGTTGAGTTGCAAACCGCCGTTCTCAAGTGACTCTTTCCACGCATTTACACGCCTTCCAAGCCGCCCCTTATCCGAGTCCGCTAGCGCAACATCATCAGCATACATGAGCATCCACGGGGGCTGCTCGTGTGCGTCTCGGATGATTACGGACAGTGCGTCCAGTATTACGCTAAACAGAAACGGACTTAGGACGGATCCTTGGTGGACTCCGACTGTAATGGGGAAAGATTTAGTGTCACCAACAGCAGTTCGCACCGCTGAATCGGAATTTCGGTACATGTCCCTGATGGTTTCAATATAAGTTTCAGGCACCCCTTTGGACCGCAGCGCCCACCAGATCATCACGCGAGGAACACAGTCGAAGGCCTTCTGCAAGTCCAGGAACAGAAAATGCAGAGGCGTATTCTTCGATCTGTATTTCTCCATAACGATCCTTAGGGCGAAAACAGGGTCCATGGTACCATGACCGGGGCGGAAACCATACTGCCCCTCCGAGACAGTGCACTCCTGCCGGATCCGAGAGTCAACTATACGCTCGTAGAGCTTCATGGTATGGGACATGACCTTTATACCACGATAACTTCCACACTCCTGCACAGATCCCTTGCCCTTGAACACTGGAGTGATAACACTCAGTCTCCATTGGGCGGGGATTCTGCCGGTCTCGAGTATACGGTTAAAAAGGTTGGTTAAGATGCCCACACCACGAGAACCCATAGCCTTCCATACTTCGATGGGGACTCCATCGGCGCCGACAGCTTTCCGATTCTTCATGCAGCGAAGAGCCTTGCGCACCTCAGGCGTTATCAGTGGCACAAGTCCTAGATTCGGAGGGAGTTCCGGTGGCTGCACCTCTTTATACTGCTTATTGAGCAGCTCGTGGAAATAAGAGCGCCACCTCTCCTTCACCGCGAGATCCTCGCATAGCAGGTTACCATTAGGATCTTTTTCTGTCAAATAAATATTGCATTTTGAAATAAATATACTTATCATTGTTTTTCTCCGTTATTATTTTTAGAAATACGGTTCTAGATAAGATAAAATAAATCTAAAAAAACACGGCTAAGTGCGAGTCGAACTCGCATACGAAGGGTTCCGTACCACTATCACAATTGGGTACGGAACTCTAAAACGAAGACCGGACCAACCAATGTGTAAACACAACGCCATTGGCGCCTGTTTTTCACTCGCATCACTAAATGGCGTTAGTGGCAAAAATACATAGCAGTACCATTGCGTTTTCAGAAATATTTCAGGTGAAAAGTATCATTTCCAATCCGTCAGATTCTGTTACACCTATAGTTTTAATAATAATAACAGACAGAAGTTGTGTAAGTTTAAAAAGTGTATTATTGTGTCTAATATTGTGCCTTATCGACCCACCCCAACCTGCCCCTCCCTAGCACCACCATGATGACGTCATCACCGAGTGGTTCTATGGTAGGAGCCACTTGCGCGTGGAAACGCGGCTTCGGTTCCCGCTTCGGAGTATTCTGATGAGATACTGAAAGGAAAACATATACAAAAAGAGGAAACATCACAATCGGTCAAGCCGTCTCGTAATCGGCGAACATCCATAAAAAATATAGCCAAAACAAAAACGTGTGACACTCGGGGACTGCCGCGGTATAGCTATTGCATAGCATTTTTTATCAACTTAAGCAATTATAATTAAGTATTTTTTTATTTTGTACCACATGGAAGGCGGTGTTAGGTTTTTTTTTGTTACGAAATTTCTTCATTCAAAGCTCAAAGCCCGCGATTAAATCTATGCAATAGCTTAAAATTGAGAATGTCCTCCTTTTTTGAAGTCGGATAAAATAACACTCCAAAAAATTTGAATTTAAACCACTAAGTAGTTACTCTATGTCCTTCTCTTACACTTAATCTATCTCTGTGTAAAACTTCATCTAAATCAGACAAGCCTTTTGGTCGTGATAAGTTTTCAAACAAACTTCTAGAATAGTAGCTGCGTCCCGGGGTTTCACCCGCCTTAATTCCCTTTCCCGTTGGAATATCACGATTCAAAAGTAGCATCATATTTTCATCCAGAACTCCAGCTATCTTCAGACCAAGTTTCATCGCAAACGGCCCAGTAGTTACTACGTGAAGGACCAATAATTACACATAATATTGTATATATTATTCTCACCATGAGCGCTTGCGCCGACCCCGCGGCGCTCCTCGTGTTATCTCCCTCTAACCCTCCGTACGAGAGAGCAGGACGACAACACCACATGCAGCGCTACTAGTGACGTGTACATCACCCATTGGTAGTTCTCTAGCCAATGGGAGATCGTCGTTTGACAATCGTTTCGGTGGATATGGACAAGTGTACAGTTCTGAGGGTAGAAATCAGCGCCGCAACACGACCAAGGAGGGTTTTGTTCTTGGGTTGTGCTTCTGAAAAACGTCACGTAACATATATAATAAGTAGATTGTTAGATAAGGGTTGAAAGTGACCCATTGCAAATTTAATTATTAGGTAACGAATCCAATGCCAAACGAAACTGAAAAAAAAAGTGGCTGTGACATACGGACGCACGGACGGACAGACAGACATGACGAATCTATAAGGTTTCCGTTTTTTGCCATTTGGTTACGGAACCCTAAAAACGTGTGGCACTCGGGGACTGCCGCGGTAAAACATAGCATTTTTAGGGCTCCGTAGCCAAATGGCAAAAAAAACGGAACCATTATAGATTCGTCATGTCTGTCTGTCCGTCTGTCCGTCCGTCCGTATGTCACAGCCACTTTTCTCGGAAACTATAAGAGCTATACTGTTGAAACTCGGTAAGTAGATGTATTCTGTGAACCGCATTAAGATTTTCACACAAAAAAAGAAAAAAACAATAAATTTTTGGGGTTCCCCATACTTAGAACTGAAACTCAAATTATTTTTTTTCATCAAACCTATACATGTGGGGTATCTGTGGATAGGTCTTCAAAAATGATATTGAGGTTTCTAATATCATTTTTGTCTAAACTGAATAGTTTGCCTGAGAGACACTTCCAAAGTGGTAAAATGTGTGTCCCCCCCCTGTAACTTCTAAAATAATGGAATGATAAAACTCAAAAAAGTATATGATGTACACCAGGGATTCCCTAACTGCCCCCCCCCCCCCTGGGGGGCGCAGAGGTATTTCAAGGGGGGCGCGGGCCACCTGTGCAGTTAATACCTGCGATCGCTGAGAGAATGCATTCCAGACGGCTCGATACGACCAATGAAATTATTTGAAATTGACGCCTGTGAAGTACATAATATTGTTTCTTCAGTCGGCCAATATCAGCCTCTAGACTGGCCCCGCGGTCACCATACAGGCGCTATCAAAGGTATTTGGTACAACCTACCAAATACCTTTTGTATGACTGAAAAAATTTAATGAGCAGTAAAAATACTTATTTTGAACACTTTTATCCCGCCCTGATAATCTGGACTGGAGGACGGGGGGGCGCGGTTTTTTTTTATGGTCGAAAGGGGGCGCGACTCAAATAAGTTAGGGAACCCCTGATGTACACTTTGCAAACTTCCAACGAAAATTGGTTTTAACGAGATCTAGTAAGTAGTTTTTTTTAAACGTCATAAATCGTAAACCACAATTTACCTTTCAAAATAAAATCTGTTGTATAGATAATGGTACGGAGCCCTTCGTGCGCGAGTCCGACTCGCACTTGGCCGGTTTTTGATCAACTTATGTGATTATAATTATTTATTTATTTTGTGCCATTTTGCCATGGTTTATATGGTAACCATGGCAACATGGTAGGCGGAGTGGGGGGTGTTAGGTTTTATTTTCGTTACGGAATATCTTGATTCGGTGGCCGCGCTCAAAGCCCGCGATAAAAGATATGCAATAGCTTAATACTTTCCACCCTAAGGATTTTACCACTTCTGCAGGCGCTAGTTAGATCGCCGCGCGTGGTAATACGTGCTACTACATTTTAAGCAGGTGCTTCTAGTTTTTTTTGGTAACTAGCTGACCCGGCAAACGTTGTTTTGCCTTATAAATTATAGATAATTAAATTTTTCCTGAATTTTCTTTGCTATAAACCTCACGGAGCCCGAGACCTTTCCAACGAATGCAAAACCGTGGAAATCGGTTCGTGCGTTCTGGAGTTATAGCGTCAGGAAGGAAAACCCGATTTATTTTTATATAGTAGATAACTGTTTATTAGACCTTCCTAGGACTGTAAAAAAAATATAAGTATATGTGTAGGCTTAGTGTGTAGGTACCAAAATATATCATCTGTGAAAATTTCAACTGTCTAGTTATCACGGTTCATGAGATACAGCCTGGTGACAGACGGACAGAAAGACAGACAGGAGCCTCAGAAATAGGGTCCCATTTTAATCCTTTGGTTACGGAACCCTAAAAACGATGTTAGGTACTTACACGTTAAAATCACAGCATTTGAAAGACAACCTTAGAGCATGAGTCCATTGGCCGTCCTGCTCTAAAAGACCTTTCTGTAAATAACAACGATTTTTAGTACAGACACCGCGAGGCATGAGTCACTAATGCCTCGCCGCAGATGCCTCTATCTGAGGCATAGGACGGTACATTTATGCATGCATCCCGAATGACACATGTGTGTGCGCATAAGTTAAAATAATATTTTACTTATTTTAGTACTAGCTGCGCACCGCGGTTGCATCCGCGTAAGTTCCGATCCCGTGGGAATATCTGAATAAAAAGTAGCATTTGTGTTAATCCATGTATCCAGCTATCTGTATACTGAGTTTCAACGCAATCGGTCCAGCCGTTTTTGAGTAAATGAGCAACAAACATACATGTAAATACAGACACAAACTGTCACCTTTATACAATACTAGCTGCGCCTTGCGGTTTCACCCGCGTAAGTCCCGATCCCGCGGGAATATCGAGATAAAAAGCCTATGTGTTATTCTGTCTCCAGCTAAGTATATTCCAAGTTTCATCGCAATCGGTTCAGTAGATTTTGCGGGAAAGAAGAACAAAGTCACATACATACATACAAACTTTCGCGTTTATAATATTAGTAGGAAGTAGAGTTAATTTGTGTTTTTAAATTACGAACTTTCAAACACTTTCTGCAAAATAAGCATATAGCGGCGAAGTACCCATAGCACAAGCCCAGTTGCCTAGTTTGGGGCTAGAATCTAGATTGCGAATATGTACCTACTTCTTATATTTACCTCGAGTAAAGTAGACGCGAAGTAATACACCAGAGCACATTCCAGTAACATCATTAGAAATATTATCGTTGCGTACTGAAACACAAGGATTAAACGACGATGTAGTCTTAGACGTAGCACGCTCAGATAGAAGCTGAACGTCCACCTTGAACTAAACCAAAGTTAGTTTGGCATCAGCGCGAGATAGACAGATAGAAATCTTTATTTGCACAATAAAAACAGAGAAAAAAACAAAAAACACATATAGGTACAAAAGTAAATAATAAACAAGCTTAAAATTAAGTAAAGCGTAAAGATGTGTAAAGATAGCGGAACCATTCCTCCAAAAAATATGAATGCCCATTTTTTGTTTATAACCACTATCGCATCTGATGTTAAGTGATGACATGGTCTAAGATGCAGCACCCTCATCATCTAGAAGATAGAACCACGAAATTTGATAAAAAGCAAGGTCGTACAGCACAAATAAATGAATAATTCCCCAAAAGTTGAATAATAAAAGGTGTCACCAATTAAAATTTAAGAAAACAGTGTAAGTAGGGCTCTGGATCGAATGAGCGCCCATACAATGGGAGGTCTTGATTGCTGGCTATTTTTTACCCGACTGCGCGACGCAAAGAAGGGTTATTTGTGATAATAATACGTGTACGCGACGGTCTTAGTTGTAGCACGTTATAGATAAATAGATTCATAGTTAGATAGTTATAAGTTTGTTCATGTTTTATAAGTAAATATTAATTAAGTTAACTATTGTGAAATGTCAATAAATAATGTCTTTCTCTGTCTTTTATTAAGAAATAGGCAATAGGAATAAGACCTAAAAATAGAACCTAAGACAGGTAGGCAGGACAGATATATAGGTAGGTAGCTGAGACAGAAATAGGCAAGCATTCGAGTAAGAAAGAGATAGGAACATAGATGTAAATTATAGGAAACAGAGTCTGAAAAATATAGGCTTTACAGTAAGCTAATAGGTCTCCTGTAAGGATATAAAGTTAGGTTTCATAGGTCATCTAAATTATAGCAATAAACATAGTGATTATGAACGAGCGCAACGTGCGTGCGAGCGGCCGGCTAACAGCGGTCTGCGTCCCAGAGAAATGGAGGGCGCGTATATATACTACCGACTTCTAGGGTGTTTTTTAGGGTGTAAGGGGTTGTTTTTAAGAAACCATGTATAGACTATAGTTTGCACTACCTTAAGGACTATTGTAATTAGTTAAGAGAATTTTGTAATAGTTTATAGTTTTTATGTTATTAATAAAGTTGTTAGAGGGGTGAGGCAGACGTTGGGGGGTAGGCGAGGTCATAAAAGTAGGAAGCGCTCTCGCGCCGCACGCATTCGTCCGGAGGATTCCGCCTGCGCACAGCGTCTCGACCACACAACTCTTGAAGGATTCCGTCCGAGGATTCCTCTTGCGTACAGCATCTCGTCCACATATTACATCATCTCTGTAACCACATAGAAACTCTGACTCTCGCCAACCACCAACCACGTCTCTGCCTAACCACTCTCTGAAACCGCTCTGTAACCATCGTCTTTCTGTTCTTCATATCCTGTAGTTCCTGTAACCAGCACAGCGTGCGACCATCGCGCACATTGGTCCTTCGAGCCGGATAGTATTACGAGGGAATCTACAGCAATGAAGAACACCGACCAACAGCCACAGTTGACGACACAGTTCTCAATCGGTTTACACGGGACGAGCGGTCACGCCGCTGCCGTCTTCACCACGCCGCCGACACAATTTTCTTCAGTCATGCAGCCGGTAGCAGAAGAGAGAGGCACAGAAGAAGAAAGTTTGACGAAAGAAGGCACTATACAGAAACCGAATCCTTCTATACGTCCAGCTTCCCGCAAAGAGGGTAGTCACAGGTCTTCATCCAAGGCAAACAGAAATCGCGCTTTACAACTCGCCCAAGCGAGACTACAGCTCGCCGCCGCTCAAGTTGCGTTGTTAGAGGCCGAGGCCGCATCAGTAGACGACGACGACTGCGTCTCACACGTTTCTAGCAAGCGAGACGACGACGAGCCTAACGAACAGAAGCGCGTTCGCTCGTGGCTATTAGAAAACGAGAAGGCGCTACAGTTTAATGACAAGAGTCAAGATTATACGAAAACAGAGATAGTGAAACCTACAGTAACGATAGAAAATGTTCCCGATACCGCGAAACAACAGACACAGAGCGTCGATTTGACAGAGTTAGCCTCTGCTATCGCCTTAGCAGCAAGGTCGGGACAACCACGTACTAACGTCACAGAAATCTCGCCATTTTACGGTTCACATCAAGACTGGCTCTCGTTCAAGGCCGCCTACAACGAAGTAGCACCACTTCTGTCTGAAAACGAGAAACTTTCGAAGTTGCGTCGCTGTCATAGAGGAACACGACGAAAAACCAGACAAGAAGTTTTTTTGGACTGATAGTAAAACAGTTCTCACATGGATACAGAACGGAGCGCGTTCCTACAAACCGTTTGTAGCCCACCGCATCGCAGCTATCGAAGAAAACAGTACGGTCCACGAGTGGCGATGGGTTCCAACCAAACTGAATGTTGCAGACGACGCGACCCGCGAGATCCCGAGAAATCTTGATCAAAATCACCGGTGGTGGAAAGGGCCCGAGTTCCTGCTAAATGACCCGTCACAATGGCCTTCTGAAAAACCTAGACTTACAGAAACAACAGGCGAAGAGCGAGTCAATCACCTTTCAACACAAAAACATCAAATAGAACTCAAAAACTCAGTACCAGACTGGAGCAGATTTTCAAAATGGGAACGCCTACTACGCGCAACGGCTACAGTACTCAAGTTTATTTTTTTATGCCGTAGAAAGAGACAGACTATACTATACAACAGACGAACAAAGAAAAACAATGATGATGATCCCGACTGGAATCGACATAGAAAACGAATAGTTTTACCTCAGACAAAAAATAAAATAGTCGGAAAACAAGATAGCTCGAGAAAATACCTACCAATTGAAGCAAGTTTCCTACAAGAAGCTGAAAAATTATTAGTTAGAACGAGTCAACAAGAAAGTTTTTACGAAGAAATTCAAAATATATTACAGAAGAGTGGCTCATCTAGTAAAGGTCGATTTCACTCTATTTCCACGGAGTTAAGTAAAGACGGAATATTAACAGTACAGTCGAGAATCGCGGCGGCCGAAGATGTACCTGACAGTATGAAGCGACCCGCGGTATTAAACGGCAATCACCACATAACCAAGTTGTATATAGACTACGTACATAGGCAGCTACATCACGCCGGGGTCGAAGCTACAATCAACGAGTGCCGACAGAATTATTGGATTTTACGACTGAGACCAGTAACTCGTACGATAATAAGTAAATGCCTAAAGTGCCGAATTCAGAGAGCAGTGCCGACCGAGCCGCCCACCGGCAACCTCCCGCGCTGCCGGCTAGCACATCATCAGCGTCCGTTTACTTACACCGGACTAGATTATTTCGGACCGCTCGTCGTAACAGTCAACCGCACGAGACAGAAGCGATATGTGGCTTTGTTTACCTGCCTGACGACGCGTGCTGTACATTTAGAAGTTGCGAACACATTGAGTACAGAATCAGCTGTTATGGCCCTTAGACGCATGATAGCACGCCGCGGCTGTCCCACTGAAATCTGGACTGATAACGGGACAAACTTTCATGGTGCAAACAAAGAGCTCCGAGCGGCAGTCAGCGCGATCGAAGAGGAAGCGAGCAAGAAATATATCGCTTGGCGCTTCATTGCACCGGGCGCTCCATTTATGGGTGGAGCATGGGAGCGAATGGTTCGCTCAGTGAAGACCGCTCTCAACGTAGTACTGAACGAGAGATACCCTACAGACGAAGTACTGACTACGCTACTAGCAGAGGTGGAGTTTACCGTCAATAGTCGACCTCTCACACACGTGTCGGTAAACCCCACTGATCCCGATGCCTTGACTCCAAACCACTTTCTTCTCCACGGGTCGGCGCGGTCTCCACAGCCCGGCCGCGCCGGGACGTTCACCGACGACGACCTCATAGGGCGCACACAATGGCGCGCCTCACAGCGACTGGCGGACATGTTCTGGGGACGATGGCTCAAAGAATACCTCCCTACTCTGCAGAACAGAAGAGATCCCAGTGGGCGCGGGACCCCACTAAAAATAGGAGACGTAGTACTAGTAGTGGACAATACACTACCACGCAACACCTGGCCTATGGGAATAGTCACAGCCACCTACCCCGGCCGTGACGGAATCGTTCGAGTCGCCGACGTCCGCACCAGAGGGAACGTACTACGACGTCCCACAAAGAAGTTAGTCATCATCCCGACGAGCAGCGAGCCAGCCGAGCAGCCGTCGAGTACCGGTGTGTAGTGCGTCAGCGCTGCGGTCGACGCACGGGGGCCGGGATGTACGCGACGGTCTTAGTTGTAGCACGTTATAGATAAATAGATTCATAGTTAGATAGTTATAAGTTTGTTCATGTTTTATAAGTAAATATTAATTAAGTTAACTATTGTGAAATGTCAATAAATAATGTCTTTCTCTGTCTTTTATTAAGAAATAGGCAATAGGAATAAGACCTAAAAATAGAACCTAAGACAGGTAGGCAGGACAGATATATAGGTAGGTAGCTGAGACAGAAATAGGCAAGCATTCGAGTAAGAAAGAGATAGGAACATAGATGTAAATTATAGGAAACAGAGTCTGAAAAATATAGGCTTTACAGTAAGCTAATAGGTCTCCTGTAGGGATATAAAGTTAGGTTTCATAGGTCATCTAAATTATAGCATTAAACATAGTGATTATGAACGAGCGCAACGTGCGTGCGAGCGGCCGGCTAACAGCGGTCTGCGTCCCAGAGAAATGGAGGGCGCGTATATATACTACCGACTTCTAGGGTGTTTTTTAGGGTGTAAGGGGTTGTTTTTAAGAAACCATGTATAGACTATAGTTTGCACTACCTTAAGGACTATTGTAATTAGTTAAGAGAATTTTGTAATAGTTTATAGTTTTTATGTTATTAATAAAGTTGTTAGAGGGGTGAGGCAGACGTTGGGGGGTAGGCGAGGTCATAAAAGTAGGAAGCGCTCTCGCGCCGCACGCATTCGTCCGGAGGATTCCGCCTGCGCACAGCGTCTCGACCACACAACTCTTGAAGGATTCCGTCCGAGGATTCCTCTTGCGTACAGCCTCTCGTCCACATATTACATCATCTCTGTAACCACATAGAAACTCTGACTCTCGCCAACCACCAACCACGTCTCTGCCTAACCACTCTCTGAAACCGCTCTGTAACCATCGTCTTTCTGTTCTTCATATCCTGTAGTTCCTGTAACCAGCACAGCGTGCGACCATCGCGCACAATACGCAACCTTTCGTACGCGAGTCTGGGAATCCATCATCTGTGAAAACTTTAACTGTCTATAGTCTATAGCTATAGTTCAGTTCATAGAACTACAGTTCATGAGATCCAATCTGGTGACAGACAGACGGACAGTGGAGCCTTAGTTCCGGGTCCCGTTTTTACCATTTGGAAACGGAACCCTAATTAGTTTTTTTTTTAAGGATAGACTTACCATGAACAACAGGAACTGGGATTTACAGACCGCTCCATACAGCCCCATGAAAGCTATGAAGAATATAACTGCGGTAACTGTACACACCGCGAGACCTTGTTGGACTGTCAGCACGCGGGGAGGGAGTAACGCCTGCAATAGAACATGTCGTCTATCTTACTGTCTCACATCGGAGGAGCTCATTGGCCTAGCCCTAGGCACTAGTGTTCGAATCTAGCATTTGGGGACACGATTGGTCTATAACAGATCCCTGACGGTTGCCCCTGGGGGTGGCCTTACGGTACAGCGGACCCCTCCATTTAACCTCCATAAAACCCCCTGGCCCCCGCCGTCTTACGTCAAGATGGCGGGGCCAGGATTTTTTACCCGGCTGCAAGGAAAGAGTTTTGTTTTTCGCGCCTATCTTGTATGTTTGTAATATTCTTTATTTGAATATCTTTTAAACTATAGAGGTAATATTTTTTTTACCTGAGGTACCAAATAGTACCGATTTGGTACTAAATCTGTCAATATAAAGTTTTAATATTGGAGAGTTGGCCCCGCCATCTCGACGCTAATCTCCATTTATACCCAAGGTGGGGACGCTATAGTAACCGTGGCTTGGTCACCCACGGTGACGCGAAGAGGAACCTGAGGAGGGGCCGCTCATCAGGGTTTTAGGGCAAAGCCAACGATGAAGCGGCCAGTAGGCTGCGTGGTGTATGGGCGCCACGCAACTGAGGCGGGCCGCAATACCGTACGGGAGGTATTGCGGCTGAGAGTTGGGAGGCCGCGGCTGGATAGGAGTGTCGGTGTGCTGTTGCCGTGGCCTTGGCGGGGTCGCCACCGTTTTGATGGTGGACGCGGTGGGGCTGCAGGGGAAGAGGAGTGACGGTGTGTCATTGCCGCTCTCCCTATCCTCTGCAGCCGAAAAGTGGTTGGCGACGGGACCACAGACCTGACCTGTTGCAGGGGTACCAGGGGTGTCCAGACACGGGGTCGTCTGGCACCCACGTGCTTTGGTTCCCAAGGTGGTCACGGCGTGCCACGTCCCCTGGTGCGCCGGTGATGGGGGCGTTCCCCCTGAGGAGAGTCCGGTGACGGACGGCCGTGGCGGGTTACACGGATGAATGCTAGAGCGTGCCCGTTGTGTTTCCCGCCATTAGCGGTAGAGGAGGTGGACCGTGGAGGTTGGGGTTCCACATAACTGCACTACCTCCCCGTGGTAGTGCAGTATGCGCGCGCATTTCTCCACGTAAGACAATGGGCCATGACTCGGTGTACGAGTATAATTTTATTCACTCGAGAGTATGAATAAAAATCACTTTCTCGAGCTGCATCACGGCAGGAGAGGAGTGTCGGTGTTTCGTTGCCGCTCTCCCTATCTGCCGCGGCCTCGGCGGAGCCGCCACCGTTGATGGCGGACGCGGTGGGGCTGCAAGGGAAGAGGCGTGTCGGTGTGTCGTTGCCGCTCGCCCCATCCCCTGCAGCCGAAAAGTGGTCGGCGACGGGGCCACAGACCTCACCCGTCGCAGGGGAACCAGGGGTGTCCAGACATCCCTGGTTCCCCTAAACGACCCTTGGCGGCTGACTCGGGGGTTTAAAGAATTAAAGAATTCTCTTTGAATTACATTAATCTCAGTAACTTTGTATCAAACTAAACAATGATTTTTTAAGACTGCATATACTTATGATAAATCTTCACATCTAAATTTGATTAAGAATTTGAGAGGTTCTTCAGGTTTCTATAACTAGCACGAATTGACTAGAACATAGTACGTAATACAGGTAAGCACAGGTACAGGTAGGCAGTAGAACATGACGGTAACACTAATATGGCACAGGGTGCATGTCACCGAGTGACACCGACTCGACCTGCTGTGAACTAGGTCACAGCAAAGCGGGGTACAGGCAGTAGGTACCTACTGCAATCATAACTATTATTGATTTCATGTTTATTTGTAGTGTTTTCTATAATTAGAATATAGTGTTTGCATTTATTTCAACGGACACGAAGGAAGAAAGGATACACGTTCTCCATGACTGTTTCCTCCCTGGTTACATTAGAGCAAGTATGTTTATGTCATACAATGATACCCGTTTTACCCGCGTAAGTCCCGATTCCGTAGGAATGTCGGGATCAAAAGTAGCCAGTAAAAATGTTACTCAGGGTGAATGTAGCTTTCTAATGGTGAATGATTTTTTTAAAATCGGTCCAGTAGTTTTTGAGTTTATTCATAACAAACATACACACACACAAAAAAACAAATCTTTCCTCTTTATAATATTTGTATAGAAGTATAGATATGGATGATCAATGACACTTTTTGATTTCTTTTTTTCATTTTCTTTTTTTCTCTCAAAACAAAGGGGCATGACATGGTCATGGTTTTATAGCCCTCTCGGGAGCCCGGGTTCCGCTAAACCCTAAATTGTTTTTTTTTTTAATTTGGGGTCGGCGCAGCAGGTAAATCACCATTGACCATACCCACTGCAAATAAATATATTTGGCAATATTTTTACGATCGGCTGCCTGCCTGGCACCACCTCTCCTAGGGACCAAGCAGTTTACCCGCCACGTACAGATTGTAGGCGACATTGTTTCCGATATTTTAGTGCAGTTTCCATACAAATATGTCGAAACCTATTGAAGCCTATCGACATTTTAGCCAAATCAGACATCGTTTGTCTAAAATTTGGATAGGCTTTGCACCAATTGGAGGTTCTTGTCTTAAAACTACACCAAAATGTAGGAAACAATGTCACCTACAATCTGTGCACAAAAAAAAGTTCTACGACATTCCGTCATGAAATAATCAACAATTTTCGATGAGCCCGACAGGGATTTTCAGTTTCAAGGTCGTATATACTCCGCGTATATACTCCGCGTTGGCGTATATACTCCTCTTAAGGTTTGCTAATCTCCCTCAGATCCCTTAGTCGCCTTTTACGACACCCACACATAGTCACTAACAGAGACTTCAGTTCTATGTTTAAACAATTTCAATTGGACTAAAAAAATGTATGTAATTATGCAAATACGTTTCAATTTACGTAGGTACTAATACCTCCTAAAATATAGTGAAATAATGACTTAATAGCCCTCACGCTGCCCTAAATGCACGGGTGTAGTGTCACAATGGACACATAGACAATAATATCTAATAGTTGTAATAGCTATAAGTGTCGATCCACACGATAATGCAGAACTAGGGCAGTACAGTCACGGAATGATCGTGTGGATAACGCATCAGGCATTCATTAAGGTGACAGTTAAATTGATTTGGAATAAGTCTTAAGAGGAGGGAATTGATTTCAAATATTCTGAACCTACTTATTTAGCCCTATTTTAGAAACTTTGATCAAAAATGTAAACAAAAAATTGTAAATTCTAAGGAAAAAGTAAATAAAGAGCTGTCACTTTGAAATAAATGTCCAAAAATTATTAAATTATTGCATTCTGGAATGTTATTCTGCTCATCATTCCAAAGGTTCATATTATCAGATCTTCACAAAGTTTAAATGGGACTAACTAGAACATAGGCATTCATGATCCTCATATTCCCGCGGGATCGGAACTTACGCGGGTAAAACCGCGGGGCGCAGCTAGTTAAATAATACCGTAACACACTAGCCTAGAATATAGATACGTCTTTAGTTTGGTATGTAGATGTAGGTACTTACATTCATAGTTTTGCCTCCAAAATTCTGTATAACAAAGGACAGAGTATTTGATGAAGAGATCGTCCACAGCCCGAGAGAGAACAGCAGCAGACAAAATACCTAAAACATAATAATAACGTGGTTAGAAGACGGTAATGTGGGCCGAAAGGGGTAGTTCAAGCTGTCTAGTCGAACAACTTTAGTTCTATGCCTTTTAGAAATTAGTTTTTTTTATTTACTAATAATATGTTTAGGTCAAGTTTGTGTTACTCAAAGGTTGCCTGGAAGAGATCACGTTTAGCGATAAGGCCGCCCATTATACCTATTATGTGTAATAATTAGTTTTTCGTTTAATTTATGATAAAAAATGTGTTTATTTATTTTCTCTATTTTTCTGCGTCTCTTTTGTATTTTTATTTTTTTACTATTATAATTTACTAGCTGACCCGGCAAACGTTGTTTTGCCTTATAAATTATAGATAATGAAATTTTTCCTGAATTTTCTTTGCTATAAACCTCACGGAACCCGAGACCTTTCCAACGAATGCAAAACCGTGGAAATCGGTTCGTGCGTTCTGGAGTTATAGCGTCAGGAAGGAAAACCCGACTTATTTTTATATAGTAGATTAATGGTTTTGTCTTTTGTTTTGGTCCAATAAAGCATCAATCTATCTATCTATCCACTAATAGTATTGTAGCGTTACTAGTATTATGAATGTGAAATTGCGTGTGTAAGTAAATAAGTTTAGTATAAGTGATCGAGTATATTTGTAACTCTTTCACGCAAAAACTACTGAACTGATAACAATGATGCATGCATGCAGATAGCTGGAGATCTGGATTAACACATAGGTTATTTATACCCCGATATTCCCTCGGGATCGGGATTTATGCGAGTGAAACTGCGGGGCGCAGATAGTTGCTTGCCTTAAAAGAGGACATCTACCTACGCTTTCTCCAGACAAACGTAGTCGACTGTTTCCTCCTTGGATAAATAAAATACATTAGAGCTAATATGTTTGTTTATGCCATAAAACCATATCTGCTATGACTATGACCATGCCCAACGTTTTGTTTTTTTTTCCATTTTTTAATTAGAATAGAAATAAAGTACAGAGAAATTCGAAAACAAAAAAAGAAAAAGCAGAGGCATGGTCGGTCATGGCTGATATGATATATTTTTTCTTATATCTTTATCTAGGGAGGAAACAGTCGACTACGTTTGTATGGAAAAAAGAGTAGGTAGACTGTCCCCTTTTAATACTCGTGTAACATTCCACCCTACCTAGGTAGTTAGGTATAGGTATATCTACTTATACCCGTAAAAATAAATAGAATCAAGGTGAAATCATAATTAAAGCTGAAATATTGAACACTCAATAGACTATTTGATCAGAACCGCCTAACTAAATGTCAAGTAGCAAGGACAAACTTAAATATAGGTAGGTAGATAACTTTCCTTCATTAAATACTAGCTTTTTTTGTCTTCTTCGGTCGATGATCGACCCAAAGTTTTGGCGTCGTACCACCGGTCGTACGCCTTGTACATCTTGCCAGTATATCGGTATATAGGTTCAAGCCAGGAGCTATGGTAAAGCGGTGCGAAATTTACCATAACCTTGTAGGAGATTAGGGGGCAACGAAAAAAGTCACGGAACTAAATTGAATAAAATTCCACCAAAATGGTTCAGATTATTTATTTATTTAAAACTCCATACCTACCTAAATTACCTACTTTTTTCTTCATACAAACTTTACAAACGTAGTCGACTGTTTCCTCCCTGGATAAAAATATTAGAGAAAAAATATATTCATGCCATAAAACCTATAGGTATCACCCATGACCATTTTGACCATGCCCCTGCGTTTTTATTTGTTTCGTATTATAACTAGGTAACTAAATTTTATTTTTATTCTAATAAAAAAATAAACAAAACGTAGGGGCATGGTCACGGCACGGCAGATACAGGTTATATGGCATAAACATATTTGATCTAATGTCTTGATCTAGGGAGGATGGTGTATGTATGGTGAACGAGTAGATAATCCTTTGCTCTTTTTACGTTGGGATCGCTTTAGTTACTCGTGGACTTTTCAAATTTGTTTTTGGGAGTGGTCAATGGACAATAAATAATCGAGACGCTTCGCCTTGAACGGCAACGTCCTCGGCTATGTCACGCTAGGTACAGTTACAACCTCAGAAAACAGATTTTATAACCAAAATATCTTCTATTTTGAACTTTGCAAATGTACCTAGCGTGTCCTACAAAACCGACGACGTATGTGCATACGTGCTCCGGGTGTGTATGCTGCGCTGGATGTGTGGAGTGACGTGAAAAGACCGCGTCAGAAACTCCCGCATCAGGGCAGCCTTCATGTCCGAGACATTGCAGATTTAAATTGCAAGAATGCCGCCTACGGCTTTTTACGAAAACCGGCTAGTTACGTGGGGAACAAAATTTTTGCTTCGGCGCCTCCGCCCGCCCGGCCGCGGCAAGAAAGGGAAGACCCGAAGGCTGGCTTGATGTCATAAGGGCGGATATACGTGCAGAAGGCCTCACTACACGGGATGCCGAAGACCGTGCGAAGTGGAGACGTAAAAGTAGGAAAGCGGACCCCGGGCTGAGAGAGAGGGATGCAACCGGGAACGTCGTGTATAATGATGATAATGAGGCAAGGCCTCTGTTCGAGGCGAAACGATGCAATGTCTCGATGTTCTTTGAGCGTTTCCAGAAACAAATCCCTAAAAACAAACCTACCTACAGCTCGGCTACTGAGATCTGTCAGCTGATATTGTAAAAATGTTGCAAATATATCATTTGGATTGAAACAATAGAAATGTTTCATGTTTCATCATGTTCCAATTTTGTATTCCCGATTTTAACAGATTGTTTTAATCAACAACAACTTTGAAACAGGATATCTAACTTGAATCCAAATTCAAATTTTCTTCCGACATTTTCCGTCTCACAATTTTCGTTGATGCGGGTAAAACCGCGGGACGCAGACATAGATTTTTTTAGACCAATTAAAACTTTCCTTAGAAAAGTTCCTGCATACGACCATTGTTACAAATACTAACCTGTTGTTCTGTACCTAGTTGGCTAATAATTAATTCAAAGTTTAAGGTTTCCCCGAAGGCTAGACCTTCACCTCCAACTTGTCTGAGCCCTTGAAATTGGGCGGTAGTAATGAAGGTTACATTATTGGTGTAGCCGCGCCCGCCCCGCCCGCGCCGGCCGGGCTTGTGGGTGCTGGTTAAGCGACGCTTGGCGCGGTCATCCCTGGGATGGGTGACCGATAATGTGTGCGGCAATTTTATTTTTGACGGCCTCTGTGGCGCGTCAGGTAAAGGCCCGACTGCAATGCAAAAGGTTGCGGGTTCGACTCTCGCCAGGAGCGATTATTTTAATGGTTTTTTTTTTACTTTGTAGTCTTCAATACATTTCATTGTGTAGGTACCCACCGGAAATAGTTCTTTAAGTGGTCGAAAGTTACCCGGAACTTCCTGTACCTACCTTTACCTACTCTTTTTCAGAATTCTAGATCAAAAATGTGAACATCAATAACAAAAAAAAGTAAAGAGCTGTCACTTTCAAATAAATGTATGAAATATTCTGGTTTTTAACATTTTCTTATTAGAATAGAGATAAAATTATAGAAAATTTAGAATATGAAAAAAATCAAAACGTAGGGGCATGGTCATGGCTGATAAAGGTTTTATGGCATGCATACTTAAACATAGTATTTGCTCTAATGTATTTTTGTCTATATTTTTGATCTATGTTAGGTACCTACACCTATTTTTTTATTTATCTCAATGGGCACTGTGCAGCATCGGTTCTACAATATAACAATGTAAAATTTCACTCACCATAACCATAAAATTCGTCACTATCAGTATGAAAGCCACTATTTTAGACAGTCGATCGGTTTTGGTAATCATTTCCTGAAAAGATAATAAAGGGTTTTAGAACCGACTGGATAAATTCAGTTTAAGATATAAAACAAAGTATTATTGCTATTTATTTTAATTTCATAGTAAAATAATAAACAGTTACAGCTACCAATCCAGATAAAAATCTAGAAATCAATAAATTAAAATATGAATTTTAAACACAACGATATCGCGATTTATTTTTACCACTATCGCCATCTCGTGGCTCCAATCGTAAAAATAAAATAAATGCTAACGCATTAGTTTGTCAAGGATTTTTTGTTTAGATAATGGTACGGAACCCTTCGTGCGCGAGTCCCACTCGCACTTGACCGGTATTTTTGTATAGTGACAATAAATCAAACACTATCACGTACAATAAATCAGGCTTGATATTATTATTATTGTCAGTCTTTTTATAAAATCATTATCATTAAAAAAAAGTCGGTCATGTTTGTCATTACGTTACAATTCGTCAGTTCAAGGACGTTCTGTAAGGTACCTGACCCATATTTACACGTCATATTTTGATCCAAAGAAAACCAGCGTACCCAAAGAGAAATTACTTTTGAAAGAGAGACAGCTCCAAAGAGTAATTCTTCTATCTTAGGACGCTTACGAATATAATAGCTGAAAACGCAGAACCGCGTATCAACACGCAAAATCAGTCACAGAAAAAAACGCTAATGCGTGGGCTTGTATAGAAAGCTATGTGTTGCATTTTTGCGGTTTCAGACCAACGGGAAAACGCAGGCGTTGAATCGCAGTGCGTCCATAGCCTAAAGCTCAATTTGTACCTAAAGAAATTCGTGCATATACTTATATGTGGAGGTAGGGTTACCAGATCTCCGGATTTGTCCTGAGATCTCAGGATTTTTGGACATTTCTCAGGATTGCGGGCGGATTTCGCAAATCTCTTAAAATCTCAGAATTTTTAGAAATTTTAACAAAATACCAACTTAATTAGTTTTTTTTAGTAAAAAGTAAACAAACTGTAAATAATCATTTATTATTTATCTAATTAGAAACCTACTACTGGTGCATTTTTTCTTGAATTCAATCAGCATTTCTTTACGACTTTATTTTATAGTAGGTACTTCAATAAATCCTTTGCACGACTAATTTCCAAAAATAAAAAGGTCCAAGCCTTCAAAAATGTCCAATCAGAAATTTGCCCAGCCATAAAAATGTCCAACTATCGAAACAACCGACCAGATACATGACCAGCTATAATAACGTCCAGTTATAAAAATGTCCAACTTTAGATATACCGGACTAGATACATGACCAGCTATAATAACGTCCAGTTATAAAAATGTCCAACTTTAGATATACCGGACTAGATACATGACCAGCTATAATAACGTCCAGTTATAAAAATGTCCAATAAATAAATAGACTCGAATCTACTTCGGTATTATACATTTATATATAAAAACTCTTTAGAGTGATAGTGATAGATACTGGCCACTTGTATGAAGTATTGCTTGATTTACAGAAATGATATACAAATTGCAATGTGTCACGTATGCCACATGAGACGTCTCTGAAATTAGTATTAAAATAAAAATAATCACCGTATTAATAATGAGTGACGAAGAAATATTATTTTTAAAAAACCAAAAAGGTAAGGAAACCCTATTACTGGGAGCATCGCGTTACAACCTTAATGTGACAAATCCAAAATCACGCAGCACTTTATGGCGATGTATAAATCGCTCGGAATGTAGTGCATCGGTAACCATAAACCACGAAAGAAATAGGGTGCTACGATCTTCTCAACATACTTGTGCTATAGATCCGAAAAAACAAGAAGTCTTTAAGGCTATGGTTGCTTTAAAAAAGGATGTATGTGAAGATCTGGGTTCTGTGCAAAGCTTGTATGAAAAGCACACTGATCCTTTAAAGGCCAGTAATAGTTCTTACGTAGATGTTTTGCCAGATTTCAAAAATGTTGAAGATGGACTGAACAAACTGCGAAAACGTTACCTGGAATGTAATAAGATATCATTTTCTAAGTTGTCAGAAGTTTATGTACCAAAAATTTGGATTGGAAAGCAGTGGATTTCGAAAATTTCAACCGTTTTATTGAGTTGTTCGGATGATAAACACCGAACGACAAATCTCCTAGAAGGATGGCATCGTCGCCTATCAGTAAAAATTCCCAAAAATCCCAATTTATGTAAATTTTTGTATAATATGAGAAAAGAATCAATCAGATACGATTATAAAATGAAAAACAGCGTTTTTTATTCAACCCAAAAAAATCGGCGAAAGTCTGATATTGCATTCGATCGAAAATATGCGAAATATTTGAAATTACTGCATAATAACGAAATTACAGATCTGCAAATGATTAAAAAAATCATACATTAACGATTTTCGTTAAATTCAAACGAAAAAAGCGACTCTAGCGATCAGAGTGCATGTTAACATAATTATTACCTAACCCCCTTCCTTTTATGTTCTGCATACTTATTTTCACTTATATTAAGAGGATTGTTTTTGTTTTATTTTATTATAAGGTGCAATATTTGAAGTTTAATGGACATTGTTGACTAATGCTTAAGTAATAATAATTGTTTTATATTTGATATATGCCTTTTATTAATATGTAGCCTAAACATTAAAGAAAGCACATACTGTCTCACCGTTTTGTCAGTTTAGTTCGCTACTTTGGACATTCGTATCGTAGGACAATTTTATTATTGGCCATATTTATCATTCGACATTTCTAGTATTAGGTAATATTATTACTGGTCATTTTTAAGTTTTGTCATTTTTACTATAGGTCATTTTTTAAATTGGGCTATATTAAATTATGGTAATTTTTATATATGGACAATTTTATCATTGGACATTTTTATGGTTGGGTAATTTTATCACTTGGACATGCCTTTGGACATTCGTCTTTTGGGACGTTTTTATTTTTGGAAATTAGTCGTGCAAAGGCAATAAATAGTGCTGCTAAGAGATACCTACTTAATCAGTTTTACCATACGTAATATTTAGTAACATACCTAATGCATAAAATTAACACCTATTTATAACGCTGGCAACCCCGCCCCCCCCCCATTACGAGTATTAAAATTGTAAATAAGTATGGAAAAAAAAACAAAGTGTGAAAAATCTCACGATTTTTTGGTGGAAATCAGGACTTTTCTCAGGACTTTTGTTTTTTTTCATCTGGTAACCCTATGTGGAGGTAGTGTAAAGGTCCCGGACGCAAAAATCCCGTCGGGGTGGGATGGGACGGGATATTTTTAAAATTATTATATTTGATTTTTGTATGTAGAAATTGACACGTTCCGTCCGGGACGAGAAAAATCCCGTTACGTATGCAGAGACCTTTACCGTCATCGTGTGTAGTTTAAGCCTCTTACAATCGTTTCCAAAGCGCGCAAGAATCCTCTGAAATCAATCGAAGTATACTTAAATTAAAAAGTAGAGATTGGCTGACTACCTATGGTTTTTATGGTACCTAGTTGATTTTTCTGATACACATTTGTCAAAAGAACCAGTCGAGTATAGAAGTTAGCTATCTGAGAATGTCTGAAGAATTGTAACTATAATAAAGGGGGAGGGGGGGGGGCAGCTAGATCGTAATAAATAGGTAGGTACCTACTAGGTACCTAGTCTAATCCCTAAAAATATTTACAACATGAAATTATTTTATTTCATATCCCAAACTAGAAACCAAACTTAATTAAAGTTTTTTGATTAGCCTAGGTAGCTACTAACTATAGAAGTCGGGAAAGTTCCGCAAATTGATTAGGTACCTGTAGGTAGGTATGTAAGAGACCTATTTCTTGAGGTTATCGACCCACACCGCATTAGCTAGCTGAATTATTCAAACTATAAGTGTTTCCCGAGGGAACTGCGGCATGCCACGGGCGCCCGACCGCGGCCGCTCGGTGTGGTTCGTCGAATTTATAATTAACAGGGTAGGTATATTTATAGGTAGAATTACTTATTAAAATTATTAGTTTACTTACCTATTTATACCTATTTCCTAATATTAGATAATCTAGCTATCATGAAATTTTAATGCTTTGTCCTGAATGACTAACTGATCAACGCACAAACCACACATAGTAGAGAGCTGAAAGGAGAGCGTGTTCATTATTATGATTCATGATGAAGAAATCCGATAAGGGTTTTTTTTTGTGACGCCCATGGGATCGGGCGGGACACAGTTAGTTTAGTATATAGGTACCTACTAGGGCATGCAAACCGGTTATTTCGGTTAATCGAAAACCGGGTTTCCGGCATATTTTAAATGAAAAAAAAAACCGGTTTTTTTGTTTCAATAACCGGTTTTTTCGGTTATTTCGGGTTTTTATATTCTTTACACAGCAACACTGAATATCTGCTAAATCGATAGTAATCGATTAGAAAATTTTATTTTTCTGTAAACGGCAACACTGCATGATTTAATTAGCCAGACGACACTGCATGGTCGAGCGTGTTATGGAAGAACATCGTAACCCACAGAATTTCGTAATTTCACTTTTTTATCGTAACGTGTAACTAAAATTATTTGACACCTATTGCGAAGACCCTTAAGTTCATATTTGAATAAATGACAAAACTATAACGGAAAATAAATTTTATCGTAAACAACATAAGCAAAAGTTAAAGAAATTATGAACTTAAAAATTATCGTAAGCAACATTATCGTAATTCGATGTGGTCGAAATTGTGTGTGTATGGGGTCCACTGGGTGTGTATGGGGTCCACTAAGATCTTTGGGCCCAAGCCAACCTCACCTGCTAGCTTGGTGCACCTGCTGATGAACGGACGAGGCTCTGGCGCAGACTTTCCCTTCGGGGTTGGGAGGTCAGTAATAGTCAAAATCAGCCAAATCAATATGGAAAGTTGCAAAAGAGTTTATAGCCACAGGGATAGGGCGCCGCCGCATAACGACGCGCTGGAGCTTCGCCTGACTCCTGTGGTAAGTGGACGAGGGCTACCGTGCCACGGGCGGGCACGGCCAAAGACGTTAGCCCCGAAACACCAGGTAAAACTCCGCTTCGCAACGTGGAACATTGGCACGCTAACCGGACGCGCGCGGGAACTAGCCGACGTACTTTCCAGGCGGAAGGTGGCCGTGGTGTTCCTGCAGGAGACTCGATGGAAAGGCAGCAGATCAGCCGGGATCTGCTGCTTTTCCATCGAGTCCATGAGCCGTCATTGGGAATGGCTACAAGCTGATCAGGGTGCACCTGGTGGAGAGAACGGGGTGGCTGTGGTGCTCGCTGAGGGGTTGCAGGACGATATCTTGGAGGTGAATCGCTTTAACGACCGACTTATGTGCTTCACGCACGGTGCTTTTTAGGGGGGTTCCTACCCACCTAGTAACTGCTTACGTGCCACAGGTTAGTTTTAGCGACGCTGGTAAGAGGTCGTTTTGGGATAAACTCGGCGAGGTCCTTGGAGCTCCATCCCGTTGTCACAAGGAATCGTTTTGGGTGGTGATCTGATCGGACATGTGGGTGAGATGAACGTGATCATAGAGTCTAAGGGTAAGGCAGTCGGAATGCGTAAGGGAAAGAAATCCTGCGTATGTGCCACTGCCGACCTGGCACTCGTGAACACATATTTCAAAAAGAAGCCCGACCACTTGATCACCTACAGGAGCGGGGGGCGCGCTACCCAAATCGATTTTCTAATCACTAGGAGACACCATATCGGCAACGTGGCCAACTGCAAAGTCATACCCGGTGAGAGTCTCACTGCCCAACACCGTCTCCTTGTCATGGATCTCTGTGTAAAGACCAAAGACAAACGACCGGAACCATGTCAGCGCCGAATCAGATGGTGGATGCTTGATGAAGTCAAGTCCCAGATGCTCAAAATAACAGCGTAAGTGACATATTTTGGAAAAACATAAGAAATCACGATCAGAAATTTTATCTTAAGTGACAAAAGTACCCTTTATATAAATCTTTTTGTAATTGTGTCAATAATAATATAATATTAAAAACATATTCTATAACATATCCAGAATTTGTCTCTTTATGTCTTAGGATGTAAAAGTTATTAAAAAAATTCGTCTCCTGTAAAGTTTTCAAAATGTCGGTTAAGATGTTCTTCCTTATCACGCTCGGTATGTCAAAATTTGCATTGGTTTGATTGATTCGTTATGATTTGAGGTTATCTTTTATTTTTCACAATATTCAAGTGAAATTCAGTGGACTTGTGGTGGTTTTTTGTAAGTAACAAGTGAAATTTTATTTGTTAGTATAGCTCAGTACAATTTGCTATTTTGCGATATTCAATCACTTCACGATTTCAATGCTAGCTTTTCAGCTAATTTGTTTACCTGTACAATTGGCTATTTTGCAATATTCAATCACATCACGATTTCAATGCTAGCTTTTAAGCTTATTTGTTTATTTATTACAGGCAGTGAAGCGACTAGACGATTGTTTCACATTGGTTTAAATAACTAAGTGTGGGTAATCTTTAAGCTAAACCGCTTGTTAAGCCTCTGCAGTAGGCTAGAACTGCAAACTCCTCATTTTTCTTGGACGGTTAACTATAAGATATATTTGAAACATCAGTTTTGAAAACAATGCTTATAGTCCATTGAAATGTTAAATTTTTTTGGTTGGTCCTAGTTTGTGGGGTTGTGGCTCTTGTGCCACGGCCGCCATCTTGGAAAAAGGGGTTCAAATGGTTTTTATGGTTTATTTGAGGAGATATAGGTCTCACAAAAAAAAAATTAACATTTTGTGTTGCAAATAAGATTATCTTCCACTTTTGTTAAGTAACTTTTAGTCGTAGAACTAAAAATAAAAAGTTATACCTGAGCGAAAATCCATGAAAATTTGAGAAACAAATTCTATTGGTTATTTATAAATCGATTTTGATTATGTTCTTTTTTATCTTTTTTCATTTCCTTCTATTTTTAATTCTCAATTACGATCTGACTTTCGGTGCCTTTCCTTATATATTTAACATTTTTCTTCAGAAAGTCAGGTCACACAACAATAATTATAAAACGAAACGAACAATATAATGTTGTTCATCAAAGTTCAAGTGATATGCAGGACGTGTAATTTTGATTTTGCATTTTATAATACTTTTATTCATGCTTTTGATTGTTTGATAATTGTTTTATAAGTAGGCAGTGGGTTGCCGATTTTTTTTTGTTGATTACTTAAATTTGTGAATTTCCCTAAAGAAATTAAACTTTTTTCCATAATTTTATGCTTTTTTAGTAAGCTTTTAAGGCTATTAAGTATAAGTAGTAAGGCTATTTTCATTAATAAAATAAGGATAATATGTGAATGGTTTTTGCAGTTTGAAAATAGAGGCAAAAAAATCTTATTTAAAAACCGATTTCACCGAAAAACCCGGTTAACCGGTTATTAAAAAAAAATAACCGAAAAAATAACCGGTTTTTTTTTTCGTCTGGTTTTGCATTCCCTAGTACCTACCTACCTAATATAATATAGTAAATTAATTTACTTATTCATTAAAAAACTTAGGTTAAACAAAAATATAATGCAGTGGATCCCGCCCGTCTAAAGCTCCTAATTATAAGTAAAAGTTAATGTGCAAGTAGGTTGCTTCTCGGCAGGCAGCCATCAGGAATCCTCTAGCGTCTAAATGAACAGTGGTTACAAAATAACTGAAGAATTATTTTGCGAGACGCAACCACTGTCCATCTCATCCGAGCGATGTTCCCGGTTGCATCCCTCTCAGGGTCCTGCGGGGTCTGCTAAACCCCAAATTGTTTTTTTTTATTTGGGGTCGGCGCAGTCGGTAAGTCACTATTGACCATACCTTCTGCAATTAGATTTGGCAATGTTTTTACGGCCGGCCGCCTGCCTGACACCAACCCTCTTAGGGATCAAGCAGTTTAAAGGTTTGTTAATCTCCCTTGTCCTTAGTCGCCGAAACTAGCGTTTGGGGACACGATCTGTCTATAACTGATCCCTGACTAGGGTTGCCAGACGGCTTTAGCCGGACATGTCCGGCTTTTTACAGTCGTGTCCGGCCAAATATATACAAGTCCGACCTATCCGGCTTTAGTTAGGCTTTTGATCAACCCCGTTAGTCACGCGGGCACACATAAAGCTTCGTACAAACTCAGGCGAATTTACTCGCGTCGATCGATTAACGCTTGTTTGTTACAGGTAGATTTTGTAGGTAGAGTACTCTTTGTATGTAATTCATAAAAGTACATAGTACATAGGTACCTACCTACCGATGTTTTTTATATGCAAATGGGCCGCAACGTGGAACGCGTTGTGCGCGGCCTATTTGCCACAGATAGGAGAAGAAAAACCAATGTGTCAGGCTTTTAGGGCAAAATGTCCGGCTAAATATATAAATGTGTCAGGCTTTTTAATTTTTGGGCCTGGCAACCCTATCCCTGACGGTTGCCCCTCCGGGGTGGCCTGACGGTACAGCGGACCCCTCTCTTCATACCCTTGCTGGTCATAGCTGGGGACGCTATAACATATAGGTATGCATAGGTTAGAGGAATGGGTTTCCTGTCCTTAGTCGCCTTTTACGACACCCACGGGATGAGATTGGGGTAACCCTATTCTATGTCGGGGATACACAGCTACACGCAACCACCGTCCATACACTCGCAAAAGCTTCTTTGCAAGCCCGTTATGCCAGTGGCCGGTTCTAGCCATGCTTCCTAAAATGGTGAGAATTTCGTGGTTATAATGTTGTAACTTTGAGATTTTAAAATTGTGATACAGCCAAATACATGACATCGGTCGCCTTCAGCCGCTCAACAGCCAACAAAAAAAGAGTCGAGAAAAAAAAAGATCGAACTGGCCACATAGACATTAAACTTTAAAAACAAAATAAATAGTGACACGGAGAGTTTGGGCGGGAAATCGGAGACAACATGTCGTGCTCCAATTTTATTTTCGTTTAACTATGTTGTAAACTCGGTTAAATTGTGTAATTTTAGTGGAATCTTATATAATTTAGTTCCGTGAATGTGCACAACAAAATTGAGTGTGAAACATGGACTTTCCGTCATTCTCTCCCAAGCTCCTTGAAGGTTATGGTAAAGTTGCCACCGTTTTACCATAGCCCCTAACATACTTGATACTGGCAAGATGTACAAGATGTACGACGCCAAAACAAAGACACCTACGACGCTATACTATGAAGAAACTTGAAATATCTAGAAACTCGACAAATGACATCTCGAGAGACCGGTGCCAAAAAAAAAAAAATAGTGACACAGTCAATATCACAAAAGAAGCCCCACGTCCGCAGAGCGATGTAAAATGCCATTTTAATATCTTTATTTATAATAATACAGTTTTATTTATCTGATTGTATCGATCTTCGTTTTTTTTATCTAAATTGATGAGAAAAAGCGGGTTTTCCCAACAATCGATAAGGCAACGAAGAACAATATTTTTAAGAACTTTATTTCAGTTTGTTACCACGCGACTTCTTCTGTGGAAAGGACTATATCAGTATTTGTTTTGTTTTTCAATGTCTAAGTGGCCAGTCCGAAACTATGTTTTTTTTTACATTTTGATTTAGACGTTAGGGTAAAGCAAAAAACTATAGTTTATAAAAAGTTTTGTTTATCGATCATACACCGAAAATGGTTTTTAAACTATAAGAAGTACGGCGGGTTCGACGCAAACACGCAGCGGCTATGCAGCGAATTCGTTACGGACCCGCAACAAGATCACCGGGAATAGCAGCATGGACACCATTTTGTACTGTCTCGTAACAAGAACCTTTCCTATTTTTATTTGCCACACTTTTAAATATTGTAAAAAAATATATTAAATAAATATCCTTATTAAATATCTTAAATAATATAATGGTAAATTTCTTATCGTATCACCAAGAAAGACCAGAAGAAGTAGAAAATCGTTTCGAAATTATAATTTTTGTAGTTACCTTAAGGGCCTTATCAAAATCATATAGCCTTATTATTAGCGGTTTGTGAGCGGGCGCGCACGAAGTCTTCGCCGCGGGGCGCGGCAAGACTTCGTGGTTGCGGGGCGCGGCAAGACTTCGTGGTTGCGCGGCGAAAACGTCGCGTACGATCGTGTTTTGTACACTCGGTAACAGAATGGAGTCTGACGAGAAGACACTGCTGTTGCTGTTGTCCGCAACTAAACCGTTTGCAAAGCGCTAGTATGGTGATGAGGCCCTTAACTAACAGTGTAGTGTAGATGCTGTGTAGCCTCTACTTACAGTCTACACGCACGGTTTGCTAGCAATTAAGAACACTACTTTTACTTACTTTTAAAATGTCTTTATTTCATAAATATGCTTACATGAGTTAGTACATGATCTAGTAATAATTAACTATGTACAAACTAGCTTAATTTTAATATTATTTTCTACAGACTGAGGCGCCTTTATAAAATACTTAAATTGGGGGGTAAATACAGGTTAAACATACGCTAAGAAATACAAAAACATCCGCAAAAAAGGTGATATAAGCTATAACTAGCATTACATTTGCAAATTTATAAAACCTACCTAACCAACAAAAGAAAGAAAGAAAGTACCTACCTACCAAGGTATATTTATTTAATCTACAATAAGATAGGACAATTTTAATTATAGAATTGCCTACATTGCAGCATATCCACATAAGTCTTAGTTTAGGATATAAATATGCGTTACAATTGATACCTTTGTAAGAATTGCGTTGTCGGATACATTTATAGGTACTTACATACGACGAATAGAATAACACTTAAGCGATTAAATGGAATCCCGCCACTTACACAATAAACACATTCCAAATAGCTAGCACAACAGATACCTTGTGAATATTTAAGAAAACATAATTATTTATAAAAAAATTTAACATATTATTAGAATTAGAATGAATTTTTTAATTTTTTACTACCAATGGGGGTAATCACAACTAATCAACGGTCAAGCGGTAACCGAGTCGGTACGACCGATCTTGCAGTAGCTAACTGACGTCATTCAGTACTAAGAAAGTAGTGATGGGGCAGGCGGTATCGATTATACGTGCCCGCGTAAGATGTATTTTGGAGACGGGTAGAACCAATTTGTGTGATTAAAGGGTTTTTATGGTTTCTATTTCTAATATTATTGTAAAATAGACGAGATATTTTTAAGATAAAATTTTTAACAAGTGGGTAATTTATACGTTCATGAAGTGTTACCAAGTTTGTTCGAAAGGGGGTATTATAGCAGATTTTTAAAGCCCTGTTTTGGACAATTTGTAACAATTTATAGTTGCTGTCACAAGTGCTATTCCATACAGGTGCAGCATAAGTTATACATGGTCTAACTAGAGACGAGTAAATTTTTAGTTTTGTTTTAGGGTGCAAGTTAGCTCGCCTGTTCAAAATTGGTGAAAGGGCGTTAATAGCTTTTATGCCTTTAGACTGTAGGGTTGTTGAGTTTTTAGACCAATTTATTTTAGTATCAAAAATGACTCCTAGGTACTTAATTGATTTACTCCAGGGGATGGGTTGGTTATTAGCTTTCAGTTGGCGCTTTGGTGTAGTTCGTTTTCTGGTAAACATTATAGCCTCAGTCTTAAGCGTGTTCAGCTTAAGTTTCCATCTAGTGAAATACTCCAGCAGCAGCTCTAAGGACCACTGAAGCCGCGAGATAATTATATCGAAATCCTCAGAAGAGGTAAAGCTAGCAGTGTCATCAGCAAAACATGCAAGTGATGTGTGCGGTTGCTTTGGGATATCGTTTAGGTATACCAGGAAAAGGTATGGTCCTAGTATTGATCCCTATGGCACGCCAGCCTGTATGTATCTATAGGAAGACGAAACATCACCAATATGAACTGAGAACTTTCTGTTGGTTAAATATGATTTAATGAGTTTAACCAGGTCTAAAGGTACATCATGCTGGATGAGTTTGTGAATTAAGCCGGCGTGCCACACGGTATCAAATGCCTTTTCAATATCTAGCAGAATCAAACCAGTAGATCTATTCATATTTAAATGATGGGCGATGTGTTCAGTCAGACGAGCCATCTGGTGCGATGTAGAATGGGATCTACGGAAACCAAATTGTTCTGGTACTAATTTGTCCTCGATAAGATTGGTGAGTCTATGGGAAATTACTCGCTCGAAGATCTTTCCCAGACAAGGTAACAGGCTGATAGGTCTGTATTTTCGGTTCTTTGCCGTATTTCTTAACAGCTTTGACCTTAGCATTTTTCCAGTTATTAGGATAGTAAGCTAGTCTAAGACAATCATTAAAAATTTTGGTCAATAGTATTACGGATTTAAAAGACATATTTTTAATTAAAGTATTACTAAGGTTATCAATCCCAGGTGCTTTACGACTCTTCAATTTTTTGATAGTCTTATGGACTTCACTTGGCGTGACCAGGGAACTCAAGCATATTGTATTGAAGGAGCCGACCAAGTTAAAGGAGTTGATAACACCTTCTTCAACAATAGGGTCACTGACCCAATCCATGGTGAGGGACATGTTTTTGGCGAAAGCACTTGCCAACAATTCACATTGTTCCTCAACAGCGGTAGTCAGTGAGCCGTTACTGTTTTGAAGTGGTGTTATATGTACAGCCTTTTTTGTGAATGATCTAACTACTCTCCATAGGTCTTGGCTAGGGTTATCCACTTTAGCCAGCTTGAGGTTCCATAAGTGACTGTTATGTAAGGTTACAGCATGTTTGATCTGGGCTTGGATATAATTAACATGACAATATAAGATTTTTCTTTTAGTTGAATTTGTCTCAGAATGGGCTTGCCTTCGAATTTTGTTTTTATATCGTATAATCTTTTTGATTCGTTTAGGTAGCTTGCTCAATGCCGGAGTGACAAGACTTTTGGGAATGTATGTCTCGCGAGCGGTAGTTAGTAGATTGGTTAGATGTTCAACGGAGTTGTCAATATCTTCGGGGGTGTCGTGAGTACCTGAAGAGAGGAATATTCTATCGTCCAGATACTTTCTAAAATTAACCCAGTCAGCATTGTCATAGTTGTAACGGAAGTGAGAAATACGGTCAAAAATTTCGTTTATCCTGAAGACAACAGGCAAGTGATTAGAAGAAAGTGCCTCGAGAGCTTCTAGGTCAGACGTAGGTTTGTAATTTTTACAAAGTAGTATATCGGGGTTTGAAGGAGAGTATGTACCACTATAGTGTACTAGAGTGTTTTTGGCAGCACCCAGGACTTCGTACCCGTAATCAGTCATATGTTCGTACAATGTTTCACCTCTATGATTGATAGTGTTACAATTCCAGTATGGATGTTTAGAGTTTAGGTCACCCATCAGGAGAACATGGTAGCTTACGTTTAGTATAGAATCGAGGTCTGTCTTATGGAGGCTTTTGTTAGGGGAATTATATGCTGAGATAATAGCTAAATGTTTACCAGACATATTGACACGTACACCAACACATTCAAGCGCAACGGTAGTTGGTAACACAAGGTGGGAATGCGATATATTTTCTTTGATTAGTATGGCTACACCCTGACCACTATTATCTTTATTTTTATCACATCGGTAGCAATTGTATCCGGGAGTATTTAGGGTTGTATGTGTCCCAAGGCGAGTTTCTGATATGCATGCGATATCGACTCTCAAATCATGCATTAAATCAAGGAGTTCAGCTAGTTTAGGACGAACAACGTCGGCATTCCAGTATAATATGTTAAGCGCAGTATGGTTATCAAACATAAGGACCAAGATGTGTGAGAATTAATATGACTTTATCTATCATGGACGTACATGCTTCAAAGTGGCCTTTGAGGGCTTTAATGGTTTGAAGGATCTTTAGCATTTCTACCGTATGGTCATCATGTTCACTCTGTTTTTGATGTTTCAGTTGATCAGTGGATGTTATCGGATGAGCAGCTGCATTATCACTGGTTGGAATTAAAGACAGTTTTGGAGATGATAAATTAAGATTGGGAACTCCAGCGCAGATGCCTTTAACTTTGTTCGCATAGGAACTAGATCCAATAGAAAAGTTGGTGGGTGGCTTTGTAGTTTTGAGCGATTTTGCTTCTTCTCTGCGATTTTCAAGTTTCTTTATATATTTTTGTCGTTCAGTGCACATGCGGTAGTTTGCAGGATGACTTTCACCACAGTTGCAACATTTCGCAGGCTCACTACGATCTTTTTTTTGACAGTCTTGAGTAAGATGAGATTCGAGACATTTCACACATCTCGGCATAAGATTACAGTTTTTGGATGAATGTCCAAACGATTGACAGCGGTAACACTGAGTGCCAAGGAATGACTTCGCTTTATATTTTTGAATGTTCACCACGCAATTACTTATATATTTTAACCTCTTGAAAGCAGCCATATCAGTACCAGGAGGTAGCTGGATCAAGAAAGGGGGACAAGGGACTTCATTTTCACTTGCTATCTTGATTTTGCGCACAGTGGCTTCTTTAAAGCCCAAGGAACTTAATTCCTGGGTAAGGGATTGTTCTACATAGGCTGGCAGGCCGAATATGACAGCTTTGTAAGTCTTCTCATCTTTTCTTGAGAAAGTGTGGAAGTTCATTTTCTCAGCTCGCAGACCCTCTTGAAGTTTTTGATGACTGTCAGGGCTGTAGCAGTATATAGCTAATTTGTTGTTACCTTTATATTGAAGGTGGTACGCATTTGTGTAGCGTGATACTAGGGTCTTGATGTACTCGTGGGTCCAATCAGGTTTCAGCATCATAAATATGGGTGGGATTTTAGTTTTACGAGTAGATGTCGCGTTATGAAGCTTCGTCGCATGAGTCGACACTGGCAGTTTGTCTGTTAATAGACCACTGAAAGAGTTGCGAGTCTCAATACCAGAAGGTCGTGATGTTTCTTGCCTTGGAGCAGAATGCTTCGGCATCTTGAATTCATTGGGGTTTTCCAGATCATCGTCTCCCAATCTTTTCCCGGATAGGGAACTAGATGAATGAGATCTAGTTAAAAATTTATCCATCTTCACAGCTAGCAGGTCGGTATCGATATCGATAACAAGATTATCGATACCTTCCCATCACTAAACGCACACTGTACGGAAGAGACACTTATGCGCGTGTGAGTGCAACAGCCGATAGAAGGAGAACAATTAAGAACACTGGACCAACCAATCAGTGAACCCAACGCAAATGTTTTATGTTATCATTGGCGCCAGACTATCACTCCATCACTAGATGGCGCTAGTGGTAAAAAAATCGTGGTATCGTTGCGTTTTTATGTAAATCACGTTTGTTTGCTCTTTCTCGTTTTAAATATTTGTTTTCTTTTATATTTGTTGTTATAGCGGTTACAGACATACCTACATCATCTGTGACAGCTGTCTAGATATCACGGTTCATGAGATACAGCCTGGTGACAGACGGACAGACAGCAAAGTCTCAGTAATAGGGTTCCGTTTTTATCTTTTGGGTACGGAACCCTAAAAACTAAGTCAAAACAACAACTCAACAAAAGGTATCCGAAACTAGGTACTTACCTAATTAAATATTATCAATTTATCACTTACTTACCTATACCTAAAATATTTTTCCTTGAAAATATTTCAACTTACCGAAGTTAAAAGTTACGTGAAAACCTTCTCGCTTCAAACACAGAAACCACCTAACGTGCACCCGCGTCGAGCTCTCGACACCGACTGACGCTCCAACCAAAGAAAATATTACAAAAGGGGTTGGTATTCGGAGGTTGTGGTTATAATTGGCCTGAACTGTCCCAGTTTGTCAACAAAAGATATCAATCGCCCTGTAAACAAGTGTATTGAGTTGTCCCCGACAATTAAATGACGATAAAGGATCTTTATAATCGTTTCGGGGTAGTTTATCATCCCCTAAAACCTCCATAATTATATGGAGGCCAAACTAAACGATGGACAATTCACTTTTTGGAAAAATACTTAAGAGGACAGTCTACCTACTTTTCTCTCCATACAAACTTTACAAACGTAGTCGACTGTTTCCTCCCTGGATAAAGATACTCGTATTAGAAAATATATCAGCCATGACCATGCCCCGACGTTTAGATTTTCTTCATTTTCATATTTTTCTGATTTTTGTTTCTATTCTAATGAGGAGGAACACTAACTTTTTATCCCGGCAGAGGGCGTTGGTCGACTTATCTTTTTTTTTTTTTTTTTTTTTTATTTATTTCGGTCTGAGACCGATATGGCCAATTTGGAACAGCCAGGGTCAAGTTTTAGAATATTTCAAGTTTCTTCCTATTAAAGTTTTGGCGTCGTACATCTTGTACATCTTGCCAGTATCAAGTATTTTGCATGAAATTAGCCCGATCGGGCCTATAGTTTCAAGTTATGGTAAAGCGGTGGCAACTTTACTATAACCTTCAAGGACCTTCGGCGCGAACGACGGAAAGTCCATGTTTAACACTCAATTTTGTTTTCACTACACTTGTGCACATTCACGGAACTAAATTGAATAAGATTCCACCAAAATTACACAATTTAACCGAGTTTACAACATAGTTTAACGAAAATAACATTGGAGCACGACATGGTGTCTCCGCTTTCCCGCCGAAAGTCCCGACTTATCTTAGATTTGAATTAAGAACTGTCAAACAGGTGATTTTTACAACTCTCGGCGCCAAATTGGCCATATCGGTCTCAGACTAAAAAAAAAAAAAAAAAACTCGGCGTTTTCATTGATTCATAGGACAATCATCAAAAAAAAAAAAGATCATCCAACCCCAGCGCCATCTGCTCACAGCTTTGCGTGTGCCACCCCATTAGGAAATGAAAAAAAAAAACAAATCGAAGGGGCATAGTCATGCATGACAGTTATAGGTTTTATGGCATAAACATATTTGCACTAATGTCTTTATCCAGGGAGGAAACAGTCGACTACGTTTGTATGGAGACAGAGTAGAAAGACTGTCCTCTTAAAAGCATTCAAAACCGATTCATTCAATTCATTGCTTAAGCCTGCACTGAGCTTTCTTGGAAATATTTTTAAGAAAAAATACTTCTGCAAAAACACAATATCTATAACCACACTATTATAATAAAAACAAAAAAAACTACATTAAAATCGGTTCATCCGTTTGTGAGCTACGATGCCACAGACAGATACACACACAGACAGACAGACACGTCAAACTTATAACACCCCTCTTTTCCGTCGGGGGTTAAAAACAGTACGATACACACTGTTGCTAAACACACACTCAAGCTAAACAGTTCATCTCCATCCTAAGGTTGCCTGGAAGAAATCGTTTTTAGCCCATTTGCGCAACGTTGTGTATTTGTGTTTCTTTCTATACTTAATGTATTGTAATATGACTGTATTATACTTTAAGTTGTGCAAATAAACCGTTCATCTATCTATCTTTCACTGTATCACAAAAAGACATTTTATAATTAAAATATATTTATTTATGTAATTCGTTTAATATAACCACTGGGTAATATAAAATACTAAGTATTCCTCAATAAAATTAATTATTAAAATAATACTTGAAGCTAAACAGTTTCAAAATAAGCTGCTTATTTTTATTGCTCAAGGCTTATTCTATAAGAAATATTTTACAAGAAGAAATGTGTTATCAAAAATCCTTCCGTGACTAGCAAATCTTGAGTTCTCCCCGCGCGGTGGCGGATAAACGGCTTGGTCCCTAGGAGGGTTGGTGTCAGGCAGGCGGTCGGCTGTATAAAAAACGGGGTTCAAACCCGGGCCCCCTTGCCGGGCGAGTGCGCTAACCATTACGCCACACGGGAACCTATGTGACACAGTGAATTAATGATTATGCATCTAAATATACATTTGTAAATATATTTTTTGCCCAAGGCTCGATTTCAACTCACTAAATTCATCTTTTTTCATTAATTCACCGCGTCATAATGGTTTCAGTGAGGTGAGTGCAGTTGTCCGGCAAGCGATAGACAGGGGTTCGAATCCTGGCACGGTAAGAGTTTTTGAAGCGTACATTTCTTTTTGTAAAATATTTCTAAATAAAAGCTTTTTAAAATTAGGTTATACTACTCAAAACATTTAAATGTACCCCAATAAGTAGCAGTAGTGTGAGTTTTTTTTGTATAGAAAACGCAAACTATCATATTTGTGTAAACGCGAATACTGTATGGGACATCGAAGCTTCTCATTGCGTCCGCTAGAGGCGCCTTTTAAGTTTTCATAGCGTTTGCTAAACGAAAAGTGTAATATACCATTTTTAGGGTTTCGTAGTCAACAAGAAACTCTTCCCATGCCATTATAAAATGAGTTTGAAGTGGCAGACCTGGTTTAAACCATGATTTACTATGCCCAAATCATGGTTTAAACCAGGTCTGGCCTTAAAACTCATTTTATAATAACGATGCCATAGTTTTGTGATGCACTTCTGTCCGTCCTCTTATTTGTCTGTCCATCTGTATGTTTGTCTGTAGTCTTTTTATCTGTCTGGCTGTATGTCCGCGGCTTAGCTCACAGACACATAGTACAAAGAAACTGTAACTTTACATGAATACAAATTAGGGTTCATCTTTACATTTTCAGTAGTAATAATTAAAAAATAAACTAATACATTTTTTGATTATAAAAAATAAATCTAGTAGGTACATACTTAAATCTAATAAAAGTAAATGCAAAGAGTGTAAAATTGAAATTGGGAAAAATATAGGGTAAAAATATTTTGTAATAAAATATAATAGGTAAAATTATTTAGTCGACCAGTTTTTGAATAATATACAATTAGAAGGAACACTAACTTTTTATCCCGGCAGAGGGCGCGAGTCGATTAATCTTAGGTTTGAATTAAGAACTGTCAAACATGTGTTTTTTACAACTCTCGGCGCCAAATTGGCCATATCGGTCTGAGACCGAAAGAATAAAAAAAAACTCGGCGTTTCCATTGGTGGAAGACCATCATCAAAAAAAAAAAGGTCATCCGATGCCAGCGCCTCTGCAAACAGCTTTGCGCGTGGCACCCCATTATTATAGCATCCGCTAGTTACGTGGGGAACAAAATGTCTTGCTATGGCGACTCCGCCCGGCCGCGGCAGATTGGGAAGACCCAAGAAATGCTGGCTTGACGTTGTAAGATCGGATATGCGTGCAAATAGCCTACTGAAATGAAACTATACATTGCATTGCTGGCATTGCTATACCATACAAAATGGCATTAGATCTTTGTGCCGCTTTGATTTGCGCCATGTTGCGCTGTTGTCGCGCGTTTTCTATTTAAAGTGATGGTGGCCGTCCGTGGAACTATTAGTTCCATGGACGGTCACCATCACTTTCAATATAACCATTAGAAAACGCGCGACAACAGCGCAACATGACATGACGCAAATCAAATCGGCACAAAAATCAGTGCGCTATGTCCTGTCCAGTTGTAATGGAGGTCAGTGAAATGGCCTCACTACGAGGGCTGCCGAAGATCGTGCGAAGTGGAGATGTTAAAGTAGGAAAGCGGACCCCGGGCTGAGGGATACAACCGGGAACATCGTGAGGATGATGATGATGATTATACCATTATTTTAGTACAGATATGATAATATTAATATATCACAATCAACGTCAGCGAAAATGTGACTAAATGGACAAGTGGTCTTGTCCATTTCGTCACATATTGGGGTTAAGGAGCAGTCGTACCTACTCTTTCTCCATACAAACGTAGTCGACTGTTTCCTCCCTGGATAAAGATAATAGAGCAAATATGTTTATGCCATAAAACTTATATCTGTCATGCATGACCATGCCCCTACGTATTGATTTTTATCATTTTCATTTTTTTCTGAATTGTATTTCTATTCTAATAGCCTTTTTATGGCAAGAACACATTTTTTCTAATGTCTTTATCCAGGGAGGAAACAGTCGACTACGTTTGTAAAGTTTGTATGGAGAAAAGAGAAGGTAGACTGTCCCCTTAGGGTATGAATTTGTGAGTAGCCGTACTGTTTTGACACACCCAATTGTGTTATAATAGTATATTATGCAACTAGTGAATAAAAGACGGATTTAGTGCGAGGGCCGTAGATGAATCACGAGCAAGTGAAGGATTCTAACGACTGAATCACGACCGTAGGGAGTGATTCATGATGATTGAATCACGAGCGTAGCGAGTGATTCAAGTGTTAGAATCCTGAGCGACGCCAGTGGTTCATGGCCCTCAATGTAAATCCGTACTTTATTCAAGAGTTGCATACTATACTTTATACCATGACTACGAGAAAAAAAAACCGGTCAAGTGTGAGTCGGACTCGCGTCGCGTACGAAGGTTTCCGTACCACTATCACAGTTATTATTGGGTACGGTACGCTCAAACAAACACTATACCGGCAACCAATCCGTGAACGCGTAAAAGATGGTAAAAAGTGCTAGTGGTAAAAATACATCGCGGTAGCGTTTTTATATCAAAATCACGTTTGTTGAATGGTCCTTAAATGTTTTTTTTTCATCTATTTGTTGTTATAGCGGCTAAAGAAATAGATCTACTGTGAAATAAAAATGTTCCGTTTTTCCCTTTGGGTACGGAACCCTAAAAAGAATTTTATGTCGAGTATTCTTAGCGCAAGGAGTTTGTATAAAGTTTTTTTTCGTGTGAGGAGGTTGTATAAGGATTGAGATGGACGAGACAAGTAAATTGTGTTCTAAATTCAAAATTCAAACAGCGTGAGTAAAAGGCCTTTTTATTCACTGTTTAGCGTGAATAAAATAAGCTTTTAAGAGTGTGAATGGTATAAAGCTTATTTTATAAATCAATTCATCACATTCTTTGATCATTTTGTTTAACTATCTAACTAAAAAGTCTCAAATATGCCTTAGCTCAGGTAATTTTTTTTTCGGAAAAGGTTCAGCAATTTATTACAATCTTACTAATTTGAAAAAATGCTTTCAAAAGTTTATGTAAGTTCGCCGGTAGATGTCACTACGAGGCCTTACTCGCAAGAACATGAGAAGGTGCTTTCTTAATTTCGCCTACCCGTGGCGTAGCGGCTATCGCACTGGGACGGAATACCAGTAGTCGCAGGTTCGAGTCCTACCGGGTAAGTTACTAAAAATTTGAAAGCATTTAAAAAAAGCAGTTTTTTCTAAGTGTGATAAACACTAAAAATAATGTTTAGAATTACAATCTTAGTAATTAAGTACTAATTAATCCAAAAAATATAAAACAGTTGCGAAAAAATAACTTAAACAAAACTAAGACATAGTTGGGATTATAGTTAAAGAAATGTGCCCTTGAGTTGAAATAATGGCGGATGCAGATTGAACTTTGTGACGTTTTTTTGTGACAGAAATAACTTAACACAAACTAAAATTAATTGTTTCCTAAATATTTATCAAAAAACCGGTCAAGATTTAAAAAAAATAAAAAAATAGTTTTACTTAGGATAGAGTAACTTAATTAATACAAGTGATCTGTAAGAGGGTTCCGTTTTTTTTCTTCACTTTTTGAGGTACGGAACCCTAGAAAAAATTATAATAGTTTTCTACTATATTGAAAAATAAGACCTCTATGGCGTTTTCAATTTTCAAAAAGAATCCCGACTTGTTTTGGCGAGAATTGAACCCGCAACCTTCACCCACCGTGCCATAAAGGTCGTCAAGTAAACAATTTTAGTTGAGACATACATACAGTAAATTCTTATCGTTTTGAATAATAATTAAAACATTTAGTTTTACTTTATTTCATGATAAGAACCGAAATTAAAAACAGTGTGAAATAAATAGGTAAAGGTATTTCACACTATTTTTAAATTCGGTTCGTATCAGGAAATAAAATAAATCGTCTGTAAAAATTTCTACAGTCCGTGAACTGATATTACCGAGTTACAGACTGAGGGCACCACCGACCCAAAATAAAAATGCCATCTTGTAGCGCCATCTTTACAACGATTACAGTCAACATTTCAGACAGATTTGTCCAGTAGTTTTGTTTTCCCAATTTATTAATTTTTGCGCGTTTATTTGCCATCATGGAGAATTTAAAATGATTATATCAAGGAAACTATTGATCCTAGGATGCTAGTTTCTTTGCAAAAGTGATAGTGCTCTTTGAGATCTTTAGGGTGTTCTCTATGTATCATTATCATTAATCATGATGTATAATATTTTTACAAAATTACAAAAAAGTATAATAACATCGCTCTTACGGTGAAGGAAAACATCGTGAGGAAACCAACATGTCCTAGGACTCACCATGGTCCGAAGACATGGGATTTTCAGTGTTTTCTATGTATCATATGTATGTATTTACAAAAAAAAAAGTATAATATGTAGTATATCCGTTGTCTAGTACCCATAGTACGCACCTAGTGCTTAGTTTGGGGCTAGATTGCGCTGTGTGTAACGTCGTGCAATATTTATTTATTTATTATATCAAGGAAACTATTGATCCTAGGATGCTAGTTTCTTTGCAAAAGTGATAGTGCTCTTTGAGATCTTTAGGGTGTTCTCTATGTATCATTATCATTAATCATGATGTATAATATTTTTACAAAATTACAAAAAAGTATAATAACATCGCTCTTACGGTGAAGGAAAACATCGTGAGGAAACCAACATGTCCTAGGACTCACCATGGTCCGAAGACATGGGATTTTCAGTGTTTTCTATGTATCAAATGTATGTATTTACAAAAAAAAAAAAAAACTATAATATGTAGTATATCCGTTGTCTAGTACCCATAGTACACGCCTAGTGCTTAGTTTGGGGCTAGATTGCGCTGTGTGTAACGTCGTGCAATATTTATTTATTTATTTCAAGGAAACTATTGATCCTAGGATACTAGTTTCTTTGCAAAAGTGATAGTGCTATTTGAGACCTTTAGTGTGTTTTCTATGTATCATTACATTAATCATTATGTAATATATTTACAAAAAAAGTATAATATGTATTATCTTTTTTATGTCAAGTCATTTTATTTTGCGTCGGTCGGTGGCGCCCTCCAGTTGGTAAACACGGGTACTCATTATCATATAGCCCATGTAGATAATACTATGTTTTTTAAAATATTACGACTTCGTTCGTCCCCATTGGCTTCTAGTTGTAAAACCTGAAATAAAAGAAAAACATAAATTAGTTTTTGAAAAAAGTATTCATCGACCTTTGTACCGCGTTGGACCTGCAATTGCTTGCGGGTTCGATTCCCGCAGATAACAAGTATTTTTGCTTAAAAATAAATATTTGTTTCTGGTGTGGGTTTCTCTCTATGTATGTATGTATACCTAACTAATATATTATACTTGCTTCGTTCCGCGGTTTCACCCGAGTCAAGATCAGGTTGAATGTAGCTTTCTAATGGTGAAAGAATTTTTGAAATCGGCCCACTAGTTTTTGAGTTTATTCATTACAAACATACGACACACACACACACACAAATACAAATCTTTCCATTTTATAATATTAGTGTAAGTAGATAGATTTACAAAACATTTAGAGTCAAACATGCATGGATGTATGTTTGAATGTATGTGACTCTGTTATTCGTTCACGCAAAAACTACTGAACCGATTGCGATTAAACTTGCCATGTAGATAGCTGGACATCTAGATTAACACATAGGCTACTTTATATCCCGATATTCCCGCAAGAGAGATGGACGGGACATACTATGCGAGGTTCAGACAAATGGAGTAAAACAATAACCGACTGGTACCCGAGAACCCTGAAAAGAAGACGCGGGGGACAATACAAAAGATGGGCAGATGAACTAAAAATGGTAGCAGGAAAAATATGGTCAAGAAAAGCAAGAGATAGAAAAGAATGGAAAAAGTTAGAAGAGGCCTTTGTCGATAGGCATACAGATACAGAAAGTTGCTGATCAATAAATAGGAAGTCAAACCATATTATTATATTATCAAAAAAAATGTTATATTTATGTATTATTGTTAATTGTATTATTGTTGTGGATGTATCTGAAATAAAGGCTTATATTATTATTATTATTATTCCCGCAAGATCGAGAATTACGCGGGTGAAACCGCGGGACGCAGCTATAGCATAATAGATAACCGTTAATCAATAGATTAAATTAATAATTAATAAGTTAGATAGTACAAGACACCCACCTAGCATTGGATAGAATCATTGAACTCAATAAGACATTAACTTCTAACTATCTAGTAACTAATTCCAATTTGTTATTTGTCATAAAATTTAAAACATGTTTTTTTAGATAGCAAAAAACATTAAGTAGGTTTTTGACGACCTCGGTGGCGCGTCGTGCGAAAGCGCGACTGCAATGCAGGAGGTTGCGGGTTCGATTCCCGCCGGGTGCAAGTATTTATGCTTAAAAAATAAATATATGTGTCTGGTCTGGGTGTCCCTCTATGTATAATATGTATGTATTTACAAAAGAAAAATAAATATAAGTATTATATCCGTTGTCTAGTCACCGTAACACAAGCTTAGTCGCTTACCACGGGGCTAGATGGCGCTGTGTGTTGTTTGGAGAATTTATTTATTTATTTATTATTTATTATATACGAAAATAAGCAGTGCCCGCAACTTCGTCCGCCTAATTTTGAACATAAAATAGGCTACTTTTGATTCTGATATTCCCACGGGATGGGGACTTACGCGGGAGAAACCACGGGACGCATATTCATATTCATATTCATTTATTGTCCATAAACATAGGTTTATTATACAAATGGTGTTGATAAATTAAAATATAGTACAGCTATGTTTCGCCTGTCGGCATATGAACGTGTTCTTATTAAATTATACATCGCAATTAATCAAATTATAAATAGAATTAGTAGTTAATAATGTGTTAATATCAAATAGAAAATAATAAAATAAAATAGATGTCAGTATTAGTAGAATTTAAATATTGAAATTTGGTATAATAGAAAATGTCAATTGTTATAATTAATAATTCACCACTAAAATATAAGACAATGTCAATACTGAGACTAAAACACCCCATAACATCACTTTAATCTGTCATTCAAAAAATCTCTAATATCGCGGTACGCTTTTTCAGCAAGAAAGCCATTGAGTGCAGACTTAAATCGAGGGTTATTTGTACTTCGAATTTCAATCGGGATTTTATTGTAAATAAGAGGCGCCATACTATCTACACTCATTCTTCTAATAAGACTTTTGTAGTTTCGATTAGTTCGTAGTTTGCCTTCATGACGACTTCCAGAGGGATACACGTCAAAGTATTGTGGGTTGTCCTTAACAAATTTTGCAATCTCGCTTATGTACATAGATGGCAGTGTGAGAATATTATGCTCGCGAAAGTATGGTATACATGAAACATCTTGTTTAAGGCCAAACATTGATCTAATGCATTTTTTTTGGGCTTTAAATACCAAGAGCTTGTCAGTGGTGTTACCCCAGAACATAATGCCATATCTAAGCGTAGATGCTACATATCCATGATACGCTGTCAATACCGTTTTTAAATTGGATACTTTCCTTAACATGGACAATGCATAGGAAAATTGGTTGAGACGTTTGACTATATTATCTATGTGAGGTTTCCATGTTAGCCTATTGTCTATCGTTAATCCTAGGAACTTTGTGGAATCTACCTCTATTATCGATTTGCCCAAATGATTTATGTCAAATTTTAAGGGAAAGTTATTTCTTTGTTTAAAGTTCATTAAATATGTTTTTGTTAAATTTATTGTCAAATTGTTTAATGTCAACCAGTTGACTAAGGAGTGTACTGTATTATTTATGTCATCTTGAATGTTATTCGAATTGTCATAGTTGAATAAAATTGTACTATCATCAGCAAATATGGTCATGTAATGTTTAGTAATAGTAGGCAGATCATTTATATATATGATAAATAAAAGAGGTCCAAGTACGCTACCTTGCGGAACGCCACTACAGACTACTCTTTCCTTAGATGCGTGACAAACATTAATACCGGTTTGAGCATTAATCCTATTTATATGAGTTATTTGCCTTCTATTCTGTAGGTATGACTCAATCAGTTTATTGGCGTTGCCTCTTACGCCATAACTTTCCAGCTTCCTAAGGAGGGTTTTATGATGGACATTATCAAATGCCTTAGTCATATCCATGAATAAGGCTATAGTAGGCTTTCGTATATTTACGTTGCTTACGACCTTTTCAAAAAAATCGTGTAATGCCATATTTATTGATCTTTTTTTTCTAAACCCATATTGTTTATCAGTAAATATATTGTTTATATCAAGAAAGTTGTTGAGTTTTCCGTAAATAACATGTTCGATGATCTTTGAAAATATAGAGATTAAAGCTATTGGACGATAGTTTTTAAGTGCTGTCTTGTCCTCTTTTTTGAATAATGGTATAATAATGGTAAGCTTAAGTTTTTCTGGATAAACGCCTTGTTCCAAACATAAATTTATAATGAAACTCAATATTGGTGCTAGTATATGGGCTACCGTTTTTATTATTTTCGTTGATACATCGTCATGACCTACGCTATTCGTGTTTTTAAGAGACTTTATAATTCTAAATATGTCAAATGACGTAGTGGGTGTCAGAAAAATGGAATTGGGTAAATTAGTGCGTATTTGGCTAGATCTAAGTTCGTCAGTGTTATTTGTTTTAACAGAATCTATAAAATAGTCATTAAAAGCATTTGTCATGTCATGAGGGTCAGTTATATCTACGTCATTGATTTTGATTTTTAATATATTTTCTTTAGGCAGGTTGTTATTATATTTATTAATTATTCTCCAGGTAGCTTGAGATTTGTTACTGGATTGACTAATAAAATGATCATTTTGTGCTTTTTGTGTTAAATTTATTATCTTTTTATATTTACTAGTATAACTTTTAAATAGGGATTTGTTCACTGGTGTCGGAGATAGGCGGTATCGCCATAGAAGATGACGTCGTTTTTTACTACATAGTTTAATGCCCTTCGAGACCCAGTTAGGTTTTCTAGTAGACGATATTTTTACTCTGATTTTAGGAAAGCACAGATCATAAAAAAGTGTAAAATAATCATGAAAAGCATTGAACGCAGCATCTGGGTTGTTTGATTCGTATATTTCATTAAAACTGAGATTTCCAATAGAGTCAGAAAATTTTCTAGTATTCTCTATTGAAAAGTCGCGTTTGTAAATATACCAGTATTTTAACCTACATGTCATTTTTACTGGAATTTTAGCAAATTGGGCTGTGTGGTCAGATAGCGCTAACTCTATTATTTCTCCTTTGACTCCTCGCATATTGTGTATTATGTTGTCCAAGCATGTTTTACTTTTTGGTCTGGTAGGAACGTTAAATTGAAATTTAGAATTATAATTAGATAATATTTTTTTAAAACGTCTAGTTTGTTTATTATTTATTAAAATGTCAATATTAAAGTCACCAGAGATTATTACTTTATAATTATTTAAGTCAGTAAGGGATTTTAGAATTGCGTCAAGTTTATCTAAGAATGAATTGATTATCGCTACCCGGGTTCGAGGTGGTCTATATATGCATAAAATAAACAATCTGTGTTGTAATAATTTTATTGCCGAGCATTCCATGATACCAGGAGTGGACTGCATAACTAAATCACTAACATTTTCATATTCGTGGTTATTAGAAACAAGGATACATGAGCCACCATGATGGTTATGCCTGGAATAACATGATCCCAATTTAAAGTTTGTCACGTTTAATCGATGCAAGTCGCATTCCATCATGTTGTGCTCAGTGATGCATAAAATGTCTATACATTGTCCTGTATCCCTCAAGCTTTCTAGAGTTATAAGTAATTTATTTGTTTTATTTATTAGACCGTCTATATTTTGGTGAAGTAAAGTTAGGGTATTATACACGAAATAACTGGTTTGTAGGATTAGCGTTAGGTTTAGCACTACCCCCAATGGCTTTATCGCAGTCGGAGGATGAATTTGAGGTACTTATGGGATATCTTAAAAGATCAATTGTGATATTCTTCATAATATTCTGAAAGATGTTAATTAGCCCAAATTTATTAAGTCTACCAGAGAGTTTAGAAAACATTTCTAAATCTAAACTATCATTTGAGTCGAAAAAATGTACATTTTGATATGTTTGTAGCTCTACATATAGCAAATTATTGAATAGTTCAATCTTACAATTATATATTAGCGAATTAAGTCTATATGTCGGTGTACAGATAATAATGTTAGTAAAAGTTACAGCTTTAATTTCGTTTCTGATTGCGTTAATTAATTCAATATAGTTACAATTGCCTTGAAAATCAGATTCTCCAAGTAAAATAATACAGTAGTCGTCTATGGTGTAATTATGTAATTTGCATTTTAGGTTAGCGAAAAGCTGCCTGATTTTATAGTTATACATTTGATATCTGCAAAAATTGAAGTCAGAGGAGAAAGTGTCTTCAATAGAAACGAGGCTGCCGGTACGTTTATTGCTTAGAATACATAATTTTCTCTTGATCTTGTTGTGATGCTGTTGTATGCCAGTGCTAGGTAAGGCAGAGATATTATGAGGTTGCTCTCGACAGTAAACGCCGTTACACGTCGTGTTCGAAGTTGGAGAAATATGATGGAATTCATCCCTAACAAGTGAGGCTCTTTGCCCGGGAGAAGTAAGAGGTGTTTTTTGCCCGAGTAATAAATTACTCTCGTTAAATTCTAGGCGTTCAGGTTGAGTATTTGAGGTTGACATAGACTGATCGGCTCGTTTATTTTTTTTCTTTTTTATTCCTGACCTTGGTGTCCCCATAATTCGGTCAGTTATAGTAACTTTTTTATAGTTTTCAATGGCTTTATGGCAATTATTGAGGTCCGTCTTAAGTCGGTAATTTTCACTGTTAAGATGTTCAATTTCTTTGTGTGCACTCTTAAGTTCTAGAGTAGTGCTTTGTACCTGTTCAGTGAGGACTTTGATTCTCTCGAATAATTCTGTCATATTCAACGATTCATTCGGTAGGCTTTGCATGGTAGCGTCGAATATACTCTCCTTCGATTCATCTGTTAAAGAAGACGATCGATGATGCTTTTTACGGTAGGTTATATTTTCCATGTCAAAATCTAAGTTACTATTACCACAACTAGCGCCCTCTATGTCCATTGTAACTAAGTATGCAATGTAATGAGATCAATAATAAGAAATCCGATTCCGCTGTTATGGGTGGTAAGTTTGGTAACTTGTTTGTGAATTTACTTTATCGGGTGGTCACTAGATGTCGCTTTAAGGTTCTAATCTGTTTCTTGTTGTTGTTCCTGTGTTATCCAATAGATGGCACTAATGTTGCAATTGTCATAATTTTTGTGATTGGATAGTTTGTATTATGACGATAATGAGTCATGAACGTAACGTAAAAAATATGAATGAATAAAAATAAATGACACTAAGTTCTTTTTTTGCACTGTAATTTTATGTTATGTAGTTTACTTATGGAAACAGTGTTAATTACTCACGATTATTGTCCATGTGATAGTTGTAGGTTTAATGTGGCAATACATTATAGTCACTGTTTTTAAACATTAATTATTTATCCAATTCTGTAGAAATCACAGAGATAACACTTGTGCGGATGAATTTATAGTTAATAATAGGTTTTATTGTTACTACACTTCAAATAACTACTGAAATAAATAAAATTGATTTTTTTAACACGGAGCCGATGTAAACAGTGGCACAGTGCTGCCCTGATGATATCAGATAGTAATAAAAAAATAAATATGGCACGACGTTCCACAGAGCCCAATCTAGCCTTAACTAAGCACTAGGCTTGTACTATGGGTACTAGACAACGGATACACTGCTTAATATACTTTTTTTTGTGTATACATGCATATGATACATTTAAACCACCCTGACCAGAAACCGGACCCTGACCAATATTTAATTTTAAGCGTAAAGAGTTTCACCCGGCGGGAATCGAACCCGCAACCTTCTGCATTGCAGTTGGGCCTTCCCCCGACGCGCCACTGAGGTCGTCGTCATTTTCCACATAGATGCAATAGGTACCCAGTCTGATAATAAATTGCTCAAATAGGCAGTCATGCCGCTGCAACGTACGTTAGGTACTATCAACAACAAAAGTGGGTATTCAGTTAACCGAAAGATTCGTTTGAACTGAGCGCCGAGCGTGGAATAAGCATATTATACACACATTGATATACGTACATCTATAAATATCAAATGTGTGACAATTATTGTGTATCTAAATTTCAAGTCACGACCTCTGTGGCGCGTCGTGCGAAAGCGCAACTGCAATGCAGAAGGTTGCGGGTGCGATTCCTGTGCAAATATTTATGCTTAAAAAATAGGTATTTGTGTCTGGTCTGGGTGTCCCTCTATGTATTATATGTATGAATGAAAAATAAATATAAGTATTGTTGGAAATTAATAGAGGAGACAGAGGGGATTCAATACCACCGGCTATATAAGCGAGCAGCAAGCCGAGCGCGGGGCTTTTCTCTTCTTGGTCGTCGTGCCGTACGGACGCGCGGACGTAGTTTAGTTTTGTATTGGTAGTCGATAGTTTTATTGTTTAATTTGTGTTTGTCGAATTAGATTTGATTAGGAAGTACCTAGTTTTGTTAAATCAATTAGAGTAAGGTGTCTTTAGATTTCATTGTTTCCTTTTAATTAAATTTTTGGTAAATATCTTAAACTTTGTGATTGATAATTGTTTTTTTTATTAAATTTGGTTTAGAAACCCAAAATCAGAAGTGCGATTAGTAACTTAACTTCCCACACCGTTATCTTGATTTTGTTATGCGAACGATAGTACCCGCAATAGTTTTAAAAACCAGTTCGTTATTTTCCCCTAATTAGATACTTCGATTGTGGCTTGTATTGTGATTGATTATTTTTGTTGAGTAGGTACTTTCGTGTTTGGCGAGTTTTTAATTTTTGTGTTGTTGTTTTTCTCGATATTGTTGAGTGTAGTTTTTTTTTAATCCTATTTCGATTAAGATGGCCGAGTCGTCATCTCAACCGATTGATAATCTCAGTCAAATTAATCAACAACGTGATGGTGGCCGTTTACGTGACAGGCGCTTATCTAGTTCGCCGCGCCAAACGCCTACTCCTCCGACAGGACGAGGTAGTCATTGTCATAGGCGAGACAGAAAACATTCTCATGATTCTCGGTCGCGTAGTGTGTCTCGACGCCGTCATCATAGTCGTAGTCACGGTCGTAGTCGCAGCCGTCACCGTAGTCGTAGTCAACGTAGTCGTAGTCGCAGCCGTCAACGTAGTCGTAGTCATAGCCGACACCGTTGTTGCATCCGTGATCGTAATCGTAGCTCTCGCCGTAGGTCTATGCGTGATCGTAGTCGCAGTTGTAATCATACCAGTCGTAATAACCGCAGGCGGAGTAGTCGTCAGCGTTCGAGTTCCCGTCATCACGAACGTGAATATAATGGTCATGAGTCATGGCCCGCGTTTGAATCACGTCTTCAAGCATTGGAATCACGCACACAGGGTCAAACTTCGACAAGTCTTGATGTTACGAACGGTACAGAGCAGATCGTTGAGGCGATTCACTCCTTACGAACTGTAAACAGTCAGAAGTATTACGTGTCCAACTTCGATCCTAATATTCACGATGTTGATGCTTGGTTTGATGAGGTAGATAGGGCCATGTCGGCTAATCGATGGGACGAGCGAGAATGTCTGTCGCGAATAGGGTCTTGTTTAAAAGGAGAAGCCAAAAACTGGTTGGACGAATGGGTCAGCAGTGACCGCTCTTGGAGTAATTTCAAATCGGATTTTAGATCTCTCTGTGTTAACAAAATTGATATGGCTAAAGTCTTGTTCGAAGTGATGTCAACTAATTCAGATGCTTTTCTTACTTATGCCGACTACGCACGTAAATCGCTATTACGTTTGCGAATAGTAAAGGGAATTAGTGATGAACTCATAACTTGTATCATATTGCGAGGTATTATCGATCCCCATGTTAAAGCAACGGCTACTAATGCCAATTTATGTCCTAAGAATCTAGTAAATTACCTTTCTACGTTTGTTAAACCTAAGAATAGTTCGATAGAAAATCGTTTAGGTAATCGTTCGGTAAAACAACATGAAGGTAATAATAAATCGGCAGATAATGCGAACACACGTCTATTCCGAACTAATCCGATTGTTTGCTACAAATGTAAGCGGCCTGGACATCAGTCAAGTAACTGTAAAAGTAGATTAGAGTCTATCAAACATAATATTAATGAAAGAAATCAAAACGATGCCAATAAAACGGATAATAGAGAACAAAAAACAAATAATAAACCTACATGTACTTATTGCAAAAAGATTGGGCATTCGGTCGATTATTGTTTTGCTAAACGCCGGGCATGCGAGCAAAACTCCAATTAAGTCTGTAGTAAGTGTGATTGAAGGTATACCGATAGATTTCTCGATAGATAGCGGAGCTATAGGGTTTTTCTAATTTCTTCGGCCGTGGTTAATTACTTTCCATGTTTCACCCCTTAAAGTTTATGTGATGTTAAAATGTCATTAACAAAGAACGACCTTGTAAAATTACAACAAATAGACAAATAAATAAAGGACTGTTCCGATTTTGTGATTTCTGGTACGACGCGATTTTGCAACAGGTTCATAAGGATGGTAAACAACGGATAGTAGCTTATTATAGTCGGGTGACGAAAGGTGCCGAACATACCATTCTTATGAACTAGAGACGCTCGCCGTGGTAAAGTCTCTAAAACATTTTAGACATTATTTATTAGTGAATAGTTTACTGTGGCAACAGATTGTAATCCCCTTAAGGCAACTCAAAACAAAAAGGATTTGTTACTGCTTGTGGCAAGATGATGGGTTTTCCTTCATTATGTTTTTGTTATTATTTATAGAAATGGAGTCATGTTGCCACATGCGGACTATTTAAGTCGTAATCCCTGTACTTCAGTCAGCAATATAGATCGACCAAGAAATTGGGCTCAAATTGCTCAAATTGATGATCCAATCGCTAGAACGGGGGAATTAGATTTAACCCGATATGTGCTGCGCAATAATGTGCTGTACTATCGTTACACGCCTGTAGGTGAAGAACCTAGGATTTTGTGTTTTATGCCCAAGGATCATCGTTTGAACCTACTCCGCATATTCAACGACGATGAGCATAGATATAAGTGCTGATAAGGTGATCGATGTAGTGTTACGACATTTCTGGTTTCTTGAATTAAGATCGTTTGTAACAAAATATGTAACCCATTGTTTTACATGCATCGCCCACAAGAGGGTGTAGTGAAGACCTTTAGAACCCATAACTACATGGGATAAACCAGATCTACCGTTCATACATGTACAATTATGTTTTGGGACTTTTTCCCATATCGAAAGGCTTCAGATACTGCTTGTTGTCGATGCACTTACCAAATTTTGTTTCTTACACCGATAGAAAGACAAGACGTAGAGGAGTTAAAACGTGTATTTAAGTACCTACGTAATGTCTTTGATAAGTTTGTCGTATCTTGTAAGGGACTTATGTTTGAGTCTATAAACTTTACGTCGTGGATGTAAGTACTAGGTGTTGAACTTCACCATATCACCCCGGAGATGGATCATTTCATATCGACCAAGTTGAACGTTATGTCCGCACCGTCCTCAATATGTTTCGCGTTGCAGCTAGACAACACGAAAGTGAATGGGCAGACGATCTGTGGCAGCTGCAACTTATTCTGAACTTAACTAAGCCGAAAACCACTCGAGCATCAGCGTTAAACTTATTGATTGGTCTTGAGAGTGATACACCTGCTATTCGGGTATTGATTCGAGACATTGGTATCACAACAACGTCCAATCGTGAATCTAGATTAGAAATGCTCAGGCAAAGGATAGCCGAACGGTTGGCAAGGATTCAACGCAAAGGCAGGATGTTGACACTAAAAAGTAAGCTCCTCGTGTATTCCAGTCGGGTCACACGGTTTTCGTTACAAAGTATTCACAGTCGCAAGGAAAGTTAGATCCTGGCATGCGGGGATCATACCGTGTCGTAAGGGCGTACTTAGCAATGACAGATATGATTTGAAGTTAGTTGCTGGGTCTTATGGGCGTGTGCAGCAGCTCAATTCCTGGTGCCCTGGAGAGGCGTGTGGACCCCTGATACTTGTGCCGCCTTCTTTGAAGACGAGCCGGTCATTTTCTTGATAAAGCAAACTTTTTGGCGCCTCTTATCAATGAAAATGATATGTAGCAAGGAGTACTTGCTGATGAGCTGGCCTTATCATTGATGGAGATTGATTGTTTGATGCTTGACCGTAAATGGCCTAGCGGTCAGTATCGGACAATTGTTTTCATTCGTTATAAATCTAGTGTAAAAACTACGTGGTATGCAAACTTTTCTGAGCCTATGCCGGTAGTGAGGTATGCAAACTTTTTGAGCCTATGCCTCGTGAGGTACGCAAACATTTTGAGCCTATGCCTCGTGAGGTACGCAAACATTTTGAGCCTATGCCTCGTGAGGTACGCAAACATTTTGAGCCTATGCCTCTTTTAAGACATGCAAACTAATGCAAGTGTTTTACTTGGCGCCTCTGACTAAAATCCTTTGACGGTTCGTTTTAACTGTTGGGTCACTGAGTGGTAAGCAAACTAATGCAAGTATTTTACTTGGCGCCTCTACCGTGTAAGAACTCAGTGTTGTTTATTTTTATGCATGATGGTCGACCATATTGTTTTCTGTTTTTCTATTTCTTACTTTTTTAATGATTCTCCTTGATACTTTGATACGAGGAGATTTTAACATTTGAACTATTGATTAACGTTGCCATAAATTTTCAGATTTAAATAATGAAGGCAATGTTGACAGTTCAGATACACGACCCATGGACCAATCGAGTTCACACGAAGCGAGGCCGTCTACTAGACCTGATGCTGCAGAGCCACGGTCTATGCCATCACTTGACTTTTATCTGAGGTACCTGACGAGGACGTCAGTGTGTCAGGAGAGGCCGTGTTGGAAATTAATAGAGGAGACAGAGGGGATTCAATACCACCGGCTATATAAGCGAGCAGCAAGCCGAGCGCGGGGCTTTTCTCTTCTTGGTCGTCGTGCCGTACGGACGCGCGGACGTAGTTTAGTTTTGTATTGGTAGTCGATAGTTTTATTGTTTAATTTGTGTTTGTCGAATTAGATTTGATTAGGAAGTACCTAGTTTTGTTAAATCAATTAGAGTAAGGTGTCTTTAGATTTCATTGTTTCCTTTTAATTAAATTTTTGGTAAATAACTTAAACTTTGTGATTGATAATTGTTTTTTTTATTAAATTTGGTTTAGAAACCCAAAAGTATTATATCCGTTGTCTAGTCACCGTAACACAAGCTTAGTCGCTTACCACGGGGCTAGTTGGCGCTAGGTGTTGTTCAGAGAATTTATTTATTTTAACTTCATGCGTAAGTGTCTGATTACCACAGCGGTCTTATTGCAGTGATTTTAATATAAAAAGCAATCCGTACCGAGGTTCGATCCTTGCAAGCGAAATTAGACCTTACGGTGTATACCCACTTTCGTTGTTGATAGTACCTACATAATAAATAATATACCATCTCCCTTGACCTAAATAACAATGGCAAGCCAATTGAATTCCGACTTCAAATAAAAACTTCGATAATTAATCAAATAAATTAAATAAATAAATGTCGCACGACGTTGCACACAGCGCAGTCTAGCCCCAAACTAGGCACTAGGCTTGTACTATGGGTAATTAGAACTACTAGACAACTGATATAGTATCTATTATAAGTCAGGCAGGCGGCCGGCCGTAAAAAATATTGCCAAATCTATTTGGGGAAGGTATGATTATTTATTTTAACTTCATGCGTAAGTGTCTGATTACCACAGCGGTCTTATTGCAGTGATTTTAATATAAAAAGCAATCCGTACCGAGGTTCGATCCTTGCAAGCGAAATTAGACCTTACGGTGTATACCCACTTTCGTTGTTGATAGTACCTACATAATAAATAATATACCATCTCCCTTGACCTAAATAACAATGGCAAGCCAATTGAATTCCGACTTCAAATAAAAACTTCGATAATTAATCAAATAAATTAAATAAATAAATGTCGCACGACGTTGCACACAGCGCAGTCTAGCCCCAAACTAGGCACTAGGCTTGTACTATGGGTAATTAGAACTACTAGACAACTGATATAGTATCTATTATAAGTCAGGCAGGCGGCCGGCCGTAAAAAATATTGCCAAATCTATTTGGGGAAGGTATGATAATGGTCAATGATGATGTCTTACCAGGTAACAAACAAATAAACAAACAGACAAAACTTTAAATACATTAAAATCGTGTTGAGCTACCGATTTTGAGACGGCCTGCATATTCTTTTTTCTGGATATAATTCAATTACAGATTTTATTTATCGCTACAGATTTATAATAATGTATAGACGTCGGCACAATATTACCTAATTATTTTTTATCAAAAAGGAAATAGACGGAACAGCGATAACCAGTGTATCTATCTAGGTATAACAACCAAATGCTTTTATGTAGGTATGTAAGTTTGTAATTTTATCTTTTCTGCGAAATGCGATTAACATCTATTATGTACTAATACTAATACAATGCAGATAAACTGCAAGAATGCCGCTTACGGTGTACGGTCACGTTTTACTAAAACCGGCTAGTTACGTGGGAAACAAATGTCTTGCTATGGCGCCTCCGCCCGGCCGCGGTAGATTGGGAAGACCCAAGAAGTGCTGGCTTGACGTTGTAAGATCGGATATGCGTGCAAATGGCCTCACTACGCGGGATGCCGAACATCGTGCGAAGTGGAGACGTAAGAGTAGGAAACCGGACCCCGGGCTGAGAGAGGGATGCAACCGTGAACATCGTGAGCGATAATGATGATGTACTAATACTAATACTTTAGAGCGGTGTTGGTCTAGTGGCAGATACCCCGGCTTTCATTCTGAGAGTCGTGGGTTCGAATCCAGACCGACCGCGCACCAATGTCTTTTTCTTTAAGAAAAAGGTATGTGCGCTAATAACATCGCTCTTACGGTGAAGGAAAAACATCGTGAGGAAACCAACATGTCCTAGGACTCACCACGGTCCGAAGACATGGGATATGCAGTGTTTTCTATGTATCATATGTATGTATTTACAAAAAAAAGGTATAATATGTAGTATATCCGTTGTCTAGTATCCATAGTACAAGCCTAGTGCTTAGTTTGGGGCTAGATTGCGTTGTGTGTAACGACGTGCAATATTTATTTATATTTATACAAAGAGGCAATGCAGCCAGTCTTTTGGGTACCATACATAGGGACTCATTTTTGGACTTTTAATTTTAATTAGTTACCTACCTAGGTATAATCGAACATGCAACCATCTGCATTGCAGTCGTGCATCCACAGAGGTCGTCAAATTCATCTTTTAGTTACAGACAACCAACAAATCTTTCCTCTTTATAATATTAGTATTTAGATTTTTCTTCAGTTTTCGCGATATTGGATAAAAATTATACTCATTTTTCTTTGAAAAATGAGTTGTGTTTAGTACTTTTAGCATTGTTTCAATGCTCAACGTTTCGAGACCTCTACAACTCCCTTCTTCAGGATTGACATTCTCAATTCTGAAGAACTCCTGAATAAGAGACCTGTAAAGGTCTCGAAACGTTGAGCATTGTAACTACACACCACGTGATTAAAACCGAAAACAGAGTTTAATTTATATTAGTTAAGATAATATATATATTGCAAATAAAACCACTTATAATAATAATAATAATAATAAATTCTGTGAACAACACACAGCGCCATCTAGTCCCGTGGTAAGCGACTAAGCTTGTGTTACGGTGACTAGACAACGGATATAATACTTATATTTATTATTTACAGAAACTTAGATACTTCTTCTTTTCGTGTAGTGGTGGGTGTGTCTCACCTAGTGTTAGAGTTTTCAGATCGCCCTAAGGCGTCTAACTTGGCCTAACGACTGCTGTCAGAGGTAACAACCGGGACCAACTGCTTAGCGTGCCTTCCGAAGCACGGAGGAGCTCGAGAAAATGAATTTCTCACACAAATTATCGGTCACCCATCCAAGTAGTAACCGCGCCAAGCGTTGCTTAACCCGCGCGACCGGTCAAGATCGGCTGGTACTGCAAGGCCAAAGAGCTTCTCGATCGAAACTTAGATCAAAAATGTAAGCATAGAACTGTCAATATAAAAGGAAAAAGTAAATAAAGAGCTGTCGCTTTCAATTAAATGTATGATTTTTTTGTTTACATTTTTTATTTGAGATTCTGGGACAGAGTTCGGAGGAAGATAGTTCTAATCTATCTATGTAGGTAGGTATATCTATACTAATATTATAAAGCTGAAGAGTTTGTTTGTTTGAACGCGCTAATCTCAGGAACCGCGCTGGTCCGATTCGAAAAACTATTTCAGTGTTGTAAGTATAGTCAATTTATTGAGGAATGCTATAGGCTATATTATATTTAAAAAAAAAATATTTATATTTTTATCTATAAAATGCTTTGTCCTAACTGACTGACTGATCATCAACGCACAGCCTAAACCGCTGATGGTAGAGAGCTGAAATTTGGAGAGTGTGTTCTTTATGTGATGTGAACATCAGATAATAATTTGTGGATTTTTAGGATTTTTGAAAATTCCCACGGGTTCGGGACTTATGCGGGTAAAGCCGAGGAACTAGGACTAGGCTAGGACCGAGGGCTAGTCCATAAGTCACATTCCTAGGAAAGATCTGTTTTTGTGTATGTAGCGAATAGGCTACTGGACCGAAACTACAGGTCCGATTTCAAAAATTCTTCCACCAATAGAAAGCTACATTATCAAGGAGTAACATAGGCTACTTTTGACCTCGATATTTTCACGGCATCGGAACTTACGCGGGTGAAACAGCGGGACACAGATAGTATCATATAATTGTATTACACGTTTCAATAAGGTATTCCCCGAACTCCTTATCTATCACAAGATATAAATCGTAAACAGTTTATCAATATTTTACAAGCAATATAATATTATTTGTACTTTACCTACATCATTTTAAGTACAGTTTAAATCACGTAAATTGAGTTATAAAAACCGGCCAAGTGCGAGTCGGACTCGTGCACGATGGGTTCCTTCCATCGCAAAACAATCAAGTTTGTTGTATGGGAGCCCCACTTTAGTACCTATTTATTTTATTCTGTTTTTAGTAAAGTAAAGTTTTTTGTTATACTTTGTTGCTATAGCGGCAACAGAAAGAAATACCTACATCATCTGTAAAAATTTCAACTGTCTAGCTATCACGGTTCATGAGATATAACCTGGTGACAGACAGACGGACAGTGGAGTCTTAGTAAGAGAGTCCTGTTTTTACGCTTTGGGTGTGGAATGTAAAACAAGTAACCCTTATAAGATTACTCTCTTGTCCGTCTGTGTGTCACCAACCACCGATTTTTTTGCCACGAATGTACCGCTATAACAACAAATATTAAAAGTGGGGAGATTCCACACCTCCCATACTACAAACGTTTTTTTTTTTAATTAAGGCCGTGTAAGCGCCGGGTGTTCCGTACAAACACGGAACCCACTCACACTAGGCCGGTTTTAAAACACAATTATTGAAAAAATCTGTCGGGTGAGGATGACGGAACATCTCAAATAAAAACCCCATCACGTTCTTGTAATCAAGGTGATTTAACATTTCATCCGAAATTGATTCGACGAAGGCAACTCGTGAGTCACAAGGTCTGTTTGGTTGCGCACGCGCAAGTGATCAATGCAACGTTAAGGTCCCTCGTGATCTATCTATATTAACTAACTAATACTAGCTGACCCGGCAAACTTTATTCCGCCTTAAAGGCAAAAAACATACTATGTCCGTCACTTGGTAAGCTAGCTCCGCGCAAATTTTCAGCCAAATTGGTTCAGCCGTTCTTGGGTTATAAAAAGTAACTAACACGACTTACTTTAATATAAGTCAGGCAGTTTTACTGGGTGGGTCCAGATTCTAGTTTGGCTGCCCGACTTCAGATTACATAAAACAGATAAGTTGGTAGCACTGTATGTAGGTGAGGTTATTTTATGAAGTTAAACTTTTTTACTAAGTTACTAAGTGAAAAGTAACTAAGTTACTTTTTTGGAGTTAAAAACCGACTTATTTTTTTTGTACTTAAGGTTGAGATGCCTGTAAATCATGGTACACATGTGAGGGGGAACTTTGATCTTCTTCTTCTCTGTCGTTTCGCTCTTGGCAGAGCGGTCGTGGTCACGTTGAGGCGTCCGCGTTAGTGTTAGAGGCGGACACACTTTGATCTTACCTTCTATCAAGGCATGGCTTGGCTCCCTTGCGCCCTGAGGCTCGCACTTCTAGACAACCGCTTCCCGATTGTCTGGACGTGGAATCCGATCTTGTGCAGCGCTTCGTGGTCCAGGATCTTGCGCCCGTCGAATATGTAGGCCGGCTTCATCATTACTTCGTAGATTTTCTGGGGAATTTGGTTTGGCGTTAGTATGGGGTTTGTTTGTTTTGTTTTTAACTGACTTCCAAAATAAAGGAGGAGGTTCTCAATTCGTCGCGTATGTTTTTTTTTTAGGGTCGTTCACCGTTTACTCGAAGACGGCTTGACCAGTTGAGATAATTGTTTTTTTAATTTAGGGTGGGAACTCCAAGATGGTTTCACAAATTTGGTGAGGATCTGACGAGGATCTTCGGAGTGATGAACGGAATTGCTCTTCAAAATCCATTAAATTTTTCACTTTCGAACAAGTGCATTTTAGTGACAGCAGAAATGCACTAAAATTGATGAAATAAAAAAATATTAAAAACAGACTTCAAAAAAATTTAAAACCGACTTTAAAAACGGAGATTAATAATAAAAAACCGTAAAAAAAACTCTTGAAGTCTGAAGTCAGGCAGATGAACTAAAACAAACTTTACAAACGTAGTCGACTGTTTCCTCCCTGGTTGAAGATATAAGAAAAAATATGTTTATACCATTCCCACTCTTAAAAGCTTATTTTATTCACGCTAAACAGTGAATAAAAACGACTTTTACTCACGCTGTTTGAATTTTGAATTTAGAACACAATTTACTCGTCGTCCATATAACTAAATGCATATACAACCTCCTTGCGTGAAAAAAAACTTGATACAAACTCCTTGCGCTAAGAATACTCGACATACAAATTATTTTTAGGGTTCCATACCCAAAGGATAAAAACGGAACACTTTTACTGATATTTTGCCGTCTGTCTGTCCGTCTGTCACCAGGCTTTATCTCATAAACTGTGATAGCTAGACAGTTGAAATTTTCACAGTAGATGTATTTCTTTAGCCGCTATAACAACAAATAGATAAAAAAACTTTTATGTGATTTTGACATAAAAACTCAACAATACCGTGATGTGTTTTCACCCCTAGCACTTTTTATTATCTAGTGATGAATTGAGACTGGCGCCAGTGGTAAAATAAATTTTAACGTTCGCGTTGCGTTCACGGATTGGTTGGCGAAATTTGTGATAGTGGTACGGAACCTTCGTACGCGACGCGAGTCCGACTCGCACTTGACCGGTTTTTTTCCTCGTAGTCATGGTATAAAGTATAGTATGCAACTCTTGAATAAAGTACGGATTTAGATTGAGGGCCATGAACCACTGGCGTCGCTCAGGATTCTAACACTTGAACATCATGAATCACTCCCTACGGTCGTGATTCAGTCGTTAGAATCCTTCACTTGCTCGTGATTCATCTACGGCCCTCGCACTAAATCCGTCTTTTATTCACTAGTTGCATAATATACTATTATGCCATAAGTCCTATATCAGCCATGACCTATGTTTGAATTTTTTTCATTTTCTATATTTCTGAATTTAATTTCTATTGTAATTAGAAAATGAAAATAAAAAACAAAACCGTAGGGGCCTGTATGTATAGTCATGGCAAATATAGGTTTTATGACATAAACATATTTGCTCTAATGTCTTTTTCTAGGAAGGAAACAGTCGACTATGTTTGTATGGAGAAAAAGTAGGTAAACTGTCCTCTAAAAAAAATAAAACTAAACATAATACAGTTTTGGCTTCTATTGTTAGTAGGTTTATGAAGCATATCTAGACGCATACTTTCTCATTTTTATTTGATTAAAAATAGTAAAAGAAGCCGTGAAAAACAATGTTTTATCGAAATCACTTATTTTCATTTTATATTTTTTCTATAAAACGACGATTCAGACTCGAATGAGAGTCAGCGTAAGATATAAGAATTCAATTGTGACATTGTCACATCGTCAATTAACAATAAAATCATCTAATAATTGTGGTTTCAAGCGTAAGTTTTCAACTCACCTTAAAATTAAGCTCTTTAAATTCATCCCATTCAGTACAAAGCACAATTGCATGAGCCCCAGTCACAGCTGAATATGCAGTATCATGTATTTCAACAAATTTCCTCACCAAAGCCTGCTCCGATACCACATAACTACCAGTTAACTCATAGAATATCTGTTCTGGTTCCACTTTAGGATCGTAAATGTGCAGCTTAGCTCCCTCGTCTATTAAAGTCTTCGATACATGTATAGCTGGGGATTCCCGAGTGTCACCAGTATTTTTTTTAAATGAAAACCCAAGTACAGCTATGTTTTTATCGGTTACTGTGTTGAACAATGACTCAATTACTTTGCGAGTGAATCGTGTCTTCTGATAGTCGTTGAGGTTTATGACCTGCTGCCAATATGCAGCTACTTCTGGTAGGTTGAGACATTCACAAAGGTAAATGAGATTAAGTATGTCTTTCTGGAAGCAACTGCCTCCAAAACCGATCGATGCTTCGAGGAATTTCGGTCCGATTCTCGAGTCACGGCCAACAGCTCTGGCAACCTCGGAAACGTCTGCCCCTGTGGCTTCGCAGACTGCAGTTAAAGAGTTTATGCTGGATATTCTTTGAGCTAGGAATGCATTTGCAGCGAGCTTTGAGAGCTCCGAACTCCAAGTATTTGTGGTAATTATGTTTTTCGCTGGAATCCAATGCTCATACACCCAGCATAGGTCTTGAATAGCCTTCTGGCCTTCCACAGTTTCTTCTCCACCAATAAGGACCCGGTCAGCTTGGACTAAGTCCTCGATAGCTGTTCCTTCAGCCAAAAACTCAGGGTTCGATAATATCTGATACTCAACCCCTGGTTTTGTGTTCGCCCGGAGTATCTTCATGATGATTTCAGCAGCCTTGACTGGTACAGTGCTCTTTTCTACAACGATTTTGTTACTTGTAGCCAAGTCTGCGATCATTCGAGCAGCGCTTTCTACGTATTTTAAGTCAGCAGCTCGCCCTTTGCCGTTGCCATACACTTTCGTAGGCGTATTCACTGATATGAAAATCAAATCGGCTTCTTGAATGCCTTTGGCAATGTCGGTTGAAAAAAATAGATTTTTACCTCGACATTGTTTCACGACGTCGTCCAAACCAGGCTCGTAGATCGGTAACTTCTCGGAATTCCACTGGTTTATCCTGTCTACGCTTTTATCGCAGACGGTCACAGTAATATTGGGACATTTTAGAGCGATAACACTGCAAGTTGGGCCTCCTACGTATCCTGCACCCAGGCAGCAAATTCTTTCAATAACCATTGCGAACACAACACTGTGACTACCACGAATTACAGCTAATTACTTAAAATATACAGCTAATTACTTAAAGGCTTAAAATTAGCGTAAAGTAAATTGAGATAAAATTTGAATTAATTCGCTTGTTACGAAACTTGATAACTCAAAAAATGTTTATTTATTTTTTTAACACTGCCGCGGTGGCACATATGTCGATGCACGTACTGCCGACCCTGGGGGCTTAATAACGGGCCGCGAGCAGATGAGACGGAATTTTATAGTAAAAATGCAAGCCCCCAGCCAGTTGCACGATCACCTCATGCAGGAAGTCATTGACATTTAGCAAGTAGAGTTGGGCGTTAACAACTCGTACTATTATACTACTCTTTGCAACTCACTGAGAGACGTAAGTTTAGGTATGTCCACAGTTTTCAAATCTTGATCTACATAAACGATGTGCAGCTCCGTAGAAGAAGCTGAAAAGGGGTTTGTTCTAAACATCTATTGTTCTACGACTTTTGGAAATACGACTATTTTTTCGAAAATTTAGAAGTTGTTTCACTGAAAAAAAAACAGCTGTTTTTGTAAATTATGGCAAAATGTTTAGATTGTAGTGGTCCATACCATACTAAATAAAAGGACACTCTATGGCCAATGACCACAAATTAAGAAACAGCTGATTTTAAGGTAAACTTTAAATAAACTCTTTTTCGTTGTAGAATAAGGTACATAAAGGTACTGTTTTTAACAGTGCCTATAGGTAGGTATAGGTACTGTTAAAAACAGTAGTAAGCACCTGTACTGTTTTTCACTAGTACCTACATTAAACTTTTTACTGTTGAGTTGAACTACAATAAAGTATTACAAAAAACTGTGTAACGCATCCTCGATATTCTCGATAATGTAGCTTTCCATTTTGGTGAAATAATTTTTGAAATTGGTAACACTTACCTACACTTTACGTAATAGACCACACCTACCTACCTACAGCACACATGCACGAATTTATTTATACGTGTGCCGTAGGTGTGGGATGTTTTAGGCAAAGTGTCAGTTTTAACCACTTATTTATGTGACACAATGGGTGGTCTTTTAACTTAAAGTGATCTCTTCCACAGACAAACCTTCCCTTCTTTATTCGAGGTGAAGTCGTGCCGAGTCGTTAAAACCTAGCAAAAAAAAATATGCTCGGGAGGTCTACTGTAAGCAAAACTACAAAGTAGTCTCTTCGCTTCTTTGTAAACTTAATGAATCATTAAATAACGCCTTTTGGCGTGACAGTTATGAGGAATATTTGTCTATGTACGTACGGGCTAATACATTTTTAAAATAACACGATTCGTTAACATTGTTCTAAATCGTGTGAATAAGGCCCTGTAAAATGTAACTATATGGACTAGTTAAGTATTAAATAATAAGTAATTCAATCTAATAATAATCTAATAAAAATAAAAAAATATCTCTGTCACCAATCTTAGTACGTACGTTGTTTGTTTTTGATACACTCAGCGCGGTGACATAAAAAGGCCTCTCCAAAAAAGTGCCAATGGACATCACTATCAGGGAATTGACATTAATTTAGCAGTTTACGAAGACAGTACTTATTTGGATTTGATAGAACAGGGTAAAGTCGTTATGAAACCGAAACAAAATAAAATGAAGTTGTAAAATAAGACAAAAAAAAACAATAATATTCTACAGCTAAATGTTCAGTTAAAAAAAATACATATATCCAATGGATAAATCATTATCAATCACCTGTCACTTTTGACAGATGATAACCGAAACCTACTTCGTAAACTCATCTAATACTTACAAAATATTATTTCTTGCAGGCGAAAACTTTTGCTACATTTCGTGATTGTAAAGTCCGAAAATTAAAGAAAATGCATGCCTGTAGAACGTGCCTAACTAGAAAAGATCTAAATCCATTATTCGGAGACCTCAGTGCCTTTAGGTTTACAAGCAAACAATTGTATTTGGCGACAGGAGTTCACGTAAGTAATACTTACTATTTATTTTTGTTAAAAAATCATGATAATACGCCTTACGCCAATTAAACTACACAGGTTAATTGAAAATTTGAGCAAGTCTAGGCCACAGTCTACTTGTGATAATAGTTGTTGCGCCTCGGCGCTATGAACAACCTTTGATCCAGAATTTATGAGGTTATTGTTTGTTGAAAGCCTGTTGTTTTCTGGAGCTAAAGGTCCTTAATGTTAAGAAATTTCGCACCTCTTCTGTGTGCCCGTGACTCTTCTGTGTTCCGTTTTTCCCATTAGAAGTTTTGAAGAGTGGGACCATCCATCCGCAATTGGAGCTCACAAATACCCGCAAGGTTTCGGTGAGCTCTGGCACTTGCGGCGCGATAGGCACCGAGGGTTTTTTCTGGGTATACCTCCGGCTGCCCACCATCCAATGTCAGAGGGGGCCACTCTCCTAAGAGAGTGGCCTGATAGTCTTAATCTAAATGTCCACTAATTAAAAAAACCGGTCAAGTGCGAGTCGGACTCGTGCACGAAGGGTTCCGTACCACTATCTATACAACAAATTTTGTTTTGAAAGGTAAATTTCGGTTTATGATTTATGAAGTTTTAAAAAAAAACTACTTACTAGATCTCGTTCAAACCAATTTTCGTTAGAAGTTTACATAGTAATGTACATCATATACTTGTTTTAGCCTTATCGTTCCATTATTTTATAAGTTACAGGGGGGGACCAACATTTTACTACTTTGGAAGTGTCTCTCGCGCAAACTATTTGGTTTAGAAAAAAAATATATTAGAAACCTTAATATCATTTTTGAAGACCTATCCATAGATACCCCACATGTATAGGTTTGATGAAAAAAAATTTTTTCTGTTTCAGTTCTTAGTATGAGGAACCCCAAAAATTTATTACTTTTTTCTATTTTTGTGTTAAAATCTTAATGCGGTTCACAACTTACCAAGTTTAAACGGTATAGCTCTTATAGTTTCAGTGAAAAGTGGCTGTGACATACGGACGGACGGACAGACGGACAGACGGACAGACAGACAGACAGACAGACATGACAAATCTATAAGGGTTCCGTTTTTTGCCATTTGGCTACGGAACCCTAAAAAGATAGCTAAACTACAAGCTGGATTTACCCTGTAATACTGTAGGTATGGGAAGTTATTATGTTGATTTAAAATTAAAAAAAAATACTGTTTTACTTTCCCTTTTGCTTACAGATACAACCAAATGATGATCTGCCACAAGAAGCCTGCCGAGAGTGCATAAAACAAATCAAAAAGGCTTTATGTTTCCATTCCATATGTAGAAAGTCTAATGAATTTTTTAAACAGATGCTTAATAAAGAAGACGCCAACAACAAAGACCCAACTGATGATGAATATTTTGATAAATATTTCGAAAATCCTGATTTACACATGTTTGCAGAAGTCAAAATTGAATATGACCATGCGAAAAGTCATTATGATAATAATATAAATGCTAATAGTCAACTCAATAAGATAGATATTAAGCACGAAAACGATTTTGATGATCAAATAAGTTACACAAATAATAAAAGTCGATCTAATAATGTAATCAAATATCTTGATAATAAAGAAAGCAATAATGAGAGACATTGTAATAATCAACCTGATAATGAACACAAATATGCTGATGGAGACAAAAATCAACTTGATAACCATAGCAGTCGACATGATAATAAAAATACAATTGATAATAAACATTATTTAGACAGAATAAACACTGAAACACATATCAAAAAACCAATAAGACAAGGTGCCAAAAATGTTACAAGAGAGGCAAGAAAAATTACTGGAAATAAAAAGGAACGCTTTCATAGAACTGTAAATCAAAAGATCAATATGAAAATACAAGATTTATGCGACAGTGTGATTAGGAGTGAAAACAGTATAACAGTTAGTAATATTTTGAGTTTAATTAACTAACTAACTAACCTATATAAGTAGGGCATGAATCCCGGGATCCCGGGATATCGTAATCCCGGGATCTCGGACGCAAAAGTTCGATATTATAATCCCGGGATTGAGTGATCCGATATCGAGATTTGAGCAATTTACTATTTGGGTATAAATTAAGGTTTTTAGCTATATTTTTCCTGATGGAATGATTGAATAGAACTATTAAAATTAAACCCAAATTAGTCTACCCCTGAGGAAGAGATCTGTAAAGATTTAGAAGCGTAGGGAATTGGTAAAATGTTTAAAACAATAAAAGTAACGTGATTCATTGCAATTTTTAAGACAATTAAAAAATAATACAAGCTCGCATGCAATTTTTTTCTGCTAAAAACATTTTAGTGGTGCGCCTAGAATTTGGTGCGAAAGTTTAGACACTTTCGGGTTTAGGCTATTTGTCCGCCAAATTTCCAAAATGATGGGGTGGACAGCCCTCGGGGTAACTTATTTACGTAATGAAACCACTAGAGTCTTAAATATATTAAATATTTTAGATTTAACACATTTTTATGTATTAAATTCGCTTTTTTTAACGATATCTAAAATCTCAGTAGCAATCCCGGGATTGAGCTCTTAATATCGATATCGTCCCGAGATTGAAAACCTTCCGATATTGCATGCCCTATATACAAGTCCTGCTCCTGAGGCTCATGTACAACCATAATTTTAAATGCAACATTACATTTATTTTTCTACTGGTGCCTTCTCATATGAGTGTTCCCGGTTGCATCCCTCTCGGGAGACCGGGTCCACTAAAAATACCAAATGATTTTAGAGAGATAAGAGATACTGGTGCCAGTAAAAAAATTTTTTGGTCGCATGGTCATATTTTTGTTTAGGTGCCTAACCTAATTGTGTAAATTATAATTGTAATTGTTTACGGGCTCGTTTTCCGCAAATAGACCTCCTCAAATTGGGTCCTTTTGCGTGATGGTTCATTTTGTTACTGGGAGATCTAGCCCTACTTAATTGTGACAATAGTATGAAGGGTCCTTTGTGCGCGAGTCTGACACGGACTATAACATCAGTATCTAATACTGTAGTCATTTTATATTGTTTATGTCCAGGCCCGACACACACAGTTGATGTCGCTAGCAGTAACTCCGTTCCCTCGCGAGGGGCCGGTGCAGTGCCGTGTGTGCCACGAATACGTCAAACGAGGGAGTTTTAAGTGCCACGCTAAAAGGCACTTCGCACCGGAATTTGCTTGTGAGGTAAATATGCTTATTAACACCTTTGCCATGCCTTTGCAAAGTTTGAAAACATACTTTGCCAGGGCTACACAACATAATTTTAAATAATACTAGCTGTGTCCCGCGGTTTCACCCGAGTACGTCCCGATCCCGTGGGAATATCGGGATCAAAAGTAGCCTATAGCCTTCCTCAATAAATGGACTCTCCAACACTGAAAGAATGTTTCAAATCGGACCAGCGGTTCCTGAAGGACGCTACACACGTTTAGATTTCTCTAACGATTTATCGTTGCGATAAATCGCATGCGAGAAATCTAACGCCCCTAGTGCCTACACACGTTCAGTTTTATCAGTTGCGATTTCTTTTCGCTTGAAGTAACACGTATTATGACTTGATCGAATGAATAATTTTAATATTAATATTGATAATATTTTTCCACAAGCTGTTCCTAAGAGCCGATTCTATTGATAGAAGCCCAAAAATGAGTAATTTACTACATTCTGGGATGCTATTCTGCTCATCATTTCGAAGGTTCTCCTAAGATTTTCACCGAGATTTTACTCGGGACTCTCAGCTTCCAAATAAAAAAAGAATTATCGAAATCGGACTTCATATGCCGGAGTACGGCGTAAAACAATCCCAGTAGTTGATCACTACTAGGTAAACTGTGCGAAATCTATGCGATTTCGATTTGATCGTCAGTTAAACTGCACAGTTCTCAGATTTGCCTACACACGTACGATTTATCGTAAAGATTTCTCGTATGCGATTTATCTGTAAGATAAATCTAAACGTGTGTAGGGTACTTGAGATTAGCTCGTTCAAACAAGCAAACAAAAAAACAAACAAACTCTTCCGCTTCATAATAATAGATAGATAGATAGATTGAATTCTAATATCGTTTCACATTGTCCCAGGATTGCGGCAAAATGTTCCGTTCACGTAACCACATGCGATACCACCAACAAAGGCTGCACGGCAGGAAGAAAAGGCTGGCCTGTTCTCTATGCGACTACCGAGGTGTTGATAGATGGCAAATAAAGGTCAGTCAGCCTTCACCAATGATCTATACTATAGGTACTTATAGTAATTAAACTTATTAAAAATGTAAAAAAATCTTTTTAAAAACAGTAGGTATCATAAATTAAAAAAAGAAAATATATGTTTTATTGTAAAGCTTATTTATACTATCTAAAGAAAATAGTTCACTTAACTTATCAATTGCTCGAAATAACGTATGACAGACAGATGTATTCTTCGATTTCCTTTAATTTATGATACTCGTTAAAAATAAATTGTTCCTTGTGGATGACCCTTTTATAAAATCATAAAATACAGGCTTTGTTTAACCAATTCGATTTCCGGCTCAGGCAGGTAATTTTAAAAATTTTAAAAGTTCTTGTTATTTTTTTAAATAATAAGTAAAACTGCATTAAACTCCGCAACGTTGTTCTTGTGCATTATTTTAGCTGTGTATCCCCGGCATAGAACAGGGTTACCCCATCTCATCTTCCCGTGGGTGTCGTAAAAGGCGACTAAAGGATCTGAGGGAGACCAGCAAAACTTAAATTCTCCCGCGCAGTGGCGTATAAACTGCTTGGTCCCTACATGGGTTGGTGTCAGGCAGGCGGCCGGCCGTTAAAACATTGCCAAATCTATTAGCAGAAGGTATGCTCAATGATGACTTACCTACTGCGCCAACCCTAAACATTTGGGGTTTAGCGACCCCGGGCTCCCGAGACGGATGCAACCGGGAACATCGTGAGGATGAGAGAGTTCTTGTGTGTTATTTGAAAGCTTCATTGTTTGTCTCTGTATAGAACCACGAACGTCTAGTGCATAGCGGTGAGAAGCCATACGTCTGCAACGAGTGCGGGGCTGCCTTCCGGATGAGGATCAACATCGTACAACATATGAGGACCCATTTCGGTGTTAAACATGTTCAGGTAAAATAAATAACCCAAGTGCCCAAATACCTAAGTGTGATAAACACCCCTCTATTACTAAGTAAGTTTATATTAATAAATAAATATTGCACGACGTTACACACAGCGCAATCTAGCCCCGAATTAAGCACTAGGTGCGTACTATGGGTACTAGACAACGGATATACTACATATTATACTTTTTTTTTTGTAAATATCTAGCCCCGTGGTAAGCTACTAAGCGTGTGTTACGGTGACTAGACAACCAATATAATACTTACTAATATTTTTTGTAAATACATACATATTAGACAAAGAATTTGCTCCCGAGGGAATCGAACCCGCAACCTTCTGCATTGCAGACATGCCCGTCGCGCCACAGATCCGTATTTCAATCAAACAGAAACAAGAAGAAATGGTTTTAATCCTTTGCTGCCCCATAACCATTGAGTTACAATACCTATAGAGTTACAAACTGAAAAATGTCCGCGTCAGAACTCGGCGCACGCTGTCACGTGCGCAGAGTTTTGGTTTACTTCGTTCGAGCGACTTTGAACGTTATCCAAGTAGGATAAAGTCTAAATTCGAGCAAATGTCATTTTACACTATTTAATTTTAAAATGTATAGGTATGTAGGACGGCGCTCGGACATTTTTTGAGTGTTGTCAGTTTAGAGATTGTGGCTCTATAGGTATTGTAACTCAATGCCCATAACCCATGTAATAATGTTGTCATCTATTGTTTCAGTGTGAGAAGTGCGCGAAAATGTTCCGAAGTGGGTCCGAACTTGCGAACCACAAATACAAGACGCACAATCACAACATTGTGTATCTCTGCTACTTGTGTCCGCAGACGTGAGTTTATTTATTTATTATTTTATTTTATTCGGAAAGCAGACAGTGAAATATATCAATGAACATAACAAAAATTAAAACTATAGACCATTTATACGCTTTCATATAATTTATACAAAAAACCAAAACACTTGTTGTTTATACAATATTTACCCGCGTAAGTTCTGATCCCGTGCGAAAATATCGGGATCAAAAGTAGCCTACTTTTTGAGATTATTCATTACAAACATACGACACACACACACACAAATGCAAATCTTTCCTCTTTATAATATTAGTGTAGACAAACATACAGACACACACACACACAAATATTTCCTCTTTATAATATAAGTGTAGACAAACATACAGACACACACACACAGATATTTCCTCTTTATAATATAAGTGTAGACAAACATACAGACACACACACACACACACACACACACACACACACACACACAAATCTTTCCTCTTTATAATATTAGTGTAGGTTTCAACTTCTTTTGTCTGGCTAATTTCTGGTGTATCAATATTCACAGATACAAAGGAACTAAAGCAGTGCGGCGACATCTAGTGAATCTCCACGGAGTTAGGGAAGACCAGATTTTGAAAATAAAATGGAAAAAGTCAGATAAAGTACAAGTAAGTAACCTTTAGCTTTTACGTTCTGGCGAAAGCCCGATTACAGTTCAGAAGATTGCCGGTTCGAATCCCAGGGGTGCAAGTATTTGTGCTTAAAAATAAATATATGTTTTCTATGTATCATATGTAATGTGTGACGACCTCTTTGGCGCGTCGGGGGAGCGCCGGACTGCAGTGCAGAAGGTTGCGGGTTCGATTCCTGCCGGCTGCAAATATTTATCCTTAAAAAATAAAAAAATGTCTCTGGTCTGGGTATTTTCTATGTATTATATGTATTTATTTACAAATAAAAACATAATATGTAGTATATCCGTTGTCTAGTAACAATAGTAGAAGCCTAGTGCTTAGTTTGGGGCTTGATAGCGCAAGAATACGGGAGTGAATTGGTTAAAATACATTATTTTCTTTGTTTTAGACTTGAAACAACTAGTAACCTACGCTTGTTTACTACCGTTCACCTCCTGAGACCACCTGGGTGAACCGTAGAAAGATTTTTTACAGCGGCTCACCTTTGTTCACCTGGGTGTTCGGTGGGAGATATAAAATTTCTACCGTCCACCTTGTTATCAAAACTCTTGATGAAAACAATTTTTTTTTTCAAGTATAAGTTACCGAAATAAATTCAAGCGTTGGTTGTTATTTTGTTTTTGTTCAGTAATGATATAATTAGTACCTACTTAATAATAGGTGATTAAAAAATATGTTCATAAATGTTGATTTTCTTCTTAATTGTACAGGTTAGGTAATGGTATAATGTCATAATCTGTAAATTTTCCTTGCCGACATAATCAATATAGCATAGATATTATTATGGCCAGTATCTGAGGTGTACCGTCACCAAGGGCATTCAATGTTGAGGTGAGCCGCTGTAAAAAAAAACTTTCTACGGTTCACCTAGGTGGTCTCAGGAGGTGAACGGTAGTAAACAAGCGGTAACCTTGTATCGTTGAGGGTAGTCTGTGTGTACCGCCAAAGGAAGATCGTCCATCGGGCAGGTGGTGTCTCGTCGGGAACTATACATATCGAGTTTATCTTAGTAATTGTTGTATGTGCGATTCAGGAATTTTTACCAGTAACGCCATCTAGTAGGCGCTGTGGGCATGCAGTACATATACAAGTCTTCCCTCCCTCGGTTGTAGTTAGTCAGTTGTTATCTCGGATAGCAGTCGTTAGACCAAGTTAGATGCCTTAGGGCGACCTGACAACTTTTAACACTAGGTGAGCCACATCACTATACTAAAAGAAGAAATATGGAACAATACTTCTGCAAAAACACAACGCACGATCGACGGAGAGCGGGATTCGAACCAACAACGCATCTTTACTCAATCCGGGAGCACTTACTTGACCAATTACTCTACCGGTGTCGGTGACTCATACCGTCGAATCTAAGCTTCCGTATTGTTCTATATAAACACAACTTAGGCATGTTTGCGAGAAGAAGTCTGTATTTAAATAAAATTCATAGAATTATTAAATAACTGTTTATTTATAATTATTTTAAACTATTATCCCCCCGGGATGAGAATAGGATGCGACCTTTTAGAAAGTGAGCCGTAGCGTCGCGTTAAAGATTGCTTTAAAGTCTTTTTTGACAAGCTTCCATCCCATTCTCATCGCGAGCGGATTATAACATGGTTGTTCTTAATACAAAACAATGTTCGAACAAACAGTTAACACAAAAACAAAGATATCTTTAATTAAATCACGTAATCGGTCCAGTAATGTCGGAACAGCAAATATGTTTATGCCAAAGGTCTTATACAGGAATTTTCAAAACTTGTAGAACAAAAGTTGTTCGCCTAGACCTCTAGAACAAGCCCTTTTCGGCTTAATACCCCTCCTCGGAGCACGTTGTATATTAGCCATGGCAATTTCTATTCTAATTAGAAAATAAAAACAAAACGTACGGGGAATAGTCATGGGAGATACAGGTTTTATGGCATAAACATATTTGCTCTAATATCTTTATCCAGGGAGGAAACAGTCGACCATGTTTGTATGGAGAAAGAGTAGGTAGACTGTCCTCTTAGAGGGGTTTTAAGATTTAGAATGTAAAGAAAAAAAAACTGGCACCCATGGAGGCCGTTCAAGTATTACATAAGCAGATTTATTATTATTTATTTTTACAAAATACATTACATAAACAAATTCCTCTGGACTAACTGCGTCGGTTCAGTTTTGTGCAGTTTATATTAGCGAATAGCATTTGTGCTTAAATGTGCGCGAAAAATAAACTTTATGGGTCAGCGTACTACGTGGACGATTGGATGCGAACGCGATCCGATCCGGTGCGGTGCGGAAAAAACAAACAGTCGATAGCCATTGAAGTGGCCTACGTTACGTAGTACTATTATATATTCTGTGCCTACGTGCGTAAGCTGCGTTGCGGCGCGGCACGAATCGATGCGAACGCGATCTGTCGACTTTTACGTCCGAACTAGATGCGACGCCGCGCCGCCGACGCCATATTTTGTCCAAATATGTCGGAAATAGAAATTTTAATTAATGCGATCCAAGAACGTCCTATATATGGGATAAAAGGTCTAAAAATTACCATAATCGGTTACTATCGAACCCCGAATGGGAAGATGTGGCTAAAATAATTGGGACAACAAGTAAGTACAACATATACGCTTGATATTGACATAATGAGTTGAATAGTAAAATATCAATAACTAGCTGACCCGACAGACGTTGTCCTGTCGTTTAGTATAAAAAAATAAAATTCATCAAAATCGGTTTAGCATTTTTTCTTTCATAAGAACCTTCTCCTGACAATAGCAAACACAACAAAAAAAGAATTATCGAAATATGTCTAAAAGTTGAAGTGTGATGCCGTGACCAAGGGAAATAGGGATTGCTTTTTATATATAAGATTAAGATAATATAAAAATACAATGCAAATGCAATGCAACGCATGGCTTTTATTATATTTTTGTCATTACTTATAATAGCTTTAACAGCATTTTTACAATATGATGACTCTATATTGATTGATACTGCTGTGCTATAATGCCGTTAAACTATGAGGTTTACAGTTTAACTGCGTTTAAGCGTAACAATGATTATAGTTTTGTCTTTAAATTTAAATACCTTAATAAGGTAACAGACTTAAAACGACGTTATGTGCTATTAACGACGTTTTAGTTAATCATTAGATAGTTTTTAGGGTTTTTACCGTACCTAGAGGTAAAAACGGGACCCTATTACTGAGACTTCGCTGTCTGTCTGTCTGTCCGTCCGTCCGTCCGTCCGTCCGTCCGTCCGTCCGTCCGTCCGTCCGTCCGTCCGTCCGTCCGTCCGTCCGTCCGTCCGTCCGTCCGTCCGTCCGTCCGTCCGTCCGTCCGTCCGTCCGTCCGTCCGTCTGTCCGTCTGTCACCAGGCTGTATCTCATGAACCGTAATAGCTAGAAGGTTGAAATTTTCACAGAAGATGTATTTCGGTTGCCGCTACAACAACAAATACTAAAAACAAAATAAAACAATTATTTAAAAGGGGCTCCCATACAACAAACGTGTTTCAAAAACTACAAGTGAATTCTGGTACGATGTGAGGTCGCTTCTGATTGGTCAAGTCAAATCGAGTTGGTCATGGAATTCAAAATGGCTGCCCTATCTGTTAAATATACTAGTCTGCCTTCACTGTCTAAAGAGTTTCTTATAAGTTTCAGATTTTCTTTGAGTCAAAGTTGTTGTAAACCATTTTAGGGTTCCGTACCCAATTGTGATAGTGGTACGGAACCCTTCGTGCGCGAGTTTCGCACTTGGCCGGGTTTTTTAGTTTTAACAGACAACAGATTATTTATAAAATAGATACACTTTAATGCCGTTACGCTATACGTAGCGGCATTTTAGTCGATGACCCATAAGAATTTGCCTGAACCGATGTTAAACTAAAACGCAAAAAAAACGATTTACATAGAATTAAGTAATATTTACGATATGAAACGGGAATCATTCGAAAGTATTTTATTTGATCTATATTTTGGTACCTTCAAGTCTCAAATAGGTATTGTCGTTTAAAAGTTACAACAGTTTAAAAAGCTGGCGAGAAACAAACGCCGACGAACTTTTAACTTTTTTTGTCCTCATTTTTTTCATGGACAATGTAAGGACCAATAAATTATCAAGTTATTGGTGTAAAGACCATTTAGTAACCTTCAATTAAAAAAAATAATATGTCTAGAAATAGATTTTTACTAATATTAAGAATGCTATATTGGAATATGAACGACGTCGGGGTAACTACTATGTTAGAGAAAGTAGACACGCTGATAAATTATTTTAATGGTCTAATGAAAGACATTATTTACCCCGACAAAGAGCTGACTATTGATGAGTCTCTTGTGTTGTTTCGTGGACGACTTTTAATACATAAAAAATAAACGACACAAGTTTGGAATTAAACTTTACGTATTGGCTGACCCTAATGGATTAGTACATCGGATACATATCGACGCTAGAAAGCAAACACGTAGTAACCAACACACTTTGGATTTTTTTATTATTATTTATTAGAATCAGAAAAAAAAATACGCGTCGAATTGTGTATTTCAAGTAATTGTACGCCTAAAAATACCTAAAATAGGATTTTTAAAATTGGTATATTATTTCTTTTATGTACCAATAAAGCGATGTAAATGACAAAAAAACTGGCATTATTTATTACTTTGTTTCTTACGACAATTTATTTTCCGTAAAAAAAATAATCTACGAGTTACAACATCGGTAATTCCTTCCCTAGTGCGGGTTACTACATTTTTGCTGCTCGTAAATTATAATTACTTGCATTTACAGCATTTAGTGGGCGAAATTTTTTCATGCTGCGATGCTTATAGCGTTTTACACGGTATTCATATTTTTTTGACATTTGATTTACACCATTTACAAGGATCCAATAAAACAAATTATTTTGTTTTACATCACTACTAAAGATTGTAGGTAGAACACATTGCATATTTACTTCCTTCGATCGGCGCCGACGCCGCGCTCCTTTGATGTTTACGTGGCGGCTCAGTGCGCGTTTATTAGCCGAAGCGAGCAGACGTTTTGAGTTTGTATTTTTTTGAAAAACCAGTGTGTGATAAATCGAAATACCTACATTACATACAAGTGAAGTAAGTACATAAATATTTATTATCTTTGAGCATCATTCTTCAATTACCCATGTATTATAAGCAGTATTTTAATTTATAATTACAAAGTATTGATTTTAAATTTTATTTTATTATTATTGGACTTGCGGGTCCAGATTGCGTTCTAGACAATTTCAGATTTACTTTCACGTCCGAAAACGATCCCACATAACCCATCTCATCTCGTGTCGGGACCTCGGTCGATGTAACCAACTATAAATTGCTATGTACCTACTTACATGAGTACGGAACCCTCAGGGCTCGAGTAAGTAGAACTCGTATTTGACCGGTTTTTGTTAAAAAAAACTCTAAAATGATCGTTTTTGTTAGTTAATCATAAATGTCATTGTATTTGTCATTATTATTTAATACAATAAACACCTATATGATCAATATTTAAAAAAGTGTTATCGTTTTGAACACCTTTGAGAAAGATTTTATTATGGTTGTGTTTTGTGTGTGATGAAATATCGATACTTCTGGGCTTAAAGGGCGTAACCCCCTTTAAGCCCAGAAGTATCGATATTTATTTAATCTAATATCAAATCTTGTACCTAATTACCTACTCTTATGTTTATTACGTTTTCAGATGGCAGCACAACGTAGAAAGTGGCGAGAGACATTACGAGGTAGTTTTAATATTGAAAAAACAGCAAAAAAATCTAAGATTGACATTCTTGAAGAAAGGGTTTATAAAGAGCAAAATGGAAAATTAATTTTACAAAAAGAAATGATTTATTCACATAATAATGAGGCTAATACAGAGGAGGTAAAAATTTCGGAATCTATGTTATCAATGCAGCAAACAAATTCTACATCACCCCATCAAAAACTAAACGAGGTAGAAAATTTGACTCCTACCTTTAGAAAACCCGAAAAATATTTAGCTGCAACTGCCGAATTTATGAAGGATATCTCGCCAAAATCAGTACAAGATAATAACAGTTTTGACGACATACACATCGATAAAATGACCGACTTACATACGAGTAATGTTTCGTACTCCAACATTACATTAAATAATGTTTCCATATTAAGTGAAAGTGATATTTGTCGTGAAGAAGTTATTAGCCACACATATATAGCAGATGAATTACAGAAAACGGAAACTATCCCACAAAAAGTCAGCCCCATTCAGTGTATTACTTTTGAAGACTTTGGTTCAGAAGACAGATGTGAAATTGAATGTAATAGCTCGAATTGGGCGTCTTTTAAATCAGTCGAAGTAGGAGTTACTATTGAACGGAACCCTGAATACAACATTGAAAGTACTCACGAGTTAGATACTGATATAAACATAATATCTAGTAATACAGAAATAGTTAACGACATAAATCAGCAAAATGCCATAGCCTGCCATACTAGAGATGAAATAAGACCTGCTTTTGACTCAGACTTAAAATCGGAGGATAATAAACCTAAACAAAAGATTGTTAGACGATCAAAAAGGCAACTAAATTTTGATAAATCTTACCTAGATTTCATTGATGATGACTCTGATAATAATTTACTGAATGAAGCTTTCCCATCGGAAGAGTCAAGTTTGGAATTAAATGAAACAGACACCACTGCTTCTTCTATTGATTCTGAAGAAAATAACTCAAAGAAAGGTATTAGTTAAGTTTTTACTGATAAATATTGATATAATATTTTTATTTGAGTAGGACTTAACTCCAAGTTTATTGTGTAATGATTTTTTTTCTGGGTTTAGGAAAGAAGAAGAAGAAGAAACTGAAAAAGAAACAGATCAAGAATAAAAGTACTGTAGAAAAAGACCATCGACTGCCACTTGAGAAATCGAAATCAAAGACTGAAATTAAAAAAGAACAACGTGAAAAGAAAAGGAAAGGAGAATCATATGTTAATACAAAGGGTGAAACTGTCAAAAGCAAACATGTAAAACCGAATCCTTGTGCTGGTGTTAATTGTGGTAACGACTGTGGTAATGTTTCTGAAGAACGTCGTAACAATATTTTTACCCACTTTTGGGGATTAGGCAGCTACCAAAGAAGAAAAGATTGGATTGGCCAATATGCTGTCAGAAAGTCAGTTAAACGACCGAGTAAATCTGCTGCATTAAATAGATCTCAAACGTATGAATATTATATAAACGAAGGTGAAGGTAGACGTAAGGTATGCCAAAAATTTCTGATTGCCACGTTGGACGTTACACAAAGGTTTATACTTTACACGCTAGACACGATTGTTGATGGTTTCACGAAAGAAGACGGAAGAGGGACCGCTGGAGGTCACAACAAAACATCTGAGGACGTGATTGAAGAAGCAAAAAAATTTATATACGGTCTACCTCTTTTGCCGTCGCATTATTGTCGCAAAGATTCTACTAAACTATATCTTCCTGTAGAATTCAAAAATGTGTCTAATTTATATCGCATTTATAAAGGTCACTGCGAAGGCAAGAAAATCATGTCTTTTAAAGTATTTGCAGGTTGGTTTAGGAAAACATTTAATATCGGATTCCATATTCCTAAAAAGGACAAATGTCCTTTGTGTGTGTCAAGCAAATCTTTTGACGTTAAAACTCAAGACGAAATGGAGAAGTTACAAAGACATGAAACTGAAAAAGAGGAATCCTATAAAAGATTCATATTTCATCAGAACCTACACAAAAAAGACAAAGGAACCGCATGCGCGAGCTTCGATCTGCAGAAGGTGTTGAATACCCCTTACGGAGAGAGCATGATTCTGTATTACAGTCGAAAAATTGCTGTGTATAATTTTACAATATACGAAAGCGGTACACAGCTTGGTATTTGTAATTTGTGGACTGAAGCGGATGGTAAAAGAGGAGCAAATGAAATTGCCACATGTCTGCTGGAGTACATAAAAAACGTTGACAAACGGCGCAATGTAAAACAAATTATACTTTACTGTGACTCCTGTTTCGGTCAGAATAAAAATAAATCAATTCTATCAATGCTGCGCTATGCTTTAACAATTTCTGTCAATTTAGACACAATTCAAATAAATTACCTTGTCCCAGGGCATACATACATGCCGGTTGATAGTATGCATGCTACAATTGAAAACTCTGTTAAAAATGTAATAGTCTGGGCACCGTCACAGTGGCCTACAATAATTGAATGTTCTCGAAAAAACCCCGAGCCATATACTGTTAACGTTCTAAATGGAGAAGACTTTTCAGGATTTGAAGATATTGTGGAACACACGTTCAAAAAGAACCAGAACATTCAAATCTTCAAAATTTCGATTGTTACATTCCGGAAGAAACACCCTGACAAAATGTTTGTGAAAACCTCCATGTTGCCGGACGCGGAAACCGTTGAAGTTAAACTTAGTGCGTTGAGCAATGCGAATCCAAAACAGAAATTATATCCTTCAAAGTTGCCAATTTGTCAAAAGAAATATGAAGATTTAAAGAAATTAGTTGAAAAACTGATAATTCCGAAAAGATTCGCAAATGAATATTTACATTTTAAAACCAGTGCAAAAGTTAAAGATTGCTTACCTGACACCGATATTGAAGACGAACATTAAACTCATCTTTAAGTTGATTTAAGCTTTAATTTTAATTTTTAAAATAATCAGTCTCGAGTTTAATAATAATTTATATTATTAAACTCGAGACTGATTATTTTAAAATTTTTAAAGGGTTTATTATAGAATTATAATTGTTTTTTGTTTTTTTATAAAGATGACACAAAGTGTTAATTTTTAATTTTGTGGTACTTAAAGTAAGTTTAGTAATGATTGCGTTATTTTAATAGATGTTTAGATGGAAAATAATTTTGATTTATTAAACAAACATTTTAAAATTAGTCTAACTTTTTTTTCATCGACTCTTACGGCAATTTATTTAGCAACCTCAGTTTATTAGATTTACATTAACAACAATTCAAAATCCTGATTATACAAAAAAAATGCTAGTTACTACCATAACGATGACGAAATATCACACACTGTTCATTATTATGAGGTTTTATAGGTGATGTTATTTAAACTAACGACAGTTATCACATTTTAGCTTTCCAAAAAAAAGTGCGGTTTTCACCGTTCCATACATTTCCTTACTTCAGTTACTACGTTCTAATGGATTGAAAAATACATTGTCAAATGTGGTAACCCACAAAATATTATTTTAAACGCACTTTAAATTAAATCTATTTAAGAATACTTATTTAGCAAACAATAATAAATATAGTATCCAAAAATAGCAACTCTAGGTCTATAAATACGCAAGTTATGATTTAAAAACCAAAAATCAAAAACTTTTTCTGCTCTGGTGAACAATTATACTTTTGCGGGTTACTACGTGTTTGCTTTCTAGCGTCGATATGTATAAAGGGTCAGCTGATACCGACGTGGCCGGAAAAGGCCACGTCGATAAAGTCGTCCACAAATTGATGCAGGACTACCTCGATGCTGGTCACCACATTTACATGGACAATTTTTATAATAGCGTTAATTTGGCAGAAAGTCTACTTGAAAGAAAAACTTATTGCACAGGGACACTTCTGTCAAAAAGAATAAGAAACCCACAAATGGTGACCAACATGAAATTAAAAAGAGGTGGTCATGTACATAGAAACAACCAAAAGTAATGCGTAATGAAGTGGAAAGACAAGCGCGATGTGTTAAGTCTTTCCACAGAGCATACGCCCGAAATGGTGAGACTCAACAACAGACGCGGCGTTTCAATAAAAAAAACCTAAAATTATTTTAGAGTACAATAAATACATGAAGGGAGTCGATCGACATGATCAAATGTTGGCATATTACCCATTTGAACATAAAACAATATGGTGGTACAATAATTCTTATCCATATGTGCCACTCGATGTTACTAAATGCATATTTTTTATACAAAAAAGGAACACAGAAAGTAATATCTCTGGAAACATTTAGAAAAATGGTTTTGACGCCGAGGCGGGGTACGACGACGACGACGAGAGGTCGGAGGGGGCGGGGTTCTGGGAGGGCGAACTCGAGTGAGTATAGCACAGAATACATAAATAGGTAAATGAATAAGTAGGTACATAAATGGCGAAGATCAACCAAGCAACGGAGGGAGAGTAAGATTTGATTTGATTTGAGAGAAGCTTCGTCGCGCTACAATGTACTCCCATTATGAATTGAGAGATAACTTTACAGCGGAATGTACTAACTGTAAAAAAATTATCTTATATCGAAGCACTACGACACACTTAAAAAGTTACTTGAAGAGACGGCATGCTTTTACAGACTTGGATTTTGACCAATTTCAACCGTTCTCTCGGAGGCGCCATGATGAGTCCGACGCCGAGGCGGGGTACGACGACGACGACGAGGGGTCGGAGGGGGCGGGGTTCTGGGAGGACGAACTCGAGTGAGTATAGCACAGAATACATAAATAGGTATAAGTCAGGAATCGACACCGGTTAAGGGCGCGACCTAAGCGCCTCCTCACGCGGTGGGCCCCGGGGCGGGCCCTGGGCCGGTGGCTACAACAATTTAGACAATATTGTTTTTGTTTTTTTTTTTTTTTCAAATTGGCTTTTGTGTTTCCGTCTATTTCATTTTCGGCTTTTTCCATAAATTAGTAGGTTAGTAAAAAACTGCATTTTAGTGTTTGGAGGTTGTTTAGTTTTAATAAAGAAATTGTAGGTAGGAGAACGTAGGTTGATTTTATTAATCATAAAAATTCGGGTAGATTAAAAACAAATTCACCGTACGTTCTTTATACGAGTGAGATCCCAGAAGTGGCAGACCACACGTATGCCTACTTGCTAGCCTGCTGTGGTTACAATACTTCTATCCCTACCTTCAACATCACTAGAACAGGCATTGTCCGACAAATTCCCATTGACCAGGTCAGGATGTCGGATTTTGCCCTATCAGCTGCGGTACCGCCACAATGTGGTGAAATCCTGAAAGCGAGACGACTTAAACGAAAGATTTTCGATGAAAGTGTCGAAGCGATATTTGCCTCAAAAAATTACTTGTTTCCACACTTCACTATCAGTCGAGCCTTACCTATTGCCAACAATACAGTGCCTAAACTGTTGCAGGTTTGGGCTTATCAAATCCACATGTTGTTCAAAGCCACGATGCTTTAAATGTTCCCAACCACATTCCCCAGAAGAATGCATCCTTGTCTAAAAACACAGCGACGCTACGAAACTTAAACCAGTGTCAACGCCGGGCGACAGTCGCCGCCCGATTGCCGACGCGTACTGCGAAATAAATGTTCGAAAACCTAAAGATACTAAATCTCAGCAAGCATCATGGAGTAGTTATAAACATGCCAATACCCTAAAGATACTAGTTGGTGCAACACCTGGTGGAATATTGTCATATTGTTCGGCAGCCTACGCTGGGTCGATAAGTGAAAGACAGACTGTGGTGTGGAGCGAAGTGACATCGTGAGAACATGTCAAAGTGCTGATAGTATACTGGCTGATAGAGGGTTTACCATACAAGTTATGTTTGCAAACAAAAATGTTAATTTAGAAAAATTATTTTTAAGGAAAAATAGCATTCAAAAATTTTCACTTGCGGCGAGGCTTGAACTCGCGTCTTTGGGTCAGTACCCCAACGTCTATACCAACTAGACTACGCAAGTCCCTGCTGCGTGCCGTGAAAACGTCCAATACTATATTCTCCTTTGATTGTTTACGATTAAGGCTCGTTAAAGCGCCATCTATCTAAAAAAAATTTTTTTATAAAAATGTTTATGTCAAAATACAGACTTTCTTAAAAGGAAAATCGCAGTTACCCGGTCTGACTGTGAATAAAGACAGAGAGCTTGCAAGTAAGAGAGTACACATAGAAAGAATAATTGGTCTAAGACTTAAAAAAAATCTTAATAGTGAACTAAATCATAGCTATATTCCTATGGCGAGTAAAATTATCTTTATTTGTTTTGTGTTGTAATTTTAGGGAATGTATTATGAAAAATTTAAAAATGTTTAGACATATGATTTAACTTTCTTTTAAAAGAAAATCGCAGTTTTAAACTTATTAATTGTTTTCGTCGTGATAGAGAGGTTTATTCTCCTGGGGAATTTCGTGGAACCCATTTTTTAATTTGATAAAAAATTAGCTTCTTATCACTACAAATTAAAAATTTAGTGCCAAGAACCTTATACTTAATATTTTTTATAAAAGAACAAAAATTGTTAAAAAGTGCAAGAAGTGCGAACAAGTACAGATTTAGAACTTTAGAAATTACTATTTCTCATTCAAAATACTAATGGATCGTTTACATTACACAGTGCAAGCTCACGCGTACAGTCAGCGTCCAAAGTTGATGACCACATGCGACATTCAGAATTATTAAAATCGCAATATTAGATTAGGTATCTAAAAAATGCTTTGTCTTGAGCGACTGACTGACTGTTCAACGTACCTATAGCCTAAACCGCTAATAGTAGAGAGTAGAATTTATTAGAGTGTATTCTATTTGTGTCGTACCTAGGCATCTGATAAAAAAATAAGGAATTTTTAAAATTCCTACGGTGTCTAGGTTGGGGACTTATGCGGCTGAAACCGCGACACATAGATATTAAATTATTATAACTGGGGTTGTCAAAACGGGATAGACCTTCTGAAAATAACTATTTATCGTCTAGAAATTAAACTCATTTTTCGGTTTTAATCGCGTGGTGTTCGGGTAAGTAGTTTAATTTCTTTTCAACATCGCGAAAACAAAACAAAATCTCTTTAATTCAAAACAAAAACTCTTTAATTTTCAGAATATTTGTCCTGATTTGATCCCTACGACTATTATATAGTACGGTTGGTTACCCTAAGTTGGGTACTCGGTATGGAGTAATGGAGGTACCCACTATGGAGCTAGCTAACGGATTGAGAATGCCTGTCATCGCTGTTGGGGGTGCGAATGTATAATACGGTTGGCAGCCCCAAGTTGGGTACTCGGTATGGAGTGATGGAGGTACCGACTATGGAGTTCGCTAACGGATTGAGAATGCCTGTCATCGCTGTTGGGGCTGCGAATGTATAGTACGGTTGGCAACCCTAAGTTGGGTACTCGGTACGGAGTGATGGAGGTACCCACTATGGAGCTCGCTAACTGATTGAGAATGCCTGTCATCGCTGTTGGGGCTGCGAATGTAAGTATACAGTGTGTGCGTGTGTGTGGGAATGTGTGAACTGCTAGTAATGAAAATACTTTGATCCACTGAATACAATCTGGAGCCCAGTCTCATCAAACCCATCATAACAGCAGCCTTTTACATAGGGTACCGGACCATTGATACCGCATTCATCTATGGGAACAAGAGGGAAAAAAATATTCCTAATGAAACCTCCATGGTGAAAGCTCAATTAGAAGAAATAGTAAAAAATAATAATAAATAAATTCTCGTACAGCTATAACTAACAAGAAAGAAAAGTATTCCTGTACATTAAACTGACAAGAAGGAAAAGTATTCCTGTACAGCTATAACTGACAAGAAGGAAAAGTATTCCTGTACTGCTATAACTGACAAGAAGGAAAAGTATTCCTGTACAGCTATAACTGCCAAGAAGAAAAAGTGTGCCTGTACAGCTATAACTGACGAGAAAGAAAAGTATTCCTGTACATTAAACTGACAAGAAGGAAAAGTATTCCTGTACAGCTATAACTGACAAGAAAGAAAAGTATTCCTGTACATCTATAACTGACAAGAAGGAAAAGTATTCCTGTACAGCTATAACTGACAAGTAGAAAAAGTGTGCCTGTACAGCTATAACTGACGAGAAAGAAAAGTATTCCTGTACATTAAACTGACAAGAAGGAAAAGTATTCCTGTACAGCTATAACTGACAAGAAAGAAAAGTATTCCTGTACATCTATAACTGACAAGAAGTTACCGCATTCATCTATGGGAACAAGAGGGAAAAAAATATTCCTAATGAAACCTCCATGGTGAAAGCTCAATTAGAAGAAATAGTAAAAAATAATAATAAATAAATTCTCGTACAGCTATAACTAACAAGAAAGAAAAGTATTCCTGTACATTAAACTGACAAGAAGGAAAAGTATTCCTGTACAGCTATAACTGACAAGAAGGAAAAGTATTCCTGTACTGCTATAACTGACAAGAAGGAAAAGTATTCCTGTACAGCTATAACTGCCAAGAAGAAAAAGTGTGCCTGTACAGCTATAACTGACGAGAAAGAAAAGTATTCCTGTACATTAAACTGACAAGAAGGAAAAGTATTCCTGTACAGCTATAACTGACAAGAAAGAAAAGTATTCCTGTACATCTATAACTGACAAGAAGGAAAAGTATTCCTGTACAGCTATAACTGACAAGTAGAAAAAGTGTGCCTGTACAGCTATAACTGACGAGAAAGAAAAGTATTCCTGTACATTAAACTGACAAGAAGTAAAAGTATTCCTGTACAGCTATAACTGACAAGAAAGAAAAGTATTCCTGTACATCTATAACTGACAAGAAGGAAAAGTATTCCTGTACAGCTATAACTGACAAGAAGGAAAAGTATTCCTGTACATTAAACTGACAAGAAGGAAAAGTATTCCTGTACAGCTATAACTGACAAGAAAGAAAACATTCCTGTACATCTATAACTGACAAGAAGGAAAAGTATTCCTGTACAGCTATAACTGACAAGAAGGAAAAGTACTCCTGTACAGGTAAAACTGACAAGAAGGAAAAGTGTTCCTGTACATCTATAACTGACAAGAAGGAAAAGTATTCCTGTACATCTATAACTGACAAGAAAGAAAAGTATTCCTGTACATTAAACTGACAAGAAGGAAAAGTATTCCTGTACAGCTATAACTGACAAGAAGGAAAAGTATTCCTGTACAGCTATAACTGCCAAGAAGGAAAAGTACTCCTGTACAGCTATAACTGACAAGAAGGAAAAGTGTTCCTGTACATCTATAACTGACAAGAAGGAAAAGTATTCCTGTACAGCCATAACTGACAAGAAGGAAAAGTATTCCTGTACAGCTATAACTGACAAGAAGGAAAAGTACTCCTGTACAGCTATAACTGCCGCCGCCGTTAGAGTCAGGCCCACGTACTTACTTACAATTCATTATAGCGGTTATGCAGAGATATGTTACAATAGAAGCGCCTTGTTCTATTAAAAATTTTAATGTGTTACTTTACATTAAAATTCAACAGTTGTCTTTTTCGCTCGCACTTATAATGAATGAAAACATAACATAACAAAGGCGAAACATAGCCGAACTATACCTACTTTAATAAAATTAATAAGACCATAACTGTATGTACTTACCTATGTTTTTGGAATAATAAATAATTATGATTATGAAAAACTTAAGTACATTTTGCTTTTGCTTCAAACTCAAACTCTAATTTATCCTTACATTTTGTACCCATGAAAAATCAAAGAATAGGTCATGCATCTAAAACTACATGTTAACCGACTTTTGTATGTTCCCCGATTACTCGAAGAAGCCTAGGCGGATTTGGAAAATTCTCGTGCAGTTTTACTGGGTGGGTCCAGATTGTAATTTGGCCTCGGGCCATACAGCCTAATAACGACTTTCAAAATGCAGTTCAATCGATGCCTTAGTTAGACAATTGCACTAACTACTTAATTTGCTTACTACGTAGGTAGTGCAGTTCTAAACGAAGGCATCGATATATTAGTAGTTACCTATTTAAGAACGCGGCGACTGTTACCATTTCCATACAAACTTAATACCAAAATAAATTATGAAAAATTTAGTTTTCTACCTTAATATCGATATTATTCGGATTAAGATTTTACTTTTTTAGGGTCCCTACCACAAGATTTTCCAAAATATTCATTCGAAATGAAATAAAACGGAGAAACATTTTTTTTTCATTTTTACAGCGTAAATTACTTGTTATTGGGAATAATATAAAAAAATGAATTTAAAATTAGAATCAGCCAGGGATATTTATCACACGTAAGCCAAAATTAAACCAGTCAAAGTAAATCGCGCTCAACATGGCCTTTAGATTTTTCTCAAAAACTGTTAAACAGTTTTAAGAAATTTTGCAGAGTTTCGCTTTTGAAAGTGTTAGTATTTTTTTGTAAAATTAGAATTACTAGAAAGATCTAACAACGCTGTTTTCGACAAAAATCTAACAATGCTGATTTGCAGGCATTATTGAGATGTTTTAGTTAGAAAACAGATAATTTGATGATTTGATTAATGGTAGGTTTTTTTAACTATTTGATTTGTATGCTGTATTTGTACCTACGAGTATACAGGGTTATGGGTTTCCAATTAGAAACTGTTCAGGGGGTAATTCTCCACATCAAAACTAATAACTTTTGTTCTACCACTTTTGCCAATTACTTAATTTTTTTTTTCATACAAAAAAATAAAATAATATTCAGTTCTAAAAACGTTCTAAGAACTATGTTTGTAGGTAGGTACGCGACGCGCCGGCCGCCGCGCGCGCGACTATCGGCTCGCGCGCCGCGTGCCGCGGTTCATTCACACGGTGCGCGGAAGCTGCGCGGGGCGCGGGGTATCTATGACGCAAGTGCTAAGTGCATCGGACAATTAGTGTCTACTTACCTGCCGCGTAATCGTGACGTATCGATTGCTGCCCCCAACGCGCGGGCACCGCGACCGCCGAGTACCTACCAATCGCCATCATGCCATACCGATACACCAATCAAGAATACACGGAAATGATCCGCCTGATGGCCATATGTAATGACAATGTCTCACAAGCCTGCAGAGTTCCGGAGAAAGTTTCCAAACTCTGGGCCTTGTACCAGCTCATGCTGGTCAAGCTTAGCTTTCATGTTAATGTGTGGGCAGGCATTAAGGAAATGTGTTATTAGGACCTGTAATTTTAGGAAGACTGAACAGTGATACGTACTTAAACTTTTTACAAGGAACATTGCCAGTGTTGTTGGAAGAAGTGCCGCTTGCCTATTTACGCAATATGTATTACCAACAAAACGGCGCGCCAGCGCACTTTTCCCGACAAGTGCGTGAACACTAACAGCCTTATTAATAAACGTGGAATAAGGCCTGAGTAACTTTACCATTTTCTGTTTATGTCTGTCAACTTTGAAAGTTCTTATCACGGAAATAGACAATGCATGTTTTCACTACTCCGACCTTACTCCACGTTTATTAATAAGACTATTAGACACTGAATATCCAGGGAGATGGATCGGGCGATCTGGTCCTGTAGCCTGGCCGGCTCGGTCCCCGGACATAACACCATTGGATTGTGTGACAGTGGCGGTGCGGTGACGTCCCGAGAGATGCTTATTGCTACTAGGTAAACTGTGGTACCTAGTTAGTGATTATTTGAAGGAATTGTGGTCTCACAAAAGTGTTCGCTCAGCAATCGCTCACCACTGCACCCGCAATAATGTAAGTATGCCGTGTACTGTAACTGTAACTAAATCTAAAGAGGAATGTAACTCACATTCCTCTTTAAGCCGGGTCCAGACATGATCATTTGACCGATCCTATCACCGTATCCGTATCTGCGTATTGTATCAAGCCCTGTATCAAGTTGTGGTCGCCTCCGATTTGCTCCGTATCCGTATCTTCACTTCTTCTTCCGTATTTTTCTACTTCTTCCGTATCTCCTTTGATGATCGGACAAAAACCGACACGACATGGGACGGGCCGTATCATATCGGCGTATCGAGATCCCGTATTATGATACGTATATCATTACCCGTCCACATATGCGATCATCATACGCGTCGACGATACGGATACGGTGATCGGATCGGGCAAATGATACATGTCTGGAGCCGCCTTTAGATAGTAGGTACCTACTCCACCTTCGGTGTTTTTCAAAGTCTTAGATGAAAACAAAAAACAGCAGATACCTACGTTACCTAGTCTCGGAAAATGAGACGATAAAACTGCGTCTAGCTGACGCACTAGCCTCAGTCGTATGTCGAACCGTTACCGCATGAGCGTGTCAAACTGCGATTATCTTTGTGAAATTCTTTTTGCTCATTTTACAAATGCCTGAATCATTCTTAAAGACAAATGATTTTAAATACAATAATTTTATTAAAATGCATGTAGGTGTTTCGAATACGCAATGTTAGAATATACCGTATCTACTATTTTTGTTTTCATCTAAGTTCAAAGTGCGGGTTTTATTTGGCGGCTTAATACAAAGGAGCCGCCACGGCGGGTGGCGGCACACGTCAAAGAGTACAAACGTTTTGGCGCGTGCCGCCCGTCGCTGCGGCTTTAGTTCGCGACGCCGCAAACCGTACCTACCTACTAGGGCACAATTGTTCTAATAAATAGGTAAAATAGGTAGGTAAATTAAATATGTTTTAATGAGGTACATACCGCACGAAAGCCCCCAATATGTGCAGGCAGACACACAAATTAAAAACATACCTACTTACTGTCTAAACGTGTCGTGAATAGTCGTGATGCGATAAGTAGGTAGGTAGGTATGTTACCTACCTCACCTACAATTCCCGTAAAACAGGTCGGTCCGAGAGGCAGTGGGTGGAGGGTGTAGAAAGTGTTAAGGATGTTTGATGAAACAATGCCTAATGAACTAATGAATGAATGACAGATAAACATGATTTTTTGCCTGATTTCAAGGAAAGATGCTTCGCTCGGTCAATTAGTACGTTTGTGTTATTTCAAGACCGATTTTACCTAGCTACTTATGGTTGTGTTAGAAAAGTAGGTACCTAAAAGTAGGTTCTATGAGTTAATACATTTTTTTTGCCGCCGGAGGTTTTTAATCAGAGGGGTTACATAGGTTGGTACCTACCTCAAAATGAAGTAGGGAAATTACCTACTCAGTTTTTTCGTAGGTACCTACAAGTAGTTGAGTAAAAACGTAGGTATCATTGAAATGAGTAGATTCGGACTGGCGGGCGGGGCAGGCGGGCGCGAGTGCGGTCGACGACCGACCGGGACTGAGTGAGGCGCGCGCGCGCTCGCGCTTTTGCGCTTGTGTGTATACGCGCCTCACAGACCTAGCAAATGTCAAGAATTACTCGCACAACTTTAACACAATTTTCAGACCTAAGTAGTAGGCTTTGACGAAAGTCGTGGAACAAAAGTTATTAGTTTTGATGTGGAGAATTACCCCCTGAACAGTTTCTAATTGGAAACCCATAACCCTGTATAGTCCCAGAGCCAGGTGAATATTTGGTTAATTATTTCCTCTCAAGTGATAATTAGTAAAATACATCAGAAAATCGAACCATGAAGTCTCGTGAACGTCAGCTGCGGCTCGGTGGGGGGGATGAGGAGTTATAACCTCCCACGCTCGGAGAAAAAAAAAATACATTCACTCATTTCCTCTCGGCTAAAAATTTACCTGATGATAGCTTATATGTAACTATTGATAAATATATACGTCAGCTGGCTGTATCTTGGTGGAAAAATCGTCAGCTGATGTCTCGATCATGGAAAAAAAAAATCTTCACTTTCAGTCATATCCTCTCATATAAAAATTTACCTGATGATAGCTTATATGTAACTATTGATAAATATATACGTCAGCTGGCTGTATCTTGGTGGAAAAATCGTCAGCTGATACTTTGAAGGTCGTTACGTAGAAGTTAGCCAGAAGCATTTACTGACTATTTAAATGCATCAGCTGACTAGGTTTCCCTCGACTTACTGCTAGCTGATTTTTTTTATTTATCACAGAAACATATTTAAAATCAGCTCACAAATTTTCAGGTGGGAGGAAATGACGTCTCTTTAATTATTCGGCATATCACTCCAATATGAGTGTTGAAGTGAAACAAATATTTCGTATCAATATTTTTTAATAAATAAATTCTAGCCCCGTGGTAAGCGACTAAGCTTGTGTTACGGTGACTAGACAACGGATATAATACTTATATTTATTTTTCTTTTGTAAATACATACATATTATACATAGAGGGGACACCCAGACCAGACACAAATATTTATTTTTAAGCATAAATACTTGCACCCGGCGGGAATCGAACCCGCAACCTCCTGCATTGCAGTCGCGCTTTCGCACGACGCGCCACCGAGGTCGTCGTTTTTAAACGTGTATATTCAAATAATTTTAGTTCTATTCCAATATTTAAATAATCTATTTGCTTAGTATAAAGTAACTAGTTACTTGATAAAAAAAAAATATTATAAAAAAATTATGAAAAATTACAGTAAGAATGACAATGTTATTTAATCACTTTCGATTTCACTATGACTTGAGTCACAACCATCTCTCTCTGATTCATTGTCCGAGTCGCTGTCAGAGCTGTCTGCGGTAATATTTTCATCGTCATCATCTGTACAAAAAAAAGGGTGGGTTCAGGTGGGAGGAAATGACGTCTCTTTAATTATTCCACACAACACATCACCACCAACTGACACTGGCTACTTAGCAACAGGTAAAATAAAAAAAAAAAAATAATAAAAAAAAAAAAAAAAAAAAAACTGTGACGTGTGGTGGGTGACGTGTCAAGCAGTCACACACACACCATACTCGCGTACTCGCTCGCTCGCGCATTCTAGAAACATTGTTGTAGTATCTGTGAAAAATCTATAAAAATGTCTAATGTAACGCCTTTTTGCGTTTTTTGCAAACAAACAAAATCTATTTCTAATTTAAAATCGTTCAGTGAAGAAAATCTCATTAAGTGCAGTGCTATATTGAGTGTAAGAAAAAATAATAAACTAAGTGGACACGAGGCTGTACTTCCGACCGAAAAAAACAATTTTCAGCTGTACCACATTGAGTGTTATAGACGCTTTACGGCTTTGCCCCCAAAGTATCGCAAAATAATACCAGAAGATGCATCTGCTGCGAGATTACAGTATGTATATAAATTTTTTTTTTTCCTTTTATTCTTTAAGTTATGATTTTTATAAGCATCATACAGTGCTGCACATTATATAGTAGCATATTACGTGCCTAGTGTATAACATTACTATACTTTAAAATTTGAAAATATTATTGTAGTTATTGTAATTATTAATGATGATTATTATCATAATAATAATAATAATAATTATTTTTTAGACAGCAAGAAAATGTATATCCAACTAGCTGACCCGGCAGACGTTGTCCTGCTCGTTAAATAAAAAACTACTTAGAACCCTTCACTGAATTTTCTTTGCTATAAACCTCACGGAGCCCGAGACCTTTCCAACGAATGCAAAACCGTGGAAATCGGTTCGTGCGTTCTGGAGTTATAGCGTCAGGAAGGAAAACCCGACTTATTTTTATATAGTAGATTGCGGGGACAAGTGGAATCACCGATACCTGCAATACTTTACCTGGTGAGAACGTCGACCCAAGCGAGGTTAATTTGGATATACCTGTTACTAATGTCGTAGGTTTAGCTGCTGAACCCGAAATAGTATCTGAAAGTATCCATGAAAATGTAAGTACAGATGACTCTGTGGATAAAAGTCCTTACACATGTTTTTTTTGCGGAAACTCCCGGAAAAAAATTAAAGGCCGTGAAGAAAAACTGTCAGTATTTACGAATGGGCTTAATTCCCTGCAAAATTTGGCAATTGAGAGCAACGATATGGATATGATTGAAAAGCTTCCAAATTTACCGCCAAATCAAGAGTTATTTTTTCATAAATATTGTAAAAATAATTATTTTACTTCGCGAGAATCAATACTTCAACAAGGAAAAGAATCCGAATGGCATTCGACAAGAAATATCCGTGCAGAAGCTTACGATGTCGTCGAAAAGTTCGTCACTGAAAATATCATTAATCAAGAACAGTCTTTTTTTTTTTAATTTTTAAATGATATGTTTGTTGAACACTTAAGAAAAAATAAGGAAGATGTGTCCAATTCCACTTATAAACCATACCACTTAAAAGAAAGATTATTAAAAAAAATTCCAAAAAAAATTAACATCATCTCGTTTAAGGGTCAAAGTTTAGTGAAACCTTTCAAAGGTGTCATGATTCAAAATGAAATCGAAAAACAGAATATTTTAGATACAGCTGCACGTATTTTAAACGAAGAAATACATAAAATTCACCCACAAAAATTACCAGATCAAATAAAAACTAAAGATTTAATAGACGGCGAATGCGAAGTACCTGAAACTTTAATGAATTTTTATACGAAATTAATTTCTGGTGATAATTACCGACGAAGACAAAATGAGAGAACTAAAAGGCTAGCTAAATCATTTTCGGAAGATTTAATTTATGCCGTTTTTAATGGCCGGTATAAGTTATCGAAACATATTTGCTTAGGCTTGACGTTAAAGAGCTTAACAAATAGTAGAAAAATTATCGATATTGTAAATCGGTACGGTCATTGTTGTAGCTACAGTATATTGGAAGGTCTTGAAACTGAGGCAACATTCACTTCTTGTGAACTTTCCGAAGTTTGTCCAGAAGGTATTGAGCGAACATCTGGCTTACAAACTGGTGTTGCATTTGACAATTATGATCGTTTCGTCGAAACGAGAACCGGTAAGGACACGCTTCACGATACCGTAGGTATAATTTTTCAGGTGGAAAAAAATATAATTTGTCAACAAATATCTGGAAACGAAAATGAACAGCAAAATTTTGAAATTGACAGTTTGACCATCAATGAAGAAATAGGTAATGAAAATGTACAGTCAAATTTTGAGAGTTCTGTCAACGTAGAAGAAGCAGCTGAGAACGATAGTTTGCAGTCAAATACCGATGCGGAAAATGTTGACACAGTGCGAAGTCGTAAACATAGGCGTAGTTTTGATATTATCACTCATGAATCAACGAAATTTATTAAAAAACCAAGACTTATTGAGTGTATGCTACCACCTGATGCCTTATCGGAACTAAATACTGTCAATCTTCAAACAGTAACGCACATAGATTTTGCATGGGTTCTTTCACACTATATAAATTTGACCGGCGTACCGATGTGGGTTGGATATAATAGTTTATTGCATGAAGATCCCTCTCCCAAGCACATTGTTTGTTATTTAACAACCATTAATGATTCACCAACAAATAAAGAAATCGTATATGAAACCATGATTCAATCAAAAAAAGTGGCTACAGAATGTGGGCAGAAATACATTGAAGTAACGTACGACCTTGCGATTGCAAAAGTTGCCCTGCAAATCAAGAGTATTGAAGCTGAAACTTTTAAAGATTTATTTATCCATCTTGGAGCATTTCATGTTATGATGGCATATTTCAAAGCAGTGGGTAAATTTATTGATAACTGTGGTCTCACAAATATCATGGTAAATGAAGAATTACTTGCCAATGGATCAGTTAATGGTTTTATCAGTGGCAAACATTTTAACAGATGTAAACGTTTACATCCAATGATTGCATTAGCATTGAAAATGATGCATTTTGAAAGCTTCCTTCAACATGAAAAAATAAATGTACCTGATGAATTCAAAAACTATTTGGTCCAGTTTTTAAAAACAAGAACGATTGAACCGACAATACAATTAACCGGATTAACGGAACTACTTGAAAGATATGAGCAATTTAAAATACATACTTTGGAAGGCACGCATGGCAAGACAGCGCAGTTTTACATGATGTATGTAAGATTCATTGATTATTATTTATTACTCAATACAAGCATCCGTTCCAATAATTTCGAAATCTATAAACTGGCCTTATTGAAAATAGTTAATTTGTTTTTCGTTTTCAATCAGCAAAATTATGCCCGTTATTTAGTTAAGTATCTTGATAACTTAATAAAAGTTGACGAGACTCATCCGGGATTACGCGAAAACTTTGAAAAAGGTTCATTCGGTATAAAACGGACACAAAAGCCTTACTCAAAGCAACCAATTGATCTGACTCTTGAGCAAACAATTAACGCTGATGCTGCGAATAAGTTGACGGGAATTTCGCATGTAACTAATTCCATCTCAGCTAGGCAACGATGGTGTCGCAGTCATACTATTCGTTCAACTATCATCAGTCATACAATTAATGAATCTGGACTTAGTAAAGTACAAGACGTGACCGCCGATCTGAAAAAAAGTCGAATAAAAAAATATACTGAACATCTTCATGGATTCATTGATGGCATTAAGCGTAATATTAATCCCTTCGATGAAAATTTAAATAAACAAGATTTATATAACATTTCTACTGGCGAAGGAGCACCTCAGCATATTGAAAATTTCTTGCTCAATGTTGAAAAAGAAGGTAATACAAAACGAGAAGGTTATATTCTCAGTTGTGTAAATGACCCAAACCAATTTGAGAAGCCTATTTCTAGGGTAAAATGTCATACTTTCGTAGATATGATGAAGAAAAAAAAAGTAACAGTTGCTCGAGGAATCGTGGAGCTGCGAATGCAACGTGATTTATTTGGACAATTACTTCAAATCTCTTTAAAAAAGGAACTTGATTTAGATAAAGTTCTCACGTATCCTTTAACACCGATTCCACTGGCTCTCTTCCACCTTGATGGCACTATGTGTAAAACACAAAAATCCGTATTAATGGCTCTATTAGAAAAATATGAACATTCGGAGCCACCAGAAAATCCAGATGTTATAGTGTATGACGGGTATTTTATGTTACATCAGATGAAAGATGTACCTCTGAGCTTTGGGAAAATTTCAAAAAAAATACTGCAAATGATATGTGCAACCACAGCTAAGATAATATACATTGCCTTTGATAGATACGTCTTTCCATCAATAAAAGATACAGAACACAAGCTACGAGACATGGAGCAAGCAAACTTCCATATCGAAGGTCCTGACCAAGTGCGCAAAAAAGATTTTTCCCTTGAGCTGAAGAACGTTAATTTTAAGGAAGCACTGGTACAGTTTCTTATTGAAAATTGGGAAGAAGATTATATGTGGCCGTATATAAAGGATAAAACTGTTTATGTGAGTGCAGACACTTGTTATAGATTCACAGTTGATGACTCAAAAGTTATAAAAACTCGTGTTGAAGAATTTTCGTGTCCGGCTCACGAAGAAGCGGACACAAAAATGATTTTCCATGTCTGTAACATTGATATTAATGCGAACGTGACAATTTGTTGCTCCGACACTGACGTTTTAATAATTATGTTAGCAAACATGGCTAATATATCAGAAAATATCCACATTAGCATGGAAGTTGGAGTTGGAAAAACTCGAAGATTGATTAACGTTACTCAATTGAGTCTACTAGAATCAAAAACAGCAATGTCCGTAAAAAACTAAAATTGTGTTGTCTATGGCGTATGAATCTCCAGTGAAAAAATAAAATATTTCTTTTTTCAATATGGTACTAAAACCGCAATGTCTTATAGAAATTCACATTTAAAAATCAATGTTTGCAACCAAAACAGCATTGTCCGCTTGTTTATGTATCCGAACAAGCATTGTCCTTGACAACCAATCACGGCCGCGTAAGCAATATGGCGGATTATGGTATTTGTTGTTAGCAGTGCTCTCGTTTATTTTTGTGTTTGAGGTGCTAAATTAGATCTGTAAGCTACAATTTTTAACATTAATGAACTATGGAATGTTATCCTCAAGTGGTGGACAGTAAAGATGCACGAAAACGCCGAGTTGATAGTGCAAACTGGAAAAAAAACAAGACCAAAAATGACCGGTGAGTATACACAATTAGATTGTTTTGATACTTTGTTTTTAAAATTTTCAAACTCAGTTCATAATGTTTTTATGCCGTCTTTTACTGTACATTTTTTTACAAAACATGAAAATGAAAGATAATATAATTATGCGGTTGAATTTTAAGATCTGAAATTTTCACCAGTTTTTTTTATCTGTTTATTTTTGATTATTTGTATTTTGTTTAAGATTAACTATCTTAATTAAATTAAAGTCTACTCATATTCTTTGGCTAAAGTTCATTATTTCAACACCGAAATATCATACTCAAATCGCCTGTCACGCGTTACTAAGCTAGATATTCTATTATATTCTGAGTATTATATTATTCCTTTACTATGAAGTTTATTTTTAGTTTAGTTTACCATCGAAGCATAACGAAACAGAAAAAATATTTGTATGCGACCCTAAAAATTTCTCAGCAATAATAATTTTTATCACCCGTAACACACACACAACCTAACGGCAGGCCTCATACATAATGGCAGGTGAAAATATTAAACAAACTAAATGATTACAATTCCTAAAATTTTGTTGTTCCAGATATGCACCAAAAGACTTACCTGTTAAGCCAACATGTTCACATAAAGATAAAAAGCTGCAATGCTCTGCAATTAGTATGAATGACATAAAATCTTTTCATGATTCTTTTTATGCCGTAAAGGACAAAGTAAAACAAGATATGTTCATATTAAAACATGTTATAGCTGTGCAAACAAAACGCCGTCGTCCTCGGTCGAATTCTAAGCAATACAATGCCAGAGCTATGCAAAGGATGTATAGAATTTACTGTAGATCTCAAAAAAAGATGATATTTGTTTGCCAAAAATCTTTTTTACAAACATTGCACATAAAAAGGTATCGGGTAGAAAATGTGGTAAAGAACTATTATTTAAAAGGAACATTCCCAAAGGAAAACCGTGGTGGTGACCATAAGTCACATATATACAAAGACAAGAAACAAAATGTAATTTCATTCATACAGAAATTTAAATGCACTGAAGCTCACTATTGCAGAAGCAATACTAAGCGAATCTATTTGCCGTCAGAATTGAGCATAAATAAAATGTCCAAAATATACAATGACCAGACAGCTGAACATCTCAAAGTAAAGGCCTTATATTTTCGAAACATATTTAATACATGTTTCAATTTGGGATTTGGGTCACCACGTGTCGATGTATGTTCAACTTGTTTGCAGTTGACGGAAAAAATTAAAGTGGCCAATGAGACTGATAAAATTCGGTTGATGGTTGAAAAAACTGTCCACAAGAGACGTGCAAAAGCATTTTTTGACATGTTAAAAACAGAAGACCCTTCAATTAAAATAATATCTTTTGATTGCCAAAAAAATATGGTGCTACCTAAAATTCCAGATCAGAGTACCTATTACTCTAGACAACTTTATTTTTTTAATTTCACAGTAGTAGAAGGCAGTTCAAAATCATCATTGACGAGACAAAATGTATTCAGTTATTGCTGGACCGAAGATGAATATGCTAAAGATTCGAATCTAGTTTCATCTGCAGTTTTTAATCGACTTTGTAATACTGAATTTACAGCAGAATGTAATTTACTTCGGATTATGGCTGATGGATGCGCCGGACAGAATAAAAACTCCATATTAATAGCCATGCTTTCAAAATGGTTAGTCCATCATGCACCAACGCAAATTAAAATTATAGAAATAGTGTTCCCCGTAGTGGGTCACTCGTTTCTTCCCGCTGACCGAGTCTTTGCCCATATTGAAAAGCAACTGCGAAAAATGGAAAATATAATAAATCCTAGTGAGTACATAGACGTAGTAAGTCAACATGCTACGTTTGTTAACGTAGCAACAACATGTCAGATCTTCGACTGGAAAAGCACGGTAAAAGACATATTTTTAAATGTTGGCAAATGGCATGTACCTTTTGCTAAATGCAAAAGATTCTATCTAAAAAGAAACAGCAGATGTAGTGACATGGTGGGTCTTCGGGGAGAAATTCACTATAAACAAGACTTAGGTCAGTATAAAAATATTTGCAAAAAAAATAAAACGTCTGCAATGATTGCACCGACTATAGTGACACAAGGAGTGTCAGTAAAACCGTTAAAACTGAGAGACGTCGGTCAATTACTAAAAACTCATTATGGTGATGATTGGCGCAGCTTAGAGACCTTAGGATATTTTGCTCGAGTACTGTCACACGACATTCTTATGAATCATAATGTTGACGACGACGGAGATGACAACCCTGAAGAATCGATGTGCCAAGTCCAAGAGGAGCAGCCATTATTAATAGTGTAGTTTGATAATTATAGTTAGGGAATTAACGCCCTATACCAATATTAATAGATAGATAAAGATTTAAATTTGTCTTAAAATAGGTAGTTTCAAAATATAAAAATTGAGTAACTTTAGTGGAGGCTGTTGTTGTTGTAACACAAAAATTGAAAACTTGTTTGATAACTTGTTGCATGCTTATTCGCATCATTATAAGAAGAACCCTTTGTCGAGAATCTAAAAAAAAATCAAACCCGATTTCGAAAAAATGGACAAAATAATAAAAATAAGCTCTCCTACATACCAAGCGACTTATCTGTTATGTAGTCGGGAAACGTTACTACATGCAATCTTTTTTTTTCGTTGGTTATGCGTCAGGCGACTTTCGTCGTCCCCATACCTACATTAGACCCAGTTAATTCCCTCACTATTATGCCTAAATATATTTTTTTAACAAATTAAACATTATTATTATTATTAAACATTTTTTATTTTTAAATAGAAGCACCGTTAATTTTTACAGTCCTCTATGTCGCAAAATTTGTACATACCGCATGTAAATTACATAATTCCAGTGTACACTTCTATATTTCTATGCAAACTAAAAATATGGTCAAGTATCAAAATTAGTTTAGCGAGTTACATTAAAGAAGGTATGTTTCAAAACAAACAATGTCCAACAATTACATGCAACAGAAACAGCAAAGTCCACTTGAATATTCCAAAACCCGCAATGTCCAAACTGTTTATTTAATTTTAATGTAGTTATAAACAAAACTCGTTAACTTTTAATATTATGTTATCATTATAAAATAATGTACAACCCTTTACAAAAACTATAATTACCAATGTCGTTCGAATAACTCATACACTTAATTATTATGATTTGCGACTGGAACTATCAAATGGACAATGCTGTTTTTGATTCTAGTAGACTCAATTATATGAATCTTTAGGATCTGATTTGAGCGCAGCACTTCCGGCATTTCACGCATTCACAGGGTGTGATTTTAACCCGGCCTACTTTCGAAAAGGAAAAAAACGACCTTTCTCAATAATGGCTAAATCGCATGATTTCATCGAGTGTTTCATCCAAATGTCAAAATCATTAGAGGATAGAGACAATATTTTTGAAAAAATACAAGAGTTTGTATGCTGTATGTATGGATTTAATCGTCTGAAAAAGGTCAATGAGGCAAGAGTTGCGTTGTTTAAAAAAACATATAAATTCTTGGATACTGAGACATTCAAGTTACCAAAAAAAGGTATTGATGGCTCTTCTCTACCACCTTGCGAATCAGAGCTATATCAGCAATTTTTAAGAACATGTTACATAGCTCAAATTTGGTCAAATGCACACCTGAAGGTTCCAACTTCTGATGATCCGGAAGACTATGGTTGGAAAGAAACTGACAATAGATATGGTTTCACCTGGTTCTGCGGAAGTCAGTTACCAACATCGATTGATGAAATCACTATCCAGCCCGAAAAAGGTAACATTTTATTATCATATTAATGATATTATGCTAAAATACGCATTCTAATTTTTTTTTGTACAGATGATGACGATGAAAATATTACCGCAGACAGCTCTGACAGCGACTCGGACAATGAATCAGAGAGAGATGGTTGTGACTCAAGTCATAGTGAAATCGAAAGTGATTAAATAACATTGTCATTCTTACTGTAATTTTTCATAATTTTTTTATAATAATTTTTTTTTATCAAGTAACTAGTTACTTTATACTAAGCAAATAGATTATTTAAATATTGGAATAGAACTAAAATTATTTGAATATACACGTATAAGTTTAAAAAATATTGATACGAAATATTTGTTTCACCTCAACACTCATATTGGAGACTCAATTTCACTTTGCCTACTGCGCATGCTGTAATGACCTTCTCCATCCAAAGGTTGCCTGGAAGAAATCGCTTTTAGCGATAAGGCCGCCCATTTGTGCAACGTTTTAGTTTTAAGCTTTATGTGTATTTGTCTTACATATGTACGTTGTTTTGTATATTGTTTGTTGTGCAAATAAAGCGTTAATCTATCTATCTATCTATTGGAGTGATATGCCGAATAATTAAAGAGACGTCATTTCCTCCCACCTGAAAATTTGTGAGCTGATTTTAAATATGTTTCTGTGATAAATAAAAAAAATCAGCTAGCAGTAAGTCGAGGGAAACCTAGTCAGCTGATTCATTTAAATAGTCAGTAAATGCTTCTGGCTAACTTCTACGTAACGACCTTCAAAGTATCAGCTGACGATTTTTCCACCAAGATACAGCCAGCTGACGTATATATTTATCAATAGTTACATATAAGCTATCATCAGGTAAATTTTTATATGAGAGGATATGACTGAAAGTGAAGATTTTTTTTTTCAATGCTCGAGACATCAGCTGACGATTTTTCCACCAAGATACAGCCAGCTGACGTATATATTTATCAATAGTTACATATAAGCTATCATCAGGTAAATTTTTAGCCGAGAGGAAATGAGTGAATGTATTTTTTTTTTCTCCGAGCGTGGGAGGTTATAACTCCTCATCCCCCCCACCGAGCCGCAGCTGACGTTCACGAGACTTCGTGAACGGTTCGATTTTCTGATGTATTTTACTAATTATCACTTGAGAGGAACTTGGTCATATATATCTGTTACTGGCTCTCGGACTAGTATATAAGAAAATAAAATATATAATTAAGTAACGATTCTTTTTTTGCTGTGACTTTTTTACTCTCTGTGCCTCGCTTTCTCTTATGGAGTGCTGTGTTTTTTTTTTTTTCAAAACCAAAATAATAATAAATATTAGACCATAATATCAATATTTAAAAAAAGTTATTGTTCGGGCCGAAGCTTACCAAAGGGCTCCACCTCGGTCCTTTAACGTGAAAATTAAGTGGACTGTAAGGGCTGGTTCAAAATATATAAAAAAAGAGAAAAAAATAAACTACAACTACCACGTTGGCATACGTGACGAGTGGACTAGGATGGTAATAGGATATGCACACGTGTAGCAGGTATTCTTCTAATATCCAAGACGTGTCTTCAACGCCGAACGAGCGCGGCGCGGCGCTGAGGTGGTCCAGCGTGGACCCAAAATCGACAGGATCTTGTGACTCCTGCGGTATCCGGAGGAGCAGTTCCTCGGACGCGAACCGATGGTAACACACACACACACACCAGCCGGGCGGACTCCTGAAGCTAGTGATCTTCAGGTCGAGTTGTCCTGGCGAGCGTGGCCTTGCGCTAAGGCGTTCAAATCACGACCAGGCGGAGGACAGTTCCTTGAGTTTGACGTTTAAGAAATTGAATTTGACGTTTATGAAAAGATCAAGTTAGTTCCGGGCACGACGCTCAGATGGCGCAAATTTTGACAAGTAGGTACTGTTTGATTACCGACTGTGTCGATCAAAACACAATTTCGATTTCAATTCAATATGGCTGAAATCCGTGTGTTTGCGCGAGTGATTATTGTTTTCCAGACTTTAAAAAATCCTTAAAAGACACATATAAAAGATGTACAAATAACAGCGAAAGGAATGTACTTAAAAGGACTTATAAGCTCGAAATATTAGGTGTCAAAGGAGGTATTAAAAAAAAAGAAGGAAAAGGAGAAGAAGGTTGTGAAAATAAAAAGAGACATTGAGTAGTTTTTTTTGAGAGATGATACTACAAAAGCAACAGCAGGAAAAAGAGAATGCGTAACTAAAAATAAATGCAAAAAACAAATAAGATACCAAAATAATACATTGAAAAATGTATATGAAATTTTTAAAAGTGAAGGTGGATCTGTGTCTTTTACCACGTTTTGTAGATTTAAGCCTTTTTATATACTTTCTCCATCAATTAACAAAAGGGAAACTTGTTTATGCATAAAACACAGCAATTTTGATTTCAAATGTGTAGCCCTCAGACGGCGCAATGTCATTTATATCCCAATTCCTACGAATTGATAAAGGACAATGTGTGCAACATTAAAAATTATAATTGTATGTATGGAAAATGTGTACAGTGCAAATATAAAAAAATTAATTATAATATAGAAAACCTAGAGATGACAATCGAATGGAAAATGTGGGAGACAGTTAGTCACACTTTTAAAAAGATGATAGCTAATGCAGAAAAAACCATATTGACGAAAAAAACAACAAAAACTAATAAAACTGGAACTGCTAAACTTTTAGTTGACGCTTTGGAAGCAGATCTTCCTAAATTTAAGACACATGTCTTTAATTTTTTGCATCAAAACGATCAATATAAAAAATGTAAAGAAGATTTAGATGAAAATGAAGCTGCCATTCATTGTGATTTTTCGGAGAACTACGTGAGCAAGATGGCTACTGAAGTACAATCTATGCATTTTGGTGCCTCCAAAACGCAAGTAACTTTGCATACTGGTGTTGTATATTGCAAAGAGACCAAACAATCGTTTTGTACAATTTCACCAAGTAATATTCATCAACCAGAAGCTATATGGGCTCATTTAAAACCAATAATAGAAGTAACTAAAACACTCGTTCCTCACCTTAAAAAACTGTATATCTTTTCTGATGGTCCAAGTTCGCAATATAAGCAAAAAAAGAACTTTTACCTTATCAAATATTATGCCTTTATATACGATATTGACATATCGTGGTGTTTTTTTGAAAGCGGTCACGGAAAAGGCGTGGCTGATGCCATAGGTGGTGTTGTTAAAAGGGCCTTAGACCGCGAAGTATCCTACGGTAAAGATATTAAAAATGCTTCCGACGTCTACACGTCGTTACAACTGACTGTACCTTCAGTAAAATGTATTTACATCAGTGAAACTGATATTGATGAAGTTCGCAAATTAATACCAACTTCTCTGAAAGCTGTTCCAGGTACTATGAGTATCCATGAGGTTATAGCCATGAAAAGTAATGATAAAATAATATATCACCGTCCATTAACTTGCTTTTGTAGTGGTTTTATCTGCCAATGTTTTGATATAAAAATGCACCAATTTGAAGCAGTTTTTGCTGAGAAGCCAACAGATCCTTTAATGCCTGCCGATCCCGATCTTTTATGTTACGATGACTTGTTTTCTGTTACGGATTTATTATTAGAAGAAAATGTAGCTACAGAAATAACTGTTTTTAATGACGAAATTGATAGCATTTTTATTAATGAAAATTTTAACGGACAAGTTATAGAACAAAATATTGAAAATAATATGGACACAAAAATAGCTGATGAAGAGATTGATGTACCTGTTAACGAATATATCAACAGTCAAGTTATAGACATAGAACATAATACCAAACTTAATGCAGCCACAGAAATAACTGTTTATAATGAAAATATTAATACTGAATTTATTAAAGAAAATATTAACAGTCAAGTTATAGACATAGAACATAATACCAAACTTAATGCAGCCACAGAAATAACTGTTTATAATGAAAATATTGATACTGAATTTATGAAAGAAAATATTAACAGTCAAGTTGTAAAAACAAAACAAGACCCTGAACATAAATTCATTACAAAAAGAGTAGATACTGGCATTACACACATTAAGAAAGAAAAAATACGTAATGCGCAACTCAAATTAAGAGGGCCAAATACTTCAACTTCACAAATGACTAACAAATCAGTATTATCCCAAACAAAATCCTTACGGACTGTAGTAAATCGTCTATTTCCTTGCACACGATGTAAAATGGGTATGTGCATGCATGAACTGGTGAAATGTATGACGTGTAACAGATATTATTGTGGGCCTTGCATTGGCGGAGAGACAAATGTGGACTACATAATTTGTGCCTCATGTTTTAATACATTTTGAATATTTTTTGTGGGTAGGTATTAAACATAATTACATACAAAAACATTTTAATAATAAACATATACATTGAATAATTTTATTGGTTTCAGGTACAGTTCCTGTAGCTAATAAAAAACCCCCGACAAAACTAAACTTTAAAAAGGTAAAAATAAAAAGCCGAAAACAAATTTCACACACAGAGAGACAGACACGTCAAACTTATAACACCCCTCTTTTTCCGTCGGGGGTTAAAAATGGGGGTATTACTGGACGTTGACAAATTTTTGTCTAAGTCTGACTTCCGCTTTTATCTAAAAAATAAACTCCTTTGGCCTTGGAAAGAAACTCACTTCATAAAATCGTCAAGATGTGTTAATTGTAATTGGGAGAGGGAATCGTCTACCATCCCGCAATTTCATTTTGTATCACCAATGAATACTAAATCCATGAGGAGTTTACTTAATAATATGTATGTTTGGTGCCCTAATTGTGATTTTTTCATATTTGATCATTACACTCCAGACGAGTGTGAGCTTTGCAATACATAATGTTTATATTCATTTAATTCGTTTTTATTAAATAATGTTTAAAAGAGTCATTATGATTAAGACGTATAAGAATTTTTGATTTATTTACTACTGTTTATATTAAGCATAATTAACCATCATGTGAAACGTGTTTGATAGTACAATGTTTACTTAATTTTTTTTTTAAATAATGTTGCAAAATTGTAATTTCCAACTAAATAACATACTTTTTAATCCTTAGTTTAAGTTACAGAAAAACATTTTAGTTTTGAAGTACATTGTAAACTCAGCCTTACAAATTCTTATGTTGTTACCAAAGTTCCTACTTCGTTAATGTCCTAATGGAGATGACTGATATTTTTAATAATATTTGGAATTTAAACAATTTACTACAATAATTAAAAATGCAAAAGTATTTGTTAGTTGATTTATTTTGTAATTTTAAATAAGAAAGACTGAGATTCCGCCTGTGGACTTCATAATTTAATATGTTTACCAAGGACGTGTTCCAAAGGTAACGAAATGGGTAGGTACAATGTGGTCTATCTCTTCTAAAGTATTGATTTTTTTAATTATTTTGTATTCCAATTATATGTGTTCGTTTGTTAATTTAAACATTTATTAAAAACAATTTGCAAATCTCACGAGTTGTCATTATTTTAACTAATTTTATAAGGTAACGCAATAAGAACTTTTTTTAGACACTTGCCTATAAAATACTATTTATTTCAAGAAATATTAAAGATATAAAGTAATTTTATTAAAAATAATAAACTATGGTTATTCTTCTATAATCGGAAACATTAAATTGTAGGGTACAGTCATTTTTATTTTTATAGTCAAAAAAAAAATATTCAGATTTTTTTTGGGAATTGCTCACATTACAGGTTCCATACCAAGACATAAGTTTCCAAACCCAGAAAAGTTCAAACATGAATTTGAGACATGGGTTTCCCTTGTCGGCGGTAAATTGGAAAGGTCTTCGGATTATGATTTTTATAAAAAGAAACAAATTGTATGTGACCGGCACTTCACCGATGATGACCGAAATCGCAACCACAGAATAAGATATACGGCAATTACATCGCTTCATTTAACTGGTAAGTGAATGTTTTTTTTTGAAACAGCTATAATATATTCTACTAACTGCGTCCCGCGGTTTCACCCGACAGTCCCGATCCCGTGAGAATTTAGGGATCAAAAGTATCTTCGATAATGTAGCTTTCTTTTGGTAAAATATTTTTTCACATCGGGCCAGCGGTTCCTGAGATTTCACTTGATGTCTTTTTTTTAAATGAAAGTAGTATGATACTACTATTTACTACTACTACTATTTAGTCAAAATAAATTTAGATAAACCTACATTTTTCATTAAAATTCCAGTGTCGAATACGGCGGTCGCAACATGGTAATGGACTCAACAAATAAAGAAAATATTTGCCACAGAGATATCAATATGTTACGAGGTAATTTAATCAGTTTTATTTGATTTGTTTTTTTTTTAAATTGGCTGGAAAGTGATTTATTCCCAAAATTTCCCATTACTTTGTTTAATATTATTTCACATAATAATATTTAGCACCAAATTCGAGCAACTTGGCTTGTATTATGATGACAAAATAACAATGTAGTTATGTAGTTACCGAAGACATACCTTCTTACCATGTCTTTGGTATCTAGATCGGTTTCTACTTATTAGAGCTTGTTTAAGGAAAAGGTTGTTGTGTTTTCCAACATTTGGACGCGCACTGAGATTCTACTCACCCTTCTATTAAATTTATTTCTATCTCTCTCTCTCTTCTATTAAAAAAAACATTCATACCAATTAATATCTGTATGTCCAACAAACATTATATTTGACGACGAGGATTCAATCAGAACCCTTCGCCTCTCATGTCTATGTATATTCAGATAAATTTCCCATGGCAAGTTTCTAGTAAAAATACCTTGAGCAATAAAAACAAACAGAAATATTGTGTAGGTTGGTTTTTGATTTTTTGCTCAATTATCATTTCAGATGATGAAGTGCCAAGTAACAAAAAAGCTTGCTCAAGCAAGATTGGTGCAGAAAGCAATGAAAATAATTTGAATAAAGGTAATTTTAGCATAATTACTGTTTTTTTTTTAAATCAGTCCAGTAATTTCGGAGCCTTTTCGTTGCAAACAAAGAAACAAATATCGTTCCTCTTTATAATATTAATAACAAACAATACAAATGTAGATTATTTATTAATGTTTTTATTTTTTTGCTGTTTCAGATTTTATTCCATATTATAGTCACGTATCTCATTACATCATTATCATACATATGGATTAGGGTGGTCCAAAATTTTTTTTTTATTTTTTTTATTCGGCCACCCTGTGAATTTGTTACATGTATTCATAGTAATAACATAGTAAGATTTCAGTGGGATAGCTCAACTAGAAAGGGGTGCTCAATCAAGTGCTGTTTTCCATTGTTTTAGGGTAAAATTCTTAATTTATTTTTTTTGTTACAGATCAGTTTTGTATATTAAACTAAAAAATATATATTAAAATACATTATTAAAGAGTGTTATAGACCAATTTGAACAGTTTTAATTCTTATTTAGCAGACTGTGAAGTGAATCAGTGTAATAAAATGTGTTCATCTACTCGAAAAAAAGACGAAATTTTTCTACTTGGGGTTCGAGATGTTGAGCCACTGATGAGGCTTATCCAACTCCCTACTCTTCGGCAAGTTTTACTCCGCTATCACCACATATTACATGAATCAAAAAAATGTGAAACGTTCCGCGCATCTACTTATCGAAGAACTTATAGAAGTATGGAGCAAATCTGGTATTCCGACTAGACAACAAAATCATTGCGTTGAAAAACTGATTAAGTTTCATAAGGACTGGCTGCTTTTGAAGAAAAATAAAGGAAGAAATTCCGAAGCCCAAAGATAAAGAGAGTTATTATTTACAAAAGACCTTGACCAACTTTTTGACATAGCCCATGCAAGCGCTATGAATTTAATTAAGAATGCAGAAGATAGAGCGTTTCTCATTGATCAAAGAGGAGACCGTAAGATGATTATGACCTCAATCGACAAGAAACTAGAAAAGGCCAAAGAACGTTCTCTAAAACGAAAACAAAGATCTGAAGAATTGAGAGATATAGCTTCTAAAAGTAATTTATCTTCGGTGGTGTCGAGTCAAGAATTAGAACTTGACTGCAGCTTCAGTAGCACTTCTAGTAAAGCTAGCACACAGGATAAGTCCAAGGATGACTTTGTAGTGGCTGTACCAAAAAGATCAAGAGTGCTTCTAGTTCCTGTGACGTTGAGCCATCCACTAGTAGTATATTTACACAACACGTTACCAGTGCACTTGATCGTAACAAGATCACCGATCGAGAAGCAATGCGACTGTTTATTCCATTGTCTGCTGCTCTCGGTTGCAATCCTGCTTCACTCCCTATCTCTCGCAGCAGTATTCGACGCGCAAGAACAAAAGCGAGAGCCATATATAACTCCAATATAAAAGAAACATTTGATATTGAGCCTCCATTAGTAATTCACTGGGACGGCAAACTAATGCCCGACATAACTGGCAATAAAAAAGTAGAGCGCCTTCCGATTCTTGTCTCTGGTAATGGTTGTGAGAAACTATTAGGAGTACCCAAACTTAGTGCAGGAACGGGGGAACAAATATCGGCTGCTGTTTTTGACACAATGCAGCAGTGGAATGTCACAAATAATGTCCGGGCTATGAGTTTTGACACTACTGCTTCTAACACCGGTGCCAAAAAAGGAGCTTGCAGTCTGTTAGAAGAAAATACTGGCCGTGATCTTTTGTGGCTTGCTTGTCGTCATCACTTATTTGAGATAATGCTATCAAAAATATTTACTCTGTGTTTTGGGCCATCAAGCTCTCCTCAAATTCCACTTTTCAAACGATTCAGGGATATTTGGGAACATTATCAAAGGAGCACTACAATTGTCTTGACCTCGATGAGAACACAAAACAGCTTGTTGAAAATACTCTCGAGAGTCTTACAACCGCTCTATCTGGAGAGAAACAAGTTCGTGATGATTACAAAGAGCTAATAGAGCTCACTATGATTGTTTTGAACAAACCACCTACGAAAATACATTGGTTTTTCATACATTGGCTCCAGGTCCAATTCATCATGCTCGTTGGATGGCGAAATTGCTGTATGCTTTAAAGATTTTTCTTTTTAGAAGTAATTTACAAGCATTTAAACTTACCAAGAGAGAAGAAAAACAACTTGTTCGATTTGTGAATTTTGGTGTGCTCATCTACTCTAAAATTTGGATCGAAGCACCTTTGGCAGCTGATGCACCAGTTAATGACTTACTACTTTGGAAGAACTTAAAATTGTACGAAGTCATTGATTCAGAAATCAGTACAGCAGCTAGGAGTGTCTTAGAGCGTCACTTATGGTATTTGTCAGATGAACTAGTTGCATTTTCCTTGTTTTCTGACAAGTTGTCTGATGATGAGAAACGGGCTATTATTCAGAAACTAGATTCTGACGGCGGTAATCGTTTAGTACGAGGTGATTCTAGTAAGTTTTCCTCAGAGGAAACACTAGAAGCTTTTGTTACAAAAAGAACGTTGAAAACGCTCTCAGTTCTAAATATTAAGGACTCTTTCTTGCAATTTACCTGTTGAGACTTGGAATGACAATGTTGATTACCTTAAAGGCAAAAACTGCGTCAAAAACTTGCGTGTTGTTAATGATACAGCGGAGAGGGGTGTTAAACTATTTGAAGATTACAACACTATACTCACTAAGAACGAGGAAGAAAAGCAATTTTTACTACACGTCGTTGAACAAAACAGAAAAATTGTTTCCACTGCAACATCTAAAGCAGAAATAACAAATATAGTTTTGAAAGATTGTGACTAACAATGTATCAATTATTGCTTTGTTAACATTTTTTTTTTCATTTAAATACTTTTTTATAATTATTTCATTAAAATACTTGTAATACGTTAAATTATGTGTTTTACTGATTTTTTACATTTGGTCAGGATTTTCTAATGCGATGAGCACCCTCTTGTATATAAGATAGGGGGCTGAAATTTTTCACACATCATAGGAACGGTAGGTATAACAAATCAAGGGGGTGGCGGAACCTATTTTAAACTTTTTTTTTTCACCTTATGGGTCTGGACCACCCTAATATGGATCATAATTATACTAAATCCTACAAGTCTCCCAATACAAAAAAGGTATTAATAAATGAGTTATTTATTTTATGTCTTGCTCCGATAGGAAAACATATTGCTGTTAATATTTTTAACAACTTAACATGTTTTTATTTTAACGGAACCCTATTACTGAGATTCCGCTGTCTGTCCGTCTGTCACTAGGCTGTATCTCATGAACCGTGATAGCTAGATGGTTAAAATTTTCACAGATGATGTGTTTCTGTAGCCGCTATAACAACAAATACTAAAAACAAATTAAAACAAATATTTAAGGGGACACCCATACAACAAACGTGATTTTTACATAAAATGTATTTTTACAACAATCGCCATCTAGTGATGTACTAGCGCCAGTGGTATAAAATTTTTTAACGTTTTCGTTGCGTTCACGGATTGCTTGGTCCAGTATTCATTTTAGGGTTCCGTGCCTAATTGTGATAGTGGTACGGAACCCTTCGAGCGCGAGTCCGACTCGCACTTGGCCAGTATTCACCCTTATATTTTTTTTCTGTTTCAGATTTATATCCAAATAGTCATGAATTTTTTGAAGACCTGCAAGACATAACAACAAAGTATTTGAAGTCAAAAAGTGTAGCCAAGACCAACATAAAAGCAAGCATTAGAGACCTTAGTGAAATATTTATTAATTTTCCATTTGATTGCGAAACCCATAAAGAAAAATTGAAACACCTTGAAATACATTTTTTACAAATTGAAATACCTTGAGTTCCCAAAAGTCGTAGCTTAAATCACTGTCCTCGAACATTGTTTTTAATTACCTTCTCTACCTTTCTTTTAATTGTCTTCTCGGGACCACGGCCGGTATAACCCGTTTGCCGAAACGTCGAGGTAATTAAAAACAATGATTATTTTTAACGCGATCTAGACCCGTGTCTAATAATAATGATGGACGGAAATCGTGTATGTTTAAAAAGTGTATTATTTAACTACAATTGATTACTGAACCATTTTTATTTAGTACCTATGTCAATAATGTATCTTTCCTTCTACCACAATGACACTAGTATGTTATTTAAATTTATAAAACCGCACATTGAACAAGTTTGTATATAATATTGTGTAAATACAAGAATTCGAATGTAATAATGAAACTTTCTATGGACAATAATATTACTAAACTCTAAGGACAATACCTTAATAAAGTACCTCAACTTATGAAAATCCGTTTTATTTTTATATTATTTATTATTAAAGCAAACTTAGAATAATAAAATGAAAAAAATGTTTTAAGCAAACTTAAATCAAACCATCTTAATGTCTCGGTGTAGGATGTTTTGATTTAAAATTGGTAAAAACAAATCGAGCGCCTTCATGAGCTCGTACCCCTCCACCCGCACCCCTCCCCTCCATTAGTTCCGGGCACATCGTTCAGATAGCGGTAGTTATGCTAGTTGACACAAATTCGCCGAGAGAGGGCACTCTTTTTCCGTACCGTTCCGTATTATACTACTCTTTGATCACGACTGACGTGGTGTCCTTCATTTAACACCAGCATCGATGACAACGACGCAAGATTCTGCGTCGCGTGTGTGCGAATGAGATAGGAAGGTTGGGGGTAGGTAATTATGATGTATGCCAACGATCTATATTTAATCAAAATAATCAATGAAACATTAGCCAAATAGGCGCGAAATTCAAATTCAGAATGTTACTATTGTGTGGCGGAACCAGTTATGTATTAAGTAAATAGATTATATTAGCATGTAGGTAGACTTTCCCATAAAGCACAAATATAAGCTATTCGCCAATATATCAATTACTTACCCAGAGGGGTGAGAAACTGCGTCAGTCCAGCAAAATTTGTTTTCTTATTTCTTTCCGTAACGACTGTGTGCACATACATCTATAAAAAATTCGCGCAAAATAACAGTCTATATTTCGCGCACATTTACAGAAGATTCCGCAATAACCGAACACTCAAAATTGGAGTGTTTTTTTGTACGATGTAGACATCCAATGTGGAAGATTTTTTGAAAATGATAGGGGTGAAACCGCAGGTAGTAGGTAGCTAGTAGATAGCAAGTCACTTCGGTATCATCGTGTACTTGAGTTTGACGGGTTGGTCCGAGCGCGGTATTCCGTGAACTTTGGCCAGATGTTTGCGGAGCGAGGCCCGCCCGCCGTAACCGAAGTACCTGGAATACCCAATAAATATCCCATCAAAAACATGCTTGTAATTCTCATCTGAGCGATGTTCCCGGTTGCATCCCTCTCGGGAGCCCGGGGTCCGCTAAACCCCAAATAGTTTTTTTTTATTTGGGGTCGGCGCAGTTGGTAAGTCATCCATCATTGACCATACCTGCTGCAATTAGATTTGGCAATGTTTTTACGGCCGGCCGCCTGCCTGACACCAACCCTCTTAGGGATCAAGCAGTTTATCCGTCACCGCGCGGGGAGTACTTAAGGTTAGCTAATCTCCCTCAGATCCCTTAGTCGCCTTTACGACACCCACGGGATGAGATGGGGTAACCCTATTCTATGCCGGGGCTACACAGCTTGTTATTACATATTACAAATAAAAAAAGAATATCGAAATCGGACTTCGTATGCCGGAGTACGGCGCGGACACATCCACATACATACAAACAATATTATACAGGTCGAATTGAGAACCTCCTCCTTTTTTTGAAGTCGGTTAAAAAAGACAAGTCTCGCAACTTCGTTCTTATGCCGTAAAAGTTGTGAGATCCATGTAATTCCAAGTCGGTTATTATATTCAGTCGGGTAGGGTGGGGTAGAAGTAGGGTAGGGTAGAAGCAGGGTGGGGTAAAAGTAGGGTGGAAATTAAGCTAATTTAGACACAACTTAGTAAATAATCGCATTTGTTTTATTATATTAAGCTGCGCCTAAGCGGTTTCACCCGCGTAAATCTCGATCCCGCGGGATCGGGATTTACGCGGCGCACCTGGGGACATGGCACGCCGTGTCCACCTCGGGAACCAAAGCACGTGGGTGCCAGACGACTTCGTGTCTGGACACCCCGAGACCCTACTTTATTTCGTCATTTAGGAATTATCGGTCGATCCGACCGACAATTTTCTTCAGCAGTTTTAAACAAATTTGAATTTCGAACGTCAGAAATTATCGGTCGAAAGAAACGCAGTAGCCCTGCTGGTTCCCCTGCGAAGGGTCACGTCTGTGGTCCCATCGCCAACCACTCTTCGACTGCAGAGGATAGAGAGAACGGCAACGGCACACCGACACTCTTCTCTCGCCGCGGCTTCCCAACTAGGGCATGAATCTCGGAATCCCGGGATCTCGGACGCAAAAGATCGATATTACAATCCCGGGATTGAGTGATTCGATATCGAGATTATATAAACTTACTATTTGGGTTAAAATTCGCTCCGTATCAGAAGGTCTATCAAGGAAAATGACGTAGTTTGCGGAACGACGGCATATTAAAACGTCTATATGGTGGCCATGTCTTGAGTGGCAAAATGACTTTCTAGTAAAACGTCCAAAATGTAAAATTTTCGCGATTATGAAGTACAGGTTCAACATTATGTATTAGCTCTTTTCCGAAAAGTACTTAATATGGGGCGGGAATAATATTTCATACGTTTGAGGTTTTAAGTACTACTTGAGATTAATACTCCTTTGTTATACTGGCTGGCCACTTCAAATTTTACAGTATGAAGTATGAACGAAATGTTGTTATACTATGACATATTAATGGCAACTGCGTCAACACCATAATTTTTGAATATTTCTTCTATACAGGGTTTTTGGTGGAGGGTTAGACAAACCTGGTGGGCGTGTAGCTGGACCTATTTGTAAAAAACAATTTGAAGGAAAAGACCCTAACTCTTCACATTTTTTTTATGGTAATTTTTGAGATTTTTTATTTTTTTCCCAAATTTTACCTTTTTACCCTTACAACTTTTTTTTGCACATGTTTTCGCTTAAACTTTTTATTCGATTTTGGTCCCAGATGTATCCTTGATCTATCGAAGGCATTGTTAATCCAAAATAATGAGAAAATAATTAGTTATGGGCTCTCAAAGTTAAGAAAATAAAAAAATGTTGTCCGAAAGGTCAACTAAACATCATTCTAAAAACAAAAATAATGGTGATCGAGGAGTTCAAATACTCTTAAAAAGCTCTTGAAATCCCTTATTACAACGGTGTATTCCATGTAGCATAAAAATCTACCAACTTGTCAAAAATAAGGCTTATGGGAAAAATGGAGTGAAAATTCAAAGGAAAAAATACACATTTTTTTTTTTTTAATTACGAATTTTGTTCCAAAATATCTCCCATAGTTCCAATACATAATGTGCGCGAAAGGGGGAGCCCATGAAACGGTCTCACAGTAAGAGAATTCCTAGACAGAGCGTTCCCAACTAGAGAGTTCACAAACTCGTAGATTAGGTGACTTGGCCCCGTTTCATGGGCTCCACCTGTCGCGCACATTATGTATTGGAACTATGGGAGATATTTTGGAACAAAATTCGTAATTAAAAAAAAATAAAAATGTGTATTTTTTCCTTTGAATTTTCACTCCATTTTCCCCATAAGCCTTATTTTTGACAAGTTGGTAGATTTTTATGCTACATGGAATACACCGTTGTAATAAGGGATGTCAAGAGCAGTTTTTAAGAGTATTTGAACTCCTCGATAACCATTAGTTTTGTTTTTAGAATGATGTTTAGTTGACGTTTCGGACAACATTTTTTTATTTTCAACTTTGAGAGCCCATAACTAATTATTTTCTCATTATTTTGGACTAACAATGCCTTCGATAGATCAAGGATACATCTGGGACCAAAATCGAATAAAAAGTTTAAGCGAAAACATGTAAAAAAAAAGTTGTAAGGGTAAAGAGGTAAAATTTGGGATAAAAATAAAAAACCTCAAAAATTATCATAAAAAAAAATGTGAAGAGTTAGGGTCTTTTCCTTCAAATTGTTTTTTACAAATAGGTCCACCTACACGCCCCACCAGGTTTGTCTAACCCTCCACCAAACACCCTGTATAATGATATAGGAATCGAAATTCTATGTTATTGACAAAAATGTTTTTTTGTTAATAAATATTTAAAATTATTTTCTGTTTTTGTTATTGAGTATCCTTGACGTTTTATATCGTTGACAATTTTACATTTTAGACGTTTTACTAGTAAGTCGTTTTGCCACTCAAGACATTGCCACCGTATAGACGTTTTTATATGCCGTAGTTCAGCAAACTACGTCATTTTTCTTGATAGACCTTCTGATACGGAGCGGTATTTTTAGGGTTCCGTACACAAAGGGTAAAAACGGGACCCTATTACTGAGACTTCGCTGTCTGTCTGTCTGTCTGTCTGTCCGTCCGTCCGTCCGTCCGTCCGTCCGTCCGTCCGTCCGTCCGTCCGTCCGTCCGTCCGTCCGTCCGTCCGTCCGTCCGTCTGTCCGTCTGTCACCAGGCTGTATCTCATGAACCGTAATAGCTAGAAGGTTGAAATTTTCACAGAAGATGTATTTCGGTTGCCGCTACAATAACAAATACTAAAAACAAAATAAAACAAATATTTAAGAGGGGCTCCCATACAACAAACGTGATTAAAAAATAACAAGGAGTTTAGTACAATGTGAGGTCGCTTCTGATTGGTCAGGACAAATCGAGTTGGTCATGGAATTCAAAATGGCTGCCCTATCTGTCAAATATACCAGTCTGCCTTCACTTACCAAAGAGTTTCTTATAAGTTTCAGATTTTCTTTGTACCAAGGTTTTTTTTTTGAGTGATTCGGTCGTTTGATGGGAGTAAGAATCGAAGATAAATATTTCATATATTCCTATAAAATTTAAAAATTGGTTGTTGTAAACCATTTTAGGGTTCCGTATCCAATTGTGATAGTGGTACGGAACCCTTTGTACGCGAATGTCGCACTTGCCCGGTTTTTTTATAGCACGCATGCAGCATCTTACTGTTAACATCATTTTAGTGGCGTGCCTTGAATTTGGCGTGAAAGTTTAAACAGCGGCTATATATCCGCCAAATTTTTAAAATGGTGGGGTGAACGGCCCATGGGGTAACTTATTTACGTAATGAAACCACCAAGTTTTTACTATATCAAAGATATTTGATTTTACACATTTTTATTGTATTAAATACGCCTTTTAACGATATAAAATATAAAATCCCGGGATTAATTCGGGATCCCGGGATTGAATATCGAAATCAATCCCGGGATTGAATATCGAAATCAATCCCGGGATTGAAAACCTTCCGATATTGCATGCCCTACTCCCAACTCTCAGCCGCTGGTTTTCAATGAGAAGTGTATTTAGTGGTACTCACGTCTTCGGGCATAGATGACAGAAGTACTGGAAGTCATGGTGTCTAGACCGCTTGTGCTTGGAGAGATCCGAGCGACATCTAAACCACATGTGAGGGCACCGGGGACACTACAATTTGAATAAGAAATACACCACTATGTTAATAAGGAATACACCACAATGTGAATAAGAAATACACCTTATTTCGTTTACAATTTCACTGCTCAATAGATGGCGTTACTGGTCAAATCGCGCTAACGATGTATATCGACGCTGATGATCGATCGTTTTTCTGACACGTGAATTCATGTCCTTCGCGTGTCAGAAAAACGTAAAAACCCTGACAAAACGTCGCGGTAGTCGGCGCTAACTGGCAGTCCGCGCGCGTCTATAGTTGCCGGACGTTCGTAAAAACTAATAAAATGTCTCGTTGCGTGTTTACTAGTGATTAGTAACTGCAAGATTCCATAAAATTCGAGCACCCAAAGGTCAAAAAAAGTCGGCACGTTCGGTTTCAATACAAATCGAGGTACATGTGACGTCTACCTATACAGGGTGTTTCGACGAGGGTGTATTAAGCCGAAAGGGGGTTGTTCTAGAGGTCTAGGCGAATAACTTTTATTCTACGACTTTTGGAAATTCGAACTTTTTTTTCGAAAATTTTAAAGTTGTATCACTAAAAATAACAGCTGTTTTTGTAAAAAAAAAAGGCAATTAATGTTTAGATTGTAGTGGTCCAAACTAAATAAAAGGGCACCTTAAGGCCAATGACCTCAAACTCTAAACAACAGCTAATTTTCATGCAAACTTTAAACTCGAAATTTTCGAAAACTACTTCGAATTTCCAAAACTTGTAGAACAAAAGTTGTTCGCCTAGACCTCTAGAACAACCCCCTTTCGGCTTAATACCCCCTCCTCGGAGCACCGTGTATAGTGTAAGAGCCCGTGAACCCCAGACCTTCGTTATTTTATAAAAGCTGAAAGTTTGTCAGGACATGCTCCTATACACAGGTAAGAACGCTGGACTATTATGAAGTTTGGCTTGTAGTGGCTTTGGCAGGTACAGACTTTCCTTTGTCTGGCAAGGGATTGGAACTATCAAAAATGTCTGGCTAATGAGGAATCATCATCTACTTATTACCCAAGTATTATATAAAAATCAGCTTTTATACTATAACGTAAGTAGAATTATAATTTCATGAACATTAAGGGTGTCTGGCAAGGGGTTGCCATGATGTTAAGTGTCTGGCAATGAATGACGTGATTTTTAATAATATTCTGAAGGTAATAAATAAAAATCACACTTTATTATTTGATGAATTTAGATCGATAATTTTACACACCTTTAGTACCGTTTACCTGCCAAAGCCACTACAAGCCAAACTTCATAATAGTCCAGCGTTCTTACCTGTGTATAGGAGCATGCCCTGACAAACTTTCAGCTTTTATAAAATAACGAAGGTCTGGGGTTCACGGGCTCTTGCTCTAATATGTATGTCTGTGGTAGTGACCCTGTGGACCGAAGTGGTTACCTGTACGTGCTTCACTCCGAAGTGTGTCCTCATATGTTGCACGATGCCCACTCGAATACGGAAGCTGAGCCCGCAAACGTCACATACAAACGGACGTTCCCCCGTGTGCACGCGCATGTGTTCCTACGGTCAAATTTTGGTGTAAGTAAGGGGGCGTCCATAAATAACGTGAGATGTTTAAGGGGCATATTCCACAAATCCCCTTACATGATCCCCTGCCCAGGGGATTAGTAGACTTTTTGTCCACAAATCCCCTGGCGGCGATACGGCGGATTACTCAGGGGATTTGTGGACAAATAGTCTACAAATCCCCTTAATTTAAAATGATATTATCGTTTTTTTAATCATATAAAAACAGTGTGTTAGATAGCCTCAGTCTTCATGTAGCATGTAGAAGTACCGTAGCTTTATTTTTTGTAATGTGTAATGCCACTAGCACCACTTGAACTACCAGCCATATTTATTAACTAGCAGTGCCCCGCGGTTTCACCCGCGTAAGTCCCATTCCCGTAGGAATAGTTAGTTCCCGTCACCATCACTGTCAATAGTAAACAGCGCAACATGGCGCAGATCAAATAGGCACAGAATTCAGTGCGCTATCCCCTGTCCAACGACTTGTACCGTGGAGGTCAGTGGTTGCAACATATGTACTTACATTTTTAATATCGCGATATCTTTTTAACGAAATGTCCGAATTAAATAATTCAAAAGGTTCTAGGAAGGTATTAAATTCGTCTTGAATATGAAGTAATTAATTTTGATAAGTATTTATTCCAAGGTACAAAATAAAGGGTTATTTAAGCGACGGCTTTTTAATTATAAAAAATAACAAAAACACTTATTGTGAGATAACTACAATAGTTAGACATATGGTGTAGCGATGTTTTTTGTAGACAATCACATGTTCTACAAAGTTATAGTACATAGTTTTGTTCTCTATCCAATAGTTTTCGCAGCGCACGCGATGTAAAGAATTTAAGGGTAATTTTTTCACACCTTGTGTTACATTATTGGACTTATTTTGGATCCCTATTTTTTTTTAAATATAATATAACCTATAGTCTTCCTCAATAAATGGACTATCCAACACTGAAATAATTTTTCAAATCGGACCAGCGGTTCCTGAGATTAGCGCGTTCAAACACACAAAAAAACAAACTCTTCCGCTTTATAATATTAGTATAGATTTAAAGAGTCGCAAAATGCACCGTATTCCGAAACAGGTAATAACACACCGATAAAAAATGCAAATTCCCTTACAATACTTAGAACAATAACAACCCTTTGAAAACCGGTTTAAAGCCGACAGCATTGCGTAGGTATTTATTTTACAGGATTATGGAATTTATTGTTATGCGCATTGAGGGCGAATTGCAACAAACTATAATTTTCGCCTAGTTCCATAACAACTAACTTCTCACAAATAATAATACCATAGGACAATGCTACTGCCCAATGTACATCTCACTAATATTAAAAATGCGAAAGTTTGCAAGTACATACACTTGCAAACTTTCGTATGTAAATTTGTTACACTGCCACGCAAAAACTACAGAACCCATTGCAATTAAACTTGAAATATAGGTAGCTGAAAAACTGGAATACTTTTTGTACATAGGCTACTTTTTATCGTGATATTCCCGCGGGGACGGGACCTACGCGAGTGTCCGTGTGTGGACTCGGTCGGCCGCTTAGTGTCGATTGTGCACAACGCTCAATTCTTTCATCGTCAATGTGTACGGACAGCGGACCAGTGCACATATAATTACGCGTCTTAATTACGCAAAAGTCTAACCTAGAAGAATATTCAACTAAAATTGCATTACCTAACTAGTCTACGCAACCTTTATAACTTGAAAACGTTTTTATCATAAATGGACTAAGACCTGTTTTTTGTATCTACCCAAATCCACCTGTAATATTATTAAGAATGTTTTGACATTTAGGTTTACTATTTAACAACTGGTTTCTTATTTTTTGATTGGTTCGATAGATGTGCATCTTACGCGTATCGATAGACATAATCTAACTTTGTTTCTTCCGCATTTGGTATTTATTTCTTTATTTGTAACATCTTCGCAGATTACAGTATTAGCATACTACAAACCTTAGTGATTTTTAATGCTATGTAAAATAAAATCATGATTTTTAAGTTTTAATTTAATAATAAAAGAAAAAAAACCGCGGGCGTAGCTATTTATACGCCACACGTATAGTGTACTTCGTTTCTTTCGAAACTTTAATTATTTTATTTTCATTTTGTGTAGGTATATTGTATTTTATTTATAGACTTACACCGATTTTAAATATCGGTAAGGGGATTTGTAGACTTTTTATCCACAAATCCCCTGGCGGCAATACGACGGGTTTGCCAGGGGATTTGTGGACAAAAAGTCTACTAATCCCCTGGGCAGGGGATCATGTAAGGGGATTTGTGGAATATGCCGGGAGGGGGTCGAGTCAAATCGACCCCCTCCCCCTAATTATTTTATTAGATTTAGGTCTATTAGGATAGGATAGGAGGATTAGGATAGGTCTATTAGATTTTTTTTTCTTTTTTCCAATAACAATCTAACGCGTTTACGTAAGCAACCCACATTTTGAAATATCTCACGTGAGATTTGAGGATTGGGGAGGGGGTTGAATAAAATCTCACGACATCTCACTAGTTACAGAAAATTTCAAAAAACACCTCACGTAATTTATGGACGCCCCCTAAGTAAATCATTGACAGAGCGAGCTTCAAGTCTGGCAATAGTAGATTGAAATTAAAGACATTTTTCGGTTTGAATCGCGTGGTTTTTATTACTTTTAGCATTGTTACAACGCTCAACGTTTCGAGACCTTTCCAGGTCTCTTCTTCAGGATAGACTCATAATAGTAGATTGTTAAACAAGGGCCCATAAAAAGAAGCCTATAGCCTTCCTCAATAAATGGACTATCTAACACCGAAAGAATATTTCAAATCGGACCAGCGGTTCCTGAGATATTAGCGCGTTCAAACAAACAAACTTTTCCGCTTTATAATATTAGTCTTAGATGAAAACAAAAATAGTAGATACGGTAATATTCTAACATTGCGTATTCGAAAACTGAGCTAGAAACACCTACATGCATTTCATAAAATTATTGTATTTAAAAACATTTGTCTTTAAGAATGATTCAGGCATTTGTAAATTAACAAAATGGCATTCTGATGGATTTCAAAATATAATTGCAGTGTGACAGCACGTGCTCACGCGGCAACGGTTCGACATACGACTAAGGCTAGTGCGTCAGCTAGACGCAGTTTTATTGTCTCATTTTCCGAGACTAGGTAACGTATCTGCTGTTTTTTGTTTTCACCTAAGATTCCACCTGAAATATTTCTGGTTATGGTTCAAAGGTGAAATGCTGTTACATCTTACCGTCAAGTCCAGTTTCACGGTCGCCCTGTAGTCGCAGTGAGGACAGCTCAGCGCGAGCGGTTTCTCCAGTCCGTGCACCCGCTGTCTGTGGTATTGTACTTGGGAGTTGCTGTAGAACATCTTACCGCATGTCTGGAGACAAATTATATAATTACTTACATACACTTATATGTATATGTACACTGCGATCTAGATTATGACTTCACCGAACAACTTCTTGATTAAGCCGACACATAGGTATATTTTTCATCATTCTCTTACCACTTCGTACACAGAATTCACACAAGCCAACATATTACATCACATCCATTACTCTTTCATCAACTTCATTTCCCTCCACTTGTCTATCAGTTTTTTCTTAATGTGTCGTGTCTTTCTCGTCGTAAATACAGCTGTATCAATTTGCCATGGGGTGGGACCAGGTGATCTGTAATACAGGCTTAGTGCCTTCTGATTCTCGGCTATGGAGTATTATTATTTGAGACCATCTTCCTGGAGAAAAGATGTTAAATACGAAGAAGCAAATCGCCAGATTGTAGGCTATTTTCAAATTAGTTTTTATAACAGCAACATAAATACATCATCAGTGAAAATTTCAACTGTCTCACTATCACAGTTCATAAGACAGAGGGCTACACAGTGGAATCTTAGCACAAGGGCTTTTTTCAGCCCTTTTTACCCTTTGGGCAACCCTAAAATGCTAATGCTCCGAATTATAATGATTTGCATTGCCGACTAGTTGACAATAATTTGGAAACCGACTAGTTGGCAAATCTGCTAGTCGGTCCATCTCGTCGTATTTAATCATCAACTTTTGTATTCTTAACCGACTTTAAGTCGTTGTAAATCTTAAATAGTTTAATTAAATTTAAAATGATCAAACAAACCTAAGAATGATTTTAAATACCTATTCGACGATACCCCAACCTCACTCGACATAGTCAGTCAATTTTTATTTTATATTTTTTACAATATGGCGTCTGGTGGTCGCCATTTTGAATTTTATTTTATGTCACCTATTTAAGAAACATTGGACTGATGAGACGAATCTAACGATACCCTTTTATTTTTTTTATTTTTTTTTAACGTGGGAAAATCTGATTAAGACCATCAGGCCGCTCTCGGGGGAGAGCGGCCCGGTGAGTGGGGGTCCCCCCGGCCAAGATGGTGTGCGGCCGGGGTATACCCACTAAAAACCCACGGTGTCCTTCTCGCCGCTATTGCCAGAGCTCGTCGGAAACCTTACGGAGGAACGTCGACGAGCATCTAACGATACCCTAAATAAAGACATTCGTTAAGAAGGTGGGTACTGTAACCATTTTCATACAAACATAATACGAAAATAGAATTATGAAAAAAAATGTTTTCTACCCTAATACCTATCGGTATTATTCGGATTAAGATTTTATTTTTACAGGGCAAAAATTACTTTTTATTAAGAATAATATAAAACAAATGAGATGTAAACTAGTAATTTACGCTGTAGAAATGAACGAAATGTATCTCCGTTTTTTTTCATTCCGAATGAATATTTTGAAAAACATTGTGGGGGCCCTATAAAAACAAAATCTTAATCCGAATAATACCGATATTAAGGTAGAAAACTTTTTTTTTTCATAGTTTTATTTTGGTATTATGTTTGTATGGAAATGGTAACAGTACCCACCTTCTTAAGAGGATAGTCTTCATTCTCTTTCTCCATACAAACGTAGTTTAAATTTTCCTCCCTGGATAGAGACATTAGAGCAAATATGTTTATGCCATAAAACCTATATCTGTCATGCATGACTATGCATCTACCTTTTTATTTTTTTTTATTTTCTAATTACAATAATAATAATAAATAAAAAAATAAAAAGGTAGATACATAGTCATGACAGATATAAGTTTTATGGCATAAACATATTTGCTCTAATGTCTATCCAGGGGGGAAAATTTAAACTACGTTTGTATGGAGAAAGAGAATGGAGACTATCCTCTTAAGTAAATAAATATTGCACGACGTTACACACAGCGCAATCTAGTCCCAAACTAAGCACTAGGCTTGTACTATGGGTACTAGACAACGGATATAATACTTACTTATTTTTCTTTTGTAAATACATACATATGATACATAGACACACACCCATGTCTTCGGACCGTGGTGAGTCCTAGGACATGTCGGTTTCTTCACGATGTTTTCCTTCACCGTAAGAGCGATGTTATTAGTACACATAACTTTTTTCTTAAAGAAAAAGACATTGGTGCGCGGCCGGGTTCGAACCCACGACCCTCGGAATGAAAGTCGGGGTATCTACCACTAGACCAACACCGCTCTTAAGTGGTTTGGAAGATACGAGGGAATGAAGAATATTAAAAACATACAAGATAGGCGTGAAAAATACAGACCTCGCAAGAGAACTCCGGCGGGAAATGCCGTTTGGCGTGCGTTACGAAGCTGGCACGAAGCACTGAGCGGAGACACGCCCGGCACTGCAGGCGACCGTCCACTGGCACGCGCGATACTGCTAGCGCCATGAACTTCTCTAGCCTTCTCTGAAACCAATTTACTATTCATAATGAGGTGGAACGCTGTGAGCAGATGGCGCTCTAGTCGACTGAGCTTTTTTTTTAAATTTTGTGGTCTCGCCTGTACTGTGAAGTCAAGTTGGAGTGTTTTAGTGTTAAAATTATCTAAAAGTAATTCATTGATGTTGGTGTCTTGTTTAGTCTCAAAGAAAAACATCGTATGAAAAATTCTCCTCCTACATTGACGCATTTTATTTAGATATAAACATAAATTAAACCGCCAAGAGTTGTGAAAATACCTACTATTTGTCAGTTCTTTTTCAAACTAAGATCAGTCGAACATCACCCTCTGCCAGAGTAAAAAGTTAGTGCTCCTCCCCATTTTATATTTTCGCGGGTCTTAACTGGGTGATTTTTACTTTTTAATTCAATTTGTCAATTTATTATTATTCTATCTATCTATACTAATATTATAAAGAGGTAACGTTGATAACATGTATGTATGTACGTATATTGGGGGTAATCTCCGAAACTACTGGACCGATTTCAAAAATTCTTTCACCATTAGAAAGCTACATTCACCCTGAGTAACATAGGCTACTTTTGATCCCGATATTCCCACGGGATCGGGACTTACGCGGGTGAAACCGCGGGAATCTTCTAGTGTCATCATAAAGTCATTCTAGCTAGAATATTCCTACTCTCTCATCATCAAGTCATTCTGGCTAGAATGACTTGATGATGACAGAGTAGGAATAAATCCTTTGTTAATTGTCATAAAATACCAACAATACCTTGTCAATATCTTGCAGGAGCCTTGTTTCTTTGAGTTTATTCTTGTACCAATCATCTCTTTCAATAGAACTCTGAAAACCTTTTCCATTATTATTGGAAAGACTTGATTTTTTATTATCAGGTGGACTTCTTTTATTATCAGGTCGACTTATTTTATTATCAGGACGACTTATTTTATTATCAGGTTGGCTTGACTTTCTCAATTTTATTATAGTTTTATTACAACTAGTAGGTGAAACTCTATTTATTTTTCCATTATTTATATTTTGTTCTCTTTTGAGAATTTTAGTTGAATTTTTAGCAAATAATTGCCTGAATTGTTTAGCAGGTAACATAGCTGGGTTAGATTTAAAATGAGAATATTTTAGGTTCTTGTTAAGGCTAGTTAATAATTGAAGCTTTTTGCATAATTTATTATCTTTGTCACTTGTATTGAGTATTTCTTTAGCTTCCATTTTATTTTCTTTTACTTTATTTATTATTCTTAAGTTATTTCCTCTATTTTTCTTAATCTCTTCATCCTTTTTAAAGACAACTGATAAATCAGAACTCTTCCGATAATAATTATGATCAATTTCAATTTGATAGTCACAATTATCAACCTGACTACACTCAGATATTTCATTATCGACATTACTATCTGCCATAAATTTATCATTTATGATAAATTCATTATTTTCAGTTTCACTGGTATCACAATTTATTGAACTTTTGACTGCTTGACAAACATCCATGTTGATTTTTCCTAAAAACTTGTTCAGTTCTTCATCTTCAGTTTTAAAATTGTTTATTTCATCCAACAGCTTATCAGATGTATCCTTTTTTAATGCAGAAGTAGTTTTTGTATGGAGGATTTTTAATTTCTTTTGTGTTTGAGTGCTTATGTTGCGAAGGTGTATGGCACTCTTTAATCTTTTCACGCAAGCCATACATGCCACTTGCGGTAGATTATCATGGGGTAATATCTGAAAACAAGATATAAATTAATAAATTATGTGAACATCACACAGCACCAACACACAACTAAGGCATAAGTGAGCATGTATGTCACTGTCTCAACAGAAGATAAGATGGATGATGCTGATGTAGCATTCTTACTACACTAAACTAATATGTAATAGCACACTTAAACGACTCTGCTCCAACACCGCTCCCATCCAACACTGCCCTAAACTAAGACGACTGCTCGCAGTCTACGCGGCGACAGCTAGCAGGCAACCAGCAGTCCACGCGGCGACAGCTAGCAGATGGCCAGCTGTCCACCCGCCTTTACCGTACCGTACGATTTAAATCGTACGGTTGGCAACACTCCGCGACGACGCGCGCGGCGACTGACCTAGCAGTGAGCGTGTGGCCAGCGAGGCGTCAACTCCCGACCGAGCAGTCTGACGGCGGTAAGCTCGCTGAAAGCGAGCTGTCTGCTAATTTATGATGCCAATGTAAAATATATCTAAAGAGCAATATTTGAAGCCCATATTTGAATTATATTATTTTTGCCGGGTGGGAGCGGAGTCGTGTGTGGGCTATGACCTTTAGCCTTAGGGCGTCCTGACAACTCTTGGGGGTGACCTAGTGGTTCCCAAAAGATAATGCAACGCTGTTCTCGCGATATCCACCAGTGATGAATCTGGATTCCGCTGTACGTCGTTAATGATATCAATAAATCGGTAAAAAAATTTAAGATTTGTATCACAGCGAGAAACAAACCCTCAACCCACTACTCTCAAAAAGATCATCTCAAAAATATTATGGAATAAAACTTTACTAACCACAACTCCGGTGGCTAAAAACACTTGGTTTATAGTAAATTGACCAGGGCAGAGTCTTCCAAACAACGGGACTAGGTTCTCTTTTTCTAGACAAAGCCTACATGCTCTTAATTTCATTGTAAATGATTAAGATTTTAGTGGAAACAAAAAAACGGTAACAATCGAAAAGTGGTAAACAACGCAGCCATCTTCCCACAGACCAAACTCTTCCTTTCCTTTTGCAAAATTTGACATTTATTACGATAGAGTTAGGTAAAAAAATATTTTTAGCACGAACAAAACGCAAACATTTGGTTTTTCTTTAGGTGCTCTACCACACAGACGCGTTTTCACCGGCCGAATCGGCAAATATTTTCGAATATTGCATGCGTTTTTGCAAAAATGCGTGCAAGTAATGAGGAGGAACACTAACTTTTTTTTCCCGGCAGAGGGCGTTAGTCGGATGATCTTTGGTTTGAATTAAGAACTGTCAAACAGGTGTTTTTTTACAACTCTCGGCGCCAAATTGGCTATATCGGTCTCAGACCGAAAGAAAAAAAAACTCTGCGTTTTCATTGGTGGGGGACCATCATCAAAAAAAAAAAAAGATCATCCGACGCCAGCGCCATCTGCTTTTAGCTTTGCGTGTGGCACCCCATTCGCACACACCTGCGTTTTTGACGTTTTGTCTATCTAATAAATAAAATTTCCATGTCACAGTGTTAGTTACCGTACTCCTCCGAAACGGCTTGACCGATTTTTATGAGATTTTGTATACGTATTCAGTAGGTCTGAGAATCGGCTACTATCTATAATTTATAAGGCAAAACAACGCTTGCCGGGTCAGCTAGTTTTTTATAAATAAACTAGCTGACCCGGCTGTCGCCAATACCACCTGTATTGGGATAACTACTATTGCCTGGGTTGCTTACTAAGCGTAATATTGATGACTAGAGAAATATCTTGAACTCTATAATTTAGATCATATCGTCTATCGGTGTGTGTGAGCTATAACTGATGTCTTACTGCATCACTAATGTTTCGGGGTAACCCCAAGAATGGTCTCCTCCTCCCCTGCTAACCATCCGTTCCTCACCAGATCTGAACACTGATACTGTGTAAGCCCGCAGGCTGCTAATATGTTCTACATTGACTGAATCCGACCTACAGGCACCTTAGTCCTGTAGGAGCTTGATACGCCTCGCAAGCGTCACTGATTGTATGCGGTCTAATCTGACCTACAGGCGCTTTCGTCCTGCTTGAATCGCCTCGCAAGCGTCACTGATTGTCTACCGTACCAACAGCCCTGAATGACACAGCCCCGCAGGCACTTGTCGACTGCTGGCGCGGGTACACACATAATAAACACACACACAGATAGACGGCACAAATCATGATCGATTATCTTTACTGATAATATATTATTCTGACTTACTGCTTAAAGGTTTACCAAATCTTGTTCACTGTGCACACACTAGAACTGTTACCACGTCACACTCCCGCCCTTTTCGTACTGGGCGAATGAATGAATTGCCACGACGTTCCCGCCAAAAGGCATCAGTCGTGTGCAACCAGCCAGTTCCTACTTAAACCATAGATTATACTACTTTACTCTTAGGTTCAAATCTGCTTCGCATCCGCGACACCGTCAAACGTTGTTTTGCCTTACAAATTATAGTTATTAGCCGATTCTCAGACCTACTGAATGCGCATGTGGTGTTTGGTGGAGATCGGTGAAGCCGTTTCGGAGGAGTACGGTAAATAACATTGTGACATGGAAATTTTTTATTTATGAAGAAAGGACTTCCGGAAAAATAAAAGAATCAGTTTTTTAAATTCCTAAACTTGGCTATAGAGTCCGGTCAAATTAGATATTCAAAGTTACCTAAATTCCCACCAAGCTGAAAATCGGTGAGATTATTTAAAATATCATTAAAAATAATATTTGAAAGTTCCCCATCTTTCCCCTGTAAGGAAAAAAAAATATTAAAGGTCAAATAGTTTTTCGCGATTTCCAGCAAAACGGTAAGTTTTATCATAAAAATACCTCAGACAAAAGTTGTAGATCATAAAATTATCTACAAAAATGTATTAATACTTTTTTCTACGAGCCACCGTTTTTGAGATATAACGATTCAAAAAGTTGTAAAAGTTTTATAAATAAATAAGTAAATATTTGAACATATATTACAACTATAGAAATGTATATACAGGGTTGTCCGGAGACCAGTGGATATCCCTGCACGTAGGGCATGCAATATCGGAAGGTTTTCAATCCCGGGGCGATATCGATATTAAGAGCTCAATCCCGGGATCCCGGGATTGATACTGGGATTTTAGATATCGTTAAAAAAGCGAATTTAATACAATAAAAATGTGTTAAATATAAAATATTTAATATATTTAAGACTCTAGTGGTTTCATTACGTAAATAAGTTACCCCGAGGGCCGTCCACCCCATCATTTTGGAAATATGGCGGACAAATAGCCTAATCCCGAAAGTGTCTAAACTTTCTCGCTAAATTCTAGGCACACCACTAAAATGATGTTAACAGAAAATTTTTGCATGCGAGCTTGTATAAAAAATACTTGTCTTAAAAGTTGCAATGGATCACGTTACTTTTATTGTTTAAAACATTTTACCAATTCCCTACGCTTCTAAATCTTTACAGATCTCTTCCTCAGGGGTAGACTAATTTGGGTTTAATTTTAATAGTTCCATTCAATCATTGCATGACGAAAAATATGGCTAAAAACCTTAATTTATACCCAAATAGTAAATTGCTCAAATCTCGATATCGGATCACTCAATCCCGGGATTATAATATCGAACTTTTGCGTCCGAGATCCCGGGATTACGATATCCCGGGATCCCGGGATTCATGCCCTACCTGCACGGGCGGCTTGCGGGGAAGGGTTGGCTGCCCAGAATACGTTTTTTTTTCTATCTCAAACGGTTCGAGCTGTACGTCACTTTTTAGTAAAAATTGAAAAATGCTTACTTTGACTACTAGAATGTGGCCGGCACATTATGCCGTGCGAGTGAGAAACTATTTAAATGAAAGTTATCTAAGAAGATGGATTGGCCGATTAGGTCCAATATTGTGGCCCCCACGTTCGCCTGATCTGAATCCACTTGATTTTTTTTACTAGGGGTGTTTAAAAGAACAAGTATACAAAAAAAAACATAACCACAATTGAAGACCTGCGTCTACGCGTCCACGAAGCGGCACAACAAATAGGAGAAAAAAAATATGATCGTGTCCTTAAGAGATCGTTTATAAAAAGGTTAAGGATCTGTATAAGGGCAAGAGGAGGACAATTTGAGCTTTTGCTGTAACATTATGACATATTAAATCTTAATAAGTGTCATTTTTTGTACAATACTTGTTTCAACTTTTTCATGTAAGATAGTAACTTCGGTGCATTCATAGCACTAGCTTAGTAACTTATGACAAAAAGTTATTAGTATAATACTGTTTTGGAATCCTTAAGAAATAGGCAATTTTTTACAATAGTCGGTCAGACAGGTTTCATACATTTTTTTTACACCACAGATGCTCAAACTTTTCAGAAAGTAAAGTTTATAAAACTAAATCTATCTTTGGGGACATCCTGTAAGTTACTAACTATAGTATTAAAAAAAAAAATTAAGGTGATTTTCAAACATCAATATTAGTGAACACATGGCGAAAAAAAAAAACAATGCTATCGCTTAATCTGTGGACGTGATGCCCCGAAATGTGCAAAAAAGTAGGCATTTTTCAAGTTTTACTAAAAAGTGACGTACAGCTCGAACCGTTTGAGATAGAAAAAAAAAAACGTATTCTGGGCAGCCAACTCTTCCCCGCAAGCCGCCCGTGCAGGGATATCCACTGGTCTCCGGACACCCTGTATACGTGGCGTACTCATGCATATTATGACGATTACAACTTTTACAACTTTTTGAATCGTTATATCTCAAAAACGGTGGCTCGTAGAAAAAAAGTATTAATAAATTTTTGTAGATAATTTTATGATCTACAACTTTTGTCTGAGGTATTTTTATGATAAAACTTACCGTTTTGCTGAAAATCGCGAAAAACTTTTTGACATTTAATAAAAAAATTTCCTTACAGGGGAAAGATGGGGAACTTTCAAGTTTTGTTTTTAATGATATTTGAAACAATCTTACCGATTTTCAGCTTGGTGGGAATTTATGTAACTTTACTCTTATTTTTTGGTCTAATTTGACCGGACTAATATAGAGTTGGTTAATAATTCGTTTTTTATTCTTATAAAACACAGTTAAAATTAAAAACTAAATTAAAACTAAAACTGATTAAAATAAAACTAAACTAAAAACTAAACTAAATCTAAATCAGCTAAAAACTTGGTGGAGGGAAAAGTGCCCAGAATACTGGCTGCATTGCCCCGTTGTATACAAATACTTATTTTCTGGGCAAAATACAAGCCAGCATTCCGGTCACCCGATGCCTCCACCAAACGTTTAGCTAGCTCTCTGTACAGCTCCAGAGCGGCCGGCCCCCACGGACCTAAAGTCTCCACCCCAAACGGCACAAACATGTAACCCCTATCTAGATTACTATATTTGTGCCGTTTAAGGTTTTCAGCTTTATCAGCGGCAGCTCCTGCCCGCACCGTGGTCACTGGAAGATGGGAAGGAGCCAGCGTGTCCACACAAGTGGCATCCCAAACTAGGGGCCTACCCATCTTCCAACGAGAGTCATTCCATCGGGTCTCTTGCCGTCGTCCCGTAAAAGTCCGTTAGGTTCTAAAGTTGACGGGACGCCGGCACTGCCGAAGGCCCGACGGATGACATCGTTCAGGCTGGAGTGCCGTGGTATCCTGCCCGCACTCTTTGGGCAGGATAATCCGTGGTGACCGAGCCGGTCTACAGGCTCTCCGCAATCACACCGGTGAGGAGCTGTACAGAAAGCACCTACACGAAGAGATGCGGCCAACCGAAATGTGTTATTGTCTAAAAGATTACCAATATTACGGGATGGCAGCGCCTGTAACCAAAGACCCGATTCCCATCGAGCAACGGCATGTAAACGAGCACGCTCTGCAGAAGAACTTGAAGTATATATCAGGTCATTGAATTCTAACGTGCAGAGCGGCTCGTCCCATTGCCTCTGAGACGAAGGGGCTTTTGGTAACGACTCCGTTGGGCAGGCTCTTTTCCAGCTTTCTGTTGCTTCATTTAAATAGTTTAACTGGCAATTTGGACTTATAGGTTCTAAAATTGTGTGTACTAAGCTCGAAGTACTGTATATGGAAGACAAGAAAGCTGGCAAAGATACACTAGAAATTTTGCGAATACCGAGACCTCCAAATCTTATTGGCAGTGAGGCTTGCTGCCAAGCGCGATCGTCTAAAGAAGTGTTTAAAATGGTGGTGAGTGTATCTCTTATGATGTTGTCAAGCTGTTGTATAAGCAAGGGATGTTTCCAAAGCTGACAACATCTAAGAGAATACATGAATTTTGGCACGAAAAGACAATATCTTATTATAAAAAAAACCACATGCATGTTAATTTTTTGGAGGCGTTCCGAAACAGAAAGAAAATTTTGAATTTTTTCTTCTATGAAATCTTTTAGCGATTCGTCTAGAATCGGTGATCCTAGGAGGCGAAGTGATTGGTTATTTAGTAATGTTATATTTGGTACAATTTTGTTAAAAAGGGTTAATGCGGTATTTTGAATCAATTGGTTAGGAACAAAAATTTCACATTTTGAAGAATTTAAAGTAAGTCCTAATGATTTAAATTCCGAGATAATTAATTTTAGATCATTGTATACCGAGTTGATATCGCCTCCTATAGTTCCGTCATCTAGGTACCACACATTGAATTTTGACTCTAACTTTTTAATGGTCGGATGAATTGCTAGACTAAAAAGAGCCGGCCCAAGGGGGTCACCTTGTTGGCACCCTACTTCCGAAAGAATGAGGTTGTTTTTGTAAGTTAATTTTGTAGGTTTGCCGTAACATTGCCAAATAAAACCAAACGCACTAGGAATTTTGTCTTTAACTTGATTGAGAAGAAAACTTCTGTCAACAGAGTTGAAAGCGTTCTTTACATCAACCTTTACCAACACTTCACATTTATTGTGGAAAAGTGACGTTCTCAAGGCATGTACCGCAGCCTCGCAGCCACCGCGAGATCCGAAACCCAACTGTATGGGTTGGAAATCCTTACAGAGGGTTTCCTTTAGACTCTTGCAACAGACTTTTGCTGCGAGACGACGGTAAACAGTACCTACAGCTATGGGCCTTATACCCCCATCCTTTTTGAGGAGGGCGCACAAATTGGCTCCATAGAGAACGTCTATGATGTTTTCATTAACCTTGCCTCCAAGCATCATGTTCACAAATGCGGTTAGCTCCTTTAGCAGGGCGTCCCTGGCTTCGCCACATGTCACACTCAAAAGGTCTTTTAAGTGTTGTGGCGTTAGCGAGTCGAGGCCGCCCGCTGAGCCACTCGGAAAAGATGAAATAGCCGATAGTATCTCAGGCGGAGCAGCACTCATGGGATCTTCGTCGATTCCTGAAGGCAAGGCTGTAAAGTGATGTGTTGGTGAAGGTGGATGTTTTTCCCTAAGAGCCAACAAGGTCTCCGTATTATTTGTTGCACTTGTGTCACTGGAAAATAATAACCGGGCTGATCCTCTGATGTCTCCTTCGGCCATCTTATCCTCAACGAGCTTGAAAGAGATTTCACCTTTTTCAATATTGGCCCGGGGATGAGGATAAGTTACCGAAGTGAAATCAGGGATTGAGTCACTATTTCGTATACAATTTTGTTTAATTTTGTTTGTTAGGGATTCTGTTTCCAAAATATTCTTCGAGACGTGTAATATTCTGAAAGGGAAAGTGAGTAAGTGCTCCCAAGCTTCAACTGAATTGTTTTTTATTACGTTTTGTAGGTCACGCGTAAGGCATTTTGCAACACTAATGCGTGCGCCACGCGGAATCCTTTTAACTACAGGCAAGGTGCACTTAAACGTAGAAAGGGATTCCCAAAAAGAAGTTGAATTTGAAACATTAAAATTTTGTGCCGAACGATGTATTTTACTTATATGAATTTTGAGGCCACGATTACCATTAAAAAAACGAGAGCACTTATCACACTTAACCCTGTTTTCCTGTGACACATAATTTAGAACATTTCGGTTTGTCGCATCTTGTTGAGTCGGTCGGTCGGTCGGTGGGGGTGCAGATGTAGAAAGAGCAGATTCAATAGGAACAGAGAGCCTCTCAGGCTCCGCACAACTCCCAGGCGGTGTCTGAAGCTGCGCCACGTAGTGGTCGTCGTCGTCTTCGCTGGAGTCCGGAGGCGTCCTGAATACATCTCCATCTCCAGATGACGACGAGCTAGGGGTCGGAGATGGACATGGAATGGTTTTTGCTATAAATATATTGTTGAATCTTTCTTGGATATTTTTATGTTTTGACATTTAGGTGTCATCATTGTTCTTCTTGTCCGGAAAATGGGGTGTAGGTCGGTTTCTTCTTTTGGTTTTATAAAAATAACTTCTTTTACTTTCGTATAAAGAGTTGCTGAGTATTATTAAAAATATAGGCTAATTTATTAGCATAATAATTTATTTTTTATTTATTCATGAAAAAAAAATATTAATAATTAATTAATTAAGTTAATTGAGATATCTGATAAGACATTACCTCAAAACCAATATTATTTGCAGGAGTCGCCGCGATGCATGTGGTGCGCAGGTGTTGATAGATCGTAGACTTTGTCTGCAAGGTCTCCTAATATAAACAGGTCAGCCGACGGATGTGCTGCGATCACGGTCTGAATGTTGAGAGGCAGCCTGCTCGTCCATACTGTTTTAAGGAACTCACCCGGTACGCCGCGCCGGTTCCGCCGAGGTGTCTGAGGTGACAGAGAAACTGCGACGGCCTCCTATCGCCCAGTTCCTCACTTGTGAGCAGTTGTTTTATTTGCTCCTCCTTACTGAAAGATAACCGCTTTGTGAGTTCACTTTTTATTTTGTCATACTTTTCCGAAAATGGAGGCGATACTATTATATCTTACACATCGGCGGCATTCATAATGTCTAGTTGGGAAATCACATACCTAATAAAATTTAGTGCTATCGGAGCTTATGTTAGAGAGACGAAAACTCGCTTCAACTTGAGCGAACCAAATGGCTGGCTTTTATTGCCAAAAAGGAGATAATCTTACCCCAACTCGGGCAATTTCAGGTGGCGCATTTGGTCCTGCCGGGGTTGAGTCACAGAATTGCTCTGAGGTTGACTCGGTTGGCCCGTTGGCTCCGTTTTCTCGGTTCTTGGACATATTTTCTTGGATTGGTAAAGGTTTTTTTTTGGACTTCGCGTCGCTATCCAAATGACACCACTAGAATAAAAAAAAAACCCGGCCAAGTGCGAAACTCGCGCACGAAGGGTTCCGTACCACTATCACAATTGGGTACGGAACCCTAAAATGGTTTACAACAACTTTGATTCAAAGAAAATCTGAAACTTATAAGAAACTCTTTGGACAGTGAAGGCAGACCTAGTATATTTGACAGATAGGGCAGCCATTTTGAATTCCATGACCAACTCGATTTGACTTGACCAATCAGAAGCGACCTCACATCGTAGAATTTCCTTGTAGTTTTTGAAACACGTTTGTTGTATGGGAGCCCCTTTTAAATAATTGTTTTATTTTGTTTTTAGTATTTGTTGTTGTAGCGGCAACCGAAATACATCTTCTGTGAAAATTTCAACCTTCTAGCTATTACGGTTCATGAGGTACAGCCTGGTGACAGACGGACAGACGGACGGACGGACGGACGGACGGACGGACGGACGGACGGACAGACAGACAGACAGACAGACAGACAGCGAAGTCTCAGTAATAGGGTCCCGTTTTTACCTTTAGGTACGGAACCATAGCAAAAAAGAATCGCAGACAACTGCCAATATTTCGAGATTTGAATTTGAACCAATTTCCGATTCCATGACCGGTTCGTAGGTACCAACCAAGGAGACGGCATGCGGCATGACAATCGAGGAAGGCCACAGCTATTCCTAAATGGTCATATGCGGTGCAGGACCAAGGCAAAAAATTGGAGAAAAAAAGTAAACAAAATTTTGATTGACATTCATGAATGTTGCAATGCTTGAAAATATTTTTTTTTTCTGAAGCGATAGAGTTCACCCATTATAAAAAATTAATTCATATAATTATTTATTTATAATGTAGACAATTTGTAATTCTTATTACGATAATGGACATTTAAGTTATGAAAATAAAGTTCAGGCAATCGAGTTCACTTTTGGTTGTTTTTCTATCACAATATTTTCCACGTGGCACGAGACGCGACGGAACCCACGCCGATTATTTATTTTAATGTATTGCAACACCCGACTAGTTTGCTCCTGTCATGCATGGCCATGAAATTGTAAAAAATGATATCTTTATTTTCAATTAAAAACTTCTAATTTACTTATAATTGAAACCATTTTAATGTAAATATCTCGTCGCTGTATTCATGAGTAAGCAATTTAATTAAAAAACGACATTCTACTATGCGTATTCACGATAAAAAACACCATTTTGTGAGTGCAAAGTTGTGATGAAAAAAAGGTATTTTTTTTGTTGTTTTTTACTTGAAACAGGTACATTTTTTGTGTTGAAGATATCGATTAATGATTCTCGCAGTGGCATTGAGTTAACAAACGTAATATCGTGAGAATTTCACTTTACAAAGTGTAATTTGTGGATTGTTTACAATTTGAGTAACTTTAAAACAAATTACCCTATTATTTACTGATATTTTACATAAAAATAAGTATTAACAGTGCTGTAAATCAGTTACTGGACCAGTTACTGTAAGTTTGTTGATTGTTTGTAATTTTTTTGTAATAATTAAAAGTGCAGGTAGTTATTTGAAGGTTAAATCATACAAATTGCTAGGTTATTTGGAATTAGACAATCTAAAGCCAAATATGATAGAGGTCAACAAATACCTGTAAATTACTTTGTAAGGACAAGCCTCTATGTAGGAAACATGAAAAATGAATGAACAGAAATAGATAAGTAGAAATGAACACATCTTAGACAGAAATATCTGCTATAGATAATGCTGTAGCCTGTATCTGTGGTTGCACTTAGAATACTATGTCACGTTTTTGGGGGTAGGGAGAGGTGGGGGGGAGGGGGGTTGTATTGTACAAAAATTCCACGTATCGGTTCAGAATTTATAAAGAAAAGAATTATTTTTAACTAATAAGATTTATTGACTGAAAGATGACTTGACTAACTGCCATATTGGTATACCAATTCAGATTTATGGATATTCAAGACAAGTAACGACATCTTGTGGTGTTTTGTGTGAACACCAAATGTGAAACTTTAACATCCAATATCTTTTAACTTATCAAGAGTAGGACGAAAATACTAACACCATGGCTTTAGTTCGCATAAATCAATTGAATAATCCATGTCTTGTAATTTGCGATGGCACATAAAATAAAATTAAGTTACCTCTAACCCCCAGGTAAAATCCCTAAAGAAAAACGCCGATCTTCTTCGTGACGTAGGATTCTAAAGTGCAGATTCTGTTGCCAAGTATTGGGTAAAGTACATCTTAAATTGTGTCTTTGACCTGCATAGGGACTAAAAAAGTGATAGGTGACTGTTGGTACTAAAGGTCACCTCGTAATGTCAATTTTAATGCTATTTGTGTTGTAGTTATTTGAATGTAGTCATATATCACATATAAATAAAAAAAACTAAACTAAATGTTACTTATTAAATGTACACATCATTAGAAATTATTGTTATAATCTAGACCTAGAGCCAAGGCAAGGTACCAAGGCACGGCATATGAGACGATAAAACTGCATCATCTGTTTAGCCTCAGTCGTATGTGGAACCGTTATCACGTGAACATGTACTGTCACACTGCAATTCCTAGCCCATTTTTCGACTATGCAATATTAGAATATACCATATATTCCCCTATAAGAACATCATTAGCTGTATGTATGCTTTGTCACATCATATACCAACCCTTCCTACATAATACATATTGGGAAGTATAAAGGCACAATGCAATGCACACAATGCCAGCGGCAGTACCGGCGGGTGTTGCTTCCTATTATAGCCGTGTCGAAATAGACGCTCGGCATAAACCCCACCACTACTGTGTGTAGGGGCCTTGAGATAGTGTGTTCCTCCAAAGGGAAGATCATCCACTGGGCAGGTGGTTTTCCCGTATAATGTTTGTTGAGAGTTGTATACGTACTTGAGATACAGTCTGGTGACAGATGGACAGACAGACAGTAGAGTGTCAGTAATAGGATCCTGTTTTTGCCCTTTAGTATGGAACCCTAAAAATGAAAGTAAACAGGAGCCTAAAATACAATATCTAATCTTTTTCCATCTATTACAGCCCAAAATGAACACCGACATGATAATGGATATAGACCCTCTAAATAGCTACGAATATCCTGTACATCCTGTACAAAACTATCCTATCCAGCCGAATTATCCCTATCCTGCCAACCATCCTTACAAACCACCCTATCCATACCAAAACATCTACCAAACAGTTACCCATAACCATAACGATAATAACAGCAATAACGATAACCATAATGAAAATAACCAAACGGAAGATACAAGCCAAACTGAAGATGTTAAACCCCTAATCAATGCGAGAAGGAAGAAGTTAAAAGGAAAACAAAGTGCATATTGGAATAAAAAAATAGCTGACAAAGATTTTGCTTTCTACGGATGCTCAGTTTGCAACATTTCATATACAGACATAAAAGATTTAGATCAACACGTCCAAATCCATACTAACCGAATGACGTCATACGATTTAAGACTACAAAATATTAAGAAAAGAAAAAGAATAAAGAAAGAGAAGAAAAAGATTAAAAAAGAGGCAAAAATAAAACAGGAATTAGAGTTAGATATCAAACCGGAAGATGGTTATATTGGGGAAGAATTAACTATAGAATATGATAATAAAGATAATAACAGAAATGATGATTATGGAAATAATGATAATAAACCTTCAAATAAAGATAATGAAAATGTAAATATTGATAATAAAACTGCAAATAATGATAATAAACCCACAAATACCAATAAACAAGATGTACACAATGATAATAAAACTGCAAATACAGATAATATACCTGCAAATACTGATAACCAAGATGTAGGTAATGATAATAAAACTACAAATAATGATAATAAAGCTGCAAATAACGATAATGAAGATGTAAATAATGGTTGTAAAGAAAATAAATCTATGAATAGTAATGAAAGGAATTTTATAAATGTTTATAAATGTTTTGCTTGCAATAAACAATTTGCATTGAGTTATTATTTGAGGATACATGTTCGGTCTCACACGGGTAAGTTACCTTTTGATATTAAAACTCATTTCTCGTCTAATTTTATTGCTTTTATTATTTTTAGCATTTTATATTAGTATAACGAAACTGCAGACCATTCTGAGGTACCTCCTAAAGACAGGATCCTCAAAGTTGAAATCTTCGTAGAATATACAGTATGTTCCAAAAATATTTCCGATTTCCAAAAGCCGTGGAACAAAATTAACATACACCCTCCTCCGAGCACATTGTATAGGTGGGGCTCCCAAAACGTGATTTTTTGTGATAATGGTATTTCTAATTGTTTTCAGATGAGAAACCCTACCCTTGCAAGTTCTGCAGCCAGTCCTTCATAACCGCAAGTAAACTGGGGAGGCACAATAAACGTGTACATCTGTCTACGAGAAATCAATGCAGGATTTGTTATAAATATTTCAATAGGTAAGTTATGATGTACCCATGTAAGTCCATCAAAAGTATCCTATGTCACTCTCCATCACTTAAACTATCCCTATGGCAAATTTTCATCCAGATCGGTCAAACTGTTTGACTGTGAAAAGGGTACAAAGAAACAAATATACAAACTTTCAAAGTTATAATTATAAGTTGATATATGAGGACAGTCTACCTACTCTTTCTCCAAACAAACGTAGTCGACTGTTTCCTCCCTGGATAAAGATATTAGAGCAAATATGGTTATGCCATACAATACCCATGACCATGCCCCCCTACATTTTTTTTTTCATTTTCTAAAATTTAGAAAAAAACGAATATGAAAAAAATCTAAACGTCATAGCTGATCTGGGTTTTATGGCATAAACATATCTCCTATATTCAGGGAGGAAACAGTTGACTATGTGTCTAAAGTTTGCTTGGAGAAAAGAGTAGATAGACTTTCCCATTAACGGAAGACATCGCTCGGAAACCGACATGTCCTAGGACTCACCACGGTCCGAAGGCATTCGACATTCGCCAATCCGGAGTAGGCTCCCGTGGCGTCTTACTGCCTAACGTCGCTAAGGGAAGGTCCACGCCCTACAGTGGGATAATTCAAAACTGATTGATTTTTTTTCAGTTGTCGTCAATAATTTTTTTTTGTTACAAAAGCATCTACACTAATTTTATATAGAGGAAAGATTTGTATTTTTGTGTGTGTGTGTCTGTATGTTTGTAATGAATAAAAGCAAAAACTACTGGACCGATTTCTGAAATTCTTTCACCAAAAGAAAACTACATTATCGTGGAGTAACATAGGCTACTTACGATCCCGATATTCCCACAGGATTGGGACTTACGCTGGTGAAACCGCGGGACGCACGGGTAACGAATAAAACGTCTGTCATCATCATAGAGTTTGCGGTAACGTTACCGCAGTGGCTGTTTACAACTGTCTTCCTGCTAATGTCATATCTACTGTTAAGGTTGATATCAATGTGTAAAAACGTCATATTTTGCAGGTTCGAAGCGTTGGTAGCGCATTTTGATAAAAAACACCCCGATGACAAGTTGGAAGGAGAACCTTACGGTAAGTGTAGAAAGATAGATTAACGCTTTATTTGCACAACAAACAATATACAAAACAACATACATATTATGTAAGACAAGTACACATAAAGCTTAAAACTAAAACGTTGCACAAACGGGCGGCCTTATCGCGGCCTTAAGTGTACTGTTGGATAAGTGATTTTATTTTTAAAACATACTGCCTGGAAGAAATCGCCTATAGCGATAAGGCCGCCCACGTTTGTGCAAGGTTGTGAAATATTTGTTTCTGGTCTGGGTGTTGTTGTCTATGTATCATATGTATGTATTTACAAAAAAAAAGTGTAATATGTTGTATATTCGTAGTCTAGTACCCATAGTACAAGCCTAGTGTTTAGTTTGGGGCTAGATTGCGCTCTGTGTAACGTCGTGCAATATTTATTTATTTATTTAATCATGTCTTGATAGAGTGTCCCGTTTTTACCCTTTGGGTTCGGAACCCTAAAAATTAATGATTTTATTTTAAAACACATTTATTTTTTAGATTACAACGCCATCTTACCATATTTGAAAGAGTTAGAAGATCAAATGCAAATGAACGAGGCCAAGCCAAAAGTGGAGACACCTTGGCCCGACAATGATCAGACTGATGCACAGACTGACAGGCAGATTGAAGCGCCGACTGACGTGCTGGATGTCAAAATGGATGAGGTTGATGAGAAAACTGATGTAAAAACTGAAGCTGAGGTGAGAAAATTACTATTATATATTTTGAGCTATTGCATAGCTTTTATCGAGGGCTTTGAACTTTGAATGAAGAAATTTCGTAACGAAAAAAAACTAACACCCCTCACTCCGCCTACCATGTTGCCATGGCAACGTGGTACAAAATAAAAAAAATATTATAATTGCATAAGTTGATAAAAAAATACTATGCAATAGCTTTACCGCGGCAGTCCCCGTGTGCCACACGTTTTTTTTTTCTAAAATAGTTCCGATTAGCTGAAAGATGGCGCTGTATTTCGAGGTTTTCGCGAACAATGTGAATACCCAATTAGGAATTTTATTATGAGAGATTCCTTCTGCTTTCGCCATGTTGTATTGAAATTAAAGACATTTTTCGGTTTTAATCGCGTGTTGTTTATGACCTGAAGAAGAGACCTGTAAAGGTTAAGAAGACCGTTCAAAATGCTTTGCTTTGTTCCACAGATATCATATTCGACACTTCAAACAATTTGTTGTAACAAATTGTTTCAATCGCAAGTTATGAAATATGGATTATTCGATTGATTACGTAAACTTAAAGCCATGGTGTTAGTATTTTCGTCCTATTCTTAATAAGTTAAAAGATATTGGGTGTTAAAGTTTCACATTTGGGAGTTTTCACACAAAACACCACCAGATGTCGTTACTTGTCTCGAATGTCCATAAATCTGAATTTGTAAAACCAATAAATGACTACAGAATTCCACGTATCGGTCCAGAATTTATAAAAAAAATAATTATTTTTAACTAATAAGATTTATTGACTAAAGATGACTTGATTAACTGCCATATTGGTTTACCAATTCAGATATAAGGATATTCAAGACAAATAACGACATCTAGTGGTGTTTTGTGTGAAACTCCCAAATGTGAAACTTTAACACCCAATATCTTTTAACTTATTATGAATAGGACGAAAATACTAACACCATGGCTTTAGTTCGCATAAATCAATTGAATAATCCATGTCTCGTCTCGTCATGTCAGGTCTTCTTGCGATGGCACATATAATAAAATTAAGGTACCTCTAACCCCCAGGTAAAATCCCTAAGGAAAAACGCCGATCTTTTTTCGCGATTTTCAGCAAAACGGTAAGTTTTATCATAAAAATACCTCAGACAAAAGTTGTAGATCATAAAATTATCTACAAAAATTTATTAATTTATGAATCGTTATATCTCAAAAACGGTGCCTCGTAGAAAAAAAATATTAAAAAATATAAAAAATATGATCTACAACTTTTGTCTGAGGTATTTTTATGATAAAACTTACCGTTTTGCTGAAAATAGCGAAAAACTCTTTGACCTTTAATAAAAATTTTTCCTCACAGGGGAAAGATGGGGAACTTTCAAATTTTATTTTTAATGATATTTTAAACAATCTCACCGATTTTCAGCTTGGTGGGAATTTATGTAACCTTGAATATCTAATTTGACCGGACTAATAAAGAACACACTCCCCAAATATCCCCAGTCTCTAGTATGAGCGGGTTAGGCTGTGCGTTGATCAATCATTCAGCTAGGACAAAACATTTTATAGATATTACTAGCTGTGTCCCGCGGTTTCACCCGCGTAGGTCCCGACCCGTGGGAATCTATATCTTCTTCTTCTTCTATCTATTATATAAAAATCAATCCCTATTTCCCTTGGTCACGGCATCACACTTAAACTTTTAGACATATTTCGATAATTCTTTTTTTGTTGTGTTTGTAAAGTGTATCTATTTTATAAATAATCTGTTGTCTGTTAAAACTAAAAAAACTATCTAATGATTAACTAAAACGTCGTTAATAGCACATAACGTCGTTTTAAGTCTGTTACCTTATTAAGGGATTTAAATTTAAAGACAAAACTATAATCATTGTTACGCTTAAACGCAGTTAAACTGTAAACCTCATAGTTTAACGGCATTATAGCACAGCAGTATCAATCAATATAGAGTCATCATATTGTAAAAATGCAGTTAAAGCTATTATAAGTAATGACAAAAATATAATAAAAGCCATGCGTTGCATTGCATTTGCATTGTTTTTTTATATTATCTTAATCTTATATATAAAAATCAATCCCTATTTCCCTTGGTCACGGCATCACACTTCAACTTTTAGACATATTTCGATAATTCTTTTTTTGTTGTGTTTGTAAAGTGTATCTATTTTATAAATAATCTGTTGTCTGTTAAAACTAAAAAAACTATCTAATGATTAACTAAAACGTCGTTAATAGCACATAACGTCGTTTTAAGTCTGTTACCTTATTAAGGTATTTAAATTTAAAGACAAAACTATAATCATTGTTACGCTTAAACGCAGTTAAACTGTAAACCTCATAGTTTAACGGCATTATAGCACAGCAGTATCAATCAATATAGAGTCATCATATTGTAAAAATGCAGTTAAAGCTATTATAAGTAATGACAAAAATATAATAAAAGCCATGCGTTGCATTGCATTTGCATTGTATTTTTATATTATCTTAATCTTATATATAAAAATCAATCCCTATTTCCCTTGGTCACGGCATCACACTTCAACTTTTAGACATATTTCGATAATTCTTTTTTTGTTGTGTTTGCTATTGTCAGGAGAAGGTTCTTATGAAAGAAAAAATGCTAAACCGATTTTGATGAATTTTATTTTTTTATACTAAACGACAGGACAACGTCTGTCGGGTCAGCTAGTTTTCAATAATCCATTCTTATCGTATGACTACATCACATACGGAATACGATCTCCAAATTTTAGTTTAGGCTGTGCGTTGATAGATCAATCAGTCAGTCAGTCAAGACAAAGCATTTTATAGATTACTAGCTGGGTCCCGCGGTTTCACCCGCGTAGGTCCCGATCCCGTGGGAATATAGGGATCAAAAGTAGCCTATAGTACTCAGGGTGAATGTAGCTTTCTAATGGTGAAAGAATTTGTGAAATCGGACCAGTAGTTTCGGAGATTACCCCCAATATACATACATACACACATGTTACCAACGTTACCTCTTTATAATATTAGTATAGATTATAGTATACTAACTGCGCCCTGCGGTTTCACCCGCTTAAGTCCAGATCCCGCGGGAGTATCGCGATAAAAAGTAGCCTATGTGTTATTCTAGGGCTCCAGCTATGTATATTCCAAGTTTCATCGCAATCGGTTTAGTGGATTTTGCGTGAAGGAGTAACAAAGTCACATACTGACATACAAACTATCGCGTTTATAATATTAGTAGGATTATGCATTTCTTCTTATAAAATATTTATTGTAAAATGCCTTGAGCAATAAACATATGAAATATTAAATGTTTACAGATGATATTACCAACGAAATACGAATTTGAAATTGACGTGAAGAAATACGACAACAATATTGTAGTTGAAGAAATCAAAGTAGATATTGAAGTGAAACAGGAAACTGATATAGATGGCGACGATGATCCGGAACCGGATGTCGACGTAACACCGGATGTCGACGTTAATCCGGATGTTGACAGTGTAAAAGATGAGCGGTAAGTAATACCATAGTTAAAAGATTTGCCTGTTTTCTAAAAACAGGCTTCGGCAAGTCCTACATGTGTTAAATTTCCTACGTATCTTACAACTTATGTGCCCTTTCTTACAACTTATGACTGTGACCTTTCTTACAATTTATGACTGTGACCTTTCTTACAATTTATGACTGTGACCTTTCTTACAATTTATGACTGTGACCTTTCTTACAATTTATGACTGTGACCGTTCTTACTAGTTATGTGACCTTTCCTAGAACTAATGCGACCTTTTCTACAACTTATGTGACCTTTTCTACAACTTAAGTGAATTTTCCTACAACTTGTGTGACTTTTTCTACAACTTATGTGACCTTTCCTACAACTTATGTGACCTTTCCTACAGCTTATGTCACCTTTCCTACAACTTATGTGACTTTTCCTACAACATAATATGTGACCATCCTTCACGCAAAAACTACAGAACCTATTGCGGTGAAACTTTGAATGTAGCAGATATTATATACTCGTAGGCTACTTTGAATCCCTATATTGGACGGTTTTTAGGGTTCCGTACCCAAAGGGTAAAAACGGGACCCTATTACTGAGACTTCGCTGTCTGTCCGTCCGTCCGTCTGTCCATCTGTCACCAGGCTGTATCTCATGAACCGTAATAGCTAGAAGGTTGAAATTTTCACAGAAGATGTATTTCGGTTGCCGCTACATCAACAAATACAAAATAAAACAATTATTTAAAAGGGGCTCCCATACAACAAACGTGTTTCAAAAACTACAAGGGAATTCTAGTACGATGTGAGGTCGCTTCTGATTGGTCGAGTCAAATCGAGTTGGTCATGGAATTCAAAATGTCTGCCCTATCTGTCAAATATACTAGTCTGCCTTCACTGACCAAAGAGTTTCTTATAAGTTTCATATTTTCTTTGAATCAAAGTTGTTGTAAACCATTTTAGGGTTCCGTACCCAATTGTGATAGTGGTACGGAACCCTTCGTGCGCGAGTTTCGCACTTGGCCGGGTTTTTTAAATTGTCTATTTAAAAGAAAGTCGTGTTAGTTACACTATATACAATAAGAAAGGCTTAACCAATTTTGGTATAGAAATAGACAGAACCTAGATATTTTACTCCCGTAAATCCCGCGGGATCGGGACTTACGCGGGTGTGACTGCGAAAATCTGCTTCTATATTATACTAGCAGTGCCCGCGACATCGTCTGCCTAATTTTTTGGAAAATATAATATTCAATAAATTGACTATCCAACACTGAAAGAATTTTTCAAATCGGACCAGCGCGAGCGGTTCCTGAGATTAGCGCGTTCAAACAAACAAACTATTTAGCTTTATAATAATAGATAGATAGAAGATAGATAAAGATAATCTATCTATTATCTTTATCTATCTATACCCGTGGTCGTCAAACTGCGGCCCGCGGCCGGTTTTTGTGCGGCCCGCGACGTAACAAATTATATCAATGGTCAACTTAGGAAAGTTTTGGGATTTTGACGCGAATTTGTACTATGTGTATGCTGAAGGCACGCGAGCTCGCACTGACAACATACTTGAAACAAGGACAATAAAGCTACATAGATAATTGAGCTAAACCCGCGCGTGAGATAAAAGGACTAGTTATGCTACATAAAAAATATCAAAACAGATTTGATTTTAGAAAAAGTACCTAGCAACTAAAAACCTACAAGACTGCGCACAATTTGTTTTAACTTTATTTTCTTGGACTTATCTCTGTGAGACTTCATTTTCGAAAATAGGCTTCTTGAAAAACAAATACAGCAATCGTCTTTCAACTAATTTAGAAGACACAATGAGCATTGCATGTAGTCCCAAAGATGCCGATATACAAACAATAGGTAATTAAAAAGTTTAACAACATAATTCTTAAATTATAAATACATTATTTTGTTTAAAAACTTGTTACAATAAATTTCTTTTTCTAATATTATTTTAAAAAAGTCGACTTCAAAAACGAAAATTAATAAAAAACCGTAAAATAACGCTTGAAGTTTGAAGTCGTGCAGTTTTACGTAGGATTTGTTTATAATTCATTTGCCCGACTTCAGACTTCACGGGTTTTTAACGAATTTCTATTATTTTTCTTCGTATTTGATATTGGTTTAATATGAAATCAAAAATAATTTTATTTTATTAAATATTTTTTATTTCATCAGTTATAGCGCATATCTGCTGAAATTAAAGCCCTTTGATCGAAAGTGAACTATTTTCTGGGTTTTGAGGACTAATGTCGTTCCGTTCGATCTCCGAAGATCAGATCAGTTCAGATCTATTTCGGGCCCATTTTGGAGCAATTAAAGAAAATAATTATCTCAATCAGTCAAGCCGTCTTAACGTAATCAGTGAACAACATCCCAAAAAAAAACAATACGCGACGAATTGAGAACCTCCTCGTTTTTTTTGGAGGCGGTTAAAAATATGTATGATTTTGTTTTAAATTTTCCTAAGGCGAAATAAATAACAGAATTAATCAAATACGTATAAGTAGGCAAACGCTCTTACTCTGCGGCCCGGTGCTGATACCCACATTGTCCCGTGTGGCCCTTGGCCAGAAAAGTGTGACGACCGCTGATCTATACTAATATTATAAAGCGGAAGAGTTTGTTTTTTTGTTTGTTTGTTTGTTTGAACGCGCTAATCTCAGGAACCGCTGATCCGATTTGAAAAATTCTTTCAGTGTTGGATAGTACATTTATTGAGGAAGGCTATAGGGTACTTTTGATCCCGATATTCCTACAGAATCGGGACTTATGCGGGTGAAACCGCGGGACGTAGCTATAATAGAAGATTAATAGGATTCATTATAACTTCCCCCCATATTCCAGCGAGTCGGGGTCTGATTCCGACTACTTCCCTTCGGAAGGATGGGCTGCGTCCCCGCGCCGCTCGCCGCCGCCCGCGCCGCGCGCCTCCTGCGAAGTGTGTCAGAAGACATTCAGCAGTAATAGTTACTTGGTTGTACACATGAGAACCCATACTGGTGAGTAGGAGGGTAAACAAACATGGCTGACGACTCAAGATGGCCACCGACACAAGATGGCGGCTTCAGCAGTAACAGTTACTTGGTGGTCCATATGAGAACCCAAACTGGTGAGTAGGACGCTTAACAAAGATGGCCGCCGGCACAAGATGGCCGCCGACACAAGAGGCGCCTAGGCGCCTAGAACAACCCCCTTTCGGTTTAATATATGTATAATTCCCATGTTTACCTTTACTATACTTAGACATACCTATAGTATTTAATAAGTTTCAATTTGTTTCTAATTATAAGTGATTATGTTTATATTTATTGCCATTCTCGACAGAGATACAGGATTTTCCTAGTTCAGGCATTTGTGTAATTTAAATTTAAATGAAAATTTGACCTTAAGTAATGAATTTTTGTACACATTAATTTGGAAATGAATTTATTTATTTATTATTATTATTTATTTATTCGATCTCCCATCGTTCTAGGAGAGAAGCCTTACTCATGCTACATCTGCGGTCGCGGGTTCATTACCGCCGGCAAAATGCACCGACACGTCATGACTCACGACGAAACGTGGAAAGGTTAGTACTATGTTTCTTTTTGTTTTTATTGGCATTTTTACTACAAATATTTTACAAGGGAAAATGCGACATCGAAAATTCTCCCGTGATAAGATTCGAACCTGTGCCTCGCTTGTCGGGCGGTTGCGCTAACCACTGCACCACACGGGAAACCACCTGACACGGTGAATTAACGATTCTGCTTTCTCCCCGTTTTGTTTACCGACTAAGGCTCTCGGTTTGAACGCCGTCTACCAGAACAGTTGTACAACTATTGACTGAGTTGCCAAACTTGCCTAAGATGTGTTATATGGAACAATACGGATGCTTAGATTCGACGTATGAGTCACCGACGCAGGTAGACTATATGGTCAAGTCAGTGTTCCCGGATTGAGTTAAGTAGTTTATTGTTAGGTATCGATAAATGTGAATAAAATATTTTTTGGATTTTTTTACCCTAGCAGGGTAGAATGGAGGTTATAAGCTATAAAACCGATAAGCGGTCGATAATGTAACATGCTCACTACTTCAATCTTACTATGATTTATGACCCGGTGTGCAGTGAGTGAAAAATTGTACTACAGTAACTGTTTTATTTTATTCTAGGTGAAGATGGAATCAAACCAGATGGAATCGATATAAAGGATGACCCTGATGGAGAAAGTCCTACAATCAAGTAAGTGATTTTATGATATTGGGTTGTTTATCGGGATATTGGGTTATTTATCAAGATATTTTGTTGACAATCGGGATATTTGGATATTTCTCGGGAATTTTGATTTTGAAGTTTTAAAATGTTGTTTTTTTGTAGCGATATTTGATTGTTTATCGAGATATCGGGTTGCTTATTAAGATAATATGATTGTTTATCATGATATTTCGTTGTTTATTTAGATATTTGGTTGTTTATCGGGATATCTGTTTATTTTTTTTTGCTATATTTAACCATTTACTACCTAAATACAACCTTTTATGTTTATCTTTCAGAAAACGAATAAAACAAGCTAAAGATAAGTTACTGAAGAAGAACAAAGATGTCGAGAAGAAATACAAGAGGAGACCGCACGCCTGTGAATATTGTCAGAAGAGGTGAGTTGTATTGTAGTCGAAATTTGACAGACAAATACCATCCAGTAGTATAGTCAGATTACCAGTCTATACTATATACTATACTATATATAATATTATAAAGAGGTAACGTTGGTAACATGTATGTATGTATATATGTATGTCGTAGAGAGGTTGCTGATGTCGTCAGGAGGGTGCTTTACTTCTGTATTTGCTATCGTATATCTTCTAGTGGGCATACTTGGGCTTCTAATGGGCGTACTTGGGTAGATGTCGGCTCAATGAAAACAACTATGATGAGGTACTGGGTATAATCAACGTTCAAATAATACTGTAGGTAACAATTTATTCACATAGAAAGAATACGGAACGCGAGACAGTTTCTACAAGCCATCACGACCGTCCCAAGATGAATGACATCCGTTGCTAGGAAACCAACAAGTCATCACGTCGCTGCTGTAGACTCTGTCAGTATCACATGATACTGGCGATCCGATTCTTCTAGTAAGGAGTTTGATTAACTTAGCAGTCCATACTCCGACATGTATGTATTTTGGGGGTAATCTCCGAAACTACTGGACCGATTTCAAAAATTCTTTCATCATTAGAAAGAGCTACATTCACCCTGAGTAACATAGGCTACTTTTGATCCCGATATTCCCACGGGATCGGGACTTACGCGGGTGAAACCGCAGGAATCTGCTAGTTAAGTATACACGCACGATAATTGTGCGTACTGTATACTTTATTGGTAGGTAGTTAGTTTCGCAGGGCATTTTCCGCACGTAGCCTCACAATTGAGCCATTGTACGTGATTTCTTAAAGACGTTAAGAGGATAGTCTCCATTCTCTTTCTCCATACAAACGTAGTTTACATTTTCCTCCCTGGATAAAGACATTAGAGCAAATATGTTTATGCCATAAAACTTATATCTGTCATGCATGACTATGCATCTACCTTTTTATTTTTTTCATTTTTTTATTTTTTTCACTCATTTATTTTATTTCTTAAATTTAAGTTTTTATAAAAATAAACTACATACAAAATATATACATTACTACAAAACCTATAAACAAAATTCCATCTAAGTAACAAACTTATATAAAATTCTATCTACAAGTCCTATAAACAATGTATAAATTTTGTACAAAAACAGTAAATTACTATAAAAACCTAAACCTAGAAGCCCGTCGGCAGCGGGTCAGGGCCCAGGCTACCGATGGTTAGGGTCGCAGAGACAGGAACCTTCTGACGATACGTGCCGTATCAAGGACGACTGCCTTCTGAATCTGACCTTTGACCCAACCCTCTAGCGAAAGCCTCTTAAGATGTTGATCGAGGCTCTTCGCTATTAATCCATTTGCCGACACGACTATCGGAGCAATACTTGTCGAATCAACGTGCCACATGGCGGTAATCTCGTGGGCCAAGTCCAAGTACTTAGTTTCCTTGTCCTTTTCAGCCTTTACGAGATTAACGTCATGCGGAACGGTGATATCGACGAGTATTGCCCGTCGTTCCGACCGGTCTACTATCACGATGTCAGGTCTATTGGCGACAATAGTCCTGTCCGTGATAATAGACCGGTCCCAATAGAGCGTGGCACGACCGTTTTCGAGAACTGGAACGGGTGCATATTGGTAGTATGGCACCTCTTGGTCCACAAGTCCATATTTAAGAGCAAGTTGCTGGTGGATGATCCTGGCCACCAAGTTATGTCTGTGCAAGTACTCACCATTGGCAAGATGAGAACAACCGGAAATAATATGCCTGAGTGACTCTCCGGGATGGTGGCATGCCCGACAAATGTCGACCGTACCATCCTTCAGGATATATTTCCTATAATTGTTCGTCATCATTACCTCGTCGGCAATTGCACAAACAAAACCTTCGGTTTCCCCAAAGAGATCACCGAAACGTAGCCAGTTCACCGACGCAAGGAGGTCTACATCTACGATAAAACCTCCCATGCAGCTCCTTGCTCTTCCATATGTCCTTGCGGTCCTCGACGCTGAGTATCGAGGGTTTGCGCCAGTTCTCTATTGCCAAGGAGAGCGGGGTAAGGTTCTTGTCCACTGCTACCACATCGCGATGCATCCCACTCTCGGAACCGAGAAAATATTCTCTGAGACTGCACACTTCCCGGTTATGTAGAGTCTTAGCATTTAAAAAGCCTCGACCACCACACTTCCGGGGAATGTACAATCTCATCACCGAAGAGCGGGGATGAAGCATGCGATGGGCTGTTAGCTGTGAACGTACCTTCCGATCCAGGGCGTCAAGTTCAGTCTGAGTCCACCTGAGTACACCGAAAGAATAGATGAGCAGAGGCATAACCCAGCCATTGAAAGCTCGCACCTTGTTTCCACCCGACAAAAGACTGTTGAGAACTTTTGTTAGGCGGCCAAAGAAACGCTCTTTCACTGACTGTTTTACATCTCCATCAATCGCTAAAGCTTGCGACATACCCAGGTATTTGTATGTTTCACCTTCGGAGAGGGATCTGAGTGATATTGTCTCTGAGAGCTGCAAATTCGATGAATTCACAACTCTCCCTCGCTGCACATGTAAGACCGCACACTTATCGATACCAAACTCCATATTTATGGCCTTGCTGAAATTATCCGTAATTTCTAACAAGGACACCAATTCCGGTTTTTTGGCAGCGAAAAGCTTGAGATCATCCATGTACAGCAAATGAGAAATAACCTCACCCCCTCTCCGAAGACGATAGCCTAACCCTGAATTCCCCAGCAGTGTGCTAAGAGGATTCAGAGCTAAACAAAACCACAAGGGACTCAGACTATCGCCCTGGAATATACCCCTCTCAATCCTTATATAGTCCTCCGGATCAAAAAAAGTATCTCCACCACCTGGTTGACGAAGAACCGTGATCCACTGCCCCATACAAGAGTCTAGGAAAGCTCTTAGAGTTGCATCAATTTTATACAACTCCAGCACTCTCCGTAACCATGAATGAGGCACCGAATCATAGGCCTTCTTGTAGTCAATCCAGGCAGTAGAAAGACTCCCTCTACTCCGGCGAACCTGTTGGCAAACGGCCATGTCTATGAGGAGAAGCTCCTTAGTACCACGGGACCCTACCCTACATCCATTCTGAGCTGGAGCCAAAATTTTATTCGCAACAATGTGCGAATTAATCTTGACGGTCAAAATGGATGTAAGGAGCTTGTAGATGGTAGGCAAGCATGTAATAGGTCTGTAGTTCTTAGCTTCCGTGGTACTACCGGACTTATGGAGCAGGAAGGTGACACCAGTTGTTAAAAAACTAGGAAGAGTACCTAGTTCAAGAGCCTCTTGGAATTGTGCAGCCAATCTAACGTGTGAGCTCCGAAACCATTTCAGCCAAAAGTTATGCAATCCATCCGGTCCAGGACTTTTCCAGTTCTGAGCCGTCCGGATCGCACATTTTACATCTAATGATGTAATACTAATGGCCTCCATGGTTTCGATTGGCTCACACACGTCATTGACAACACGCATCCAATCGCTCTCGGTGTGCTCGACGGGCACCGACCAGATATCACGCCAGAAATTAATCATGGTACGACTATCTGGCCTTTGCCCATCGACCACACACACTGACTAGGCCCTTCCCAGTTTCGGTACACCCGTCCTTTGATCACTTTGAAACATACGATTCAGTCAATACCTATCTACGCGCTCTCTGTAGCGTCGAATGCGGTTTGCCCACGCATAGATTTTCTGTTTCAGAAAGTCAATGCGTTCCGTGACGCAAGACATGTACTGCTGGGGTCTGATACCAGTCCCAGCAAAAGCCTGGTTCACGAAACGCATCACTCTGGGGCGAGTGTTACCCCCTCTGAAACAGATAAGCTTTGCAATGAGTGTCCTGAATGTATCGATACGTCGCTCTATCCGCACCTGCCAGGCAGGGACATATGACGGCGGCCGCGGGGTTCGGTCAGTGTCCGGGAATCTAACACGAGCCACACGGCATGCCGCAATAGCCCCGCAGTACAAGATAGAGTGAGTATCAATTAAATCCTCACTAGCACCCAAATAGGGGGCTAGTAGGTCATCCAGGGCACCCATTAGCGCTAAATTACGTCTATGCGTCGGCAAACGTTTTATTATTATTTTAATTAAAAAAAAAAAAAGGTAGATGCATAGTCATGACAGATATAGGTTTTATGACATAAACATATTTGCTCTAATGTCTTTATCCAGGGAGGAAAATTTAAACTACGTTTGTATGGAGAAAGAGAATGGAGACTATCCTCTTAAGCAGTAAGACGCCACGGGAGCCTACTCCGGATTGGCGAATGTCGAATGCCTTCGGACCGTGGTGAGTCCTAGGACATGTCGGTTTCCGAGCGATGTCTTCCTTCACCGTAAGAGCGATACATAACTTTTTCTTAAAGAAAAAAAACATGGGTGCGCGGTCGGCTTGGATTCGAACCCATGACTCACCAAACATATAGTTAGCTCTCTGTTCAGCTCCAAAGCGGCCGGTTGTTGTTTATTTATACTTATTATTATTTATTTATTTTTAGCCTATTTTGTCCCACTGCAGGGCAAAGGCCTACCTCCCTTCTCTCCACTCTTCCCTGCCTCCCTCTTCCTCTTCTTTTTCCTCTTCTCTTTCCTCTTCCCTTATTTATACTTATGTACTTATATCTACTTATCTAAGCAGCGTAGCCCCGGCGTAGAATAGGGCCTTAGATGAAAACAAAAATAGAATAGGGCTACCTCATCTCATCCCGTGGGTGTCGTTAAACGGCGACTAAGGGATCTGAGGGAGACTAGCAAACCTTAAGTTCTCTCCGCGCGGTGGCGGATAAACTGCTTAGTCCCTAGGAGGGTTGGTGTTAGGCAGGCGGCCGACGGTAAAAACATTGCCAAATCTATTTGCAGAAGGTATAGTCAATGATGACATACCGACTGCGAAAACCCCAAATAAAAAAAAACAATTTGGGGCTTGCGGACCCCTGGCTCCCGAGAGGGATGCAACCGGGAACATTGCTCGGATGAGAAGAGAAGAAGCATTGTTACAACGCTCAACGTTTCGAGACCTTTCCAGGTCCCTTCTTCAGGATAGACTGAGATGTGATCAGTCATTCTAATGTATTAAAAAGTTACAGTGAAACTACCGTCTTTTCAAAAATCATATATTAAAAAGGTATCAAAACGTATATTTATGTAGTCATATCTACATCCCCCCACAGATTCCTCCACATAGAAACCCTGCAAGTCCACAAGAAGTCCCACTCGGGCGAAGCCCTGGTGCTCCGCTGCAACTTCTGCCTGGAGCCGCAGCCCGACCGGCCGACCCTGGAGGCCCACGAGGCGGCCCACGCCGGCCCGAAGCCCTACGTCTGCACTGTGTGTGGGAAACAGTATACTAAAAAGGAGACTATGGTGAGACTGGTTCACTTCATTTTTAGGGTTCCGTACCCAAAGGGTAAAAACGGGACCCTATTACTGAGACTTCGCTGTCTGTCTGTCTGTCCGTCTGTCACCAGGATGTACGTAATGATACGTAATAAGGATAGATGAAAAAAAAAATGAGTTTCAGATCTAAGTATGGGGAACCCCAAAAATTTATTGACATTTTCTATTTCTGTGTGAAAATCTTGACGCGGCTCACAGAATACATCTACATACCAAGTTTCAACAGTAGTTCTTATAGATTCGGAGAAAAGTGGCTGTGACATACGGACGGACGGACATACAGACAGACAGATATGACGAATCTATGAGGGTACCGTTTTTTTGCCATTTGGCTACGGAAACCCAAAAAATGCAGGTAGTCACCGTGACAAAAGCTTATTAGCTTACCACGGGGCTAGATGGCGCTGTGTATTGTTCACCAAATCATTTTTTTTTTCAATATCAAATCTGTATATTTTTTTTCTACACAGGTGTACCACAAAAAGACCCACAAAACTACGGAACCGTCCTACGTATGCGACATCTGCTCCAAAAGGTTTCGGAGTCAAACCAAACTCCAGCGTCACATCGCGTCTCACAGCACCGAGCGGTTCGTGCTGCGGTACGAGTGTCCCGTCTGCGCACACATGTTCCATACCAAGTATCATGTGCAGATGCATCTTAACACGCACCAGAAGGAAGGCTTGTAAGTATTTCAAGTTGCACGAAAGTGGGGGTGGGTGGTTCGAACCTCAGAGCAGTAATGTCTTTTTGCTTAAAAATGTTGTATTTTAATTGTATTGGTTAAAAGTGGGGATGGGTGGTTCGAACCTGAAAGCAGTAACGTATTTTTGCTCAAAAAATTAATAATTTTATTTATTTTGTTTATTTTAGGGATAGCTGGTTCATTACCTCGGAGCAGTAATATCTTTTTGCTTAAAAAATATTTTATTTTTAATTGTATTGGTTAAAATAAGGATGGCTGGTTCAAACCACGGAGCAGTAATGTCTTTTTGCTCAAAAAATATTTTAGTTTTAATTGGTTTGGTTAAAATGAGGACGCCGGGTTCAAACCTCGGAGCAGTAATGTCTTTTTGCTTAAGTTTTTTTTTAAATCTTGATTATAAATAGAAATGACTTTTTTTTGTTTAGGTTATTTTGTCGCCGTAGTTTCGATTCAGTAAAGTCTTATTAAAACAAAGACTATTACCAAAAATTCTAATGAAGTGTCTAAATCTCAACATTTATTTTCTCTAGAATTCAAGAAGAAAACCGTAGCGCGGTCCTGGCGATGGTACTACAAAATGCGCGAAAAATACCAAAATCGACAGAAAACAACACAGCGAACTTATCGGAAAACATACCGACGGACGAACGAAGCCGGATTTGCAACATATGCGGTCAAATATTCCAGCATTTCTACTATTTGGAGGAACATTTAAAATCCCACGGGTCGAAAATTGCTATAGAAAATGTCGAAAAGGAAGAAGTCAAAAAATATACTTGTCATGTAAGTTTTAGAGTAAATATTCATTTACACTGCGGATTTGCGCACGTAGAGTTTCGTACCATTATCACAAAAAAATCATGATTGTTGTATGGGAGCCCCACTTAAATATTCATTTTATTCTGTTTCTAATATTTGTTGTCTTTACAACCCCAGAAATACATTATTGTGAAAATTTTAACTGTCTAGCTGTCACGGTTAAGAGGGTGGGTACTGTTACCATTTCCATACAAACATAATACCAAAATATAATTATGAAAATTTAGTTTTCTACCCTAATATCGGTATTATTCGGATTAAGATTTTATGTTTACAGGGAAAACCTATTTTGGAAAACCCCACCACAAGGTTTTCCAAAATATTCATTCGAAATGAAATAAAACGGAAATACATTTCTTTCATTTTTACAGCGTAAATTACTTTTTATTGGGAATAATATAAAACAAATGAGATGTAAACTAGTAATTCCGTTTTATTTCATTTCGAATGAATATTTTGGAAAACCTTGTGGTGGGGACCCTATAAAAATAAAATCTTAAACCGAATAATACCGATATTAGGGTAGAAAACTAAATTTTCATAATTCTATTGTGGTATTATGTTTGTATGGAAATGGTAACAGTACCCACCCTCTTAATGAGATACAGCCTGGTGACAGACAGACAGCATAGTCTCAGTAATAGGGTCCCGTTTTCACTCTTAGGGTACGGAACCCTAAAAATCACCTTAAAGACAGAATTACTCGCCACTGGGGTTAAAAAAAACACAATTCTATGTACAGGTGTCGGCAAACATCTAGACTAAAATGGTGAATGCGCAGAAGTAGATTTTTCATAGAAGTCGCACTTTCTACGTCAGAATTTTTCAAGATATTTGCCGGCCCCTGAGAATTGAATCCCCTACGAAATGTAAAGATTATTTTCAATTTCCAGATATGTTCAAAGAGCTTCAAACTGCATTACTACTTGAAACTCCATAGCTACACCCATACCAAGGAAAAACCTTACATCTGCCAACAATGCGGTAAAGGCTTCATTACTAAGGGTAAGTTAAAGCGGCACTTAGAAACCCATCAGGGGTTGAAAAAATACCAATGTCATATCTGTTACAAGTTCTTTACACGCCCATCTTATTTGAGGATCCATGTACGGACTATTCACGGGACGCAGGACTATAATTTTAGAGATTATACTCTTGCATCTGATGATTTGCCCCAGGGAGAGTGACTTTTGGGTATATTTAGAAGGTGAATTGTGAATTTTAAGCATATTTTGACGGTAGATAAGTGAGTTTAGTGATTATTTTAATGTTTAAAGTTACTTTTTCTGATATTTTCTTTGTTCAAAAGTTACTTTTGCTAATATTTCTTTGTTCAAAAGTGACTTTTGTGGATATCTCAATGTTAATAGTTACTTTTGCTAACAATTATTTGGTCAAAAGTGACCTTTGTGGATATTTCGATGTTAAAAGTTACTTTTGCTAAGATTTCCTTGTTCAAAAGTGGCTTTTATTTATATTTCTATGTTAAACGTTACTTTTGCTAACAATTCTTTGTTCAAAGGTGACTTTAGTGGATATTTAGATGTTCACTTTTGCTGATAGGTATTTTCTTTGTTTAAAAGTGACCTTTGTGGATATCTCGATGTTAATAGTTACTTTTACTAAGAGTTCTTTGGTCAAAAGTGACTTTATCTAATATTTCTTTGTTTCAAAGTAACTTTTGTGTAAATTTTGATGTTAATAAAGTGACTTGTACAGCTATTTTGGTGTTAATAAATTTATTTTACATTTATGTTTTGATGTTAAACATGGTTTTTGCAGAAATGTCTGTAGTAAAAACTGACTTTTGCGAATATTTCTTTGTTTAAAAGTGACTTTTGTGGATATTTGATGTTTATTACTTGTGCAGCTATTTCGGTGTTAATAAATTCCTTTTGCATAGATTTAGATGTTAAATACTAGTTAAATATGAAATTTGCAGATATTTCTGTATTAAAAAGATAATTGCGCGAATAAACCTATCTTTGTTTAAAAGTGATTTCTATCGATATTTTGTTATTAATAAGGTGACTTGTACAGCTATTTAGGAGTTAATAAATATTGTATTTTTCATATAGATGAAAGATAATAATAGATGTTGATGTTAAACATGATTTTTGCAGATATTTCTGTAACAAAAAGTTCCATTGAGAATATTTATTTGTTAAAAAGTGACTTTTGCCGGTATTTCGGTTTTAAAAATTAACCTTATTCAGATGTTTTTGTAATAAAAAGTCACTTTGTAATATAAAGTTAAAAATTTCTTGAATTCTTGAGTCCAGCCTAACTTAAGGATAAGTCCAGGATAACTTTAAAAAGGTGCGGTATTTTTGTGCAAAACTAAAACTTACAAACCATTTTCAATGAATACGACTTCTTTCTTTGTTTAAGCTATCTAGAAACGCTTACGCTCGTTTCGCTCACGCGTATTTAATCACCTAACCTATTCTTGTCGATTTTCGTGAAAATGTCTTTCGTCAAAAAGTATTTTAGTAGTTAGTCGTTCATACTTTGCTAAGTAGTTTAGTTTTACTTGTATTTGTGTGGTTGTAAAAATTTATTTTGTTTATAATAAAGTAAGCTTTTTTAAGTACATAATTATGGGCATTGATTTTCTTCTAAAAATATTGAAAAAAAGTGTTTTAATTCACATTTTTACATCGACTAGTTTTGAACTTAGCATTTAATTTTGCGAAAAAAATACAAAAATCCACGACTCGACTCAGTTTTTTCACTTATACATTTTTCTTCTTACTCATAAACGATGGTTAACAGCTGCATAAAATATGTAACGTTTATCTTTTACTGTGACATGAAGTTTTGAAATTGACAGACAGAGACAAACGTTACATAACTCGTCGTACATCGTTTATAAGGGGGTTTGCCTAGAAGTCTAATTCTTGCCATTTAAAACCTACCAATTTGGTAAATCCTACTTCCTACTAATATTATAAATGTGAAAGTTTGTATGGATGTTTGGATGTTTGTTACTCTTTCCCGCAAAAACTACTGAACCGATTGCGATGAAACTTGGAATATAGATAGCTGGACACCTAGAATAACACATAGGCTACTTTTTATCCCGTAATTCCCGCGGGATCGGGACTTACGCGGGTGAAACCGCGGGACGCAGCTAGATTATAATAAGTGTAGCAACACCAGTCTAGATAATTTTAAGGACATAGAGGTAGACAAGTAGGATGTGCGGGTTCGAAACTCGTCGCTGTATAATGAACTATGTAAGAATTTTGAAATGCCCTTTTAATATTTTTAGAAAAAGGTTATTTTAGTTTTTAAATTTTAAGAAGTATGTATACATTTTGTTCGGTATCCGCGATTCTGTTGAGAAAGTCCTCGAAACGTCGGGCTTTGAAATTGAAAATTAAACCTATAAAAGATAGTATAAAGCGGAAAGATTTTTTTGTTTGTAACGATTAGGCTCCGAAACTACAGGACCGATTAAAGAAAATCTTTCACCAATAGAAAGCTACATTATCGAAGAGTAACATAGGCTACTTTTGGTCCCGATATCCCCACGAGATCGGGACTTACGCGGGTGAAACCGCGGGACGCAGCTAATCGCGTTGTTATTATTAAATACTATATTCATTAATAATAGAAGCAACGCGATTAAAACCGAAAAAATGAATTTTAAATTAAGATGGTTTTAGTTGGATTGTTGTATAGACATAGTTACTACTTATTTGCACGCAAACTATATTATTATAAGTACCCTATTTCAGAAACTTAGATCAAATATTTAAATAAAAATCCCAAAGAACATAGGCGGTCTTGATATCACCCAACAAAAACGTCTAAAAATGAGTGTATAACGAATGAATTTCAATATTTTTTTTGTGATTTTTGACACTATTAGTTTATTCAAAAGGACGAACGTTTTTAAAATAAAAAAATAAGTTATTATTACTATTACTTGAACTTCCGATGCACCATATTTAGACTGAAACTTTTTTTTTTTTCTTTTTTGGCCCCGGACTCTCGAGATGCCATTTGTCGAGATACTGAAACTTAATGTCAAAACAACTTAATTATGTAATGCTGTTATTGTAATTGCGTGTAACGTCTATATTTTAATCACGTATGTATTTTATTTTCTAATATCAAAAAACACGCAACTGTTTTTTTAATTCCTCATTAATCCAACATGGCGACAACGGCCGAGAAGGCTATTTTAAAATACTCTTATCTTTTTAACTTCGGTGATTTACGGTGTTTTAGTTAGTTTTATGTATTCTGGGACTTCTGTAGATTCTTCTAGTATTTTTTTTATATCTAGACGCCTAAGTTTTAAATTGATAAAAACGTTGTTTGGCGACCTGCCATTGTTCTTTAAAATTTCCCAATTAAAATGGGACAGCTCTTTATTTACTTTTCATTTAAAATTGACAGTTCAGTTTACATTTTTTTTTTCAAAGTTTCTGATATAGGTTTTATTTTAAATCTCATCGCGGAATCCGCTGTGAGATGGCCGTAAATTATGTACAGAATTAACCGGACCGAATCGTTTTTTTAACCAAGGGTAATAAGGACCTTTTTCTTCTAGTATAGAGACGTAAAAAGTTTGTATTTTTTTACATTATTTTTTCATAGACATTTAAATGTAAATATTAAGAGCTCACGTGACTCTCCGTACAAAAAATAACTTTTTTCCACCCCTTATTTATCAGATTCCGGGGTGTTTAAGTGTGTAATAATCTTACAAACAAGCGAGTGATTGTCATAAAGGTTCCTTTTTAGGGTTCCGTAGCCAAATGGCAAAAAACGGAACCCTTATAGATTCGTCATGTCTGTCTGTCTGTCTGTCCGTCCGTCCGTATGTCACAGCCACTTTTTTCCGAAACTATAAGAGCTATAGTGTTAAAACTTGGTAAGTAGATGTATTCAGTGAACCGCATTTAGATTTTTACACAAAAATAGAAAAAAGTACCAAATTTTTGGGGTTCCCCATACATAGAACTAAAACTCAAAAAAAATATTTTCATCAAACCTATTCATGTGGGGTATCAATAGATAGGTCTTCAAAAATGGTATTGAGGTTTCTAAAATCATTTTTTTCTAAACTAAATAGTTTGCGCGAGAGACGCTCCCAAAGTGGTAAAATGTGTGTCCCCCCCCCCTGTAACTTCTAAAATAATGGATTGATAAAAGTAAAAATTATATATGATGTACATTACTATGCAAACTTCCAACGAAAATTGGTTTGAACGAGATCTATTAAGTAGTTTTTTTTTAAAACGTCATAAATCGTAAACCACAATTTACCTTTCAAAACAAAATCTGTTGTATTGATAATGGCACGGAACCCTTTGTGCGCGAGTCCGACTCGCACTTGGCCGGTTTTTTACCTTTTGAGGTACCTACCCACGGAACCCAAAAAAACTGGGTTTAACATTTCCAGTTTCTTTTCTATAAAAAGATGTTAACTCTTAAACTTACGCAATTAAACGAAAAGAAACACCGAAATAATGTTAAGTGGTGGAAAAGAGCTTTTAATTCTAACCTTGTTGTATGGAGAAATCGCATCGACTTGCCCGTCAAGTAATCGTCTTAAGGTTGAATTTTTACCCGACAGCGCAACGCAAAGAAGGGTTATGTATTTTTATTGTTATCTTGTAGGTAGTTAAAGGGATTGTAATACTTGATTTAAATGATGTAGGGTCGGTATAGCGCCATTTTGTGTTGTCCACAGAAATTGTAGGTAAGTACCTACATACACTGGAAATCTCTAACTAAATGGTTAAAACTGACGAGAAACCATTGTTTATCTATTTAGTTGTAATATACCCAACTACCCCCCATAATTAGTATTTCCACCAAATTAGGTGATGATGTTAAAGTAGCATTTTACATAAAATTAGTTTTCTTTACGATACCACAAGATGGCCGCTGAACCAAGATGGCGCCGCTGGCCCAGTCCTATTGTTATTCAAATCGCATCATTTAGTACATTGTACGATATGGTTAAGGAATTTAGCAATATTTTCTTAAATAATTAAACAAATAGCGGTTGTTGAGTTTGTAAAAAAATAAATAAAATGTGTTTTTTAATTAAATATTTTGTTTTATTTAACATACCTAATCAAAATATGCAATGCATTAATAAGGTATATGCGGGTAATTAGGCCCATCGGCTAATAAGACCCAATTGTCGTATAGTTTTTTAGGTTTTATACTCTGCATAAAATAATGCTAAAAATTGACCATGTTCCGGTAAGTACGGCGGTGCCACCACTAGTTAAATAATGGACAGAACTTGTTCCATTACTCAAACGCTTTTTGTAAAAGCTGACTGATATAAATAATAGGCCTACAGACTACAGAGAAGTCTAAAGTCTTAACTCATATTAATAATCCGCGAGGACCGCGCGCAATGAGAAAGAGATGAAACTTTGGCAAAGTAAAAACAAAAAACTTCAGCAAGCTTCATCGTGAGTTTGTCGAAAAGATCGAATCCCATTCTCATCGCGCGCAAATAATGCCCTGAGACAGTATTTTGAGAAGTTTTACTCAGTAGGTAACTCTTATAAATAATATCTTTTATATACTAGTTCCAGTACGTGCTTTTCCTAGTATGTCCAAAATAATAAGTTTTTTGTTTTACCCGTGGCTCCACCCGCGAATTACCTGAATAAAGAGTAGGTAGCCTACGTAAGTATTTATTGTAAACTGGTGTACTCTATCCATACCTACACTTACTTAATAAACTAAGTGTAGGTATTCCAAGTTTTTACGTAAAGGAACAATCATTTAATTAACATTCATCATCATCATCATCATTCATCTTATATTTCACATACAAACTTTTACATTTATTAAATTACTACAAACGGCACCTATAACATGGATTTATTCATTAACAAATACCTATCAAAGTACCTAGCTTATCTTTTAACCCTAGATGTGCTTAGATACAATTTTAAAATAGTCCAAGTAATACTAAAAAAGTGAAAGTTGGTGTGTTTGCTACTTCACGTAAATATTAGTATCTGCGCATTCGGTTCAGTAGTGAACCGATTGCGATGAAACTCGGTATGCACATAGCTGGAGATGATGTTATAAAATAAATGCAAACATTAGCAAACTCTTATGTAATATATTTTATTATTACCTTATATTTTGTAACCTAAGGGTTACAAAATATAAGGAAGTATATTATGTGTAAAACTAGTTAAGAGCTACTGCACAGTATAGACGTAAATGTTCGAATTGGTATCCACATACATAGCGCACATCGAAAGAAACGTAAATCTGTCACACAACTTTATGGTCGATGTGTGTTTCCATTTTGATGTTTTAATGTTATGCTGTAAAGCAGGGGTTCCCTATCTTATTTGAGTCGCGCCCCCTTTCGCCCATAAAAAAAAATCCGCGCCCCCCCCCCGTCCAGTCTAGATTATCAGGCCAGATTTTTTTTTTTTTTTAAATAGGTGTTTTTATTACTCATTAAAGTTTTCGAAGTCAATTTCAAATAATTTCATTGGTCGTATCGAGCCGTCGTCGAGCCGGAATGCATTCTCTCAGCGATCGCAGGTTTTTATACTTAACTACACAGGTGAACGGCGCCTCCCTGGAAATATGTCTGCGCCCCCCCTGGGGGGCGCGCCCCCCAGTTAGGGAACCCCTGCTGTAAAGCATCAAAATGGAAATTAAGAGCTGCCGCACATTGGCAGAATAATACCGAAAAAAAATACACTTCGAAAGAAATTTCCTGTTGTATGTGACAGCTCCTTACATGAGGGCATGGTCCTTTTTATTATTATTAGGGTTCCGTATCCAAAGGGTAAACTTTGCCCTTTTAGGTATTAAGACTCTACTGTCCGTCTGTCTATTTATCACCAAGCTGTATCTCATGAATCGTGATAGTTAGGCAGTTGAAATGAACCCAACAATCGAACTATGGCATTCGTTTTAGACCTCTTAAAAAAGACCTTGTATTTCTAACAGAAAAAATAAATGACCTTAAACCTTAAGAACAAAATTGTGTTTGAATAGCCAATTACATAAATCTATTCTATAGCACATTAGGTAGGTACCTACGTATCTATTTATATCATAGTCACCTATATACCACACAAACATACATTTACACTTCGTAAAACATATCGATCAAACAAAACAATAACTTTTATTCGTTTAACAACCGCATTTGTAAGTTTGTTAAAGGATGATATCTTTACCAAGTTAATTTTGTAGGTATTTTTTTATAATAGTCTTTAGTGTGTTGTAATAAAGTAGAATATAGTTTTATTCAATGGTACGTTTTTCTAGTAACTTGTATCTAACGTTTGAGTGTATAACTAACGATTGTAGTGATGCGAAATTGAATAATATTTAGTGGGATTTAGTCCTTAGTACCACACTGGGGTCCTAGAGGACCCCGGTTTGGTGCCGCGGCTGTCACGGGTCACCCTCACCATCCACCGGCCTAAGTCTTAGCGCCAAATTGACTGTAGGTAGAGCCCGATGTGCTAATAACAATTTAATCCTGTTTAATTTAATTAAGCATGTAATTAGGTGTCAAAATTGTGTAGGTATAAAGAGGTTTTACTATGTAAGTAGTCTAGTAAACACTGTGATCCAAATAAAGTACCACCTAAATGGCCTCAATAATAAACTTCCAATGAATGAAAAATACCATTTAACTTATCGCCTACCAACAAAGCACGTTACAACACTATACAAAGACCTCAGTAGAGCGGGAAACCGCTTAGAACACACACGCGCGGCCATTTTGTTTTCCCGCGCCAAATGTAAGAAAAAAACTTTAAAAAAAAATATTTTTTTTTATTGTTTATAAGCTTTGTTAATTTATTGAACAGTGGCAAGGTTTAATTTGTGTAAATATGTGTTTTTTGTGAAGTTTTTAATGTGTCAAATAAAGGAATTGTTGTGTTCAAGGTATGTATATCTATATCTATTTGTTTATAACTCGTTTATAAGTAGGTAGGTATTAGTTGTAAGGCCCTTCGTAGTACACTCGATTATATTAGATTAAGCATGGACAACACAAACTACCACAACACGAAAAAAAATAAGAGGCGAAAGGCGAGCTTTTTACCATATCACATCAACATGACCAGAAAACGATGTCGATGCAGTCTAAGCTCTAGCTCGTTTATGTTGACCTAAATGAGAATCTGCCAGTGGAACTAGTGTCCATTCGTCTACCTTAGGGCTGCAACGGTTAAATTACCCGTTGCTATAACTATTAAAAAAATATTATTTTCACACCCCACTCAAGACATTGGCCGAAACGTAGTTCCCTATCCAAAGAAAAATGCAATAGCCACAAAGCTACAGGACACATAGGTACAGGACGAAAAATAAACCAAACGTTGGTACGCAATAGATGTGTCCTATCTACACAGACAGGACAGGATTCAATTTCGGGTTTTCATCCTGTGTGTGGCCAAATTCCCGTATTAGAACTAATAAAATTTTATTTAAACATCACTACAACTGCGTTTCAGTTGCAACTTTACTGCAATCGGAAGTATTTCTTTGGTTTTCCATAAGTAAGCACATTTTAGAGTCGAAGTTCGATTGCGGTTCAGTTGCAATTGCAAATCATAATGCAATCCAATTTATTGACTCTAGAATCTATAAAGCTTCAAATACACGACGACACATAGAGCTAGAGTACACCTACAGCACACATATATAAAGAAATTGTCTATGTGTGCAATAATTTATTCATATGTGTGCTGTAGGTGTGGTCTAGCTCTAGCTGTCGTATAAAAAAAAATATTTTCGATTGCAGTTTAGTTGCAACTTGCAAGTTAATTGCAATAATTGTGATGACAAAGTTTGCAGGTTAGTTGCACACTAAGGATCAAATCGTGCTTTGAACACAAAGAAGTTAAAAGGTTTTAAGGGGACAGTCTACCTACTCTTTTCCAAGTTTTTGCTTTTTTCATTTTTAGGGTTCCGTACCTAAAGTTAAAAACGGGACCCTATTACTGAGACTTCGCTGTCTGTCTGTCTGTCTGTCTGTCTGTCCGTCCGTCCGTCCGTCCGTCCGTCCGTCCGTCCGTCCGTCCGTCCGTCCGTCTGTCCGTCTGTCCGTCTGTCACCAGGCTGTATCTCATGAACCGTAATAGCTAGAAGGTTGAAATTTTCACAGAAGATGTATTTCGGTTGCCGCTACAACAACAAATACTAAAAACAAAACAAAGCAATTATTTAAAAGGGGCTCCCATACAACAAACGTGTTTCAAAAACTACAAGGGAATTCTAGTCGCGTAGTTGAGGTCGCTTCTGATTGGTCAAGTCAAATCGAGTTGGTCATGGAATTCAAAATGGCTGCCCTATCTGTCAAATATACTAGTCTGCCTTCACTGTCCAAAGAGTTTCTTACAAGTTTCAGATTTTCTTTGAATCAAAGTTGTTGTAAACCATTTTAGGGTTCCATACCCAATTGTGACAGTGGTACGGAACCCTTCGTGCGCGAGTTTCGCACTTGGCCGGGTTTTTTTATTTTATTTCTACTTATTCTAATTAGAAAATGAAAAAAAGCAAACCGTAACGGGATGGTCACGGCAGATATTAGTTTTATCGCATAAATATATTTGCATTAATGTCTTTATCCAGGGAGAAAACAGTCTACTACGTTTGTATAAAAAAAAGAGTAGGTAGACTGTCCAGGATCATGAATATAATTTCGTGCAAATTGATCAGTAACTTAAATCAAATGACCTTATTAAAACACTGCCAATAATAAAACCCTCTCATAATATACAAGTCTATTGTTTCTGAACAAACTATAATAGAGTATTGTTTAAACTGCTTTGTTTAAGTTATTAACTTATTATGGAGTTATGATAAGAAAAGTAGATTAAACGTGTAGGTAGAGAGATAACGCCGCTCCCATTATCCTTGTAGCGACAAGAGTTTTGACCGCAACTCTTATCCGTGTCCGGCACGTAGGTCAGTGCAGCCACTGAAGGAAAAAGATTATTATTATTATTTCTTGTTGAGATAGTCCTCAAAAGCTCCTATTTATCATTTACATAGGTACATTTTATCGTGTCTAATCGTGTATTATTATTTATTTTCTTTACTTGACGTCTCAACTGTCATGTATGTTACAATAATAGTCTACAGTGTGTCAATAGTGTGTCTTTTATCATTTAAGTGCAGTCGCAGTTTAAAATATACGGAAAGCGGGCGATATGCCCGTTCTGTCAACATCTCAGAAGTATGGGGTTGCTGAATACTGGAAGGGTGTCCATATTAAACGCATATCCGTCAAAATTCTAGACCCTTTCGAACTAATGAAATTAATTCAAAATACGAATTTTGTTTGGATTAATTCCACTCTGGACTAGATATGGCTTCCGCGTATGGAGTAAAATAGCAGTAAATTTCAACTGAAATGTGATCTAGATAGCGTTCGTTTTGACGTTTAGGGGTCAGGCAAGTATAGCGATACGCGGATGGAGACAGACGACTTTAGTACTTCGTCTTGCTCCCTCCTTGCCTAGTTATTTAGCAATCTACCCATATGAGTTTTGGAACGCGTTAAGGAGATGGTGTTGCTGAAATTTTCATTTTCGTGAAACCTAGTCAAATTTGTTTTAATTTCGGTGGCATATTAATTCAATTTAGTGTCGTGAAAGTGTAATAAAAGCAGTGCAAAACATGGACTTTAGCGTTGTTTCCAAACCTCGTGAAAAAGTCATTGTAAAACAAAGACTCCCTCGACTTACTTGACACTGGCTACTTATTTTTAATTAAGTACTAACCCATAACCCACTCAGTTAGCTTAGTTAGGTAGGCAAACGCTAGTATTATCTATTTAGATCTGAGTTTCGAATTCGAATGAGTTTTGTTTCTTTTGACAAATATTATGTATTTGTGGCAACTGGCAACATCTATGAAAATTCGACTAATCTGTTTTGATAGTTAATTATTATAATTTGTTGTGTAATTTTATTTTTGTTTTAGTAGTTATTATATTGAATACTAATAGATAAAATACTAGTAGTTCTGCGAACAGAAGACCTTGCGAGCTAAAATATTGAGAGTACTTAGTTAGGTACCTGCTAGTTTTCATTCAAGGTGTTCATAATACCAGACTGTACCTACCTATACTTGTTTGGTCTGGTACTATATATTTTACTAGCAGCTCCCCGCGGTTTCACCCGCATAAGTCCCGATCCCTTGGGAATATCGGGATCAAAAATAGCCTATAGCCTTCCTCAATAAATGGACTATCCAACACCGAAAGAAATTTTCAAATCGGACCAGTGGTTCCTGAGATTAGCCCGTTCAAACAAACAAACTCTTCCGCTTTATAATATTAAGTATAGATATAGATGTAACTACGTCACCATACAATAAGCGCGTACTCGACTAAAACGGGGTATTTCATGACGAACGAGGATAGTTCGGAACCGATTACTGAAAAAGGAAGTTATTGTCTTATTTGTCTTATTTACGTAAGCTATATGCAGCACGTTTGAATTGTTCAAAGTTCAAATGGGGAAAAATACGTATAGGTATGGTTCACGCAAAACTTAATGGCCCCTGTGATCTAGGCGCAGGTAGTTGCGCAGAACGCGAATTATAGATGCGCCTGGTAAAGGGGCGGTCGTCGGGAGGGGACCGACCCTCCCCGCGCGTCGCTCGTTCCCCGCGACCATCCAGCAACGCATACAGCTGTGTGAGTGCTACGTTCCTAGATCACAGGGGCCATTAAGTTTTGCGTGAACTATAGGTATAATATACGCAACTAATCCTATCCTTCCTACTATAATAGCTGAAAGTTTGTGAGTATGACTCAAATATTATTATCTCCCAAAATAAGTGACATTGCAACTGCCGGGTGCCACAGATCGGTGCGGGGTAATTGCTGTTGTGAAAACCGTGGCTAACACTAAAAAATATCATCTGTTTTTGGAGATATTTAAGTCATACGGTCTTCCCCCATGTCCGATCTTACCTGAATATACTCTATGTATGTGTGTATGTTTGTTACTTAATCACGTATAAACCGCTGAACCGATTACCATGAAACTACTAGTTATGAAGAAAGCTGGAGACCTGGAATAACACATAGGCTACTTTTGATCCCGATATTCCCGCGGAATCGGGACTTACGCGGGTGAAACCGCGGGGCGCAGCTAGTAAATAATAAATGACTGCTAAATAGTAGATATGTTACGAAATGGGTGTCCGTCTGTCCGTCTGTCCAACCATGAAGGGGGTCGTCCTAGAAGTCTAGGCGAACAACTTTGTTCTACAACTTTAAAAAAAAATGATTTTTTATTTTAGAAAATTTTAAGGTTTCCTTGATAATTAGCTGTTTCTTAGAGGTCATAAACTTTTTTAAATTTAGTCTGGCCATGTAATGCACTAATTTTAATAATTGATGATATTTACTCCAATCCGGAATAGGCTCCCGTGGCGTCTTACTGCCTAACGTCTCTAAAGGGCCCTACAGTGGGACAAATTACAAAGATACCCTTTATAAAAACGGGACCGTATTACTGAGACTTCGCTGTCTGTATGTTTGTCACCAGGCTGTATCTCATGAACCGTAATAACTAGACGGTTGAAATTTTCACAGATTATGGTATTTCGGTAGCCGCTATAACAACAAATACAAAATAAAACAAATATTCAAGGGGGGCTCCCAAACAACAAACGTGATTTTTAACGTACAAAAGCGACGAGACCGCGATGTATTTTACCACTAGCGTCATCTAGTGATGGGGTGATAAACTTAACGTTCGTTCTCGGTTTGGTTGGTACAGTGTTCATTTTAGGGTTTCGTACCCAATTGTGATAGTGGTACGGAACCCTTCGTGCCCGAGTCCGACTTGGCCGGTTTTTTAAAATTTGTTAGGCAAACTTCTTTGTGTTCAGACGACCTCTGGTGCGTCAGCGGCGACGCGGGCAGTTGCGGGTTTGATTCCCGCCGGGAACAATATTTATGCTGCCTATATTATCTGCCCAACACATTAGCTTTATTGACCCTTTTTATCCAAAGGTTGCCTGGAAGAGATCGCTTTTAGCGATAAGGTCGTCCATTTGTACAACGTTCTTACTTTTAAGCATTCCTTGTATCTGTCATAGTTTGATGTACCTTTACTAATTGTATTTGTTTTGTTGTGCAAATAAAGTATTAATCTATTATTTATTATACTACACGTTTGGTTTTCTGGTTTTAGATTTTGTAACCTACTTAGGTATCAGAAACCATAGAAGATCATTGATCATAGAAGGACCTTCACAGTAGATAATGACATTAGAAGAAAAGAAAGACAGTTGTAAAATGGTTGTAAACAGTCTGAGTAAACCAGGAGTAAACAGTAAACAGTACTTGGAAAAGCTAGGCGAACTTAGATGCCAATTCCCAATTCCAAGCTATTTATACAAGCAGTAATCCGCGGTATCATCCGCTTTATCCCGATCGTGTTGTGTAGAGACGTGGGAATTACCAATTTCCCAATCTTCGAGTAAGTATATTTACACTTCACCCACCTTGCATGTCTCTAGGGCCCGTATTAATAGACCGAACTCAAGTTCGATATCAATCTTGAGTTTGCTATTGAGTTGTTGCGCTGATTTATAAACCTGTCTTAAGATGTGATTAAAGAGTGACGTATCACTTGAGTCATACCGTAATCAAATCAAACACAGCACTCAAGATGTCTCTCAAGATGCAGTTTCGTGTACTCAAGTTCGATCGTGGGTGGTACGTGACTTAAGTAGCTGATTCGGTGTTTTTGTAATTCAGAAACATTTTGAAATGGAGAAATCAATAATTATTATGATGATATTTTGGGGATGGGTTATTTTAGTTTTGGTGATTTTTTTTCTTTGTTTTGTTTAGTTAAGTTTTTTTGAATTATTATTTAATAAGTTGATTTTTAGGGCGTCATGAAAAAGTTATATGGCCACAAGGTTTTCGAATTAGCTAGCTTAGCTTAGCTAGCTTAGTTTAGCTAGCTTAGCTTAGCCAGCTTAGCTAAGCTTGGCTTAGTTTAGCTAGCTTAGCTTAGTTTAGCGAGCTTAGCTTAGTTTAGTTAGCTTAGTTTAGCTAGCTTAGCTTAGCTTAGTTTAGCTAGCCTAGTTTTGTTTAGCTAGCTTAGTTTTGTTTAGCTAAACTTAGCTTAGCTTAGCTTAGCTTAGCTAGCTTAGCTAAACAAAACTAAGCTAGCTAAACTCACCTAAGCAAAGATTGATTTAATTAAGTTACATTTTGTTAAATATATTCACAATAAAAAAATGACAGTAAAATATGAGTAAACTAGGTACCATAGTAACAAACCTTTTTAGCTAAGAAATTAAAAATGCAAAAAAAAAACTACCTACCATAGTGCAAGAATAAAACGTTTACTTTCATTCAAGGTCGCTCTCAAGATCACTCTCGAAGCTCAAGAGCGATATCAGTTGAGTAGAGCTTGAGTTTTAATTATTAATTAATGCCTAACTTAAGATGGTGACCGCATCTCAAGAGTTACTCAATTGATACGCACTCAAGATCGATATTGAGTTCGGTTTATTAATACGGGCCTAGGAGTATAAGTGTTTGGTGCTGTAGGAGCAGTGGTTATGGAGGCATTTGACCTCTTAGGTGAAAATAAAAAAACAGCAGATACGGTACCTAGTCTCGGAAAATAAGACGATAAAACTGTGTCCAGCTGACGCACTAGCCTCAGTCGTATGTCGAACCGTTGCCGCGTGAGCACGTGCTGTCACACTGCGATTATCTTTTTGAAATCCATAAGAATGCCTTTTTGCTTACCTATTTATAAATGCCTGAATCATTCTTAAAGACAAATGTTTTTAAATACAATAATTTTATGAAAATGCATGTAGGTGTTTCTAGCTCATTTTTCGAATACGCAATCAATCAAAAAATAGTATATACCGTATCTACTATTTTTGTTTTCATCTAAGTTGACCTCCTTAGTACGCTGGACAGGAGATCGCGCACTGAATTTTGTGCCTATTTGATCTGCGGCATGTTGCGCTGTTTTCTATTGAAAGAGATGGACGGTCACCATCACTTTCAATAGAAAACGCAACTGAAAACAGCGCGTTCAGTGGGTTTAGGACTGACCTCCATCACAACTGGACAGGACATTGCGCACTGAATTTTGTACCGATTTGATTAGCGCCATGTTGCGCTGTTGTCGCGCGTATTAAAAGTGATTGTGACCGTCCATGGAACTAATAGTTCCGGAGAACTGCGCAACATGCCTCAAATCAAATCGGCACAAATCTCATGTCATTTTGTATGGTATAGCAATACCAGCGTACTTGAATAGTTTCATTTCAGTGGCTATTCGTTTACAGATTAATCAGTCAGTATTTTTTTTAAGATAGATAAACGAAAAAACAAAACTTAACTTTTCCACGTTTTAAAAGTTTACCGGTTTTTAACCTTAAAATTAAGGTTAAAATATTTAGCATATTTAATTTTAAAATTCAATTTTAAATATTCCATATATGTATAGGTCCTTCCTTATCATTATTTCTGAATAAATAAATTATTGATATACAGGGTGTCCCAGGAAGAAGTGTCAAGCGAAAGTCCAGAGGTAGAGGGCCTAAAGGGGCATCATCTGAATCCATGAATGTTCCGCGATTTTTCGTAGTTTAGGAGTAATGGCCTATTTTCTCATTTTCTATTAAAATGCGACTCGTCCTCACTACAATGATTGAGATAATAGATTTTTTTTAATGTACCTATAGTTGATATACTGTATCTCACGAAACATTAATAGTTTCGTTAATATGACTGTATCTCACGAAACATTAATAGCTAGAGAGTTGATTGCCACTATAGTGGCAAGTATAGTGGTGTTTGTTGCTATAGCAACAAACACTAAAACCAGAATAAAATAAATATTTAAGTGGGGATCCCATACAACAAACGTGGTTTTTTTTTGTTATAATGGTGTCGACTGAGCCCTTTCGTGCGCGAGACCGACTCGCACTTGGTCGGATTTTTAAGAACGTTTAACTCTAAATTTTTGAATTTAATTTAATTTTGAATTTCCAAAAGTCGTAGTACAAAAAAGTTGTTCGTCTAGCCGTGTAGAACAACGTGTAGGTATAATGCAGTTGTCCCTTAAACTCCAACACCTTGTATAATATACCTACCGATGTATGTAGGTACCTACCTAAATCCTCTAACTACCGTATAGGAACAGCTTGAGCTATGTACATTGTACCTAAGTACAATCAAACCTAACTACTTCCATTGTTAGATATCTTCAAGTCAATAGGTTAATTAGTTTTAAATGTATTTTAAACACGCTAAGAATATTGTAATAAAGTATAGTTTTGGCCTATTAAAAGTAGGTAAGTTTCGTGTAAATACCACCATTATTATTCAGAAAACTCCAAAATTCAGCAACCATTCACTTACATTAATTCCACAAACAAAGTATTAAGTAGGTAGGTACCTACCTAAGTAAATAAATATGATTTCAATTTACAACTATTTATCCTGTTTTATTTTCAGGTGTTGAACAAATATGGCGACCAGTGACGTCACAATAGCACAAGATGGCGGCCAGGGGAATGTGAAGTTACACCCGTATTTGGTGACATTAGTGTAAGTAAATTAGTTGTATTTTAGGTAAGGTTTTGTTCCCCTTTACTTAAAATCTTTAGGGGTAACTTTCCTTATAGAGAACCGAAGTACCGAGTTGCTCCTCGGAGTGGCCTGACGGTAAAGCGGACCCCTACATTTATACCCGTGGCGTATTTAAGTGGTCATAGTTGGGGACGCAATAACATATTTACAAATGGGTTTTAGTCGTCCGGGAACCCCGGACGACTATTTTTTAAGTTGGGACCCCGGACCGGGGTCCCAACTTAAAAAACAAGACGTTTTTGTCTTGAAACTACACCAAAATGTAGAACACAAATTTCACCTTACAATTCTACAATAATATATCTAATTGTCATAAATATAATGTAATTTAATCAAAAATGTATGGTACAATATAGCTGCTGGAGTTAGAGGCTGATAATCAGTCATACATACCTACAGGATATGACTATATTAGTACAGATATCAGTCTCGCACAAAGGATTCTATGGTTTTGTTAATTGCTTAGGTATGTACTTATATTATATCACGTAATTTTGTAGTTTGTAACGTCATTTGTGAGATTCAATAAACATATAAACATACCTACACAAAAAAAAAACGTGTAGCACTCGGGGACTACCGCGGTATAGCATTTTTTATCAGCTTATGCAATTATTATTATAATAATTTTTTTAATTTTGTACCACGTTGCCATGGAAGGCGGAGTGGAAGGGGGGTGTTAGGTTTTTTCGTTACGAAATTTCTTCATTCAAAGCTCAAAGCCCGCGATAAAAGCTATGCAATTAAAAACAACATCATTCCGTCATGAAATAATCAACAATTTTCGATAAACTCGACAGGGATTTAGAATTTAGCGGTTGTATATAGGCCCCTTAAGAGGAAAGGATACCCCATGAGGATACCTTCATACAACCTGAGGATACCTCCATACAAACATAGTCGACTGTTTCATCCCTGGATAAAGACATTAGAGCAAATATTATGTTTATGGCATGAAACCTATATCAGCTATGTATGACCATGTTTTGATTGGTCAAAATTTGATTTGTGATGTCAAGTGGAGTATTTTAGTTAAATAGGTATATTTCCAAATATTTTTTCGTTTCCTTTCTTTGTTCATTCAATATTTAAATCATTTATTTCAAGATGGTTAAATAGGTAGGTATTATTTAATTTTACCGGTTTCTGTGGCGCGTCGGGCGAAGGCCCAAAGGTCAAAAGGTTGCGGGTTCGATTCCCGCCGGGTGCAAATTTTTATGCTTAAAAATAAATCGTTGTTTCTGGTCAGGGTGTTGTCTATGTATCATAATGTAAGTATGTATATTTATAAAAAAAAAGTATAGTATGTAGTATATCCGTGGTCTAGTACCCATAGTACGCACCTAGTGCTTAGTTTGGGGCTAGATTGGGCTGTGTGCAACGTCGTGCTATATTTATTTATTTACCTTTACCTTCTAACAAAATGCTCGCGAGGTCTAACTGCTCGAAGAACAACTAGTTTACCTACTAGTCTTTCTCATTCATTGGTTGCCTGGAAGAGGCCGCCCATAGCCGATGATAAGGCCGTCCATTGTACCACTTTAGTTTTAAGTTTTGTATATTATCTATCTTATATTGTCACACGTGCGCCGCGTAACATAGTAACACAGTTTCGTTATCATACTTATGTAACGTATGAGTTTCTATAAGAGATGGGATGACTGGTTTTTGCCGACTAGCCGACTAGTCGGTTCTGAAATAGAATCATTAAATTCGGAATCGGAGATATTCCGGTTTGTTGCCATTTCAAAAAAAATGGTTGAACCGTTAGATCGCTTAGCTGACATTTATGAACCCTTATGGTGGGTATTCTAACAACGACGTTCGAATTTTGATCCGGATCTATTGTTAAAGGTGTGTAAGTAATTTCACGTACAGTTCGACGTTTGGAACTGGTGAAGGTCGGCCGTCAGAGACGAGTTTGAAATAGATTACTATGACCTTTCGACCTTTCTCCTTCTAGTCTCCACTAAAGACCAGTCCAGCTTTATGGGTTGTACCGTTTTCAAAATAAATAGAACAGAACTGGTGCATGTTAAGACATTTTTAAGGAGCGCCCTGGTTGTGAGATGTTTGTTTACGTTTTCCGACTACACACCTTCTAACTACCTATACTACCTAAAGCTGAAGAGTTTGTTTTTTTGTTTGTTTGTTTGAACGCGCTAATCTCAGGAACGCTGGTCCGATTTGAAAAAAATCTTTCAGTGTTGGATACTTATAGAATAAATATTTGTGTCTGGTCTGGGTGTCCCTCTATGTATAATATGTATGTATTTACAAAAGAAAAATAAATATAAGTATTATATCCGTTGTAACACAAGCTTAGTCGCTTACCACGGGGCTAGATGGCGCTGTGGGTTGTTCACAGAATTTATTTATTTATTTATTATTTATAAATTGTTAGTTGACGACTAGTCACTAGTCAGCACCATTTGCCGACTAATCGGCTTTCCCGACTGGTCGGCCCATCACTAGTTTTTATCATGGCACGTGTGTCTGCCTACCGTGCGACGACCTATTGGCAAAGACTTTGAAAATAAACTCCTTTTGAAATTTATTGACTAGTTAGTTAGTTTCGCTGAGCCTTTTCCGCACTTAGCCTCACAATTGGGCCATTGTACGTGACTTCTTAGAGGGCTTAAGACGCCACGGGAGCCTACCCCGTATTGGCGAATATCCCATGCCTTCGGACCGTGGTTTATCCTAGGACATGTCCGTTTCCTCACGATGTTTTCCTTCACCGTAAGAGCGATGTTAATAGCGCACTTAAATTTTTCTTAAAGAAAAAGACATTGGTGCGTGGTCGGCCTGGATTCGAAACCACGACCTTCGGGATGAAAGTCGCGGTATCTACCACTAGACCAACACCGTTCTTACTTAATTTAATGACTAACAGACTACCGCGGTTTCACCTGGGGTCCCGATCCCGCGCGAAATCCCTTTCTTAGTGGATACCTACACACCACAAACAACATACTCTCCAAATTTCTCTCCTCTCGTGAGGAAACCAACATGTCCTAGGAGTCACCACGGTCCGAAGACATGGGATATTCAGTGTTTTCTATGTATCATATGTATGTATTTACAAAAAAAAGTATAATTTGTAGTATATCCGTTGTCTAGTACCCATAGTACAAGCCTAGTGCTTAGTTTGGGGCTAGATTGCGCTGTGTGTAACGTCGTGCAATATTTATTATTATTTTTTTTTATTTTTATTTCATGTCTCTAGGACCAGCGCGAGCGGTTTGGACTCTGCATCAAAGTCAGCCAGGACTTTGAATTTACAGATGACTAAATTATAAATAATAGCAGATTCCCGCGGTTTCACCCGCGTAAGTCCCGATCCCGTGGGAATATCGGGATCAAAAGTAGCCTATGTTACTCAGGGTGAATGTAGCTTTCTAATGGTGAAAGAATTTGTGAAATCGGTCCAGTAGTTTCGGAGATTACCCCCAATATACATACATACATACATGTTAACAACGTTACCTCTTTATAATATTAGTATTATTATAGATAGATAACTTATTAGTAGGTATTGCTCGACTGCCGCGAAGGGTTATGTTTTTTTTTACCGTTTATTTCTGTAAAATACAAACGATACGTATTTAATGCGCCTTTCCTAAGTAAAGGGGTAAATGTTTAAAAGAAAACTAGTTGCTAACCATTTTACGGTTTTTACCGCTATAACTCCACAGAGCAAAACCAGAAAATGTGCGCGCTTTAAAAACTGAACAAACTGTCTGTCCAGGCTGTATCTCATGAACTGTGCTGTGATAGCTAGACAGTTGAAATTTTCACTGATGATGATTAAAATGAATATTTAAGTAGGACTCCCATTCAACAAACGATGTTTTTTTTGTGATAAGTATTGATACGGAACCCTTCGTGCGTGAGTCCGACTTGCACCTGGCCGGTATTTTTATAACACCTATTTTTCATTCGGAAATCGGCAACGTTCATTCATACTGACGCCCTTTAAGAATCACGAACCCAAAATAAATTGACGCTCCCCCTTTATTTATAACCGTGGTTTTGTTTCAAAAGAATGTATGTCTCGATATATTTCGTCAGTATTTTGGCAAACACGTGAGCTGTGAAATTGGAATAAAACTTGACCTACCAAGATGGCCGCTGCGGCCCACGTGCTTCTTAAATGCTACTAATATTGTAGTAAATGTGAAAGTTTGTTTGCCCCGTTACTTATAAACAGCTGCATAAACCATATGTACCTATCAAAGTTAACAGACAGAGACAATCGTTACATAAACTTAGTCATTGTTTATAAGCAAGGGGGTAGGTAGGTATGTTTGTATACTAAATGAGTAAGTTTGTTACTCTATCATCTCATGACTCATGACTCATCATCATACATCAATCACTCATCTTGTAAAAACTACAGAAGAGATTGTGATCAAACTTTATATGCAGATAGCTTGTAATTTGGGAGGTTATTTATTTATAACATAATTGCAATTTTATTGTAAACAATAGGCTCGAAATGAAACTGAAACTTGCCACTGGACCGCAGTCGAAACTTTGTTGACTTAAAAATGTTTGTAAAATAGTATTTTCGAAAGAAAAAAATCGAAATTTTATGATATTTTAACTGCAATGACAGCAATGATATTTTAATCATGAAAACTCATAATTTAAATATTTTTAATACGATACTAAGCATCTTAATAAATACAGTTTGATTCATCTCGATATTCCTGCGAGATCGGGACTTACGCGGGTGAAACCGAGGGGCACAGCTAGTAGGTACCTAATAATTATGGTTTTATTCAACTTCGAATAAAACGTTCAATGAAACAAAATCTGTCAGGCCAATTAAAGCCGGGCACACAGTAGCGAGCTGTAACACATTTGCAGTGTAGCTGCGGCAGAAAATGTAGCGAGCCCAAAATGCTGGCCGCATTGCCACGCTAAATGGCAAAATTGTTTATTCTTTTCGCCAAATACGGTCCAGCATTCTAGTCTCCCGTTGTCTCCAGACAGGTTTAGAAAAAAGCCGGCATATTGGCTGAGCCCAGACGCGCAGGGTCCCAAAGACTCTTCGGTTTTGAATTTTTTAAATTAATTTTTATATTTTTTAAGAGGGTATGGAGTCCTAGGAATTCTACATGACTTTCCACAGACCTAGAATTCTTTTTCGCTACGCAAATTCTATTTAAGAGAACAGTCTCCATTCTCTTTCTCCATACAAACGTAGTTTACATTTTCCTCCCTGGATAAAGACATTAGACGTATGTGTTTTTGGTGCAATAAAGTGTTAATCTATCTATGTTTATATGTTTATGCCATAAAACCTATATCTGTCGTGACTATGCATCTACCTTTTTATTTTTTGCATTTTCTAATTAGAATGATAATAAAAAATAATAAAATAAAAGAAATCAAAAGGTGCATAGTCATGTCATGACTCATGCATGACAGATATAGGTTTTATGGCATAAACATATTTGCTCTAATGTCTTCATCCAGGGAGGAAAATGTAAACTACGTTTGTATGGAGAAAGAGAATGGAGACTGTCCTCTTAACGCCTTATTTTGTTGTGTTGTCCTAGGTGCGCCTATACCTGTAGCCTATACCTTCTTCTCATTTGTTAATTTTATATACCTAAACTAAAACTTTTTAGCCTTACCTTCACGTAAAATTTGAAATTGACGAAAAAAGCATTGTCCATTTCACACAAGAAGTCGCTTGGTCACAAACAGAAAAAAGTTAGCTTTTTAGAATATTGTTCCTTTCTGACATATTCATCTGTTGGTAAAACGGTATTCCTTATTTCATTAAGAAAAACTGATCTGATATGCTAAAGAATTAAGAGAATCGCATTTTATAGCGAACCGTCTGGGGGACTTATTTTGTGATGTGGACTATATCACTATTTATTTTATTTTAAATGTCTAAGTGGCCAGTTTGATATTTTTTACTCTTTTTTTTCGATGACCTTTGCATACGGACACTCGCATCGAAACTCTTTTGTAAAAAGAGTATGAAACACAAAAAGGTTTTATTTGGCATTATACTTACTAAAAAAAATAAAGATACCTTCTGAATGTCGTGCAATGCGTCCAACTAAAGCAGCGGTTCCCTAAGTGGGGGACGCGCCCCCCAGGGGGGGCGCAGAGACCTTTACAGGGGGGCGCAGGTCACCTGAATAAAAAATCCTGCGATCGCCGAGAGAATGCATTCCACACTGCTCGCTTCGATCAATGAAATTATTTGAAATTGTCGCCTGTCAAGAACATAATATTGTTTCCTTACTGGGCGAATGTTAAGAACCTTATCGGCCCCGCGGCCACCTCACGGGCTCTATCAAAGGTATTTGGTATTACTTACAAAAAACCGTTTGTATGGTTTTGTGCAACTTTAATGAGCAATAAAAGTAGTTAGTTGTTTTAGAATTTAATACTTTTTTAAATTTATTTACGGGACGGGGGGGGCGTGAATTTTTTTTTGTGGCCGAAAGAGGGCGCGTCTCAAATAAGTTAGGGAACCCCTGAACTAAAGGCTCTCCTTTATATGCTATATTATTGACAGGTAAAACGCAGCTATTTTGGAGAGATACTCTAAGCAAGTGTGTTAATTATTTTTTGTCAGTTTAAACTTTTAAACAAGCCCTCAAATTAATGACTAAAATAATTCTACAAGAGAAAAGATTGCGAAAGTTAACAAGATGGATTAAATTATCACATTCTACGTGCAGTTTTCAAAATGATTTTTAGGAAATATCCTGTATCATGCCCCTGTCGGTTCAGTGGTTTCAGAGATTACCTGGAAAATACATACATAAATAGGGTTATGTTATAAAAATATGGAACTTTAATTATTAATATTTAGAGTTATAGTCTATACTATCCCCATACCCCCCGAGATCGAGACTAGCGCGGGTGAAACCGCGGGGTGCAACTGGTAGCATAATAAAAGTCAACCTTACCGAAGGCCGTGAAACCATATAAAGTTGTTGCGTAGAAAACTGAATAGTATATACCGAGGTGCCTACCAACTCGTTTAGGTACCTACTGACAAATACTGACACACCAAGTTCTATCTATAGGTACTTCGTTTTTAGGGTTTCGTACCCAAAGGGTTAAAGCAGAACCCTATTACTTATACCATTACTTTTCGGGACGTCTATTTATAGGTAGCTAATACTATAGATCAGGGGTTCCCTAAGTGGGGGGGCGCCCCCCAGGGGGGGGGGGGGGGCGCAGAGGTATTTACAGGGGGGCGCGGGCTACCTGGGTAGTCACGTATAAAAATCTGGAGAATGCATTCCAGACTGCTCAATACAACCAATGAAATTATTTGAAATTGACGCCTGTCAAGAACATAATATTGTTCCTCAGTGCGCGAAGGTTAAGAAACTTATCGGCCCAGTGGCCACTTCACGGGCGCTTTCAAAGGTATTTGGTACTTACCAAATAGCCCTTGTATGACTCAAAGGTACTTGGTACTTACCAAATAGCCCTTGTATGACTCAAAGGTATTTGGCACTTACCAAATGTTCTTTGTATGACTTTGTAAAACTTTAATGAGCAATAAAAATCCTTTTTTTGTTTTTTTTTTATTCTGACCTGAAAATCTGGATTGGAGGAGGGGGGGGGGGCGCGGATTTTTTTGAATAGTCGAAAGGGGGCGCGTCTTAAATAAGTTAGGGAACCCCTGCTATAGATACTTAGTTGATCTATAACTCAACCTTATGTTAAAAAAGTTATGTGGGCTAATAACATCGCTCTTACGGTGAAGGAAAACATAGTGAGGAAACCGACATGTCCTAGGACTCACCACGGTCCGAAGACATTCAGTGTTTTCCATGTATCATAATATGTTGCGCTGTGCATTGAGTTAATAAGTAGTAACTAGAGAAGATGGCCCAACCAAACTTTTTGTAACACGAGTTAGGGCCTACTCCCACCTTTGAATTTAGTCTATGACTGACGCTAGACGCGACGAGACGTGTGTATTCTGTGTATTTTAAAAACTTTAATTGACTTCAATATGCTTTCGTGTGTCCTGAGATATTGTACAAACAGCGCATGAATTACAAATAAAGCCCAAGGAATCACCTTCCATCTTTAAGTACACCTTATATTATCGATAGAGAAAAATATTTTATAAAATCACTGCGACATTATGCGCCATTTAGACATTACTCAATGATGCTTTTGACGTTTGATTCGACGCGGAAAAATTAAGCCTTTTAAGCGCTTTATTTAATTTTTACTATAGACGTTACAATATTGTTAGCGTAGCAGCAGCTTTTTTGTAATGGTTTTGTGTAATAGAAACATGGAATTTGTTTGAGATAGCTTCTCTAGCTACTTGTGTCTCAATGGCGCTGTGTCGTGCTTTATTTATCTATTTATGTATTCTGTGCTTTAACATGGCTATAACAGTAGATTTGACATCAGAAGGAAGACAGTTTTATAAACAGCCACTGCGGTAACGTTACCACAAACTTCATGATACTTTTAACTCATTTCATTGTTTACGATAGACGTAACAATATTGCCAGCGCTGCAGCGACTTTATATTTATACTAGCTGCGTCCCGCGGTTTCACCCGCGTAAGTCCCGATCCCGTAAGAATATCGGGATCAAAAGTACTCAGGGTGAATGTAGCTTTCTAATGGTGAAATAATTTTTAAAATCGGTCGTTGTTTTTGAGTTTAGGTATTCATTACAAACACACAGACAGACACACACACACACAAATACAAATATTTCCTCTCTATAATATTAGTGTAAATTTCACGTAAAAGGAACATTTAATATGATTGAGACAACACTAGTACGGTACATTATAAAGTATTTCAAAATCACGTCTGGAATGCTTAGAATACATATCGCAATAAGTAGATAGATATCTAGATGACTGAATTCCTAGATAGATACCTAGGCATTAAACGCAGGATATGTCCAATTACCTACCTGCCTACCTACACACTTATGTAGTAGGACTGGCTGATTATTATTGATGATTAGATGAATATCATCTATTTATAACCCTCCATAAAGTACTTAGAGACCACGCCCACTAAGATGCTTAATTGTGACTATTTTGCAATGATATTCTTATAGAAGATACGGTACATTCTAACATTGCGTAGTCGAAAAATGAGCTAGACACTCGCAGTGTGACAGCACGTGTTCACGTGACAACGGTTCCACATACGACTGAGTCTAGTGCGTCAGCTGACGCAGTTTTAACCTCTCATTTGCCGTGGCTAGGTACCGTATCTGCCCTTATTTGTTTTTATCTAAGCCATTTTGTTTGGAATGACCACTTGCACTTGCATGTTAGTATTCTGTATCTCACTTACTCGTCTTCCTACCACATAAGCTTTACTGACCCTTTCTATCCAAAGGTTGCCTTGAAGAGATCGCTTTTAGCAATAAGGTCGGCCATTTGTACAACGTTTTTACTTTTAAGCTTCCCGTGTATTTGTCTTACTTTGATGTACATATAATAATTGTATTTGTTTTGTTGTGAAAATAAAGTATTAATCTGTCTATCTATTTGGCCACCCTAAATGGCTCATGGCGGCGGACTCGGGGGGATCCGTCGCCGTACGTACGAGAGCCCGAGATGGCGGGCGGCGCGCGGCGTGTCCGCGCCGCCTCTCGAGAGTAGGGTTTTTTTTTCAATTTATTTTGTGTCATGTAAAATAATAAATAAATGATTCACCTATTACTAAGGTGGAATTGTCTACAAACGTAGAAATAAAGGGCATAGGTTGTTGCTAATGGGAAAAAAAAGTTTTACAACCAAAACTTTATTTCAAATTGAATAGAATGGAATAAATTTTAGTATGTATACTGTACCTACCTACTTTAAAAGGCAGATAATAATAATTTAGTAACCAAACTTTTAAATTCACACGATTTGATAAGTAGTTATTTCAGCGGGTTTAATCGCAGTATATTATTCACTAACTGTGCCCCGCGCCCGCGGGTTTACCCGTGTAGTTACTTTCCACCCTAGGGATGGAAGTGCAATTTTCCACCCGGGTTATTTTTAGGGGTCCGTCAAAGGGTAAAAACGAAACCCGATTACTGAGACTTCGCTGTCTGTCTGTTTTATTTAATTACGTTATGAGTTATTTATTTGTGCCGGTGGCCGTGGAGACGTTGGGGAGTTGGGGGAGTGAGGCTGTCACCTTTGTGAGGGAGATCGGTCGTCGGCTTAGAGATCGGGGCTTGGACTGCCGCTCGGGTTCTTTTCTGGTGCAGAGGATGGCCGTTGCTATCCAACGAGGAAATGCTGCGTGCGTTTTAGGGTCCTTTGCGCCAGCAACGAATTTGGGTGGCCTGTTCGACTGACTTTGTTGTTTTGGTAAATTTGTAGTTTTTAAGTTTAATTGTATTTAAGTTGATTGTAATTTTAATGTATGCTTTAATGAATAAATGATTTAATTACGCGTTTATATTATAATTTTATTTTTCAAGTAACTTGTGTAGTGAATATCATTTGAATACCTACTTAGATTAAAAATACTTGCCGCTTGCCGACAACTTCTATTTGTTATAGGTAATATTAAGCTATTTAGTTTTATAATTTTATGTTAATTTATTACGTACCTACCTATCTTACTCATCTACCTGTAGATTTAACTGTAAGAAATAAGTACCTGCATAATGGATGATACGTATATTACTAATACTTAGGTACTTGTCAAGGACTTGACTACCGCTCCGGATCGTATTTGGTGCAAAGGATAACTATTGCCATACAAAGGGGTAATGCTGCCAGCATCCTTGGTTCTTTTGCGCCAGGTACGATCAGGGGTGGTTTATTTGATTGACTATGTGTGTGTTTGTATTGTTGTTTATGTGACATCATCATAAAACGTACTTAATAAAACGCAAGTGTAACTCACTGACTGACTGACTGAATGATGGACAACGTACAGGCTAAACGGCTAGGGGTAGAGACTTGAAATTTGGAACATAGATTCTTTAGGGGTTGAAAGTGAGCACTAAGAACGGATTTTTCGAAATTCCACCCCTAAGGGGGTAAAAATGGGGAAAAACGTTTGTATGTAACTTCGTAACGGGTTGACCTAGAATCTTGAAATTTGACATAGAGATTGATATGGGGTAGTAAGTGAATCTCTAAAAAGTTTTTTTTCTAAAATTCAACCCCTAAGTGTTTAATTGGAGATGAAAGTTTCTATGGGAATTGATTCAAAGAGATTTTGTTACTGTTTTCGGGGGTACTATCCGAAGCCCGACGGGTTTCGGGTTCCCATATTATTTTATGAATAAAATACTTATGATTCCATACTTCGTACCTATAAATTTGTTATTTTCGTATAGTTTCAGCCTTGAATATCATGGGCGATAGACAACTCTTTTATTTATTTTTATTGATTTTCACCCAACTGCGTCACGCAACGGAGGGTAATGTGTTTATCAGTCAATGTATCTTATAAAGGGTTATTCGATTGCAATCCAAAAATCGAGCAGGGGGTAGTTTTCTACATCAAAACTAACAACTTTTGGGAATCAAATAACCCTTTATATGTACTAGACTAGAGCTAGACGAATGCCGGCCTTCCACTGGGTGCGGAGCGGAGTTAAAAATGTGTCAGTTTTACATCCAGCGATCGTTTCCATAGCGCGAAAGAGTTGTATGACTATGAAAACAACCGTTGTATGTTGAATTGACACATTAATGACTCCGCTCCGCTCGCAGTGGAAGGCCAGCAAAAAGGATTTTCTAATTTTGATGATTTTTACGTCAATCAATTCGTTTCAGTCCATTTTTGATTTGAGTGAGTGTCAGTTATCAAAATTCACCAGACCACCGAACTTCTCTCGCGCGCTCTAAACTAAATCGTTGAATTTATCTGTGTATTTCAGCCGGTGGTGCGTGTCCTGCCTCTGGAGTACGGCTACAGTATTGTTGCATCGCCTGATGACAGCCCCTTTGCAACCCATCACAGGTAACTAACTGTAATAAGTAGTAATAACCTACGCCTTGACCTTACCCATACAAAAGTTGCCTGGAAGAATTCCCTTTCAGCGATAAGGTTGCAAAGTTTTAATTTTAAGCTTTCTGTGTTTTGTATGTTATCTATATGTCTATATGTATACGAATATTATAAAGAGGAATGATTTGTATTTTTGTATGTGTTGTATGTATGTTTGTTATGAATAAACTTAAAAACTACTGGACCGATTTCAAAAATTCTTTCAGCATTAGAAAGCTATATTCACCCAGAGTAACCTATGCTACTTTTGATCCCGATATTCCCATGGGATCGGGACTTACGCGGGTGAAACCGCGGGACGCAGCTATGTATGATAATCTGTGTGTTGTTTGTTGTGAAAAAAGTTTTCCACCCGGCTACCTTATTTAAAAAATTAAACTTTTTGAAGAGTAAAAAAAAAATGTTTCTAAATTCCAGGTCCAAAACCAGGTGTACCTAGACAGAAGTTGCCAAAACGAACAGCCGGCACGGAACACCTGCACCCCGAACCTCGAGTCGAATGCCAGGTGTTGCATCAGCCGTGTTCACACACCCATGACGTTATATTTGTCCATGGTTTATATGGTAAGTTGTTTCTCAATACATTATTCAATACGTTCACAATAAGACTCTAGTTAGCAGCGCTTCAAATACCGGTAAAAGATAGGTATCGGTATCTTCATCATACCTACAAAGATACCGCTATGTCAACGTAGGTATCGTTATTTGTCTGTGCGCAATCGAATGTTCCTATTTCCAAAACGACTTGGCAGATTCACATCACATTAGTTTTGGGAAAGTGTCAAAAAAATTACTGTTTCTGCTTTTATGTAAAAATGCTTATAAAATTTAATTCACTACGATGCCTTAGGCACTCGCAAGAACACGAGGAGGTGCTTTCTTAATTTTGGCCCAGGGGAGGGTTACCCACGGCAAAACGGTCAAACGCGCTGGTTCGGATTACCAGTAGTCGCGGGTTCGAATCCCGCCGGGTAGTAAAATTTAGAAAGCATTTTATTAAAACAGCAGTATTTCCTAAATTGTGGTAAACACTAAGACATAATGTTTACAGTTACTGTTACTTTTTAAAATAATATTACATTAACAGTGTTTATTTTTCTTTAAAAACATTTCAATATTTTTTTAAAAAGTGTTAATTTTCTCTTATAGGAGTTTGTATTTCTTACAGGGTCTCTAGGTAACACATGGAGGCAAGGCGACTGGGGTCCTAAGTACAGAAACGGACCCCAAAAACATATTTTATGCGATCATTCCATTAAAAGAACATGTAGCTGTCGAAGCGTTACGAAAGCAGTTACAGTAAATACCGTTACAAAACCGGTTACGTTGACAACCGATAACGACTGCTACAACATAACATTCAACGAAGAAATGGGATTAAAAATGAAAGAAAAACTAAGAAAAATAATACCACAAGAAAACGATTTGATAACAGAGAAATTTTACAATAACACGTTAATAAACCAAGTAGAAATAGTCGATAATTATGAGACTCAAGCGAACTTCGTACGTGATCTGTTCAAAAATGGATGCGACAAAAATAACGGTTTTTATAACGACTATTTCGGTACTGAAAGTAGCAGTTGTTATGAGAGTGATTTTAATGGTTATAATAATCCAGAAGATAAATACAACCGATATGACGATTCTGAATTGAAAATGAATGAAAATATTGATTCGGAATTAGACAACAAAAACATGAATAATTATGAATCTAAAAATATCTTTGACGCTTATAATAATTCGGAATATAAAACTAATGAATCTAAATCTATTTATAATACAATTAATGAATGTATATGTAATAATAAGCAGTGTCAAGTCGGCTGTGGCTGTACGTGTGATGAATGTTACTCTACTTGTTGGCCTCGAGACTGGATAAAGCAGGACTATCCGGGTGCGAGAGTTATATCAATTAATTATACAAGTGATCCGTATTTGTGGAGGCCGCTTTGGGTGAAATCTAATAAGAGGTTGGTAGACATTTTTTTACAATAATAATTGGAGCCCCTTCTCCCAGCTTTAGGTACGCACCCATCTTGTATTGTAATCATCCAGGTAAAGCGACGCCTGACGCGGTTATTACTTAGATGGGTGACATATAATGTTCACGAGCTATTCCGTGCTTCAGTGCTGTACCTGAAGCAGTTGTTCCCGGTTGACATCTCTGATAGCAGTAGTTAGATCAAGTTAGAGGGCTTATGGCGACCTGACAACTCTAACACTTGATGAGCCACAGACACCACAGCACTCTATTCGTAAAGAAGAATAACAATTGATTGATTACGGCTTCCGCATCGTATTCAGTTTCGTATGCAAATACGACACTGATAAAACGACTTAAAGCAAATCAAGTTTTTTGAATTCATTATAAGTAGCAAGAGCGTTTGCTATGTGTGTGACCTATGTGACGATGTAGTTAAAATGCAGCATTTCACTTAGATAGCCGTACACCTTATCGATCATAGCTTTGGCTCCCGCTTCATAAAAGTTTACACGACGAACAGAGAACGTAGGCACAGATAACATATTACTACGTAAGTAAGTAAGTTTCGCTGTGCCTTTTTCCGCACTTAGCCTCACAATTTTTTTCTTAGAGGTGTTAACCAGTAAGACGCCACGGGATCCTACTCCGGATTGGCGAATATCCCATGCCTTCGGACCGTGGTGAGTCCTAGGACATGTCGGTTTCCGAGCGATGTTTTCCTTCACTTCATTACTACGTAGGTGAGAAGTATTGATCACCTACGATCGTCGTATGTACCTACGTGAATCAAAGGGCAGAATAGAGTAAAATCTTAACCTTCATTTTGAATTTGCTTTTTTTTCAGACTATCACTTCATGAGCGAGCCGAGCAAATGATAGAACAACTTCTCGAAATGGGGGTCGGAGAGAAACCCATCGTGTGGGTCGGGCATTCCAAGGGAGGGCTATTTATTAAGCAAATATATTGTGAAGGTAACATTATTATAAGTCCCGCTAAGTCGAAAATAAGAAAGCATATTCTCGCACAGGGCTTTGTAGTGACATCTAACAAACTAGTATTTTCCAAAGGAAAATAAATACAAGTGTTGTATCCGTTGTCTAGTCTCCGCAACACAAGCTTAGAAGCTTATCGTGGAGTTAGATGGCGCAGTGTGTTCACACAATTTATTTACTTTATTTCGTTTTTTTATTTAAGTAAAGATAAAGAAAAAAATCGCTCACTGTGTTTTTTGGCTGTATCACAAAAAGTACCTAGGTACATCAGTTATGTATGTATAATTATTAATTATAATTATGAAAATAATTTTCTTTTTTTTTAGCTTATGAATCTTATAAAAAACTGAACAATTTAAAAACCGAATTAAAAACGAACAATGACGAAGAACAAACCAAATCTGTGATAGATAACGTTACCGAAAGAACGATACCGTATGATACCGTTTTAAAAACGATTATCGATAACGGTATGCATGTAGATAGTTTTAATAATAATAATGACAATAAATGTAGCAGTATGAGCAATGAATGTAATAGAAATGAGAGAAATAGAAATTGTAATGGAACTGTGGAACAAATTGAAGCTTCGATAGAAGAAGGTAATTGTAATAGAAATACACTCATAAAATAACGCATAACAGTGCTTATAGTGTTGTTAACTAACACCTATCGAGTAGAAAAAAAAACATGTGGCACTCGGGGACTGCCGCGGTAAAGCTATTGCATAGCATTTTTTATTAACTCATGCAATTATTTTTTTTATTTTGCACCACGTTGCCATGGTAACATGGTAGGTGGAGTGGGAGGTGTTAAGTTTTTTTCATTACGAAATTTCTTCATTCAAAGCTCAAAGCCCGCGATAAAAGCTATGCAATAGCTTAAAATTAGACAAATGTTTTGATCGAACACAACCAAATTTAAAAGAAGCTATTTTTTTGGACAGATATCTTCGTCATCCGATAAATGAAAAGTAATTTCGTACCAATTAAATGGGCCTTTAGGGGGATATCCTAAACTATAAGTGATAGAGAAAAATGCTGAAAGGAGTTGCGTCCCCGATTTTGACAAAAACTAAAATGGCATTGATAGATTTGTAAACATTATTTCTTAGTGTTAATCCACACTTAGGAATACTGCTTTTGAAAAAATGCTTTCAAAAACTTTAGTACCCGCCGGGATTCGAACCCGCGACTATTGGTACTTTCAAAAGCATTGATAGATTTTTGAAAAATTAATTACCCTAGCCAGGAATCGAACCTTGTCTTTTTGCAAAAAAATATACACCCTATATTATTTTACTGATCGATAGCGTTGCTGATAAATATCAAATCCTGGAAACAAACATAGTGTGGTAAATCAAGACAAATGCCTCATTTTTAATAAAAATATTAATTTTTACCAAAAAAGACATCTATCAATTGTGCATTACTGCTTACATCAAACATCAAAGCTCATGATTTGAACTGTGTGCGAAATTTTGAAATCAGAACATGATCTGTAATGATGATAAAATGCTAGTTCAGTCGTTCAAATAGAGTTAGGTCGTTGTAATAGGTACGGGTAACAAACAAGTACCTACTTGTACAGATTACTTGGCTATTTCATATTATTATTAAAAATTGTCATTTTTCTTGATTTACCATAATATGTTTGCTTCCAGGATTTGATCTCTATCAGCAACACTATCGATCGGTACAATAATAAAGGATGTTTATTTTTTTGCAAAAAGACAAGGTTCAATTCCTGGCTAGGGTAATTAATTTTTCAAAAATCTATTAATGCCATTTTAGTTTTTATCAAAATCGGGGACGCAACTCCTTTCAGCATTTTTCGCTATCTCTTATAGTTTAGGATATCCCCCTGAAGGCCCGTTTAAATGGTTCACCCTGTATATTCCAGCTCTGGTACCGCGGTCGTGTCTCTACAGCTCCAGTAAAGGGTTCATGTTCTACTCGGTCCCGCACCGCGGCTCGCCGCTCGCCGACATCAAGATCCCCGTCACGGCGAGGAGCGTCGAACTGCTGGAGATCAGCAAAGGTATGCTATCGTGCCGGGTGCCGGGTGCCGGGTGCCGGGTGCCGGGCGCCCGGGCGGTTATAGCGGGTGGCAGAATCGAAAAGTACTTAAAAGGACAGTCTACCTAGGTACTCTTATCTCCATACAAACTTTACAAACGTAGACGACTGTTTCCTCCCTGGATAAAGGTATTAGAAAAAATATGTTTATGCCAAAGTCCTATATCAGCCATGACCATGCCCCCTACGTTTTGATTTTTTTTATTTTCTAATTTTCTGATTTAAAAAAAAAACAAGTGCGAGTCGGACTCGCACACGAAGGGTTCCGTACCATTATCTATAGGTACAACAGATTTTGTTTTGAAAGGTAAAGGTTTTATGGAATAAACATATTTGCTCTAATGTCTTTATCCAGGGAGGAAAACGTCGACTACGTTTGTATGGAGAAAGAGAATGGAGACTGTCCTCTTAAAGATATTTTTACCCGGCTGCAAGGAAAGGGTTATGTTTTTCGCGCCTATCTTGTATGTTAGTAATATTCTTTATCGTATCTCGTATCTTCCTAACCACTCAACGGATTTCTTTAATTAGGGTATCGTTAGATTCGTCTCATCCCTCCAATGGTTCTTAGATTAAAATTAAATTCAAAATGGCGTCCACCAGACGCCATATTGTAATTAGTAGATATGACTAGACTTCAATATTCTATTATTCAATGGTAACCTCCTTCCCCTCAGACTGCTCGCTGGTGTTGGAGCTCCAGGCCCGCTGGCTGTCCGCCACGGAAGCCCCCCGGCCTCCGGTGCGGTCCTTCGTGGAGACTTGCAGGACTCTCATGTCCGTATTGTGGCTGAGGATCGTGAGCGTCGATTCTTCTGGTGAGTGTCCGATACGTTTTTTTTTTCATTTTAAGCTATTGCATAGCTTTTATCGCAGGCTTTGAGCAAAGAAACCTTATAACCCCCCCCCCCCCCCCGCCTTCCGCCTACCATGGCAACCATGTTAGTTAGCAACCAAGCTAGTAACAATGGCAACGTGGTACAAAATATAAAAAAAATTGCATAAGCTGATAAAAAATGCTATGCAATAGCTTTACCGCGACAGTCCCCGAGTGCCACACGTTTTTTTTTATTTGTTATACTTAAAACTATCGCCACTTTCACAGGAGTAGCGTTTTAGCCCATTACAATTAAAAATTTAAAACTTCACACTAACACTAAAATTGACAATTTCAAACTAAAGCTATACTTAAACATACAAAAACAAACCTAATATAGGTACCTACTTAAGATAAAATAAGATAGGATAAGATCCGATACGTAGGCCGGTGCAGTTTTACTCTGTTTACTGCTACGTAGCTTACAGCCGAATACTGAAACCCAATTTAAAATTTTAGGCGTGCTTAAATAATTGAGCAGCTTCTAAATTTAAAAATAGTATGAGATTTTTCGAATTCGAGAGGTGCTTACTTGTTTAAGTAGAACTCAAATTTTGAGTTGCGTTTCTGTATTAGAGCGTTAGTTGCCTTTAAGGCTAAAATCATAGCTAATTTTCCTTCTAATATTATAAAGGTGCGTGTAAGTAAGTTTAAGGATGTTTGTAACTCCTTCACACGATAACCACTTAACCGATAGCGATGAAACTTGGTATTCAGATAGCTGGAGACCTGGATAACAAATGGGCTACTTTTTATCCTGATATTCCCACGGGGTCGGGACTTATGCGGGTGAAACCGCGGGGAGCTGCTAGTCTATTAGATAAATGGTTAGATTAAATGAAAAATGATTAAAGAAACCTAATCGTGATTTTCAATTACCTATTCAACGATACCCCACTTGAAATAGTCAATCAACTTTTGTTTTCTTAACCAACTTTTAGTCGTTATAGATCCTAAATAGTTAAATTAAACGAAAAATGATCTATCCCACTCGACAAGTCAATTTTTATTTTTAGGGTTCCGTACCAAAAGGGTAAAAACGGGACCCTGTTACTGAGACTTCGCTGTCTGTCCGTCCGTCCGTCCGTCCATCTGTCCGTCCATCTGTCCGTCTGTCCGTCTGTCCGTCTGTCATAGCCTTCCTCAATAAATGGACTATCCAACACCGAAAGATTTTTTCAAATCGGACCAGTGGTTCCTGAGATTAGCGCGTTCAAACAAACAAACAAACAAAAAAACAAACAAACTCTTCTGCTTTATAATAGTAATAGATTATTTCTCTTTCGACAGACGCAGGTATAGGCACTCTTCTGGGCGTGTCCGTCGATCACAGAGAGATATGCAAACCGTCGAGTCGGAACTGTCTTCTGTACACGGAACTTACAGATCTAATAGACGAGGCTCTTAGCGAGTGTTCCTGTTAAATACAGCTGTATTTAAGAGGACAGTCTCCATACTCTTTCTCCATACAAACGTAGTCGACTGTTTCCTCCCTGGATAAAGACATTAGAGTTTATGCCATAAAACCTATATCTGCCATGACTATGCCCCTACCTTTTGATTTTTTTCATTTTCTAATTAGAATAGTAATAAAAACAAAAAGATTATTTGCTCTAATGTCTTTATCCAGGGAGGAAACAGTCGACTACGTTTGTATGGAGAAAGAGAATGGAGACTGTCCTCTTGCAACGACTAGGTACTAATTAAATATTGGTGTTCTTCAAATAATAGAACTCTCAAATTGATAGGTATTAAAGTGCGAGGTTTGAGTTATCGAGCTTCGAAAATTGTCTTTGCCCGCGAAATTACTTTAACATTAAATTAAAGTAATAATGTTTTTACTTACAATAATATGAATAAAATAGTAGCGGACCCCGGACTCTCGAGAGGAATGCAACCGGCAACATCGCTCGGATGATAATGAGGAATAAGTATGAATAAAATACTTTATTTTTTATTAAACAACAACATTTGTTTGTTGTTCTAAAAGCGCTAAGATTTGTTGGACAAATTGCAAAACAAAAAAATGTGATAAAAAGTGTCAAATTATGTTAATCATTTCGGGCTCTTTATCAGTATAAATACAGTCAACAACACGGTTTTATGAAATTAAATAAATACTCATACCGGTACGTATAAAATATCGGTATGATTCATTATATCGGATTTTACAGATAACTAGTTATTTAATAACCAGTTCAAATAATTAATATCACCTATTACCTACATGAAGTAAGTAGGTACAATTACTGTACAATAAATCAACTCATTTTTCGGTTTCAATCTAGTTCTTATTAAACCGCAATTTAAGCAGTCCAGTATTGACAAAATTGGCAAAGCTTGAAAAATAAGTGTCCCATATATTTCGAATTCACCTCGAATGTAAATAGACCTACTTACTTTGGTATTCGTTTCGTTTTCGTCGTCGTTTTCGTTAGTCCATTAGTCTTTGGAACTCTGCGTACTCAGGATCGTTATAAATAGTACCTACATTTAATATTAATTAAAACGGTATTTTTCTGTTGCTTTTTAATACAAATACCATAGAATGACAAAACACATCTCAGTCAATCCTGAAGAAGAGACCTGTAAAGGTCTCGAAACGTTGAGCATTGAAACAATGCTAAAAGTAATAAGCACTACGCGAACGGGATTAAAACCGAAAACTGAGTTTAATTTCAATCCAACATCGCGAAAACAGAAAAAAAATCGAAATAAACCTAATTGCCAAAAACGTTTTTAAATAGAGTTACCAATAGCGGTTATTTTTATGTTCGTATCAATACCGTTATTTTAATTACCTACCTATATTTTGTGTTTAAAAAATACCTATGCCATTTTAATTTTATTAAGAACGACGAACCAAAAACTTTATTTAGGTACATAGTCGATTAAGTTAAGTTTTTTAATTATTAATTGAATTTATTGTATCAATAAATGAGTTATTTTTTATTCGTACGTTTTATTTCCTATATTTTAGGTACCTAAGTATATAAGAAGGCATTTGTACACGACGTCGGTCGATTCCCGAGCCAGTCCACTAAGGCCGGCCAGTATGGTGAACCTACTTGGGTGGTGAAGGTGAAATGGGTTATTTCATTCGAGCTAAGTAAAATGGGTTATTTCACTCGAGCTAATCACTAGGTATACTTTTCATTTCGACACGCACATTCTAACAAAACAGGTTATATTGAGAATCTGTTAAAATTCAGAAAAAATATGAAATACCCATCTAGATAGATAGACGAATCTATCAAGTACGTATGCACTACCACCATCTCTACATGTTGGTTACTACTAAAATTAGAAAAGTTTTGAAAAAGGTATGTATTGTTGACAATGTAATCAATCAAGTTAGCCACGAGCACGAGACGTTTATCTAGGCGGCGGGCGTGGCGGCCGTGCTGAATCGTGAAAAAAATGTCATGGGTTTATGTTAAGCCTAGGCCAGGTACTTAATTCAATTATCTTCGACTCCTTGGCCAAACGTAAAATAAAAACACTTTCTTTCCTAGGGACAAAATAATAGTAAAAAACCCATTTTCTTCTGCTGTTCGGAAAGTTTAATTTTCATACGTAGATAACCGGGTGGAAACTTGCTTATTTCATCCCTAGGGCGGAAAGTAATTTTAAATTTTACCCTTTGCTATGGGGTCGATGAACATTGATCTATTATGATAAAATAGGTAATTGAGTTATTTTTCTATTCTGGCGCCCGCCCACTATGATGCCATGTTAGCATGCCACTTTTTTTCACGTGTCGGCATGGTCGCATTGGCCGCCTATGCACGTTCGTGATCAAGTCGATTACTTTGTAACATTGACAGCGTTACGCGAGGTTAGCATTTATTTTTATGAATGGCGCTATTGGATAGTCCCGCTTTTACCCTTTGGGTACGGAACCCTAAAAAGCTTCAGGAGGTCGGCTGAAGGTGTACGGTGAAATTTGAATTTGATTTCGAGTTGATCCGTTCAGTGATCTATTGGTCCGATCCGAAACTTCGTTTTTTTTTCGGTCGGCTGAAATTTTCGTTCGTTCGTATAACTGGTATAACCAAAGCAGGCGTGATTCCCGTGTTTAAATTAACTAACATTTCATTTCTACATTATAATTATTTACAATTGCTTGCAATATAACAAAAGGAAACTATAACTTGCAAGCAACTGAATTGAACTGTAAAGGTAAAAAATCAAAACCATTTTTAGACTTCGAAATAATTTAATTCCGATATTTTAGACATCCTTGGTGGTGTTATTGTAATTAATAATAACTAAATAATAAATATACAAAAAAAAATACTAACAATACCTAAATATTTCAAGAACATACATCATATTTCAATATGAAAGAGTCATAAAACTGTAATTGTCTTAAGAAATTACGCTTCAAACAACGAGGGTTAACACTTTTCCACCCCTTAAAATGATCCGATTTTGGTGTTATTTTTGTTAATTTTTTACTCAAAATAGGCATTAAAATGTAAAATAACCCCAATAAACATGTGAAAGTTAAAATGTACTTTTTTAAACTAAAATCATCGGATAATGTTATGGAGTGGAAAGCGTTTTTTTTCTGCCAAGAATGTCCCATTTTTTAATAGCACTTTTTAACTGTTTTTTTTAAATAGCACTTTTCTGTTTCAAAAAACTTAGGGCCATAGTTGTGAATATTAAACCATTTCATATTGAATTCTACAAAATCCAAGGATGGTAAATAATTTACTTACAATGAATTATTATTTTTTAGTTATTTTTACATACAATACAAAACTTAAATAAAAAACCTTGTGGTATGTACAAATGGGAATGAATCGTACATTTTTCTGATCTAAAAAACGTGTTTTTCTTACAAAACACGTTTTCTGTGTACAAAACATACATTATTTTTGTCAAAACAAGTTTTCTGCAAAACACAACAATCGTGTTTTTTTTCAAACTGTTGTGTTGAGAAGTAAAGAACAGAACAGAAAACCTACAAACAAAACAAAAAACAGTTGATATAAGTATTTTTTTTGTGATGTTTTGCAGAAAATATTTTCAGAAAATTATAATTTATAACATTAACATAACGTTTGGAAACAGTTTTACATTTAGAGTAGTTTTAGTTTTTGCCGAAGCTAAGTGACTTCAGCTTGAAAATTTGCAAAAATTACATTGAACATTTAAAATATTAAAAAACAATGCTTTTGCATATGCTTTTCGTTATTGGCTGAATTTAGATAGGTAATAAGTTCATAAGTGATGAATAGGTGCCAGTGTTCATCAAATTGGCACCTTATATCAAAAGTTTTAAATCTGGCAACTTTAATAAAAACAATTATGTTGGTAAAAAATGACTTTCAATTTTACTTTTTTAGTAACATTTTCCTGAAGACGGGACCTGTAAAGGTCTCGAAACGTTGAGCGTTTAAAACAATGCTAACAAACGTCTTAAATTTCAGCATTTTCAATTTAATTTTTTAGTAGCATTTTACAACAATTGTGCCAAAAATATAATAAAAATATCGGTTAATGCTGGCAACTTTTGACAAAAAAAAAATTGTTTAAAAACTTTAAATGTTACCAGCATTTTACAATTGTTATAAAAAGTTAGTGTTACTAAACTGGGTTTTTATGAGTAACTTACCCTATTTTAGGTAGTCGATGGTGCAATTTTTATAACTCTATTTTTTGAGTTTTACAAAATCATATCTTTAGATTCATTCAAAGTGCAGGTGTAGGGACAAACAGTAGAAAGTTGTCGGAAAATATACTTGGAGCTACGCGCGACGCGTTTTGTGCGTATAACTAATAAAATATAACATTTGTATATTTGTATATGGGCTATGGAGACTCGCTGGGCAGACTGCTGGGTTGCTACACTTCAACTACAAAAGTACCAAAATGGTAAATCTGTTAAAAATATAATTGATTTGATAAATATCCAAATGTTCATGTTTTTGGCAGGGTTTAGTTGAATTTCAAGGTAATTTATTTCTTAATATAGAGAAAATCGAATTTTTGTTGTAGAAAAAGTGCACATGCAGAAATAGATTAAATTTGCTTAGAAAATGTACCAAACAAAAAATTACCTATCTTGCCATGTGTTAAAAAATCTACCAAAATGGTAGTTTTCTTCGGAAGCTAGCAACACAACAGTCTGACAAGAGAGACTTGTACTATTGTAGATTATGGAGGAGAGGGGGTAAGGGGACGTTGTGTATATGTGTATAAAATATATCTGTAGTAACTATTGCTAGGTTCTGTGGCACGTCGCGCGTATGCCATTATCAGTCTTATTATTGTACGTCTTAAGTGCCTTATTTGTTTAACATAGACTAAATGAATAAGTCCTAATCTTTTATAGCTTGCAATACGGCCCGTTTTATACCCGACTGAGCGACTCAAAGAAGTTGGTCGGACCAAAGTAATTTGGGCTATAGCCCAAATTACTTTGGTCCGACCAACTTCTTTGATCTTCTTTGTAATTTGGGCTATAGCCCAAATTACTTTGGTTCGATGCTAAACAAGAAATAATAAAGTTAATCAAGAAATAATGTTATCAAATCACTTATCATTTTGTTTTTTAATCCTACAAAATGTCCATACTAACATTTTGTAGGATTAAAAAACAAAATGATGACAAACAAGAAATTTTTTATTTTAGTATTTCGTAACTCAGAAGATAACATGGAACTAGGGCATGCAATATCGGAAGGTTTTCAATCTCGGGACGATATCGATATTAAGAGCTCAATCCCGGGATCCCGGAATTGATACTGAGATTTTAGATATCGTTAAAAAGTCGAATTTAATACAATAAAAATGTATTAAATTTAATATATTTAAGACTCTAGTGGTTTCATTACGTAAATAAGTTACCCCGAGGGCCGTCCACCCCATCATTTTGGAAATATGGCGGACAAATACCCTAAACCCGAAAGTGTCTAAACTTTCGCGCCAAATTCTAGGCGCACCACTAAAATGATGTTAGCAGAAAAAAATTGCATGCGAGCTTATATAAAAAATAATTGTCTTAAAAATTGCAATGAATCACGTTACTTTTATTGTTTTAAACATTTTACCAATTCCCTACGCTTCTAAATCTTCACATCAGATCTCTTCCTCAGGGGAAGACTAATTTGGGTTTAATTTTAATAGTTCTATTCAATCATTCCATGAGGAAAAAAATAGCTAAAAACCTTAATTTATACCCAAATAGTAAATTGCTCAAATCTCGATATCGGATCACTCAATCCCGGGATTATAATATCGAACTTTTGCGTCCGAGATCCCGGGATTACGATATCCCGGGATCCCGGGATTCATGCCCTACATGGAACCCTATCATATTAATGTCTATTGAAATAGTAGATAGACCACACTCTCTCTGTAACTCTGGACAAATTAGGAGAAACAAAAGGAGGCTTCTTTTCTGTGTTAAAACATGTTCTAACAAAACAGTTAAGTCTAAACTTGCATTAAATTTTAAAACTACATTATTGAACACAACAGTTAAGTCTGAACTTGCATTATAATTTAAAAATGCATTATTTAACACAGCAGTTAGGTCTAAACTTACATTAAATTTTAAAACTACATTATTAATCCTTGAAATAACTCTGAATAATTCAGATGAATCAAAAGAGTTGGGTCTATTATTTTACTGTAATAAAAAATGTTTTAACAAAACAGTTAAGTTTAATTCTGGCCGAAATTTGCGGTTTTTTGAACGCATTATAGAAGATTTATTTTTAACATAAGTGTAAATAAAAAGTTAAAAAGCTCGCATTTCATTTCAAAACTATATCATTTAACCGTGAAATAACTAGATCGAAAGGAAATAGGGTGAAAGAAAGTTATTGTCAAAAAACCAGTTCGATGTCGGAATTTTGGTGGGAAAAGATTCTTGATTTTCAAGGTCTAGGGTACTTTTAGTAAATAGCAATTGTATGAATATTAAAATCATGTTTGACATGTGTTTTTTGTTGAGATTTTAGGGCTCATGTCTGGTGTTCTGCTTTTCCTGGTTAGTTAATTTGGAGGGCTCATAAGAGAAATTCACATGGTGTGTATTATTGAGTCTAGGGGAGTAGCTTTGGAACTCAGAAAGGCAGAACAATAAGCAATGCTTAGGTCGATACCGTTCTGGCTTTCTGAGTTTCAAAATTTAATACGGAATTAATTTTGTTTTACAGTATGTTACCGGATATCCCCGTCTGACGTTCGATTGCGATGAGTTTTTTATAAAACTATTTTTTAGTAGAAAAGTGTGTAAATATAATATGCCTATGTATAAACAATATAAGGCACTGGAGACCGTGTAAATAAACGTATATTATCCGTCAACTTTCCACTGTTTCTTGGTGCGCGTTGCGCATGACTGGTCCCGCGCGGGCAAAAGCAGCGCGCGGGTATCTGTGAGACGGACTATATCTAACTTTAACTATAGAATAAAATCCAATAAGATTGAAGAATTAAGGCTATTTCGTTCGTCACCAAAGTGCATACAAACTTCGTTGAGGAACCGGTCTTACACTCGCTGCACACGCCGAGGTCCAAAACGTGTCTTCCACTAAAATCATGGGTTTACAAGTGGACGCAGTGCTGCGCATTGTTGCTATCGATAAGCGGTAGATATCGACATAGCAACCCGGTCACCGCTCTATTCTTACAATGATTTATGACCTGGTGTGCAGCGAGTGAAAACTTGATCTTTAAAATGACGTTTGTGGAGTGTCCGTGAATGAGGTGCGAGTGCGTGAAGTGCGACGTTACGCTCCTTATTCACAGACTGTAGTCCGAGAATATATATTGTTTTAATAATGCCGTTTGAAATAGCCATAATTCTTAAAAAAAACTTATTAGAAAGAACTGTTGCCACTGTGTAAAAAATGTTAAGCTGGCACTTTCTCATAAAAACTGAAAAATTGACATCAGTTACGTGCTCAAGTGGCTAGACAGACTAAATGACTGTGACAGACTGGTATTTCAAGTTTTGATGACAGTTTTGCTTTTCGCAAAAATCGCAAATGGGGTTAGAAACTAAAAGGTCGAGGCAGGTGGCGCTAGTGTGGCACGGCCAGATGCCGCCAAACTTCAACTGTGATTGCATGTGTCTTTAGCAATTTTATGAATTAAAATGTATTCAACGTGGAGTATAATCCAATTAAAAGGGGAGCTGAGAAAAAGGAATGCGTCTACTAGCGGAAAAAAAGCTGCTTTGACTGAAAGGTTAGTAAAAAAGTGCATTTTAGTGTTTGTTTGTTATGTTTTACAAAAAGGCTTTGTACTGATTTATATGTTGAAAATATGTAAAAACCCTTTTGTAAAAAGTACCTACACGTTGAGATAAGTATACGTGCTTATTTTCGGGGTCGTACGACTTGTAATTTTTATGATTTTATTAAAAATAAGTCTTTGTTTACAAATGGTTGACAAGGGTATTTTTTTCATGGATTTTCTATGTTTTTGTTTTAGGCTAGAGGCGTACGACAGAAACAGTATTATTGGAGTCGAAGAGGAACTCGATGACGAAATTCCTGAGTTTCCTGATATAAGTCACTTTGGAGATGTTAACGCTAGCACCAATTTACCACCGCTCGGCTGTCCAAACACCACATCCAAGAGTTTGCGGAGAGGTTTCAAGTACCTACCACCCAAAGGTCGTCTGTTATATGAAAGCAGAAGTTTGGTTATTCTTCGTGTTGCCTTTGAAGGAAACTATGCCTACTTTCATGTGCAATGCAAAGCACAAATGAAGAAACTACTTTACATAGTTTTATTGAAAATAGATTGAAATGGCACTATAGAAGTCAGTTATTGTGAATGTGCCGCTGGAAGTGGTTTGTAGGCACATTGTAAGCACATCTGTTTGTGTAAAGTTTGGTGTAAATCTGTTGCCCGGTCCGGCCTAGCTGACGGACACGATCTAAGCATAGTTAATAATAAATATTAGTCTAACTTTGCTATCTAGAGTCTGTGTACACAGGAACGTTTTGATACCTTTTTTAATTTTAGATTTTGATAAGACAGTAGTTTCACAGTAACTTTTTAACACATTAGAATGACAAATCACAAAAACATCTCAGTCAATCCTGAAGAAGAGACATGTAAAGGTCTCAAAACGTTGAGCGTTGAAACAATGCCTTAAGTAATAAAATAAACACCATGTGATTATAACCGAAAAATGTCTTTAATTTATAAGTAAAATTTCCTTCATTTCATAATATTTTCTCTAAAGTTGCAGCATTTATTATTTTCGGTTTGTATTCTGCTAGGTCCAGGTGCTGTATCTAAGCACTGTCTCCTTCTGCTTCTTTCTAGACGTCTGTTTAACCGTTATTGGTCTTCTGGCTTTATTTCGGTAATTACTTTGGTAAAAGAAAATATAGAAGGAACTGCTGTTTTCCTCAATACTTTTTATATATTTTCATCACCTGAATGAATGAGAAAATGTGGATAAGGTAAGATAAGGACCCTAATTTACACAAAGCTTGGCATGAGAGAAACGTCTGTGATGATCACTGATCGATGATCATTGATGATAGGTGGAAAATACTGTAAAAACTAAGGAATGGTCTATTCCTAAGAGAATATACATTCTCATACAGACTATCGTTACAATAGTAAACTATTATAACCTTCGATCAATAGGTAGGTACCTACACTAGTAGTTTTAAGAAAGGAAACGTCTTACCTGTGTAGGAATTTCTCTCAAAAAAATCATTAGGTTTAAAATGGGGAGCACATAACCTTAAATAGTTACTAGGTCGATTTTTCTCCTCATAGCTTTTATCCACTGTTTTTTTCTTTTGGCATCTTTGGGGAATAAATGATTTGCTATGTTTTTGCAATCCACAGCTAAACAAAGCGTCATTTTGTAAAATTATCTCAAAATAACCATGTTTGTTTACGAAAAAACTATGAAGGTGTCAAATAAAGGCAGACGTGCTACAGTAGCGCCATCTGAAGTGAGCAAATGGCAGTTTTAAACCTCATTACGACCTGCATTTAACTGAACTGTTTTTTAAACTGTACTTTCATTATAGAATCGAATTCGATGTTATTATTACAATCAAAATGACAGGTTTTTTTTTCTTATAATTTCTCTTGTCGTATTTTTTGTTGTTTATATTATTTGTGTAGATAAAACAGTGGTCATAACTGGCATTAAGAAACAATCATATAATGTACTGTTTTGTGATTTTTTTTCTTTTGTCTTTAATTCAATGGTACCTAGTTATTGTGATGCCATTACAGATCATTGCCGAACACATTTGGAATATATATCACCATTTTTAGGGTTCCGTACCTCGAAATTAAAAACGGAACCCTTATAGGATCACTTATTTTATAGAACTATCACAGTCATATAGTCTTAAAATGAAGAAAACAGATACAGTTAACACTTATATCTATATAAAAAGTAACTAAGTAGAGATGTAACGATTTAGTTTGTCTGTATGTTGTATGTAGATTTGAGAGGTTTGTTTGACTGTGAGCAATCGAATTATCTCCAAAAAGGCTTGACCGATTTAGATCTGGTTTTCAGTCATTTAGTGTCTGATAAATTTTATTTGTGAGACATTTTTGAATAGCCTTTATATAAAGTTGTTTTCGAAAATGTATTTTCCTTTGATATTACTTTAACTCCAGAGAAATTTAATCATAGAAACTAGACGAGGTTGATGAAAGACGATTAAAACGTCAAAAGTATCATTAAGTTTGTGGTAACGTCAACACAGTGGCTGTTTACAGCGGTCTTCCTTCTGATGCCACATCTACTGCTACGGTTGAGACACATACATACAGACAAACTAATATCGTAAACAATGAATATCACATGAGTTACTTATACTTAGAATAGAGGTGTGTTTGTTTAGGTCTATGCCACGAAGTCAAGTGGTCTGTTGAAACCGCCCTTTCTGTTCATGTACTGTCGGTACTTACGTTTTAGAACCACGTGGACATCCCCTTCCACGTTATCATCTACTTTTTTACCTGAATGCAGTTATTAAATAAAATGAGAAAAACTTTATGGAATTAAACTAATTTTTCGGGTCTTATACAAGTGAAGTGATGGGAAAACCTAGTTGAGGAGTTCATTGGGCTAGCTGTACTTGCCGATCTTGAACAGTCGTGCGGGTTAAGCAACGCTTGGCGCGGTCATTACTTGGATGTGTGACCGATAATTTGTGTGGCAAAAATCATTTTCTCGAGCTCCTCTGTGCTTTGGAAGGCCTGGTTGTTATCTCTAATAGCAGTCGTTAGATCAAGTTAGAGGCCTTAGGGCGATCTGAAAACTCTAACACTAAAGCCACACCACTACACAAAAAAAAAATGAAGTCGGCAGTTTTATTGACTAGTCCGCAATTTTAGGCAGACTAGTTGGCAATTTAAAAACGGATTAGTCTGCTACTCTGCTAAAGGCATAGTTGGCCCATCTCTATTTTATACCCAAAGGGTCTATAATCTATTTTGAGTATTCATTGTTATAGCGACAACAGAAATACATCTTCTGTGAAAATGTCAACTGTCTAGCTATCACGGTTCATGACATACAACCTGGTGACAGACAGATAATGAAGTCTTAGTAAAAAAGTCCCCATTTCACCCTTTGCATATGGAAACCTAAATATGAGTTTCTTTTTGTACTGTTATGCCACACCTTAGATCTCAATGTTTACTATCTGGATAATGTAGGTGTTTCAATAAAAAAAACAGGTCCTTTAGTATAAGGATTCCTTATTTTATCCTTTCGAGGTATGGAACCCTAATAACATACCTTTAGTAGTGTCAAAGCCGCAAAAGCCCATAACTTTGAGCATTTCTTGTTCCTCAGGGGATTTGCCTTCCAAATCAGCTGGGGTCACGATTGGTCGTTCACCAAAAGTTTTCTTTGGTCTCGAAAATGATGTACTCGGGCCTAGTAAATATAGGAAAATAAATTAATGAACATGCAATGTTCACACAGTAGCACACAGCCTCAAATAAAGCAATGAGATTTGAATTATGGTAACCACCCCCCCACGACATTATCACAGTTACAAAATGGTTGGTGCGCCTCATGATACTTTTCTCTACTATGATATTATATACTAGCACTAGAAGTGATGTCTCAAATTCCATGTTCTATTTAAGAGAAAGCTGCTGATTGACAATATTACTGTGCTGAGCCTGTGTGGAGGTAGAGAAGACAGCCTGTGCGAAGGCACATGTTCCCTTGGAATGTCTAGCATTGGCGGAGATTATTGAAGATGTAACGTCACTAATCTTTGATACGGCGACCGGGAACATCTCTCAGATAAGAAGCTACTTGCAATTTTATATCTTCCCAAGTCTTAATCAACTGATTTTAACTACGTGCGTAAAAATCGCGTATTTTTACGTCGAGGTAAGGCAATTAAATGTAAAAATCGCGTGGATTGACCCTGGAAAATTTATTATTTCCAATTGTGTTAGTCTAAATTAAACTAGGTACTCGTAATAGCAACATTATGCTCACCTGGAGATATAGACCGGGAGCGGCGCCGGCGCGGCGAGGGCGATCGTCTGCGGTCCCGGTCCGGGGACCGTCTCCGGCGCTCCAGCGAGCGGGATCGAGAGCGCGTGCGCTGCCGTCTGTGCCGGTCGCGGTGACGCCTGTCGTCGCGCCGCCGCGGGCTCGGTGAACGACCCATTGTGACCACCTGTAGGCACCATTCCAACGCATAACAAGACTCGTTTCCAAGGAAAACCTCAAAATTATATTTTAAGTGCTTAAGCCTGCATTTAGTAATATTTTAAAGAAACAATACGTCTGCAAAACCCAGTTGCTCCCGGTTTGAGTAAGATTCGAATCCAGGGGTGCACTTTAGAATCCTACGTCACGAATTTGTATAAAAAAAGACTTGTAGGAGAAAGAGGGCTAACCATTATTGCTAGTTTTATGTTGAGCAAAGAAAAAAAAAACATACATTTTTACTTGAACTTCAAAAAAAATATACGGATCACCCCGACTTGGATAGGTTAGGTTAATGTTAAAACATGATTACACGCAGCGCCTAATACTATCAATAAATAAAACTAAGCTGCGACGACTAAACTGCTGCCAAAGCTGCGAAGGTGAGTGTCTGGTGCTGCGTTTTGTCACGCAAGGGCTGTGGGGCTGCTGCTAGAGAGCTTGCGTCACGCTGGAGCCCTCACATATTCAAATTTTAGCAAAATTATAACCTCTACATTTTTATTATATTTATGGTATTTTTTAAATTATGCATCTGCTCAAGGGGGAAAGGTGTTAGGGGGGTTGTAGAACACTCCCCCCTCCCCTCCCTACCCCCAAAATCGTGACGTAGAATTCTAAAGTGCAACCGAATCCAGCCCTGCGTCTATCGTGCGTTGTGTTTTTGCTTAAGTATTGTTTCTTTAAAATATTTCTAAACCTCGAAATGTTGTGCGAGTGGTTTGCACTGGGCACATTGTTCCACCAAAATTCCTGAATCTCGCCAAGGACTCGAATTTAACCTAACAACGATGTAAGTATGTTAGATGAGGGACGGCATAACAACCTCCAAGAAGGTACAGGTGACAGGATCACCGGCCAAGTGGTGATCCAGCATTCTCGCTATTTTCCTAATACAGTTACATGCACAGAACCAATTGCTTGTTGCTAATAATAAAATAAACTAATGGAGTAAAGTGCTAGTGTTTCCATAAACCTACATTTCAAACGAGGTGATTTTTGTTGAAATAAAATTTTATCGAAAACGAGTCGGCAGAAATCTATGAGACAATTTTTTTAAATGAATTTTGGTAAGAATTATGATTTTATACCAAGAAACTGTATCATAAATGTTGATTAGAAAATAAAAGAGTTATTAGGATATCGACTTACCTCAGCTTTTATTCAACAGTTTTTAAAATTTTGATAAAACAAAAAATAACAACAAGCACAACCTAAACGAACGCCATTTTGATAGTGAATGACGTTTTGTGTCGTCGATGATCAAACGTCATTGTTTCTTGTTTTTTTTAACGGTATTTGCGTTTTGTTTTGTTCAACATTTGTTTTATATGAAGTCTGGTTTTTTAAAGTAAAAATAAACGTGCTTCTTTTAAAAACATGTAAAAATTAGTAAAACTAATAATTACAGAACTAGGATCAAAATAATGTACACGTTGTGGCAAAATTGTGTTGTAATTATTTCGATAAAAGTACAATACCTTATACCAGTACCAAAAACAAAACGCATTCTTCGTTCCATTACACGTGTTTTTTTTATCACAAGTTCATGTCTTACATTTTTTATCTTTTTTCTGCGTGGAATGGAGTTTAAAAAAGTAGTATTACCAGGATAAAAACTCTGCATGAATTTAGGGTAATCATGTTCGTTGCAGTGACCATTAACAAATACTCAGGCGACTGTATTTTATATAGCTCAAAATACACGACGACACCGACACAAAAGCTTAAAATACACGACAGACACTTACACTGACACATCGATTTATAGAGCAAATTGCCGTCGTGTGTACACCGCTGCAATTTAGTTTCAGGTATTAGCTGTGTTGTTCTACATCAAAGTGTCGTTATTGTTAACCGATCTTAGGATTAATGAGCAGAATAGTTCTTCAGAAACCAGTGAATTGCTTGATTTTAACCGACCTTAGTTAGGAATAGATGAAGCAACTAAAACCACCAATAAATAAGTCATCGAACCTATAAAACACAAAACTGAACTACTTCTTGCCATATTTGTAATTGTAGAACGCGTTTCATAAACGCGACATATTATGTCAAGAAACGCCCACAACTGTCACTGACAATTTGTCGCCGTTTTCTGTACTTATGTCACGTTCATGAAACGTGTTTTACAATTATAAATAAATCAAGGTTCCACCTGTCGCTATTTAACATAGGTACCTAATTGTCACTTATATGAAACAGGAAAGCTACCGCGGTTCTTCCGTTGACAGCAACTCGATCCCGACGCAGTAGTTTGACATCTCTGACAGTGGAGTTTTCAATTTTAAAACCGCGTAGCCATGGCCGTTAGCCGTCGATTTGAAGATTTTCTTTCAAAATCTTCAATTCAATTCAATTTTGCCTGTGTTGCATTTATTCAATTTGGCTTCGGCATCGATATGAGTAATCGACGCGCCGATTTGAAATTTTCGCGGTTCGAAATTCGGCTGTCAACTGTCAAATGAATCCGATCCCGATTCCGACGGAAAAACCGCGGTAGCTTTCCAGTCTAAGCGTGACAATTTGACAATTATGTCAGTTTTTGTCGTATATGTCAGATTGTCGGCTTGTCGCGTTTTTTCAAGGCAGCGTTTTTTAAATTCACGGGCCACACGTACCAAATGCTTTTAGTGTTAGTATGTACACATTCATGTTGTACCTAACATAAATCCCCTAATAAAAATAAAATAAATATTATTTTTATTAGGGAATATATGTGGGAGTTTATAATGTGCAGCCAAATTGCTATAGACGTGTGATTGTAGTGATAGTCGTTTATCGACTGCTTATTAGTAATTTTATCACATACTAATAATAAGTAAAAAATATGCACACACGTGCAGAAATAAGAAAGTATTAAAATGTCCATTTTGAATGTCCGATTCTTCATAAATTTTATTTAATTTTATTAAATACTAGTAAAAAATACTACCTACAATACACCATATTGTATTATTGTAACGACAATGTTATTTCATAGGTTCATACTTTTTTTTATTTCCGTAACGTTACCGAATTGGGTAATTGTTTTAGAGAAGCTGGCAACATTTTCAACACCAACGCCATCTGTGTAATTAGTCACGCGACACTAGCGCCGCAGTGACAAAAAAACGAAACTCGCGCCGACAATTCATCCGACATCGATTTCGGTGGCGTGCGGATGAAATCTTGCAATTTATCGAACGAAATAACTCTAAAATTGTGTTAACTCGCTATGTTTGTGGTGCCAGTGCTCTGAAATTTGATCAACAAAGACTCTGTGCGTATTATTTTGTATGATGTTACTATAATTTGGTGCTTAGTGTATGTTTCTTGCTCGAAGAACGAGTGTTAGTGAAAAGTGAAATAAATCCAGTTAGCGGTGTCTTGGAGTCTTTTGCCGGTAAGCAGGAGTTTCATTAATCATTCTATCGACTGTATGTGTTTCCAAAACTAATAAGAATATATGAATTCAGTTGTAAAACTCATATTTTCGGAAGCTTCCCTTTTGGGTGTGTCGTTTTTAAAACGAGGTCGCATCACTTTTTACGATCTTTCTTCCGCTTTTTTCGACATTACGTTCGCTGCTCTGCTCCAAATCAGAGTTTTATTACCGAAACTACTTTTTCTCTACACGAATAGATGCTTTTGTGGCACTTAAACGAACATTTTATGTACATTAAGATTTTTTAGTCGTGTTTTTGTCGTAACCAAACTCTGACCATGTAAAAAAAACATAATAGGTGTATTCAGTTAGGGCGTGCCACGGTAATCAAGCTACTATTATCAACTCTAGTACAATGATGTCATCGAAGCCGGCCGCAGACAACCCGCCTGAATCGAAAACACACCTACATTGCAATGAAATAAAGTGCTTCCTATAGGTATTTATGTTCGCCGCGTTATAGTACTCTCGCTCGACTGAGATTTAAAAAGTCATTGACGGTAAAATAATCGCCCACAACTTTTTGTATGAGTAACCATTATTGCACACAGCGCCATCTAGCCGTGAACTAAGCTATTAGACTTGTAATATGGGTATCAAACAAGGGATATCACAAAGGGTAAAAATGAGACCCGTGTACTAAGACTCAACTGTACTTTTGTCTGTCTGTCACTAGGCTGAATTAGACTATTTCATGAATTATGACAGCCAGACAGTTGAATTTTCTTTCTAAATACAGACATTTATAATTCTAAAATCATTTTTTCACTGACTATCAATGCACAAGGCAAACAGATGGGGCAAATCAGTTAAATTAGATGGTGAGGTAGGTAAGAAAATATTAGTTTACTGTATATTTTGATTTGGGAACTTCTATGGAAATAAGACTTAGATAATAAGGCTTAAATAAGGCTTAGAACACAGATCACACTGCAATTAAACCCAAGCGGTTTCCAAATAACTGAAAACACAGAACCACATATCAACAAGCAAAATCAGTCATTAAAAAAACTCTAATGTGTGTGCTTGTTATACACAACCCCCTTTTGGCTTAATACCCCCTCCTCGGAGCACCGTGTAGAAAGCCGCAGGACACTGCTAGATCCTTACAAAGACATAGAATAACACTTCAAAATCATTATCTTCGAATACTTAGCTATTGTTTTTACAATAAATAACAATCTTATATCTTACAATATTTTTATCGAAAATGATAAGATACTGATTGTGATTATATTTAATTTTGCATCTGGGTTACAATTGTATTTTTATTTTATTTACGAGAAATGTTAAATCACCATAAATTGCATGCCACTTCAATGGTAAGGAACCCTTTGTGTGCGGCTCGGACTCGCACTTGCCGGTTTTTCGGTTTCTATCTTCAAAAAATTGCGGTTGAAATGTAGACTGCATTTCTAGTTAGACTCTAGCTAGCTAGTTAGAAATGCAATCTGCACTGCTTTGCAAATTTGCATAAAAATGCAAATATTTCTAGAGTCAAGTTGAGTTGAGAGTTTATTTTATTTGGAAAGCAGACACTGAAATCTATACTAATACTAGCTCACCTGGCAAATGTTGTTTTTTGCCTTATAAATTATAGATAGTAGCTGATTCTTAGACCTACTGAATGCGCATGTGGAGTTTGGTAGAAATTGGTAAAGCCGTTTCTGAGGACTAACATTGTGACATGGAAATTTTATATATTAGATAAAGCTGAAGAGTTTGTTTGTTTGTTTGAATGCGGTAGTCTCAGGCCCTGCTGGTTCGATTTGAAAAATTCTTTCAGTGTTGGATAGTCCATTTATTGAGGAAGGCTTACAGGCTATATTATTACAAAAATATTAGGCGGAGGAAGTCTCGGGCACTGCTAGCAATATCACTTAACAAAAAATTAAAACTATGCACCATTTATAAGTTGACTGATTGAAAACAGATTTATTGTTCAGTTTTTTTTTCTTCAATAAATTAACATTTTTATCTACCACTTAGATACCTACCTACCTACAGTAATAATTACTGGCCTAATTTGATAACCTCCGTGTTTTGTAGTTAAGTAGGTAGGTAGTGTATATGAGTAGATTTCGAACTATTTTTGTAAGTAATTAACCAGTCACTGTCTTTATCACTGCAATTTGTTCGGTAGTTTTTTGAACTACTTAAGAAGGAGGACATTCTCTATATGACTGTTTGTTTTTAGGGTTTCGTAGTCAACCAGAAATTCCTAAAGCTTCGTCATGTCTGCCTGTCCGTGGCTAAGCTCAGACACGTTTAGTACTAAGAAGCTGTAACTTTACATGAGTAGTCAGCAGAGTCCTCGCAGTTTCACCCTTGTAGGTCCCGATCTGATACCGAGGTATTTTTCTTAAACCTTTTCTTTGTGAATATGTACACCACAAAGAACACACGTAATGTCTCTAGGACCAGCGGTTTAGGATCTGCATTGATATAAAAGTCAATCAGAAAATCAGTCAAGGACTTTGAATTTTTTAAGTATAGAATAAAAAAACTAAAACTTATTGTAGGTAAACATTTCAAAATAATCTATTGATAATGTACCAAATTAAAATGAAGCTTATTAGCATAAGTAAAAGTACTTTATTTACAAAGCACAGTAGTGCATCAGACTATTTATCTACATAAATAAAGGATGACGTGTCAGTCTATTCATCGTCTGCACTCATATGGCATGGCGCGCCAGATTGCAACAATATTTAACTGTTTTCTCCATACAAATGTAGTTGACTGTTTCCTCCCTGAATAAAGACATTGGAGAAAATATGTTTATGGCATAAAACTTTTAGCAGACATGCCCCTGCATTTTGTTTTAATTCATATTCTAATTTCTCTAAATTCTATTTCAATTCTAATTAGAAAATGAAAAAAAAAAACGTATGGACATGGTCATGCATGACTGATAAAGGTATTATGTCATTGCTCTATTGTCTTTAACCAGGGAAGAAACAGTCGACTACGTTTGTATGGAGAAAGAGTTGGATCCTATCTTCACATGGGAAACATACACATCCTTTAATTCATCACTCGAGGGAACAAGCTCGAGATCAGAGAACTCATGTGGTCTAGTTCGTTTAGACCAGTTGTTCCCAAAGTGGGGGGCGAAGAGATCTTTGCAGGGGGGCGCGGGCCACCTGTGTAGAAAAACTTGCGATTGCTGAGAAAATGCATTCCAGACTGCTCGATACGACCAATGAAAATATTTGAAATTGACGCCTGTCAAGAACCTCATTGAGGCCTCAGTAGGCGAATGTTAAGAACTTTATAAATCAGCTTATAGCCTGGCCCCGCGCCAATCTCGAAGGGGCTATCAAAGGTATTTAGTACTTCTTACCAAATACGTTTTGTATGACTTTGTAAAACTTTAATGAGCAATAAGAATACCTACTTATTTTGTTATGAAATCCATTTTTATTTTGACCTGATAATCTGGCCTGGAGGATGGGGGGGCGCGGATTTTTTTTTTTATGGTCGAAAGGGGGCGCGACACAAATAGGATGGGAACCCCTGGTTTAGACATTAGGATACCTACTGAGTACTGACTCAAAGACGTGAGTTCAAACCTCGCCGCGGGTGAATTTATGAAGGTGTATTTTTCCTTTAAAATATTTCTAATATACTGACTGACTTTTGACTGAAAAATCAGTCATGCCCCTGATTACGTAACTCTGTTGCTAACAAATCTCGATTGAAACAACTGAAATTGTTGATTTATGTGTTAACGGATATAGTACAATTTGATACTTACAGTCGCTAGTTTTAATTGTAATGATCATTTGTTAACGACAGAATGACGTGAAACATGACGTGTAATCAACAATATCAATTATTTCAATCGATATTTGTTAGCAACAAAGTTACAAAATAAGGCCCCGGACTGTATGACTGTATGTCCGTGCAAACCCGGGGCGCGTCGCTAGCACACCTAAATAGTACCTACTATATGTATAATAGTAATAAACATGCAAATGTATTCAATGACTGTACTAAAGGAATCATGCTTCGTAGACTCGGTAAATTATGGATAGGTGTTAAATAACTTCGGTGTGCTATGGTTAGTGATAGTACCTGTATGCACAAGATATGTGCCTTTACTGTAAAGGTTAAGCAACACAAATGCACACGATTTTCGCGGACATATCATTGAGGAGCTCATTGGCCTAGCTGTACCAGCCGACCTGAACGGGTTAAGCAACGCTTGGCGCGGTCATTAGTTGAAATGGGTGACTGATATTTTTTGTGGCAAAAACCATTTTTTCCTCCTTCTCGAGTTGCTTCGGAAGGCACGTTGAGCAGTTGGTCCCAGTTGTTATCTCAGATAGCAGTCGTTTGGTAAAGTTAGACCTTAGGGCGACCTGAAAACTCTAACACCAGGTGAGCCCGGACCCCGGGCTCCCGAGAGAGATGCAACCGGAAACATCGCTCAGATAAGAAGATCGATTGCCCCGTAGTGGGCGAAATACCAATCAAAAATCCCCCTTGACAAATCACTATGGTATAGTATAAAACAAAATCGCTTCCCGCTGTCTGTCTGTGCCTATGTATGCTTAGATATTCAAAACTACGCAACGGATTGTAATTCCGTTTTATTTAATAGATAGAGTGAGTCAAGAGGAAGGTTTATTATGATTAATACCTACATACACCGTGCGAAGCCGGGCGGGTCCTAAGTCGTAATCTATAAACTCAAGGAACACAAAATAATATACCAAGTTTGGTGAAGATCAGTTGAAAAATACGACATGTAAAGGAGAAGCAACATACTGACAGACTAAAGAAAAATTTGCCAGACTAGAGGCAGAGACGCTTCGGTTGCTCAGACAATCATGTGCAAGAAATCTTTTTTTGTTCTGACTCTTTAGTTTGGATAGATTTTTCTTCTGTTTTCGCCATGTGAAATTGAAATATAAACTAATTTTTCGGTTTTAATCGCGTGGTGTTTATAACTTTTACCATTGTTTCAATGCTCAACGTTTTTAGACCTTTACAGGTATCTTCATCGAGATTGACTGAGATGTGATTTGTCATTCTATTGTATTAAAACGTTACAAGTCTTTAGTTTGATTTAAAAATTCTAAAATGTATGACAAACTTGAATGCAATACAACTAATCTGGATCGGCCCATTCATTTATCATTTCTCAAAATGATAACGCCTTTCAACTGATAAGATAGCCTACCACAATTCTGTTCTTACAACCCAGTATACTTAGATGATGTTATGTTTAATAATTGTAAAGGTTTTTTCAAACTGTAATGGTCAATAGTTTTTTAAGGATAACAAAAACGTATGATGATGTCATTATAGGTAGGTAACGTTATTGATGGTACCTAGGTACCTAGTTTTCTTGCGTCTTGCGCTTTCACCCGCGTAAGTCCTGACCCCGCGGGAATATTGGAATAAAAAGTAGCCCATGATACTCCTTGATAATGTAGCTTTCTAATGGTAAAATAATTTCGAGAGAAATAAAATCGGTCCAGTACTTTCGGAGCCTATTTGTTACAAACAAACGAATAAATCATTCCTCTTTATAATATTTTAGTACAGACTAGCAACGTCCCATGGTTTCACACACGTAAGTCCCGATCCCGTGGGAATATCGGGATCTAAAGTAGCCTGTGTTACTCCTCGATAATGTAGCTTTCTTTTGGTGTTTTTGAAATCGATTCGGTAGTTTTTGAGTTTATTTACTACAAACACACACATACACACTCACACAAAATACAAATCTTTCCTCTTTATAATATTAGTGTATTAGTGTATGCCATAAAACCTATATCTGTCATGACTATGCATCTACCATTTTTTTTCTAATAAAAATAATAAAATGAAAAAAATAAAAAGTTAGAATGCATAGCCATGACAGATATAAGTTTTATGGCATAAACATATTTGCTCTAATGTCTTTATCCAGGGAGGAAAATGTAAACTACGTTTGTATGGAGAAAGAGAATGGAGACTATCCTCTTAAGCAGTTGGCCCTGGTCAATCACTGATAGCAGTTGTCAGGTGAAGTTGTAAGGCGACCTGACAACTCTAACACTAGGTGAGACACATTATACCACGCCTAATGCTATGTTAGTAGAATACTAGGTATGTATGACACAGACAAATGCTCGCCTACCTTCAGATATCATCAAGATTAGCCCCCATCTAAACTAAAATTGTTCCTTATCATTCGTTTATGAACCGGCGTCCTTGTCCCCACTTAGGTTCTGATGTCATTATCACTGAAAACGATGACCGTGTCATGCAATGAGATGATTCTTTATTGTCCATTACGTAATTGTGCTTTTTGCAACTATGTTTGTAATGCATTGATAATCGAACAGTTTAGCGAAGTGTCTTCCAGTAGCACTGTAAGTAGGGCATGAATCCCGGGATCCCGGGATATCGTAATCCCGGGATCTCGGACGCAAAAGTTCGATATTATAATCCCGGGATTGAGTGATCCGATATCGAGATTTGAGCAATTTACTATTTGGGTATAAATTGAGGTTTTTAGCTATATTTTTCCTCATGGAATGATTGAATAGAACTATTAAAATTAAACCCAAATTAGTCTACCCCTGAGGAAGAGATCTGTAAAGATTTAGAAGCGTAGGGAATTGGTAAAATGTTTAAAACAATAAAAGTAACGTGATTCATTGCAATTTTTAAGAAAATTATTTTTGATACAAGCTCGCATGCAATTTTTTTCTGCTAAAAACATTTTAGTGGTGCGCCTAGAATTTGGCGCGAAAGTTTAGACACTTTCGGGTTTAGGCTATTTGTCCGCCATATTTCCAAAATGATGGGGTGGACGGCCCTCGGGGTAACTTATTTACGTAATGAAACCACTAGAGTCTTAAATATTTTAGATTTAACACATTTTTATTGTATTAAATTCGCTTTTTTTAAACGATATCTAAAATCTCAGTATCAATCCCGGGATCCCGGGATTGAGCTCTTAATATCGATATCGTCCCGAGATTGAAAACCTTCCGATATTGCATGCCCTAACTGTAAGTCCCGATCCCGTGGGAATCTATTACAATTATAAAGCGGAAGAGTTTGTTTGTTTTTTTGTTTGTTTGTTTGTTTGAACGCGCTAATCTCAGGAACCACTGGTCCGATTTGAAAAATTCTTTCGGGGTTGGATAGTCCATTTATTGAGGAAGGCTATAGGCTACTTTTGATCCCGATATTCCCACGGGATCGGGACTTATGCGGGTGAAACCCGGGGAGCTGCTAGTATTTGGATAAAAAGTCTATGTTACTCTTTGATAGTGTGCCTTTCAAATGGTAAAATAATTTTTAAAATCGGCACAGTAGTTTTTTAGTTTATTCATTACAAACATACACACACACGAAATACAAATCTTTCCGCTTTATAATATAAGTGTAGATGAGAAAGTGTGGAGTCCATTGATATAATGATTTATCTATTCATCACAAACACAGTTGCAAGCAGAAGTACAATTACGGTATCTATATTTACTAATATATCTATACTAATCCATACTAATATTATAAAGCGGAGGAGTTTGTTTGTTTGAACGCGAAGAAGAATTTGAAGAATTTTTCAAATCGGACCAGTGGTTCCTGAGATTAGCGCGTTCAAACAAACAAATAAAAAAACAAACAAACTCTTCCGCTTTATAATATACCTATTATAAATTATAAATAGGAAAGATTTGTTTGTTTATTTTTAACGAATAGGCTCCGAAACTTTGTTTGTGTGTCAATTACGCAGAAACGGAGAACAGAGAACCCTATCTGTGATATATTCCTTCGGGAACGGAAATTTCACGGGTAAACCCGCGAGGCAAATCGATACTAATATTATAAGGAGGAAATATTTGTATTTGTGTGTGTGTGTGTGTGTGTCGTATGTTTGTAATGAATAAACTCAAAAACTACTGGACCGATTTCAAAAAACCATTAGAAAGCTACATTCACCCTGAGTAACATAGGCTACTTTTGATCCCGATATTCCCACAGGACCAAGATTTACGCAGGTGAAACCGCGGGACGCAGCTAGTAAGTAATAGATTCGCAACCAAAACCCATAGTAGGTACCTAATTACGTAAGTAGCGTCAGTATATTTGAAGTCAACTGTTAAAAGTCAAAGAACTCTCCGAAATGGAGCAAAAAAACACGAAATTGTCTGTCTTTAAAGGTCATCACCTACCTACCGCTCATGAGTTATAGGTAACTTCGGTCAAGATGGTGACTGTTACAATATAGCGGTTCCGTATAAAATACCAAAATATTAAATATAAGTGGTCTGCGTCCCAGGTTGAGACGTTTTCTATTGTTCTTTATATAAATATATCATTAGAAAGGAATAGTAAGTACTTATATGGGAATTAATAATTCAAAGCCATTGTTATCGCCAGTCGTTTCTTTTTTAAGTTTTAAATTTTCTGCGTCCCGCGGTTTCACCCGCGCAAGTCCCGATCCTGTGGGAATATCGGGATCAAAAGTAGCCTATGTTACTCCTCGATAATGAAGCTTTCTTTTGGTGTAAGAATTTTTGAAATCGGTCCATAAGTTTTTGAGTTTATTCATTACAAACATGCAGACATACACACACACACAAATTACAAATCTTTCCTCTTTATAATATTAGTGTATGTAGATTAGTAGGTTTTAGTTAAGTACAGTTTTCATTACAATTTGGAGAATTTGTTTCTAAATATAATAAATAATAGAAGTGTGTGTAGTCAAATGCTTCACCTATCATTCATAGATCTATACTTCTATACTAATATTAAAAAGAGATAACATGTATGTGTTGGGGGTAATTTCCGAAACCACTGGACCGATTTCGGTGAAATTTAATATGAAGATACATTGCACCATTAAACCTTGCCCATGTAACTTTGGGAGTTACATGGGCAAGGTTTTTTTTTTTTTTTTATTTATTTTAATCAATAATTACATTGACTGCTGACATTTTTACTACTTCAGATCTCGCTATCTACGAAATTAAAGGACGAAATATAACTTGTAAGCACGGTACCCTAAAAATCCCACCCGCTTAGATCCATCTCGTTCTACAATTTGTCTTCTCTTTCTAACATAAGTGGCCAGGTAGACTGGCCAGGATTCGGCAAGACCGGTTAGGATGGATTTCCGAGAGTGCCCGCGGACTGGAATTCTGCTTTGGCTACACAAATAATGACAAAGTTTACATGCTTAAATATTGGTTTGAAAGTTTTGTAAACATGTCTTACGTAGTTTACTTACTAGCTTTTACCATCGTGTTTGCCGACAACTTTAATTCTTGAAATTAAACTCATTTTTCGGTTTTAATCACGTTTGTTACTTTTGGCATTGTTACAATGCTCAAGGTTTCGAGACCTTTACAGGTCTGAAACGTTGAGTTTATTTTAGTCCAACATCGCGAAAACAGAAGAGAAATCTAATATAACTCTTGCTATTTATGTCTGGTGCAGTCCCTGGGACACGTATAGATGGTGTAGTCTTGGCCCAGCACCTATACCACCCTCTGCGAAACATTTAAAAGCGGCTAAGATATATGATGTTGAAATGAAATTTTGATCAATTCTATTACAGGAACAACTCCACAGTTTATCTGTTTTTATCGTTATCCTACAAGTGCTAGAAAATTGTAATAAAGAAACCATATCGACACGCGATGTACCCGCGTTTCACAGTCGGTAATGCTGGCACTGTGCCAAAGGTGACGTCAATTCTGTACTACTATTTAGAATATCGTAGACCGGTATAGGTAGAATTGATGTGCTATTTATATTTTGCTCTTACGGTGAAAGAAACATCGCTCGGAAACCGCCATGTCCTAGGACTCACAACGGTCCGAAGGCATGGCACAAGGCGATGAGTAGTCTCCTGTGGCGTCTTACTGCCTACGTATTTAAGAGGAGGCCCGCGCGGTACAAACCCTGATACAACGGAACTATCAATGTACTCGTCCCCACTTGAAGGTCAACATTTAGACTTCCAGTGGTCCGCTGCACCATTAGGCATCTCCTAAGAACACCTTCCGAAATCGGTTATAAAAAAAGTGTGTCCCCAAACGCTAGAGAATTGAATACTAGTGGGATACGATATGTGAGCGGTGGTGCCTCGTGCCATCTGTGTCCTACAGTGTGATAGTTAAATCAACGGGCTAACGACAAGAACAACATATTTTGGTCGAAGTGCATGGTTACAGTACTGTTATGTATGAAGATGTGGGTGTTTCACGACACCTACTTCAGTTCATTCCGACGAGGACAATCTTGCGTAGACCTTCTTTAATATTTAGTATACGCATAATGTTTAGTTTGTAGGTATTTCTTAGCTTAAGGAGAAGGGATGTTGTGAATGAAGATGTGGGTAGGCTATACGGGCTGCGCCCCGCCTCACCGTCGAGTAATGTTATAAATCAGTACACTCCATATCCGTAGCAAACAAGTACATACTGTTGGTTGAGAAGCCAATGTCCCAGTTTTGGGCTAAGAGCTTCCCTAGAAATGGTGTGATAGGTTGCGAAATACGCTTACCGGAAACGAAAGCGTTCTGGTTGGATGTTTAGAATTTCGTACCCGGGTAGAAAAGGGGCTTTAGATTTTTACTAAGACTCCACTGTCTGTCTGTCTCGCTGCCAACAGCCTGTATCTCTTGAACCGTGGTAGCTAGACAATTGAAATTTTCACAGTTGATGCTGCTATACCAATATACCTATACCCGCTAAACTCAAAATCCATGTCGGGTTCATCGAAAATTGTTGATTATTACATGACCATAGATCGGATTTTTGGGTGCCGTTTAAAAAATGCGACATCAAAAGTATGGATACGACCAAAAAAAATTCCGAGAAAAATTCCGCGGCTCGGAATTTCATCGTGATTGGGATTTCGAATTAGGATAGGTGTCGAAATCACGAGTACTATCACTATCAGTATCATCATCATCATCATCATTTGTTTTCATTGCTTAAGGCATATTTACTAGAAACATTTTAAAGAAAAAAATAATCTTCAAAATTTAAAATGAGATTCTGTTGACAGGTTAGAGTTATCCGTCAGAAATAAATAAAACACACATAAATTAAAAGGGTTTAATGTTTATATTTCTTTATTTAATATACAAACAATGGATAAAATCTGTTCTATAAATAATTAATATACAAACAATGGATAAAATCTGTTCTATAAATAATTATCACAATTAAGAGAAAACACACCTAAAGCATGTTTGTGGAACAAACATTTTCAAATACTTGTTTAAAAACATTTATTTTGCAGCCAGTATTAATTTCCTTACAACGGTAGGGTAGAGACAATCCAGCAAAGCTTGAAATATAACAATTTATGTATTACTAAAACCAAAAATGTTCCCTCGACATGGAATTATTGTTGAGAAAATAATACAAAAATACTACTTTCCTTACGAATTGACCGAGTTGGTTAAAATGGGAAGTAGATTTTTGTACCTCTCAACATTTAAATTGTTCTATTTCAAGCTTTGCTAAGTGCACTACGCACCATCTACCTCGGTATGCGAGCTGAATAGCTGAATAGTCCAGCAAAGCTTGAAATATAACAATTTATGTATTACTAAAACCAAAAATGTTCCCTCGACATGGAATTATTGTTGAGAAAATAATACAAAAATACTACTTTCCTTACAAATTGACCGAGTTGGTTAAAATGGGAAGTAGATTTTTGTACCTCTCAACATTTAAATTGTTCTATTTCAAGCTTTGCTAAGTGCACTACGCACCATCTACCTCGGTATGCGAGCTGAATAGTTGACATTGCGGAATTTAACAACTATGTAATTACTTGGAAGCGAATTTCGAAATTTGGCCCTTACCATGATCTACTTATTGCAGGATTTAATTCGTCAGCTAATCAAAATTAAAAAAAAAACAAATAATAAAAAAATCACAGAAAATGTTTTTTTTGTTTTCTCTGTTTTTTCTTAATAGTCTAGAAAAAAATACTCTATTTTTTGCGCAACAAAACAAAAAATTAAATAACGAGAAAAGATCATGATAACGCCCAATATCCAGTTTTACTTAAGAATTACCAAGTTGAAAATGGAAATCTGATGATCATTTTTATTAAAATTCCGGGTCTAGATAGTGTTGTAGCTACTTTTAAATTTAAATTATCTCGATATTTCGGAACGGAATACATGGGCAACCGGTCGCGAGAAAACTAAAACAACAGAACAGGGATAGAAACACAAAGACAGAAATCGCGTAAATTTAAAAAGTGTCAAATGTTTTGTAAAAAGTCAAAATGTTTTGTAAAACGCTGGCCATAATCATTGTTTTCTAGCTGCTTAAACCCAAAATTTGCAACTATCTTAAAATTTATAAATATTTTGATAATAAACGCCTATATTTGAATCTTTAATTATTGTTTAAGTAGCTGGGGAACAATAGATTAGACCTCCGTTTAACAAAACATCATCACATTTTGTTTTTCAACTTGGTCATTTTGGCAAAAACAAATCTGGAAAAAAAAGTACGGAACTTGCGGACTGAAAATACCAATCGGGAGCTTGGCGTTGGTGTCAACGCCAAGCTTCCGAAGTCGAAACTGTTTCGTCATCGGAACTGTCAACAGGTTGGCTGGTTTCAAAGGAATTAAAATAAATGACCATTATTTTTTCAATATTTTCTACACTTAATCTATTTCTTTTAACACTTAACATCCATTTATAAATAGAAAAAGATCTTTCCACATCTGTGGATGTCAGAGGTGCGAATGTATAATATTTTATATTGTGGTCAATTAATTCTATTCCTTCTTCAATTTTTTCTGAAAAAAATCGCGAAGAATATTAAGATCAGGATTCCTTGCCATTACCTTTTCAATTTTTTTATTTATACTTTCAGATGCACCCCAATTTAATACAGCTCGTACGGAATCTAACGTTAGAAATGCGTCGTTTATTGACAAATCGCTTTTTTCTAATTCGAGTATAGAATATTTTAAAATACTAAAATTTTCGTCTATTTCTTTAATTTCGTTGAGTAAATTATCTTTGTTAATTATATTTTTAGCATTTCTTATCGCTACAGATTCCGAACTATTTAAACGGGAAACTACATCTTTTATTTCTGTGAAATGTTTAGCGTAATATGATGCTGCCTCCAACCAGGTGCCCCATCTTGTAATTACTGGTTGTGGAGGCAGTGGCAAATCAGGGTATCTTTGTTTTAAAAGACGCAATCGATTCGGGGCTTTTAGAAATATTTTTTTCACATTTGAAATTAAAACATCAACGTCTGCATATTCTAATCTAATTTGTTCTGATACCCTGTGTAGTGCATGAGCTAAACATGTCACATGTTTCATGGCAGGTAAAAATGATTTTAATTTTCTTCCAGCAGCCAACATGTATGAGACACTATCTGTACATAATATTAGTACATTGTGTACCTTCATATCAAATTCAAACGAATTTGACCATAAATTCTCAAGACAATCTATCACGAATTGGCTTACATTCTGACCATCTACTTTAATAATTATTTTCGAAGCAATAAGATAAGATTTATTTGCTATATTTTCACTTAATGGTCTTATCAAGAAATGCATTATATTTCTACCTAAGAAATCTGTCGTCTCATCCAAAGAAATCCATAATTTCTCATTTTTTGTTTTTTCATGTAAGGTACTCAATTTCCAATTAAACACTTTATCTAAATACGTTTTTCGTAATACAGATTCACTAGGTAGTGATTTTAAATTACTGTTAAAAGTACAACAATTTAGCCGACATAAATATTTCTCAAAAAATAATTTGAATGCAGGATTGTTGACCTGCTTCCAGGGTATGTTGCATAATATTAAAAAATTAATAAAATCAAAATAGAAGTTTTCTTTCGCTTCCTTGTCACTACTGTGCACTTTGCTGTTAATGTGCTTCAAAAATATAGATTTTTTACTTTTGAAAGTGGTTTTGCACTTACTGCAATAGATGTGGTTCGTTGCAGGGTCAACTGTCAAGTCTGGGTGGTCAGCTATCCACTTGAGAACAGTTCTTTGCAATCTGTTTGCCATATCTGCTACACCTAATAAAAGAAAAAAAACGTTGTAGATATAATATAATCTTTGTACATATACTATATAATATACAACTTACAATATAGTTTAACAAAGTAAAACATATGTAGATTTAAATGGAATAAGTCAGAATAAAAAGAATACAAGCTCATTTACTTAAAAACATAACCCTTTTCTTGCAGCCGGGTGAAAAGGGATAAGTGACAATAAAATTAGAGATATTTAGTAGCTATTAATTTACTCACCTTTTGTAAAATATTCAGTCAAAGCCGCAAATCGAAGTTCTTTGCTTCAAAGTCAAAAGTGCCGAGTATGATACAACCTGAAATAAAGTAAAACAAGAAGCTTGTGAGGCGGGTTATAAAAGTAAATTATTTGTAGCTATATAATCTTTATAAATCTTGAAGAAGGTATAGTTTCAAAACAAAGTAAAACATTTGTAAATTTTAGTACAATAGTAAAAATTATAACATACCTAGTCAATTAAAAAAAAAACTATCAGCGCAGACAAAAATGAGACGAAGAATAAGTGACACAGAAAATAGGAAACATTTAAGTACAACTTAGGTATTAATTTACTCACCTTAGCCAAAGTTGTTGTAAACTATCCAGTCAAAGCAGCAAATCGAAGTCCGTTAATTTTCAAGCCAAAAGTTCCGTGTAAAGTTTAATCCAAAGAAAAAAATAACAATAAACTTAAAAGGGTAAGTCTATTTGAAACGCTTAGTTAAAAAGCCCTATAGATATAGAATTTTAATGAATTTGAACTTATATTAGATTTTTAAATAAGACTCAAAGGAAAACCAATTTTGCCATCTCACAGCCATAATCCATAATATCTATAAGTAGTAAATTTGTAGGAATGAAGAAAAAAAACGCTACACTCTTTTTAACAACAAATTATAGTCAAGAAACTTACAGTTAAATTTAGTTTCTTGATTAGGCTATGTTATTTATACTATTACAATATAGAAAAAATCTACTCACCCAAAGTTCGACAAATGTCAAAGATATCCAATCCAGTTGCAATAATCGTAGTCCGTTTAGTAGCCAAAATGTCAAGTTTTGCAGTGAAATCCAAAATCCAGGTAACGAGCAGGGGTCAATAAACAATAGTATAAAACACACAGATAGACTGCACTCAACAAACCGAAGTAAGCGAATGAGCTTAAATTGCAGTTTCACTTTTCCCATAGGAATAACGGAATATTATATAGGTATAAATATATACAAATAGGTATTTAGTATAAACAACTTACAATTGCTCGAAGAAAAATAAACAAACATACCTTGGCGCCGCCTTTGTAATATTGCCGACAATAGCGACAATAGGTATTGCAAAAGATTGGCCGCTGTCTTCAAAAGATTTTTTTTGTTCAATTTTGGGTCTCTACTTATGGATATTGTTAACTTAAAATTGCGAAATTGCATGTATGAAAATGACCCAGTAAGTTTTATCCATTCAATTAAAAAATCATGTTTTGATTTTTTTTAATTAATAGTACAATTTCTACGATACATTTACAATACATTACATTACATACATACATACAATACATTTAATATTGTTGTAAAGTTTAAAAAGAAATATCGGAATTACGGAATTTTCAATTCCGGAAAGTCTTATCCATGTTAGTGACAACGTCTAAAACAGCACCCAAAATCCGATCTATGTACATGACGGAATGTTGTTAAACTTATTTTAGTGTATGGATTGTAATCGACATTGTTTCCGACATTTTAGTGCAGTTTCCAGACAAATATGTCGAAACGTATTGAAGCCTATCGACATTTAAGCCAAAACAGACATTTTTTGTCTAAAATTTGGATAGGCTTTGCACCAATAGGAGGTTTTCGTCTTAAAACTACACCAAAATGTAGGAAGCAATGTCACCTACAATCCATACACAAAAAAAAAATCTACGACATTCCGTCATGAAATAATCAACAATTTTCGATGAGCCCGACAGGGATTTTGAGTTTAGCGGCTATAGGGCCCTTAAGTAGAATGTTGTCGCACTGCTGTTACAGAGGATACAGCGGCCCTTGTCTCTGATACCGAGAGGTGGGTAAACAGGTACTATAACATAAGCATAATAGATTAGTTTTCGACGAAGGGTTGCTCTTACAAACCCTTACCCTATAGATCTTTGCACTTTCTAGTCCCGAAGTTATCTAGACAAGCTTGTCTGACCTATGGTCAGGTCGCGTAGAACCGACTTAATTATGTTTTTGTTCACATAAGATAGGCTTGCTTTTTGCCTTTAAAAAAACCGGTCAAGTGCGAGTCGGACTCGCGCACGAAGGGTTCCGTACCATTATCTATATACAACAGATTTTGTTTTGAAAGGTAAATTGCAGTTTCGATTTATGACCTTTTAAAAAAAAACTACTTACTAGATCTCGTTCGCAGTAATGTACATCATATAATTTTTTTAGTATTGTCATTCCATTATTTTAGAAGTTACGGGGGGGGGGGGGGGGGGGGACCAACATTTTACCACTTTGCAAGTGTCTCTCGCGCAAACTATTCAGTTTAGAAAAAAATGATATTAGAAACCTCAATATCATATTTAAAGACCTATCCAGTGATACCCCACATGTATAGGTTTGATGAAAAAAAAAAAATGAGTTTCAGTTCTTAGTATGGGGAACCCCAAATTTATTTTTTATTTTTGTGTGAAAATCTTAATGCGGTTCACAGAATACACCTACTTACCAAGTTTCAACAGTATTGTTCTTATAGTTTCGGAGAAAAGTGGCTGTGACATACGGACGGACGGACAGACAGACAGACATGACGAATCTATAAGGGTTCCGTTTTTTGCCATTTGGCTACGGAACCCTAAAAACCAGTTCCAACTATTTAAAAATCTCATTTTTAGTAAGGGTTCCATACTATAAAAAATCTCAATAAGAGTAAGGGAGCCCCACTTAATTATTAAATTTATTCAGTTTTTAGGATTTGTTGTCGACTACAGAAATACATCATCTGTGAAAATGTCAACTGTCTATCCATCACGGTTCGTGAGATACAGCTGGTGACAGACAGACAGACAGCGGAGTCACAGTAGGGGGGTCCCGTTTTTACCCTTTACGTACGGAACGCTAAAAAGCATCGTTCACCAGACGAGGTTTTCTAAACAGATTCGTAATATTATAATGTTGTAAGAGAAAAGCAAGTCTTTGCAGCAAGATATTTGCACAAGTCATTTTATAGTTAGACGATGTTAATGCGCGAACCGGATTCGATGCGCCCGCGCACCACTGCGAGATGTGAGTGACTCATGCTATGCTATTGCTAATAACAATTTGAAACAAACATGGTTATTTTCAACTAATATTATTTTATAACGGGTATTTAGACTTACTTACCATGTTTTAATTTGTTTTTACGTTAAGTTTATTGTGTTACTGTTTATTGTTTTTAGGGTTCCGTACCGAAATGGTAAAAACGGGACTCTTTTACTGAGACTCCACTGTCTGTCTGTCTGTCGCCAGGCTGTATCTCATAAACCGTGTTAGCTAGACAGTTGAAATATTCACAAATTATGTTTTTAAGGCTGCTACAAAATTAAATAAGTAGGATAAAATGTTCCTTTTATACCTACTTATAACATGATGTGATAATGGTACAGAACCCTTTGTGCTCGAGTCCCACTTGCACTTGGCCGACTTGGTAGACATATTTTACAACGAGAAACGTATCATCAAAAAATTTCACAAGACAGGATTCGAACTCGCCCGGCAAGCGCAACCGAGGCACAGGGTTCAAATCCTGATATGGGAGAATTTTTGTTGACACGTTTCCCTTGTAAAATATTTCTAGTAAAAAATTTACAAGGAGAAATGTCTTTATCAATACGAACAAAAAAAAGTAGTATTTTACATTCTAACTTTACAAGATGACTGAGAGTAAAAGCTAGTGTTCCATATCTCGTGCTACACCACAGCCCTTAGCAAACCGGTCGAATGAGACACTATTAACGGTACCCAGCCGTTTTTACCGGGACCTTAATCTTCATCAATGATTTGCGATTTCATACTATCGCTTCAGTACCTATTGTTCTATTCAATATCTTAAGCTGGTAAGTGCTTTATTGATTTAACTGCTTTCGCCTTTTGGCAGTTTTTTTAGGGTTCCGTACTTAAACGGTAAAAACTGGACGCTTTTACTAAGACTAGGTTGGGATTGGAACCACCTTTTCAACGAATGAGTATGAAAAGGCATTTTTGCATTGATCTCAAACCTTACCAGTAGATATGACATCAGAAGGAAGACAGTTGTAAACATCCACTGCGGTAACGTTACCGCAAACTCTATGATGCTGACAGACGTTTTATTAATAGCTGCGTCTCGCGGTTTCACCAGCGTAAGTCGCGATCCTGTGGAAATATCGGGATCAAAAGTAGCCTATAGCCTTACTCAATAAAATGGACTATCCAATACTAAAAGAAATTTTCAAATCTGACCAGCGGTTCCTGAGATTAGCGCGTTCAAACAAACAAAACTTCAGCTTTATAATATTGGAAGATTCCTCGACTTTACGATAAGGGTAATGCTCATTGTATTTTAAAGATAGACGTAACAATATTGTCACCGCTGCAGCGGCTTTTGATTTTGCGTAAAAGGAACTGAAATATATTTAGGACATCACCTCTAGTACAAGCTAACACAGCTGGTACATAATATATCAATGTTACCTACACACACATACATTTGATTTGATATAACTGATTGAACTCTATGTTTACTCGTTGATTTTTAGTTTAAAAAAACTCATTACTTGAACGGGTGATCAATAATTTGTGTGACATAAATCATTTTCACGATCTCCTACTTTCTGTGACACGTTAAGCTGTTGGTCCTGATTGTTATCTCTGATGGCATGCGTTAGGTTCAGTTAGAAGCCGGGGGACTTAGGTCGACCTGTAAACTTTAACACACACTATAAAAGAAGACTGTATTAAATATTCTATTTTTAAGTGCTTAAGCCTGCACTGGGCTTTCATAGAAATATTTTAAAGAAACAATACTTCTGCAAAAACAAAGGTTTGGTTCAAGTGGTACTCCCGGTTTGAGTAAGATGCTGGTTCGAATCCAGCCCTGCGTCTATCGTGCGTTGTGTTTTTGCAGAAGTATTGTTTCTTTAAAATATTTCTGTATTATATAGGTATATAAATATATTTACTTTTGCAAATAATATAAATAGAAATTCGGCGGGAATCGAACCCGCAACCTTCTGCATTGCACACTGGCCTACGCCCGCGCTGGACGCACCACAGAGCCTGTCAAAAGGCATCATAGAGTAAACACAAGTTGAGATTTGATTACACCACTTAATTTTCGTCGATTCCTCGACTGATTGAGCGAGCAACGAGCAGCCATTGACGGGCAGCAATCAATGCGTCAATCTGGACAATTGGTCCGACTGATCCTAGTGTTGTTATCGGACAATGACGATGACGGGTCATCGTGGCGTCAACGAGACCGAGAATTGATTTTAAACCGACTGCCAAAAAAGGAGGAGGTTATTTATTGTTTTTTTTGGTGTGTATGTTGTCGGATATACTCCTTTTTAAAGGGAAAGTCTAACAACTATTTTCTCCATACAAACTTTGCAAACGTAGTCGACTGTTTCCTCCCTGGATAAAGATATTAGAGCAAATAATGTTTATGCCATAAAACTTATATCAGCCATGACTGACTATGCCCTACATTGATTTAATTGAAGAAATGTTTTTCAAAAATTGCACCCGACAGGACTTGAACCCGCAACCTCGACATTCCGTGTCGCGCGCTTACCAATTGCGCTACGGGTGCTTGTTCTGTCGTGATGAAATTATGAACCACATCTCTTCGTTTTTCTTACGACTAAGGCACGTAGCGACATCTACCGGTCACTTTGCAGTTTACCGGCTTGCGTTTTCCCATTTACATGGAAATAAACACAACATTGAGATGTGACTTCCATTTTACCTTGATTTTATTTTTAAAGTGTTTCCTACACTTGGATAATTGATTTAATTGAAGAAATGTTTTTCAAAAATTGCACCCGACAGGACTTGAACCCGCAACCTCGACATTCCGTGTCGCGCGCTTACCAATTGCGCTACGGGTGCTTGTTCTGTCGTGATGAAATTATGAACCACATCTCATCCCTACATTTTGATTTTTTCATACTCAATTTCTTCTAAATTTTATTTCTATTCTAATTAGAAAAAAAAGTAGAGGCAAGGCATGGCAGCTATAGGATTTATGGCATAAACATATTTGCTCTGTCTTTATCCAGGGAGGGAACAGTCGACTACGTTTGTATGGAGGATGACTAGGTAGACTTTGTCAATTAGTTAGTGCCTAAAGTTTCATAAAACGTACAGTCAATTTAGGACATCTATTATCACAAAAAACTAGGCTAACCTAACCTTACCTTCCTTTATAGGATGTATTGAATTAGCCGTTGAGCAGACCAACCCACTTGGACGGCCTTGCGGCTATTTTAGCATTGTAGACACGTTGAACTGTTTGATTTTATGTTTATACAAGAACTAGACTAGCAGAGTTCGGCGGTTACACTCGTAACGCTCGGCGCGGTCGTTACTTGAATGGGTGACCGATAATTTGTGTGGCAAAAATCGATTTCTCGAGCTCCTCCGTGCTTCGGAAGGCACGTTGAGCAGTTGGTCCCGCTTGTTATCTTGGATAGCAGTCGTTAGGTGAAAATAGAGGCTTTAGAGCGACCTGAAAACCCTAACACTAGGTGAGCCACATCATTATACAAAAAGAAAACCTTCGTAAGTTCTTACCCCTCGACATTTTCCAAAAACCCTTTCTTAGGGGATACCGACACACCACACAGAACACACTTTATGTTTATAGATGTTACGCTCTGGACCTGTGTTACTAAGTGGTAGATACCTCGACTTTGATTCAGGAGGTTGATGGTTCGAATCCCTCCCAACTACTAGGTAAACTGTGGCCACATCGATCTTCTCAGTTTTGGTATAACATTTGTATAGAAAACTCGACCTCTGCCGGCTGTATAAGGTCAAACCAATTGGTCAAATAGAGCGGAACGTGTGCGCATCATTATGTATTACAAGAGGCAGATACCATTGGATGCGTTTGCGAATTGGTTGTCGTGCCGATACGGTCGATGGGTACATTTGAATTAGAATACTGTATTGTATGGGATACTGTATGGCTTAGTTGACTGTTGAGTTCTTGTGTCTTCTCATTAGAGATCGCATACTGAAGACACTTTAAATGTGAAATATAAAGACATTTTTCGGGTTTAATCGCGTGGTGTTTATGACTTTTACCATTGTTTCAACGCTCAATGTTTCGAGACCTTTACAAGTCCCTTCTTTAGAATTATCCTGGTCGCAACAACAGAAAAAAAAATCTACACTTAAATTGTTAATATTAAAGGATACCTTCTCGTTCTCCATACAAAAATAGTCGACGGCTTACTCTCTGGAAAACGATATTAGAGAAAATATGTTCATGCCGTAAAACCTATATCAGCCACTAGCAGCTCCCCGCGGTTTCACCCGCATAAGTCCCGATCCCGTGGGAATATCGGGATCAAAAGTAGCCTATAGCCTTCCTCAATAAATGGACTATCCAACCCCGAAAGAATTTTTCAAATCGGACCAGTGGTTCCTGAGATTAGCGCGTTCAAACAAACAAACAAAAAAACAAACAAACTCTTTCGCTTTATAATAGTAATAGATAGATGACCATGTTCCTACGTTTAGCGACAGTGTTGAGATTAATCATTTAGAAAATACTAGGTCTTGCCAATTGATTTCCCCACTAGCCCCTTACCACCTTATACTATGCTCTTCCCAGCGGTGGAAACAGGTCAATAAAACCAGTAAAAGTCAGTTTGTCTGACTAACGTCAGAGAAAGTCAGTTTTTTCGTAAAATGGTCAGTAAAGTCAGTCTTTTGAGAATTAGGACATGACAGTTTCAACTTTTTGAAAAAAAAAATTTTACTTAACCAGGGGATGACTTAAGCTTAACTTACCTCTCCGCTAAACTGTTGTATTATGCGCATTTACCTGTCCAATCGAATTCAAATGATATCGAATTTGATTGTAAACTGAAAAACCCAGCAAAAAGTTTTCTTTTCTTGTTTCAGAAACGTGCATGTACGGGAAGACATCTTGAAGGGTTTAGGACAAGCAGGTATGTAACATTTGTTAGTTTATATTTATTTGCTCTATATTAGCGTAAAAACAAGATACGGCTGCCGGCAAACATCTTGAAAAAAAAATGGCGGATTATGCGCAGAAGTCGATTTCTCATAGAAGTCGCACGTAAATGTACTGCGCGAACTTACCCCTTCCAAGTCAGAATTTTCCAAGATACAAAAAAACTTATATTTCGACACTCTCAAGCGAGTGGTTTCACCCGCGTAAGTCCCGATCCCGCGGGAATATCGGGATCAAAAGTTACCCATGTCTTCTTCAAGGTCGCATCGGTTTATCGGTTTATTCGTAAAACCGCAAAAGACAGACAGAGTTACTTAAACATTTATAATATTATAGTAAGGATAAGTACTACAAATGTGTACGGAACCCTTTGTCTGCGACTCGCGCTTGTCTGATTTTTCAATATAAGTACAAACTTAGCTCAAACTGATACCAGTATGTGCGTTTAAACTTAAAAAACCATGACAAAAACCTACGATCATATATAACCTACATAGATGCACGGTCGCCGCTCTAGAAATGGAGCCGTCAAAACAAGGCATATTTCAGCCGGTTACAGCGAAACAAGGCATATCGCTGTCAGTCGTGCATAAGTGTTTTACAACCACATTGCCCAGTGATTAAGGTTTACATTAAACTGTACTATGTCCGTATAAGTAAGCGTTGAAGTAGTGCCGTTTTTTGATTTCGATTTTTTTATCATATATAGTTTATATATGATCGAAGACAAAAACCCTAAAATACCATGACTAACTTTATGTAACGTTTGTTTTTTACTGTGACATGAGGTTTCAAAGTTAGTCATCGTTTATAAGTAAGGGGGTTAGTCACAAAAAGCATAATACAATAGAAACCAATTTACAAAATACAGACAGACAGAATGACGGAGTTGTTAAAATATTTTTATGACTCTATCGATTGCAGTTTGCGACTTCATGGCGCCATAGAGCAATTACATCAGGCGTAGAGTAGACATTAGCTGCAACCTACCTACATGTCTCGGATCTATTGCAGGGCAATGACCTAAGCCGTACTTGTTGGGACAGCAAGTTGAGAATAGTCAGATTTCATATGTGGGTTCCAGACGTGTCGTCTAGGCTAATAACTTTTGTTCTACGACTATTAAAAATATAAAAAAAAAGAAATAGTTCACTAAAAAAATAAGGTGTTTTTTTTCAGAGTTAGTAAGGATCGTTAATTTTAAGTTGGCATTTTATAATCTCCTTTGGGTTTATGTAACCGTTCCTGAAACACGTTGCATTGTATAGACTGACCCCCAAGTTTAGCCCACAGCCTTTTCGTATTTCGTATTTCAAGTGTATATCTAATTTTTTCTTTTTGTTTTTTATTGCTCAAGGCATATTTACTAGAAATATTTTACAAGAAGAAATGCACCATCACATTCTTCTACAAAAGGACTCGAACCTGTACCCCTCGCTTGCCGGGAAAGTGGCATAGTTTCGAATCCTGTCATGGGAATTTTTTGATGATGCATTTCTTGTCAAATATTTACAGGTTTCTTTTAGACTCGCATGCTTCTTTTTTGACCTTATCGTAGCTGCCCATCAGGTGAAGTGAGGTCAAATGCAAAATTTGATCTTTTAAGGGACCCTTTTTTGACTTTTTGAGGTACGGAACCCTAAAAAATAAAACCTTATGGCAAAATTGCACAAGAAAAAAAGCCAATAAAAATAAATATACCATATTATAGACATGTCTTGACTTATTGTTGACTTGTCTCCAAACTCTATGTAAAGATTGGGTAAGTCGGAAGGTATATTTAGAAACTGTTCCTACTAAATTATTACTACAGATTCCCCCCAAATGTAATGTTGAATACACAACACAATACTTATCTTTAATAAAACTACCCCCACCCCAATTTAGGGGTGAACTACCCCTGTGCAATAAAAAAACAGAATAATTTCCGCCGTCTGAAGGACGACGTTAGGGCTTGAATAGGGGTTGGTCATAGAATATTTATAAAGATGTTACACTTGCTTTTTTGAAAATGGGAGATGAGGTCGGTGTCCCCGTTTCCTTCGTCTTATTCAATGTTTAACTGTGCCACAAGTAGGGCACGCCAAGGCGTTTTTTAATAACATATTTTAGGGTTCCGTACGGTAAAAACGGTACCCTTTTAAGAAATACAGGCGAGTCGGGTCTACTACGTATAGTATTCTTTTTTTCGGCCATCTTTTTGTTTCCACTTCGAATGTCTTTTCAAGCGTATTTGCGTATTTGACTTTTACGGTATCCTTTGTACATATTATAATAATATATGTTTGTGCAGTACCACCTGGTGGTGGAAGTTTTTCTTGAAACCAATAAAAGGTGGCTGTGTTTCCCTTTGGTCTTTTTGGTGGTCAGACTAGCTAGTCTGGCCAGTGGGAACAAATTAATCATTCTACGATTAAAACCAAATTCTAGCTAGATAGATAAGATTAAATGGTTTATTGTACTTCTAGTCAGGGATCCGTAGTAAATTTTTGCAAAGAAATTACTATCAAGCTAGTTTTCCGTGAGTAGCATCATTTTGATGAAACGCCCAACAATTTCCTATACGAAACTCTCGATTGTGTTAGATAACAGAGGTAGGATCTGTACTACTACTTTTGAGCGTAGGACCGGGATAACGTACCACGCAATTTGTAGGATAATATGACTGTTAAATGAACAGATTTGAACAGATAGACAGACAGACAGAGTTACTTTCGCTCTTGTAATGCTAGTAAGGATTATTATAGTATAGATTATTGCTCCAGTTCCACTTTTCTTCAATAATATATATGCGACAATGTAAATCACATGATTACTGCAAAAAAAAAATATACAAAAAAAACCCCATGAGTTTCTTGTGTCTTCTTCTCATGTCATGGAGGTCGCGTTTCGAAGACACAGTAGAGTAGATTAAATATAAAAAAAAAATGACATTTCAAAGAGATATCTTGCGAATGAATAAACGTACTTTGATTTTTTGATTTTTGATGATATAGCCTATTTTACATAGGCTACGTTTGATCCCGATATTCCCACGGGATCGGGACTTACGCGGGTGAAACCGGACGCAGCTAGTAGTCAATGTAACCAGTATTTAAGAACCAGCAGTGCGGCACACGGCAAGCTTCCGCCAGCGGCCAATTGGCGGCGTCCTGCAGAACGAGACGGAAGTAAACTACAGCTCTCTCGCTCACACCTGTTGATGCACTCCAATCGGTTGACCAGGAAACGGAACTGCGGAAACTTTACTGTGGTTTTCGATCGAGATAATGTTTAACTAGGTATAGGCCTTAGATAAAAACAAATATAGTAGATACGGTATATTCTAACATTGCGTATTCGAAAAATAAGCTTGAAACACCTACATGCATTTTCATGAAATTATTGTATTTAAAAACATTTGTTTTTAAAAATGATTCAGGCATTTGTAAATAAGCAAAAAGGCATACTTATGGATGTCAAAAAGATGATCGCAGTGTGATAGCACGTGCTCACGCGGCAACGGTTTGACATACGACTGAGGCTAATGTGTCAGCTAGACGCAGTTTGATCGTCTTATCTTCCGAGACTAGGTACCGTATCTTTACTTTTTTGTTTTAATCTAAGGTATAGGTAAGCTATTTCAGAATCTTTGATCAAAAATTATTTATTTATTTATTTATTTTGGGAGAACCAACAGCTATTACACAAATATAAGTAAACATTATACATTATTAAAATGTAGCGCATGTCTGATAGGGATTTCTTATGTATGGTAAAAGAAATTCCTATCTGACATGCGCGCTCCACATTCAGGCATTGCAGAGACTAAACTTTGATACATAACAATATAATGTTATAGGTAGGTACTCTAGGTAATATTTACATATAACAAAACAGAAGGATAAAAATTTAATTATATCTTCATTATCTAATGCTCTGTTACTAAAAATAAAATACCTAATTACAGTATATTTAGGAATACGCAAATAAAACCGCTGTCCGCAGCGAGTACACACTACCCAGTAATGCCCATACACGAGAATCAAAACAGCAGATTATGTCATTCTTGCATTACCTTCATGTCAATTGTTATGGCGGTCACGTCGCTTACTGATAAATATAGACTGGCTTGACAGAGGTATTTTATTTGTGTAAATAAGTTGTTTAAGTACTACGGGGAAGTGCTTGGACAGTTATAATGGGTATTTGTTTTTGAAATTGATTAGCTACGAGGGCTGTATGATAATTTGATAAGTACCCATGTTTGTCGATTGAGGCCACCACTAAGGCAGAATAAAATGCCATCATGTAGCGCCATCTTTACAACGTTTACAGTCAACATTTCAGACAGTAGTTTTGTTTCACAGCTGTTGAAGTTCAAAGGTCTAAACAAGAAGTTAAACCGTGGTCATCATTAATCTAAAATCGGCTAAAACAGTGATTGATAAAGCGATTTAGGCGACTTGCGAATGGGACAAGCTGCGAAGGTAGGACGTCTTGCGTCTGGGATGACTTTCTAGGAATCCGTAAAGTAGCCCCGTTTGTGAAGGAAAAATACTCTGTCCTAGTATTCACCACGGCCCGAAGACATGGGACATTCGCCAAAACTGAGTAGGCTCCCGTGGCGTCTTACTGTCTAACAATTCCTAGGAGGAGGCGCGCGCCCTGCCGTGGGACATTTTAGCGGTTTAATACTTAGATTAAAACAAAAAACTAAAGATACGGTACCTAGTCTCGGAAAATGAGACGATAAAACTGCGTCTAGCTGACGCACTATCCTCAGTCGTATGTCGAACCGTTGCCGCGTGAGCACGTGCTGTCACACTGCGATTATCATTTTGACATCCATAAGAATGCCTTTTTGCTTATTATTTACAAAGCCTGAATCATTCTTAAAGACAAATGTTTTTAAATACAAAAAAAAAATATGCAAAATGCATGTAGGTGTTTCTAGCTCATTTTTCGAAAACGCTATGTTAGAATATACCGTATCTACCTATTTTTGTTTTTATCTAAGGTTTAATATTATTTTATCTCCCAGGAGTTCAATTTGAATATATTAGTTTATCTCCTAATAGTTTGAAAATCGGTTCAGTAGTTTCAAAACAAACAAAAAATCGTGTCTGTTTATAATGCTTAGTGTCCTGTGGTTTGAGCTACACGTTATTAGAATACTCAAGGAGTCTGATTCTCCTTTAGACAGACGTTGACGTAAGAATAACTCTGAACAACCTTTCAAATCAAATATTTATTAGTAAGACATTAGACATTTCTCAAATTACATATAGGTCTATCAGACACTTCCTTACATACCATTCAACAAGTAAATTCATACAACCATACATAAACCATACGTACCAATAAACGGAATATTCGTCCTATTATACTCTAAAATAAACCTTAAATCTAAGAGACTAACGTCCAAAATTCAACAACTCAAATGTACATATTTTAAACCAATCAGTTGTGCGAAATTAAATCATAAATACTAGGAAATTAGTTGCAAAATACATCCTTTAGTCGAACAATACACCATTGTTGCGCACACGCATCACATGTGCGTCCGAACGACAACGATCGATAACGACAGTTTGACCTGACGGTCTATTCTTGTATTAAAATTATCAAAAATATCATTTTGATATCATTGCAGTCAATCTTTAATTTAAAAATTTGGCAATTTTCGATAAAAAAAAAATTGGGGAATACCTTTTCTATACGTTTTTACCCGACTGCGCGACGCACGCAAGGAAGGGTTATGTGTTTATCAGTCTATATATGTATGTATGTTGGTTCCTATGTGGCGCTCTAGAGGCCAAACGGATGAACCGATTTTGATGGTTCTTACGTCAATCGCTTCCTCTTAGCCCTGCGATTGTCACTAAAGAGAGAGAGAGAGAGAACATGAGAGTTATTGATTCAATAAAATTCGATTGTAATTTAACTTCAATGATATTGAAATGTTTTTTTTTACAATTCTATTACAGGAATAACCTCGATGCGCCTGAGTATGAAGTTGTAAATAAAACGTACGCTTTTAAGAAAGCCAATCATGCATTTAAAAGTGTTCATTGAGCTATGAACGATCGTTAGGTATTTCTGAAACGATAGGTACAGAAATACCGGTATCGAAATATATTGCCACCTAAATTACTTATTTACATAAAGAAATAGGAAATTATATAACCGTATTTAATTATAGATGATCAATGAAGGAAATTAAATTGTTTTCTTTTTTTTTTCTTTTAGCAATATTTTATGTAGGTAGTAGGTAGTACGTCTACTTAAGCTTAAGGGGACAGTCTACCTACTCTTTTCTCCATACAAACTTTACAAACGTAGTCGACTGTTTCCTCCCTGGATAAAGACATTAGACCAAATATGTTGATGCCATAAAACCTATATCGGCACGGCACACACATCATTGACCACACCTACTTTTCTTTCCACCAGTTAGTAAATACCACCAAAGAAAACCGTAACGAAAAAATGGCAACTGTTAACCCCCTTATTTATAAACGATGACTAAGTTTATGTAACGTTTGTCTCTGTCTTAACTTTGAAACTTTAAGTTACAGTAAAAGACAAACGTTACTCAAACTGGGTCATCTTTACTTCTATACTATAATATTATAAAGAGGAATATTTGTATTTTTGTGTGTTTGTGGGTGTGTGTCTGTATGTTTGTTATGAATAAACTCAACAACTAGTGGACCGATTTCAAATAATCTTTCACCAATAGAAAGCTACATTCACCCTGAGTATCAGAGGCTACTTTTGACCCCGATATTCCCACGGGATCGGGACTCACGCGGGTGAAACCGCGGGCGGGACGCAGCTAGTCGTTTATAAGTAAGGGGGTAAATGACAACATTCAAATTTAGCCAAAAAGAAAACAAGCATGGCTACTGCGTTTCTTTCGACTGATATTTTCTGACGTTCGAAATTCAAATTTGTTTGAAACTGTTGAAGAAAATTATCGGTCGGATCGATGATCCATTGAAATGTTACATTTTTTTGGGCTCCGCGTGCATTTGTCAGAGGACGCAATTTTATTTTTTAGATATCAAGGGGGGGTTAGTTTAAAGTTAAATAATAGTTTGTGGGGTTGTGGCTCTTGACCCACGGCCGCCATCTTGGAAAAACGGGTTCAAATGGTTTTTATGGTTTATTTGACGAACTATAGGTCTCACACTCACAGGACAAATGCACACTCAAATGTAACATTTCAATGTGCTACGACCGGTTATTCCTAAATGACGAATTAAAGTAGGGCCTCAGCTTCAAAATCCAGATTCAATAGATTAAGATAGTGCAAGACTAATGCGTGCATATTTTTCTTCTTCAAACCCCAATGATATCACACGGGTAGCGGGTGGCTGTCCCCTACCCTGCCGATAGCTAACTAGGGCAGAGCAAGGGATGGCATTACGCAGCGCATTGACCTACTTCCGAACAGCCACTACCTCGGGACAAAGCCTTTGTTTACTCTGGGGTTTGAGACTCCCAGACACAGTTTCTATGGATGACTTGCAACATCCGTGAAAAAGAAAGAAAAAAAGAAAGAAAATTGATTTATTCAGACAAGCACACAACTACATAACAATAAAAAATCTAATATATAAAATTTACATGTCACAGTGTTAGTTACCGTACTCCTCCGAAACGGCTTGACCGATTTTTATGAGATTTTGTATACGTATTCAGTAGGTCTGAGAATCGGCTACTATCTATAATTTATAAGGCAAAACAACGTTTGCCGGGTCAGCTAGTAAATATATATAAAAGTAACACAATATGGACAATATGACACAATAAAGGTAATAACAAAACTATTCGACAAATCTGTCTGGAATTTTGACTGTAATCGTGGTAAAGATAGCGCTACATGATAGCATTTTTATTTATTTAGGTAAACACGGGTACTTATCATACTGCCCTCGTAAAACAATCCAAATAATACATGTACAAAAAAAAACCGGTCGAGTGTGAGTCGGACTCGCGCACGAAGAGTTCTGTACCATTTTCATAATCAAAACTCAAAACTGTTTTATTTTGTTTCTAGTATTTGTTGTTATAGCGGCTACAGAAGTACATCATCTGTGAAAATTTCAACCGTCTAGCTATTACGGTTTATGAGACAGACAGACAGCCTGGTGACAGACAGACAACCGGACAGTAGGGTCTTAATAAAAAGCTTCCCGCTTTTACCCTTTGAGTGCGGTACCCTAATCCAATATTAGGTTAATACCTACTATATATTTATAAGGCTGGTAATATAAAATTCCCCAAATACAATTTGCTGCCCTTTCCTGAACAGATTCAAGGGCAGTGAACCCCAATCGATTCGTCTTTGTGACGTCATAATTACGCATCAAATGGAGTCTCTTCGAGCGATGATTCTTGCCTAGGTATATGAACAAATAGGGTAACTTTTATCTATCTACTTACAAGTTACACCTACTTCTTAAAACCGGCCAAGTGCGAGTCGGACTCGCGCACGAAGGGTTCTGTACCTTTATCACAACCATTAATAAATTAATAATAATAACAATTCAATTTTCAATGTATTACGACGACTGAAAAGGAAATTCAACTAAATGTAAATTTTGAATTATGATTTAATAACAAATAATTGTACTTAATTTTTGTAGTTCATGTGGTTTACGGAATAAATGATTTATGATTATGATTGGGTACGGAAAACTAAAATAAGTCAGGAATAAGTTCGACTCGCACTTGGCCGGTTTTTTACTCGATATTTCCACGAGATCGGGACTTACGCGGGTGAAACTTAAGGCATAGCTAGTAAATAGCAAAATACCTTGAATTGCGTGGTTGCCTAGTGAACTAAAATCATTCTCCTAGACGTTTTATCAAATAACAAAAGCTACCTAATTAGACTTAGGTGCGGCAAAGCTTTTTACGGCTTTGTGCACGTAATATCGATTTGCCCGGCCCGTGCCAGGAACGTTGGCGCCCAACGTGTGACTGACTGACCCTCTTAACTAAAGGATAATCAACTCTATTGAAGAAGGTATACGTTTTACATTTGAAGGCCCTTTATTCGAGGACAAGCTTCTTGAATAAAGGCTTACTTCATTTAGGAAAGTCCTGTAGCGAAATTTTAGTTGAATAGCTAGTCCTTGAGTTATTTTGTTTTACTTTGCGATTGGTTAATTTATGGGGAAAGTCTATCTACTCTTTCTCCATACAAACGTAGTCGACTGTTTCCTCCCTGGATAAAGACATTAGAGTAAATACTATGTTAATGCCATAAAACCTTATATCTTCCATGACCATGCACCTACGTTTTGTTTCGACTTTGAAATCCTATTACCGGTGTTTTCTTTTATGTGTCATTTGTATGTTTTACTAAATATATTTACCATATGTTGTATATCCCTTGTCTAATACCCATAGCACAAGCCCATTTGCTCAGTCTGGGGCTAGATGGCGCAGTGTGCAATACGTATTGCTGTTTTTTTTAATTACGCGGGTAAATCCGCAGAGCGCTTTGGCGTAAACCTAATTAGGTCAAACACACCAATATAATTTTAGGCATTGCGGTCATCGCGTCAATAAGTATATTACCAGAGTCCAGCGGTTTCACCCGCGTAAGTCCCGACCCCGTGGGAGTTTCGAAAACCTTTTCTGAGTGGCTACCTACACATCATAAAAAACACACTCTCCAAATTGTATGTCCCTAGGACTAGCGGTTTGGACTCCGCGTTGATATTTAGTACAGTCAATCAATCAGTTGGGACTTGATTTAATTTTATATGTACCTAAAGATAATTAGAGAATAGCATGACACACTCAAACAAAGAGAATTATCAGTTATTGGAAGTTGAATCATAATCGGTTCATACTTATTATTATTGGTTCCTTAACGGTCACCTAACGAATGTTGACTGTATTACACAGACGTTGATGTAGTGTAGTGGTAGATCCTTCGACTTTCATCCTAAAGGTTGTGTTTTGTTTTGAACTTCTGAATCGAGGCTCAGATCTCTCGCTTTGCTCGCGTCGGCTGCGCGATATTTTTTCTGAGTTATGCTGTGGTCTGCATTGGCCGTTTGCATAACTCATAAGTTTTGAGTTCCCAAATGTTATGGCAACGCTATCTTATGAAATCTTCTTCTCTACATATAATAAAACAGTAAGAAAGCCGTGTCTGTAGAATTTTTTTCGAAAAAAGGGATTGGAACGTGTTGTAAACTTTAATATTTATGTAACAGATCACGAAAATATGACTTGTAATTATTTTTGTCTGTATGTCTGTCTGTTTGTGCGCGAATCACTTAAAATCTACTGAACCGACTTCAATTAAATTTAGTGTAGAAGTCAGTGGAAGTAACTTTAGACATGGATTGAAACGTAGAATACTTTTTATCCGGATATTAAATCCGGATATCCTGAAGTTCATTATTTATAACTTTTCCCTTTCATACACCTACCTCACGACAACATGAAGGATAATATACCGGATATCGAATCCGGTTATCCGGAAATTCCCGATATCGGCTCCGGTTATCCGGAAATTCCCACGAAGTTGCAGACACAGCTAGTTATCAATAAAATAGTGTTTTAATCCCGTTATTAAGTAGGTACATATAGTGTTCTGCCTTTTAGCCAAGCGCCTGTCTAACCCCAATTCTTCTCAGTTCACACTCCTTTCAAACCGGCCCCCCATACAATGGCGTTCTATCATACATACATACCATCATCAAACCGTCTAATTGTCATAATCAAATAGGTATTTGGCCCCGTGCCATAGTGAATCATGCGGTTGCTCTAGGATCAGACAATTATCAATGGTATGCTAACACGATTTCTAACATAGTATATCAGCAAATTTTTTTTTTTGAAATTTTTTGAAAACCGCTAAAGGTGATCGCACATTTATCAAATTATCACCAACCCATGCGCCGCAAGCGCCGTACTCGTCGCATTTTTAAAATTCATTGTATGCAATACGGTTGTACGGTGCGGGTGAAACGTGCGAGGTTTAATATCATTACATACAATGAATTCTAAAATACGGCGAGTGCATTGCTGATAAATGTGCGATCACCTTTAAAAGGGTTAATATTTGACTTAAAAAAGAAAAACCGGCCAAGTGCGAGTTGGACCCGCGCACGAAGGGTTCCGTACTTCCAAACCATTATCAAAAGTAAAAAAAAAACTTAAAATTAAGCTTTTACCGCTTTATTAATAAACGTGGTGTAAGGTCGGAGAGTAATTTTACCACTTTGTGTTTCTGTCTGTCAACTGTGAAAGTTACTGTCACGGAAAAAGACAAAGAATGTTCTCCTATTCCACGTTTATTAATAAGGTTATTAGGGTTTTTACCCCTTTGGTACGAAACCCTAAAACAGGGTTCTAAATTTCTCGGAACCTACCACCCCGAATTACGCTGAAAACTAACGCCTGCGCGTACGCAGACCGCAGGTGGGAACGGTACTCGGAAGGTACAGTGAGTCAGGGGTCGTTGACCTGCGTAGGCTTACTTGAACTTGACTTGAACGCATTGTTCGTTGGTTGCTTGTACTATGTAGGTACTTGTAATAATTGCTACCTAGTATTAATGAACCTAACCCATAGAACTGTACTTGTCTATAATAGAGACTAGAAGGAGAAAGGTCGCCTGATAGTGATTCATTTCAAACTCGTCTCTGACGGACGAGACGAGCCAGTTACAAACGTCAAACTGTTTAGGCAATTACTAACACCTTTTAAAAAAAAGGATCAAAATACGAACAACCATCTATTTAATCTAAGGTACAGTGACCGGCAGATAAGTTGAATTTTTTTTTTCGTGGGTAGGGGAAAGTTCGCGCAGTACATTTTTACATGCGCCTTCTATGAAAAATCGACTTCTGAGCATTTTTTTTCAACTTATCTGCCGCCTACTGTACCTACCTACTATTCTACCAACGACATGTGTTACAAACGTTTCAATGTTAACTCAAAAAGGTAAGAAAAATACAAAACGAACGCTGTCTGGCTGACGAGGTTCATAAAAATTTAATTATTAGGTACAGACAGGGGCGAGCACGAGTTGGGATTTTGATGAGAGGGTTCTGTAGGTAATTAAATATGTAATTGTAATTGAGCAAAGCGTTTCTGTTTTAAGTCTGACATAATTAAAATTTAAAAAAACTTGACATATGTATTACGTAAAGTTAAGTCCCCGAAGTCCCCGGTGGGGGATTAACAAAAACCCTTTTCTATCGGATGCCTCCAACATGTAAGGAACACAGTAAAAATGTCAGCTTTCTACTATCAGCGGTTTAGGGCTCGTGCGTTGATCAGTCAGTCAGGACAAAGCATTTTATAGAGATAGATTACAAAGATTCAATGAAATGACCACGTGAGTTTTACTGAATGAAGTTAAAATAATTTTACTAGCTGCGCCGCACGGTTTCATCTGGGAATATCGGGAATAAAAAGTAGCCTAATGGTTATGCAGATCTCCAGTTCTCTGCGTACGATTCATCGCAATCGGTTCAGTAGTTTTTTGCGTGAAGGAGGTCTTACACAGAAACTTTTCTTAATATTTAAAGTTCTGGCTAAAAAAACTTATTTTATATTTGGTCTAACTAATTGATGTTCCCAAATATTCTTTTCCAAGTATTCTTTTCTTGCCCTTAGCCCCAATATACTTGAGGTCAACTCGATATGTAGTACCTACGCCCTATTTGTGTACATCTCATGTACTTATTACGTCGAACTCCTACTGAACCCTAAAACCTGCGCACTGGCCGCTAACAAACCATTCAAATAGAGAATAATAAAACTCGGTGAAATTGTTTTCAAAAATGGAACAGCGGAAGCGCATTCCGCCGCCGCATTTGAACTATTTCGGTCGTCTCGCTGCGCTCTAAATAAAAAAAATGTTTTGTATTCTTTTTTCAAAAATAACTTACATTCTGATAACATTGTTGGTATAGGAGTTATTGGCGGGATCGCGTGATGCTTTGATTTAGCTAAAATCGTATTTTATTGGTATTTTTATTTCTTTTTGGTTATTCCAGATAGCCATAATCATCTGGGAAATTACCAGTGGCATAAAATACTTATAACATTTACAAGTTATTTGCAGATACAAAACATTCAAATCGTCTTATGTAGATTGTAGGTACCTAATCAAGTCGAGGGAGTCGTTGTAAATGACGGCTATTTACATTGACTTTTTACACGAGATTTGGAAACAACGCGACCGTCCATTGGTACTGGTTTTCAATCGAACCTGCAACCTTCTGCGTTGCAGCCAGGTATTTGCCGATGCGCCATAGAGGTCGTCACATATGCCGAGCTTAGTCTAAATGGTTCATCATCTGTACTAATATTATAAATGCGAAAGTAACTCTGTCTGTTACGTTTTTAAGCCTAAACCGCTGAACCGATTTTGATGAATTTTCGTATAGAGATAGATGGGACCTTGTATTAACACATAGGCTACTTTCGACCCCGATATTCCCGCGGGATCGGGACTTACGCGGGTGAATGCGCAGGCGCAGCAAGTTTATTATAATAACCTATATTCTATATCTGTTACCACTCCACGATCTAAAATCGTAAATCTTTCCCTAAACAAATTAGAGATCCTCGCGAGTGATATGTTTTGACATTCCGGAGTTCCGTATGTTTATTTATTTGACGAACGACTGGTTGTTAGTAGTATAAATAGTCTTTATGAGATTATAAGAATTCGCGTGTAAAGGTACCTATCTATATTTTATTGGGTGAAAGAAAATTTGTATGAGACTTTGATTTAAATCTCTTTAAAACTTAGTTTACGTATATAATTATAAATAAGTCCCGATCCTGTGGGAATATCGGGATCAAAAAATCCTATGTTACTCCTTGATAATGTAGCTTTCTATTGGTGAAAGAAGTTTTGAAATCGGCACAGTAGTTTTTGAGTTTATTCATTACAAACATACAGACATACACACAATCTTTCCTCTTTATAATATTACCCGTAACCTTTTTCCTCGCATCCGGACTACAGAGCTCGAATTTGATCTCTGACTTCAAAAACTGGGCACCCTCCATCTTACAATTTGTCAAGAAAGACAGACAGACAGGCAGAACTACTTAATAGTAAATCTAAATAAGTATGGTAATTTGTAGCAATCATAGTCTGTGTGTAGACTGATGGACAGACGGACGAACGTTTTGTCTTAATACGTTATGGTGTTTGAAGTGTCCATGATTTTGATAATATATCAACATCATCTTTTATATTATCTGTACTAGCTGTGTCCCACGGTTTCACCCTCGTAAATCCGTATTACGTTCGAAAAACCCTTTCTTATAGGATACCTACATCATATAAGGAACACTCGCTCCAAAATTATTTATTTACCAACACATATAATAAATAAATATTGAACGACGTTGCACACAGCGCAATCTAGCTCTAAACTAAGCACTAGGCTTGTACTATGGGTACTAGACAACGGATATACTACATATTATTATACTTTTATTTTGTAAATTACATACATAATAGATGTACCTACCTATACCATACAAAACACCCAGACCAGAAACAAATATTTATTTTTAAGCATACACCCGGCGGGCATTGAATCCGCAACCTTCTGCATCGCAGTCGGGCCTTCCCCCTACGCGCCACAGAGGTCGCCAGTAATATACGCGGACCTATTTTCAATATATCACATAGTAACCCCACGTCAAAGATAGTTAGGTACTATAATAGCTATCGACCTTGACCCCGGCTTCGCTTGTGGGAAGCCATACCTCCCCACATCCCGTTATTACATCGTCAACTCACAGACACGACAGGTGTTGCTCCATATTATTATTAGATACTATTGATACCTACTTATTTTGATAGCGGATACCTAACTGATGATTTTTAGAACGATTTCCTTTTAATGGTAAGATTCTATACTTAAATTCGATTTCAAAAAATCTTTCACCAATAGAAAAATATAATACATAATCGAGGAGTAACATAGGCTACTTTTGATCCCGATATTCCCACGGGATCGGGACTTATGCGGGTGAAACCGCGGCACGCCGCTATCTATACTAATATTATATTATGTTATTTTATACTAGCAGCAGCATTATGCTGAGGCTGCGCCTATTCGGGCAGCGCGCTACTCTCTACGTACCTATGTTTTGTTATTTACCTTTATTGTATCCAGTTATTTACTTTTATAATTTTTTTTATTGTTATGTAGTTGTGTGCTTGTCTGAGTAAATCAATTTTCTTTCTTCTTTCTTTCTTCTTATAAAGAGGTAACGTTGGTAACATGTTTGTATGTATGTAATTGGGATAATTATTGGACCGATTTCAATAATTCTTTCATTAATAGAAAGCTACATTATCTGGGAGTAATAAAGGATACTATTAATTCCGATATTCCCACGGGATTATCCCGGAATTAATAGTAGACTTACGCGGGTGAATCTATTATTACTTTGGTTATTTATTTGTAAAAAATATGTTTACACGTACATTATTACATACTTACACCACATACATTATAGCATACAGGGAATATTTACATTTATTATTTATAATGAAACCAAACACCTATAAAACATAATTAAAATTAAAAACTAAATTAAAACTAAAACTGATTAAAATAAAACTAACTAAAAACTAAAATAAATCTAAATCAGCTAAACTTTTGGTGGAGGGAAAAGTGCCCAGAATAGTGGCTGCATTGCCCCGTTGTATACAAATACTTATTTTCTGGGCAAAATACAAGCCAGCATTCCGGTCACCCGAAGCCTCTACCAAACGTTTAGCTAGCTCTCTGTACAGCTCCAGAGCGGCCGGCCCCCACGGATTACTTATTACTTAATTATTAATTATTACTTTTATAAAGCTGAAGAGTTTGTTTGTTTGAACGCGCTTATCTCAGAAACCGCTAGTCCGATTTGAAAAATTATTTCGGTGTTGGATAGTCCGTTTATTGAGGAAGGCTATAGGCTACTTTTGATCCCGATATTCCCACGGGATCGGGACTTATGCGGGTGAAACCGCGGGGAGCTGCTATGTGGATATATTCACGCTGTACTCTTATGCTGGAGTACACCGTGAATATATCCATATGAAGTCCGATTTCGATATGTAATTCTTTTCTTATTTGGAAAGTGAGAGTCCCGAGCTGGTTTCCTAAAATCTTGGCTAAGATCTGATGAGAACCTTGGGAATAATGAGCAGAATAGCACCTCAAAATCCAGTAAATTACTAATCCTTAAAAATAAATATTTGTCTCAGGTCTGGTTGTCTCTATAACTATAAAAGAATAGGTTAGGTAGGTATTTATTAACAAAATAAAAATAAATATGACCCTCTTAAGAGGAAAGGACGCCTAATCTTTCTTCATACATACATAAATGTTGAATGGCATAAACATATTTGCTCTAATGTCTTTATCCAGGGAGGAAACAGTCGACCACATTTGTATAGAAAAAGACTATGTAATGTACCCTTGCCTCTTAACAGAGTTTCTTCACAGTTGCCACAGATTAAAAAGATTATCCAAAGGTTGGATTCAGCAAGAAGACGCCGTTTTACGCAACCGCGGCGCGGGCGCAGTTGCAAAATTATCGTGGGATTATTTTGTAAATCATTCCATTAGAGAGATGTTTGCTAAGCTATATTGAACTCTATTTCTTGTGAGAGAGTTTTCAAATCGGATTGAAGTTCTGGTTGTGTACTTAGCATCTTTAAATAGTAAGTAACTCGCGTAGATTGGAGATTTGAAATAGGCTAAAGAGGTTGTAAGTTTTGAAGGTTGAGCTTTTTGTTTTTTGTTAGGAGGGCCGAGTAGGGTGCAGTCGGAAGACCAGCGCTGCTGCTATGTTTTTAGGGTTCCGTACCTAAAGGGTAAAAACGGGACCCTATTGCTGAGACTCCGCTGTCTGTCCGTTTGTCACCAGGCTGTATTTCATGAACCGTAATAGCTAGACGGTTGAAATTTTCACACATGATGTATATCTGTAGCCGCTAAAACAACTTCTTCTTACACCAATTAAAAGCTACACTATCGAGGAGTAACAAAGGCTACTTTTGATCCCGATATTCTTACGGGATCGGGACTTACACGGGTGAAACTGTTCATAATAATTTCGTAGTATTTATTGGTGTCTGTGTCGGCCGACTGTTCAGTGTCTAGTATACGGAACCCGTTTATGGCGTAATTCCGATAAGACATTGTAATCTACGTATTGCTTTTACAAAAGTTCAATGCGCTCAACAGTTTGAACCCGATATGATTTTGTAGTTTACAACTAACATGGCTAGCGATGAAGCGGTCAATCGGCTCAGCCAAAGGACTCGGCTGTATCTCACGTACCGTGATAGCCAGACAGATGTTTTTAGGGTTTTTAGGGTACCCAAAGGGTAAAAACGGGACTCTATTACTGAGACTTCGCTGTCTGTCCGTCGGTCACCAGACTGTATCTCATAAACCGTAAAAGCTAGACGGTTGTTTTCACAGAAGATGTATTTCGGTAGCCGCTACAACAACAAATACTAAAACAGAAGAAATTTCAAAAATTTAGTGGAGCTTCCATAACACACGGGAAGAATGTCCCTGATCAGTAGTGGTAGCATACGAGCACGAGAAATTTACATGTCGATCGAGATAAATTTTGCGTCACTTTTCCTCAAACGGCGAGAAAAAGAGACGGAACATGGCACTGTGAAGTCTCGAAACGTAGTTGTAAACAATTGATGATATTGTTAAAACGTTTATTTGTACTAAAAACACGCACATGTAAAAAGTGTAAAAAACGTAACTTGACGAAGTACCTAAGCGAATTCTGAATCACGCAATCTCAATTTATCAATTTGTACTGCCACTTTTAAAACTACTTGTTGGGTTTTTTTTGTTGTCGGTAGCGCGTAATTATCTTAATTGAAGTTTTTAACCGACTTTAGAAAAGAGAGGGGTGCCCAGTTTGGCCCGTGTATTTTTTATATTTCTATATCAGGTGCAACGTCACAACTCACATAGCGCCATCTAGTTCCAAATATGGTATAGATACCCTGAGATACAGCCTAGTGACAGACTGACAGACAGCGAAGTCTCAGTAATAGAGTCCCGTTTTTACCCTTTGGGCACTGAACTCTAAAAAGAACCAGAAACCAACACTTATAGTCGGCATAAATATTTGTTCCCGGCGGGATCCGAACCCGCATCGCAGTTCAGTGTTCACTCGACGCAACATAGAATTCGTTTAAAATATTTGTAAATGGCTCGATTATTAAATTATTTTTTTTTCTTTCACAGAAACTAAAAACAATAACAAGATGGCCGACACCGAGATAGAAACTCTGCAGAACGGGAACGCGCAGCTGTCCAACGAGGAGGAAGATGAAAGACTCAAGCAGAGACCGGCTGATATTGACGCTGTAAGTTACTTCTTCTTCTTCTACTGTCCGAAGAATCAGTGCACAAGACTTAACACTTTGTGTACCTGCCTCAGGTCACACAGTGGTGGAAGGGCACACAAAGTGTAAGGGGGTAGTCCAAGAGTTTGTTTGTTGTGACACCAAAATAGGTCTTCGAAGGTACGATAAGGATAGTGTGCACCTCCAAAGAGAAGATTTTCCACCAGGCAGGTGGTTTTGCCCGGTAGGCCGCGGCCCGACGATATGTCGTCGGGAGTTGAGCTTATCTCGGAAAAAAGTTAAAAGTGCGATTCAGGTATCCCCTTTACAGGATGTACGCGAGATGGAGAGGCGTAAGCGCGTCGAAGCGCTGATGTCTTCCAAGCTGTTCCGCGAAGAGTTGGAGCGTGTACTAGACCAGCAGATGAATGAGGGGAGCGACGCACCGTTGCTGCAACGGATCCGCGAGATGGTCGGAGGACGGCTGCATAGCGGATCTCTGAGGGTAAGAAGCGTATTGTACATTTTGAAGTAGGCATTGGGGAATCTCAGGGGTTCCTAAACTTATTTTGTCTACCGCCCACTTTGAGAATAAATTATTTTATAGCGTCCCCCTTTTTCACCTACTTAAAAACTATAAATACTTACTATAATAACTTCAAATGAAATTAATTATTGTAAGCTATATTAGCGGAGATTAAACTACTTTCATTTCGAAACGGAGCGTCCATTCAATAAAACAGAACAGATAAGAGAACTACACAAAGAGAAATATCGAACTGGGTTAGTATGAGCAATTTCTTAATTAATATTAGTTGATGATTTACATGTTGTAGTTCAGTCGGTGTCTAAGAGTCCTCCTAGCTGGATGAAATTACAAATCGCCCCTTAAGCCTCTACACAACGCTCCCTTTTTTTCTGAGTCTCTTACAGCCCCTCTTTAGGCCTGCAGCGCCCACGAGGGGGCGTTGTCGCCCGCTTTGGGAACCCCTGGTCTATCTGGAGTAAGCTACCGTGGATACTGCCTAAAACTCAAAATACACGACGGATACTTCCACTGACACTTTACTTAAACAGACCACACCTACAGCACACATACAAAGAAAATGGTCGGTTGTTTTAGATGAAGTGTCAGTGTAAGTGTCATTGTGTAGAGTTTGACTTTAACTTCTCTGGAACCTCGCGCGCGCTCGTTACTGCGTCAAAGCTCCTGCTTGTACCACAATGACGTTTCCTCACCTGGAACCTCTCCATCATTCCAGGGTCCGACCTGCGTGCTGCCCATCAACGACATCCGCGGCATAGAGGGCGTTGGCTACGAGAAAGGAGAGAAGATACTCCGTTGCAAGCTGGCTGCTGTCTACCGATTGGTCGACTTGTTCGGGTGGACGCAAAGTGAGTAACTTGGAGATTAACGCAGCGTCCTACGTGGGCGATCGGATGCGAACGCGATCCGATCCGGTGCGGTGCGGAAACAAGGAACAGTCGAGAATCGCGCCGCAACGCAGCTTACGTGCGTTTGGTCACGTAGGACACTTCAATAGCTATCGACTGTTTGTTCTTTCCGCACCGCACCGGATCGGATCGCTTCGCAATCGCGTTCGCATCCAATCGTCCACGTAGTACGCTGCGTAAGATTTGGAGGGCTAAGAGCGGTGTTGGTCTAGTAGTAAATACCGCGACTTACATTCTGAAGGTCGTGGTTTCGAATCTTGGTGCACCAATTTGTTTTCTTTCAGAAAAATTTAAGTGCGCTATTAACATCGCTCTTACGGTCAATGAAAAATCGTGGGGCTAGTTGAAACACACAATAAAGTAAAGTAATTTGGAGATTATTTTTAAAAAATATTGATATAATCCGTGTCAGAATGAAATGAGAATCCGTAGTGAAAATGGGAACCTCGTCAAAGTAAATCTTAACTCGCCGAGTGCGAAGTGGGGTTCCGTACCATAATCACAATTGTAAAATATACATTGAAATAATGCGTGTACGCAACGACGATGAACGTTTGCATTTATATTTACGACTGACGCCAGTTTTTTACTAGATGGCGCTAAATAAATAGCGCTAACATTGCGCGTTATTTGTGATGTTGCATTTTACTGACTTACTGTCCTGTCGGGTTTGCTGCTAATGCAAATATGATTTATTTAAATGTTGTGCATAGCTATCATCGGAACATGAATTTAGTTATTTTTAAGTACTTATAACGTTTCTGTATGAAAGTCTTAGTTTGTGTTCTGTTGTTGTGCCTTTTTAATAAATAAATGGCTTCGCGTGAATGTCTCCTAATTGTTCTTGAATTTTCCTCTTCCAGCTGGAGTCCACGGGCAGATCACAGCCCGTCTGAACACGGCGGTGGAACAGGTGCTGACTACACCGCGAGGGTTGCTTCCTCACGAGGTTACCGCCTCTTCCCTCGTCAAGGTGGACATGCAGGGAATCGTCCAAGATCAAGGGACTACCAACTTCCCTGTCAATGTTGAAGGTAGGATCTTCATACCTTCGTCCCGCGGTTCCGATCCTGAGGGAATATCAAGATGAAGTAACCTATGTGTTATTTCCAGGTCTCCAGCTATTTACATACCGAGTTTCATGGTAATCGGTTCAGCGGTTTTTACAGTGATTGAGTGACAAAGACACACACATACATACTCACAAACTTACTGTTTAGTTTTAGTAGGATTTTCGTTTAGTTGTTCCGTACCATTATCAAAATTGGGTACGGAAACGGAACCCTAAAATGAACACTGGACCAACCAATGCGTGAACCCAACGCAAACGTTAAAATTTATTTTACTACTAGCTCAAGTTTATCGCTTCATCACTAGATGGCGCTAGTGATAAAAATACATCGCGGTATGTATCGTTGCGTTTATATGTTAAAAATCACGTTTGGGTAAAATAAAACAAATATTTGCCCCCCTTAAATATTCACCTTTGTTTTTAGTATCAGTACAGAAATAAATCATCTGTGAAAATGTCAACTGTCTAGCGTATCACGGTTCATGAGATACAGCCTGGTGCCAGACAGACAGCAGAGTCTCAGTAGTATGGTCCCGTTATTACCCTTTGGGTACGAAACCCTAAAAATGCCACATAAAATTCAAAGTACTTTTAAGCTACTGCATAGCTTTTATCGCGGGCTTTGAGCTTTGAATGAAGAATTTTCGAAAAAAAAAAAAAAAAAAGGATTTTGTAACGAAAAAAACCTGGGTGTTAGGTTTTTTTGCCACTCATGCAATAGCTTATTAAAAACAAAAACACTCACATCCACAAACACACAACCCGCCGAACACCATCCAATCCGCCCCGGGACCCGCCACCAGAGTTCAGATTGAAATAACCATCCACCTACGTAACATTCTAGGGTTCAGCGTCCACGCAGCAGTCCACGCCGCCCGCCCCGACCTCCGCTGCGTAGTCCACGTCCGTTCCCCGTCAGCTCTAGCCGTCTCCGTGTGCCGCTCGGGCCTGCTGCCTCTCTGCCACGAGGCCGCCGCTCTTGGCCTGGCGCCGAGGCACACCGTCTCCGAGGGTGAGTGATGAGGCCAGATGTGGGCTACATTTGAGTGAAAGAATCTTCGAAATCGGTCCAGTATTTTCGGAGGTAGCTGCAGTTAAAGTTTGAGCTAGGTACCAGGCGTTCATGATGGAACAGAAGATTCTCTATTTGTCATGACTTGAGGCCACTTTAATCGCCGAGGTGAAATGTATCACTAAAATCGGTTCAATATTTTCTGAGATGAGCCAATTCCATCAGTTCAGCCATTTTTAAACGTGATTTTTTTGTGATGATCCGACTCGCACTTATCCGTTTTTTTGTTATTTAAGTTTGAAATACACGGATTTCTGATTGACCACACTTTATTTTACATTTTTCCGGGTTTTAATCGCGTATTATTATTTATTTTCTTACTTTGAAGTTTCAGACTCAGGTCTCAGTCCCGATTAAGACCCGGTAAAAACCCGGGACCCGGTTTGTCGACCTCTGTGGCGCGTCGTGCGAAAGCGCGACTGCAATGCAGGAGGTTGCGGGTTCGATTCCCGCCGGGTGCAAGTATTTATGCTTATAGAATAAATATTTGTGTCTGGTCTGGGTGTCCCTCTATGTATAATATGTATGTATTTACAAAAGAAAAATATATATAAGTATTATATCCGTTGTCTAGTCACCGTAACATAAGCTTAGTAGCTTACCACGGGGCTAGATGGCGCTGTGTGTTGTTCACAGAATTTATTTATTTATTTAAAAAGCTTACACACTATTTCTGTCGTAGGTATTCTCGACAACGAAGAACGCGACAAGATAGTCCGCGTCCTAGGACCTCACGCGAAGGTCCTGATCCTGGCCAACAGCGGAGCCCTCTGCTGCGGCTCGACCCTGGAGGAGGCGTTCCATCACGCGAGGCTGTTCACTGCCGCTGCTGAGGTGCAGCTGAAGCTGAGCTCCATCCCGAGAGACGAGCTCGAGCTGATCGATGAGGATACTAGGAGGAAGGTGGGTTCTGGATCTCGCTAGCGTTGTGTTCGTTCTGTTTATTTAAGTAGGCATAGCAGCTGAAACTGCTATGTCTACTTTGCTATGCAAAAAGTATCCAAACACCAGTATGGACCAGGATCAGGATGTTAATCCTGATCAGGAGACCTGCAAAGGTCTCGAAACGTTGAACGTTGAACAATGCTAAAAGTAAAACACCACGCGAGTAAAACCGAAATATCAGTTTTATTTTCAATCCAACCTCGAAAACAGAAAAAAAAGACATAATTTGTGGAGGTCTATTTGCGAAAAACAAGCCCTCAAACAACTACAGTTACACCAGTTTCAGTATAAATCTACTAAGACAACTAACACACTTTTTAAACTTACACGATTTCCTTCCATTATTATTATTAGACACGAGTCTCTGACCGGCCGTGGTCCCGAGAAGACACGGGACCACGGCCGGTCAGAGACCCGTATCTATAACCCGTTTGCCGAAACGTCGAGGTAATTAAAAACAATGATTATCTATAACGCGATCTAGACCCATGTCTAATAATAATAAGACAACTAAGATATGAAATTCTAATCCTGCCTGATAGACACAGCCCAAACCGCTGGTCCAAGGGATATGAAATTTGGAGTGTATTCTTCCACTCCATATACATTCCATTTAGAAAGGTTTTTAAAAATTCCCTGTTCTAAAACATAATTATTTATTTGTTATTGCCAGATCTACGAGTCGACTCACAAGCCGCCCAACGAGCAGGCGAAGTGGCGCGTCGGAGGCGAGGAGTTCGAAGGGCTGATACGTATGTTGGACAACGCCGGCTTCCGCACCGGGTACATATACCGGCATCCGCTGATCAAGGTCTGTATGCTAAAGAAATAATAACAAAAATTTATACTTTTAAAATTTACACGATTTAGTTAGTTAGTTTCGCTGGGTAACGTTTCCCGGACGGGACGTGTCAATTTCTACATACAAAAATCCCTTCATCGTCGCCCCGACAGGATTTTTGTATGTAGAAATTGGCACGTCCCGTCAGGGAAACGTTACGTATGAAGAGAGAGACCTTTAGCCTCACAATTGGGCTATTATTGTACGTGATTTCTTAGAGGGGTTAAGTAAGACGCCACGGGAGCCTACTCCGGATTGGCGAATGTCGAATGCCTTCGGACCGTGGTGAGTCCTAGGACATGTCGGTTTCCGTGCGATGTCTTCCTTCACCGTAAGAGCGATGTTATTAGCGCACATAGTTTTTTCTTAAAGCCCACGACTCTCGGAATGAAAGTCGGGGTATCTACCACTGACCAACGGGGTCATGAGATAATGTAACCTGAATGTATCTATCCATCTATACTAATATTATAAAGAGGTAATGTTGGTAACAATTATGTATGTATTTTCCGGGTAATCTCCGAAACTACTGAACCGATTCTAAAAATTCTTTCGCCAATAGGAAGCTACATTACCGAGGAGTAACATGGGCTTTTAATCCCGATATTCCCACCGGATCGGGACTTACACGGGTGAACTGTGGGACTCTTCTTGTAATGAATAAACTCAAAAGCTACTGGACCGATTTCAAAAATTCTTTCACCATTAGAAAGCTACATTCACCTTGAGTAACATAGGCTACTTTTGATCCCGATATTCCCACGGGATCGGGACTTACGCGGGTGAACGTTGGAAACAATTATGTATGTATTTTTTCGGGTAATCTCTGAAACTACTGAACCGATTCCAAAAAATCTTTCACCATTAGACAGCTACATACACCCTGAGTAACATAGGCCTCTTGATACCGATATTCCCACGGGATCTGGACTTACGCGGGTTTTTTAAGTGTTGTTTCTTCCTGTAGAATGATGTGCCTCGACCCAAGAATGACGTGGAAGTGCCTCCAGCCGTCTCTTCCCTCGGATACCTTCTGGAAGAGGAAGAGCTTTACAAGCAGGGGTGAGGGAATCTTTCATTTTCATTATATTATAGTTTTTTTAAGGTATCACATCCAAAAACCCCACGAGTCATTTGTGACACGAAACACAATAAATTGCTGACGATTCAGAACGATTATGTGATGTCTTATTAAATAAATATACTTTGATTTGAAAGGGTAAAAAAAATATGCCTTACTGGATTTTTAGTAATACTCCACTGTCTGTCCGTCTGTCTGTCTGTCACCAGGCTGTATCTCATGAACCGTAATAGCTAGACGGTTGAAGTTTTCACATATGATGTATTTCTGTAGCCACTATAACAACAAATACTAAAAACAAAATAAAACAAATATTTAAGAGGGTCTGCCATTCAATAAACGTAATTGAGGTACACGAAAACGCAACGATACCGCAATGTATTTTGACCAATAGCGCCATCTAGTAAGACTGGAGAAAGACTGGCGCCAGTAATAAAATAAATGAAACGTTCGCGTTGCGTTCACGGATTGGTTGATTCAGTGTTCATTTTAGGGTTCCGTGCCCAATTGTGACAGTGGTACGGAACCCTTCGTGCGTTCCCTACCACTATCCGTCTACTGTCTCCACTCACTATTGTCAGGTACCCAAAGTACGCACCTAGTGCTTAGTCTGGGGCTAGATAAATAAATAAATAAATATTGCACGACGTTACACACAGCGCAATCTAGCCCCAAACTAAGCAATAGGCTTGTACTATGGATACTAGACAACGGATATACTACATATTATACCTTTTTTTTGTAAATACATACACTTGATACATAGAAAACACTGAAAAAAAAGATTGTGCTATGTGTAACGTCGTGCTATATTTATTTATTTTTATTAAGCTATTGTATAGCTTTTATCGCGGGCTTTGAGCGCGGCGACCGAATCAAGAAATTCCGTAACGAAAATAAAACCTAACACTCCGCCTACCATGTAGCCTAAGAAAAAAAAAAGCTATGCAAGAGCTTTACCGCGGCAGTCCCCGAGTGCCACACGTTTTCATTTATATAAACTCTTTATCCATTCTAGACTGTGGAAGAAAGGCCAAGGCAAGACCGGCGAGCGCACTCGCTGGCTCAACTCGCCTAACGTCTACCAAAAGGTGGAGGTTCTCGAAACTGGGACCAACGACCCGAAGAAAATCACCAAGGTAGAATATCTGAGGGTTGAAGCCGAGTAGATGTAGTAGGGCTGGGTTTCTATAGGGAACGTACGGTACGTTTCAGTTACGGACTGTTGGTAAGGGTAGGGGTATGGTGCTTTCTACAAGATGAGTCAAAACTTGTCTCAATTTTGTTGCGAGTAGAAGTAATCTGTAAAACATTTTTTTTAATATAATAAAAACATAGTATGAGATTAAACGCAAAACTTGTCTAAATTTTGTTGCGAGAAGAGGTTAACTTTAGAAGAGTTAGACAAACTACAAATATTTTAAAGCGAGATATTTACTTTTTTTTTAATATGTGTATAAGTTGTTGTTTATTTTAGTAATTTGTTTTAGAAAATATAAATATTATTAAAAGAACGGGATATTTACTTTGTTTTCTTGTACTTTGTTGCAAATTTAATGGCTTGTTCACGCGTCGCGTTCACGGTCTCGTGAATAAGCCAGTTGGAATTACAGTCGAAATAAGGAATAAATAATAAAAATAAACAAATTAAAATCATGGTAAATATCTCGTTTGGAAATGACTACATTACCCCTTGAAACTTGTTTCTAGATTTGTCTTGTAGGAATTACTGTCCGTAACTAAAACGAATCGTATTTTTAATATAGGAACCCTGCCTAAGCTAGGATCGTATTTGGGATTAGATTTGATCTTAGGATTTCGTTTGGGGTTAAATCTGATCCCAAGTAAGTGAAGAAGTTCGATTGGATCTGTTGTGTGTGAAGGATTGATTGAGATCAATTTTGACCTGGGGTTGAAATTGGTCCTAGGTTAGATAGGGTTTGATTTCGGGTTAAATTTGATCCTGGATGTTTTAAAGTAGTTTACTTAGATTTGCGGGTGTGTAAACGATTGAGGTAAATTTTGATCCTGAGTTTTTTATCCTAGGTTAGTAACTATACTTATACCATTGGGATACAGTACAGGATACGGTTTGGTTTGGGGTTAAATTCGATCGGATCAAAGTAAATACGGGTTCTTTTATTTTGCGAGTTTTTTTTCAGTATATTAAGGTATTGTGTTTGAAATTGATTGTAGTTCAGATAGGATTAAAATTAGGACTGGGATCAAATTCAACCCCGAAGTTAAACATGCTTGGGTTAATATTTTTGATAAGGGGAAAAATAGTATCAAAAACCTATAAAAATAGATGTTGAAAGCTTCCTTAGAATTTAGATAATCAAAAACTTTGTCCAAAATTCATCCCCTAAATAAACACGAAATTAGGATAACGTTTTGAGGCTTAGAAATCTTAATATATTGAAAAAAAAAAGTATAAAATAAAGAAATTACCCTATTTTGCCAAACACGGGTTAAATTATTATGTTAAAGAATCTAAAATATATCAGAAAAAATATTTAATTTACCAAATATCACAATTTAATTTAATTCAATTCAAATGTTTATTTTTTATTTACATTCCAATAATTTTAACTTTTTTTTGTAATAAAACTTAATAAACGTAAAACTATAACGTTTCGGGGACTTTGCATTAGACCGATACTTTGGTCACAAACATAGGTTTTCTTTTTCAATTCACATGGTGGTTTCCAACCATAAGTACAGTCAGCATCAAAAGTAGATGATCACAATAAGATTTTCAAAATCGTAATTGTGGGGTTCAAAACAGGACAGAAATTCTGGAAATAAAAGGCAAGATAGAGTCATTTTCAGAATACCTATATATCCTGTTTTGACACCCTACAATTTTATTATGATTTTGAAATCGACAGTGATTTTGAAAATCTGAATGTGTTCATCTACTTTTGATGCAAACCGTACTCGTGAACTAAGTAACTGTAAGGCCCCAGAAACGTGATTTTTTTGCAAAAAAAAACATTTCTTATAAAAAAATATTTATATTTAAATGTATTATAGTTTTGTTAGTCTTTTTTTTATTTTACTGAATTTGAACAAAGAACAAGCTTTAATAACTTTTGCACAACATTATGTTGAATCTTTAAAGGTAAAAAATAAAATTAAAAAAAACTAAACTCTTTGTTTGTCCGAAGGAGAGATATCTTCTCTCATTTCAAATGTTGATTTTGTAAGAAATCTCAAAAAAGTCATTTTTTTAGTTACGCTCAAAACATCAACAGCTCAAACTTTATTTTAAACTAAAAACCCTTAAAGAAAAACAAATAAAAATAAAACAAAATCATCGAAGTGTTTGTTATAAAAAATAGGATATTTATAAGAGATATTAATTATTTATTATAATTTATTGGAAAATTATATTCAATTTGGTACATGGTTTTTGAAATCCACAATAGTTTAGATTTTTCAAAAAGTTGACACTGGCAACACGCCTCCATTACATCATACCAAAGAAAAAAAAACTTATCGAATCGTACGAAAAAAATCGTCTTTGAAAATACAAAATGGATGAGAAAAATAAGTATCTTATATAATTTTTCGGTTTCCTTTTTCTTAAAGAATATAACAAATGAATCATCTTTAAAATCGGTCATTTGATATTCAAGGCACAGGTATTTCTAGATGAGCGTGCCTTACCTTAGGCCACATCGTCATCTGGTAAAAACAACAAAAACATTTTTTTTTTTTTTTTCAAAAAAAAATACTATAAAGTATTTTTTGATTCTTAATTATAAAAAAAACACCATGTATCAAATAAACCAAGAGATATTTATTAAGATAATGTCGCTTACAAGTGTGTTTATGTAACTACATATAGATATATTTAATACGTAGGTATATAAGTTTTGTGGTTTGAGATTATTCAAATACGGAACCCTAAAAACTATTTTTCAAGGTTTTATTTGCTGATTTTCAAGTGACCATTACACAAAATTATCAAAAAAAATTAAATATCCAAAAGTCGTAGAACAAATATTGTTTGCCTAGACGTAGACTTCTAGAACAACCCCATTCCAGATTACGCCTCACATTAGCTTCGACGAAATATGATATTGTATTTTTGTCATAATTCTATTTATTTGATATTTTTCTCTTTTTTGTTAAATTGTCACTAAAAAGAATAATCGAGAGCGTTTCGATTTTTGATGAGAAGTGTAATTTTTTCTTAAAAAACATGCTCAAACCATAAAACTTTATCTAAGCTTCAATTTTATGCTTAAAAATATAGATGTTTTTAATAAATAAAATATAATTAAAAATAAAACACGAATTAACTCATTTATCGCTTCACTCACATGAAATGCTAATCAGATTTTGCTAAAATTAACTTCGTTTCTGCCAGTACAAACTAAAAAAAGATTTTTTTGTGATTGTTATTTTTTGTAGATTTTGTTAAAATTAACTTCTTTTCTGCTACTAAAATCTAAAAAAATATATTTTTTTTGTGATTGTTATTTTTGTGTGTCACTAATATATTAATGTTTTACAGTGGGTGGATGCTAACAACGACGAGGTAAAAAAAACTATATTTTGTTTCTGAAAAACCACTTCCATCTTTTTTCTTTTTCTATTTTTTTAGGGGTAAGGTTCTTGATTTTCTTTTTGTGTGTAATTTTCTTTGAGTTTCTAGTTTAATATATGTTTTTTAGGATTTCTATGGTATAATAAAATACTTTTAGAAATGTACTTCAAAACTATGAATTGCTTTTAGTATAAAAACAATATTGGTGTCCAAAGATTTTATTTCTCTAATTTCTTTGTTAATCAAAAATACAAAATTGATCGTAATTTAGTATAAAAACAATACCTATCCTATTGGCGTCCAAATATATTATTTTCATTTTTTTTTGTTTTTCAAAAATACAAAATTTTTAGGAATATATCTCGTCGTTTTTAGCTTTTTTTTAACTAAAAAAACTGCATTAGCATTTCATGTTTACCCTGGTTTAATTATTAATTTCACATCGAGATTGTACAGTGAGGAAAAAAAGAAAAAAGTATAGTACAAAATGTTGCCATCCTCAAATCCCGCACTACCTTTTTTTTAGTTATCTTTCCCCGATTTTTGACGCCTTTTTTTTGAATGGCATTGCATTGCATGATCTATTTTTGTTGTATCATTTTTCTTGAATATTGTAATTTTCAAGTAAAAGAAACTGATAAAGAAAGAAAAAGATTTCTTAAAATTTTTGTTATTAATTTTTTCATCATAAATGTAATTTTACTCTAATAAGAGCTATAGACGAAACTGGTTTGCATTCTATGTTTTTTTAAATAAAAAAATAAAAATATTTTTACAAAAAAAAAATAGCTTTTTGCATGAAAATATTCCTAAACTGTACACACTCGATGGGCCAGGACGAAGCGACTCACTCTTTCCTTTTCTTTCTTTTTTCGCACCTATTTTTTTCTTTCTTTTTTTCTTTTTAACCATTCTGGCAACATTTTAGACTAACTTTTTTTCTTTTTTCGTCTCGGAAGTGGGTACAAGACGGATCGCCTGCGCACTCGAGTACGCCCGTTAAAATAGACACTCTACAATTTGTACCGAAAAATACCAACCCGAAGGAGTTCAAGAAGTTACAGCAGCAGGTATGTTTATCTAATCTATTCAGTTATCTATTACTAGCAGCTACCCGCGGTTTCTCCCGCATAAGTCCCGATCCCGTGTGAATTTTGAAATCAAAAGTAGCCTATAGCCTTCCTCAATAAATGGACTATCCAACACCGAAAGAATTTTTGAAATCGGACCAGTGGTTACTGAGATTAGCGCGTTCAAACAAACAAACAAACAAAAAAAACAAACTCTTCCGCTTTATAATATTAGTATAGATTTTTATATTTTTGTCTCCTTGACTAATATTTCCTAAAACACATCACCCATCCCCTTCCTTAAAAATCCTTTCCCCAATAGAAAGCTTCGTTATCGAGAAGTAACATAGGCTACTGTTGATCCCGATATTCCCACGGGACTTACGCGGGTGAAACCGCGGGAATCTGCTAGTCTATTTATATTTTATAATCAGAAAAAGATTGCAAGACATAACACACAGCGCCATCTAGCTCCCATCCAGACTAAACAACTAGGCTTGTGTTATGGTGAGAAATGAGAGAGAAAGGATCTCTCTATGAGAGAGGATCAGAGAGTAGCGAAGGATTCTAGAGTAGAATCCCAAGCGTAGCGAGGTATTCTTGTTTAGAATCCTGAGGAAGTCGAGGAATTCGAAGGAATCGAGGGCCTGGACCTCGATTCCTTCGATTACTGCTGCAAAGCGCTAGTCTAATCTGGGATTAGGCAAAAGAGCCTGCCTAATCCCAGTAAACAAGGCAGGACTTGTTTACTGGGATTAGGCAGGCTCTTTTCGAATAGATGGGATGAAATGAATATTACAAACATACAAAGGTGCGAAAAACATAACCTTTACTTGCAGCCGGGTAAGAGAGTAAAAAGTTAATATCCAGGCCGACCGCGCACTGATGTCTTTTTCTTTAAGAAAAATTTATGTGCGCTATATACATCGCCCTTACGGTGAAGGAAAACATCGTGAGGAAACCTACGGCTTAAAGTCACGCAAAAAGGTCCAGTTATATGGCTAGTTGGGGAAACACAGCAAAAACTAAATTCATCATTATTATTAGACACGGGTCTAGATCACGTTATAGATAATCATTAGAGATGGGCCGACTAGTCGGCAGTTTAACCGACTAGTCGGCAAATTATGCCGCCTAGTCGTCAACTAACAATTATGCAATAAAACCAATATAAATTTAATTAGTAGTACAGTTTAGAAGGTGGTTAGTCAGAAAAAACGTAAACAAAACACGTCATAGCTTACATACATCATCTAAACATCTAAAATGTCATAACTATGCCTCAGCTCTATTTTTTTTCTAACTTTTATTTTTAATTCAACCATTCGGAAGTTACATTATAGCTTTTGAAGTGCAAATTTATCCAAAAATAGCAACAATCGCAGAGCGATCATGATTAACCCATATATCTCTGAGTTATAATGATCTGCATTGCCGACTAGTCGGCTAGTCTGCTAGTCGGCAGAACCCCTAGTCGGCCCATCTCTAATAATCATTGTTATTAATTACCTCGACGTTTCGGCAAACGGGTCACACCGGCTGTGGTCCCGAGAAGACTAAACTCTTACACCCTGTATAATTGTATTGTTATTGTAGATAAAGGAAAACCGGCGAGCAGACCTGATAAGTGCGGGGCCTCAATCCCATATCCTGGAGGGGGTGACCTGGGACGAGGCCAGCAAGCTGGTGGGGGAGGATGCCGCCAACACACATACTGGGGACCATGTGGTAACTTGATACTTTGTGAAAACTAGTACATTTATTTTTAAGGAAAAATAGCATTCAGAATTTTTTTCACAAAAAAAAAATTGATTGCTATTTTTCCTTAAAAATAAATTTTCTAAATAAAATAGCCTTGAGCTACAAACAAAAATTAAAAGAAATTTATAAATACTACATTGTTATGTTACCCTAGGGCTGTAATGCTAATGTCACACATTTCACCCTTAATATTGAAATTACAGACATTTTTCGGTTTTAATCGCGTGGTGTTAATTACTTTTAGCATTATTTCAACGCTCAACGTTTCGAGACCTTTACCGGTCCCTTCTTCAGGATTAACTGAGATGTGATTTGTCATTGTAATGTATTAAAATTCATTAATATTTATTATTCGCCTTAACGCTAATAGTTCGAGAGTGAAATGTATGACATTCACCCGAGCTACAAACTCTACTTTTCATTTCGACTATGAGGAAATTAAAATACTACGCGCAGATTAATAAAACAGGTATATTGGAAATCAATTGTTAGTCAAAATTATAGCAATGTGAAAAACACAAATTAATTGTTTTAGCGGACATATTAATTAAAAAAATATTGCGTCTTTTATCCAGGGAGGAAACAATCGGTTATGGAGAAAAGATTAGGTAGACTTTCTTCTTAAGTTCTTAAAAAAACAAAATGCGAATTTTAGAGTAGGGCAATTCTAAAATTCGCATAGAATTTTTATTTATCTAGGAACCTATTTATAATTATTTACTTAAATAAATAAATAAATTGTCTAACCAACACACAGCGCCATCTAGCCCCGTGGTAAGCTACTAAGCTTGTGTTACGGTGACTAGACAACGGATATAATACTTATATTTATTTTGTAAATACAAAGGTACATATTATACATAGAGGGACACCCAGACCAGACACAAATATTTATTTTTTAAACATAAATACCTGTACCCGGCGGGAATCGAACCCGCAACCTTCTGCATTGCAGTCGCGCTAAATACACTAATATCTGAACATATAATATCTGAACTTTCATGAGTATGAACATGAGTAGTAAAATGATATTTCTATATCCCAGGTACTAATGGGCGCGGCATCTAAGGGCATCATCCAGCGCGGCTACCAACACAATGCGACCGTGTACAGCGCGCCGTACGCGCGCAACCCTTTCGACCACGTCACCGACCACGAGATCGACGCCTACCGCCGCGCGGTCACGCGGAAGCAGAATGATTGTAAGTGAGGCGGAAACTAGATGATATGAGCTATCCTTCTGTGTAAGAATTACCGAAATCGGTTCAGTAGATTTTGAGATATTCGCTGTTAAACTTTGGTCGTTTCTTAAATCCTCCGACCACGAGATTGATGCCTACCGCCGCGCGGTCACACGGAAGCAGAATGATTGTAAGTGTATCGAAAACTAGATGATATGAGCTATCCTTCTGTGTAAGAATGATCAAAATCGGTTTGGTAGTTTTTGAGATATTCGCTGTTAAACTTTGGTCGTTTCTTATTCCCTTCGACCACGAGATCGATGCCTACCGCCGCGCGGTCACACGGAAGCAGAATGATTGTAAGTGTATCGAAAACTAGATGATATGAGCTATCCTTCTGTGTAAGAATGATCGAAATCGGTTCGGTAGTTTTTGAGATATTTGATGTTAAAGTTTGGTCGTTTCTTAAATCCTCCGACCACGAGATTGATGCCTACCGTCGCGCAGTCACGCGGAAGCAGAATGATTGTAAGTGTATCGAAAACTATATGATATGAGCTATCTTTACGTGAAAGAATTGTCAAAATCGGTTTAGTAGTTTTTGAGATATTCACTGTTGAAGTTTGATCGATTCTTACCTATTCGACTAGTATCTAAGCAACTAGAAGTTAAACGCGTACCGCCACGGCCGCGCTGCAACGCGGAAGCAGAATGATTGTAAGTGACACGGAAACTAGATGATATGAGCTATCTGTACATGTAAGAATAATCAAAATCGGTTTGGTAGTTATTGAGATATTCGCTGTTAAACTTTGGTCGTTTCTTATTCTCTTCGACCACGAGATCGACGCCTACCGCCGCGCGGTCACGCGGAAGCAGAATGATTGTAAGTGTATCGAAAACTAGATGATATGAGCTATCTGTACGTGTAAGAATTATCAAAATTGGTTAAGTCGTTTTTGAGATATTTGCTGTTAAAGTTTAGTCGTTTCTTAAATCTTCCGACCACGAGATCGACGCGTACCGCCGCGCGGTCACGCGTAAGCAAAACGACTGTGATTAAAACAAAAACTAGACGATATAAGCTATCTGTACGTGAAAGAATCGTCCAAATCTGTTCAGCAGCTTTTGAGGTATTCACTGTTAAAGTTTGGTCATTTTTTAACCCGTTCAACCAGGCGTTTGGGCTACAGAGCACAAAAGACGAGTCCTTAACCCATATATTGTCTTTTTTATGTTATCCATTATCTGTTTTTGCCTTTAATATGCGAAATTTGGGATTTAAGATGAGTTGTTAAGACTGATTCAAAGAAAAATAACTTGGTTTCGATTTTGAACCCTTGGACATGTCCTTGACATATATGGGTTAAAGACGTTAGGCATTAAGAAGCCACGGGAGCCTGCTCCGGATTGGCGAATGTCCCATGCCTTCGGACCGTGGTCACTGACCTTCATAATACACGGTGGACAGGAAATCGCGCACTGAATTTTGTGCCTATTTGATCTGCGCCATGTTGCACTGTTTTCTATTGTGAGTGATAGTGACCGTCCATGGAACGAATAAGATCTAATGTCTTTTTGTATGGTACAGCAATTCCAGCGTACTTGTATACAGGGTGTTTCGACGAGGGGGTATTAAGCCGAAAGGGGGTTGTTCTAGAGGTCTAGGCGAACAACTTTTATCTATGACTTTTGGAAATTCGAACTTTTTTATTTTACCGAAAATTTTAAAGTTGTACTTATTACTAAAAAAACAGCTGTTTTTGTAAAAAAATGCAATTAATGTTAAGATTGTAGTGGTCCAAACTAAATGCAAGGGCACCTTAAGGCCAATGACCTCAAACTCTAAAAAACAGCTGATTTTCATGCAAACTTTAAACTCAAAATTTTCGAAAACTACTTCGAATTTCCAAAACTTGTACAACAAAAGTTGTTCGCCTAGACCTCTAGAACAACCCCCTTTCGGCTTAACACCCCCTAATCGGAGTACCGTGTATATAGAGTTGAGAGTCGAAGACGCATAATTGTTGCGTTGTGTTTCAGACGACACAGATCTGTCGGAGTCGGAAGCTATCAGCGGAATGCAGATCACATCGCCGGCCAGCGCCACCGAGACTGAAGAGGAATCGCGCGACGGTGAGGATACTGTTCTGCAAATTTCAGGTTGCCTGGAAGAGATCGCTTTAACACGTTAACAGTCCAGTGACCCATCTGTGGATCACGACGAACTAGCTCCACAAATCCGTGCCCCATATACGGGTAACTAAAAACAACCAGTACCTAAGCTTTAAGGGTACCTAGACTAGACTAAAGAAAATTAGGGTACTAGATTAAAGAAAATTTATTTTAATTTGATGAAAGTCTTTAGTAGGTGTAAAAATTCAGTTTTTTTTCCATGGTAATAGAGATGATTTTAATTCCTATAATATTCAAAGGTAATTTTGAAGATAGCTTTTCGTTATTACCTATTAAGTTAAGTTCCACATATATTCAAATATTCATTAGTTAGTGTATAGATTGAAAAATATTATTATGCGAGCCTTACAAGGAAATCATCATAAGTCATACATTATAAATTTTGTATGGGGACTGTGAACGTGTTAAGCGATAAGGCCGCCCTTATTATGCCACCTAAACAAAGAACTGTCAATTTTAAAGGAAAAAAGTAAATAATTATATGTTACTTTATGTCAAATGTATGGGATTTTAGTTTACCTTTTTTATCTAATTTTCTGAAATAGGGTTTAGATATTTTTGCAAATTGATTAGTAACAAGCTAGTTTTCCGTGAGTAGCTTCATTTTGATGTTATTGTTGATGTTTCACGTTAGTTAGCATCATTAATTTATTATCTATTTATAGATTATCGGTTTGTTATCAATTTCAAAGTTGATTGTGTGCATTTGCAATAAGTATTATCTCGATTTTAAACGTACATGGTTGTTTTTACTACCAAATATTATTAACCAACGGGGTAGGTACTTACCATGTTTAAACTTGTTTTCTAACGAAGCTCGATATTTCGCCAGTAATTTCAACTGGCTTGTTAACAAGACTGAACACGACAACAACATTAAACATTACAGTCCATATACCTTGCCCCAGTATGCGACGCCGGTAGACTCGTAGGTAGGTAGGTTAAGTCGTTACTCCCTGATTCAGTGAAGATGGGTTGTTGGTTCGAATATTTTTTTCTTTAAATTGCAATTCTTCTTTCAGAACACCGTGTGTTGAGAATCGAAACGACTCAAGCGCCGGTCAGAAGCCAACCTGAAGTCGTACTCAGTGATGGTAAGTGCTAACACACAAATATCGCATTATATGCATACATATATACATACATATCGCCTTATATACATACAAACATACATAGAGGTGGTTTTATCAAAGTATGAAATTGCATTTTCCATGCAAATAAATGTTAGGTTTCGTATCCAAAAAATACTAAGTTTATATTATTAATTATTATTAGAGATGGGCCGACTAGCCGACTAGTCGGCAAATTATGCCGACTAGTCGTCAACTAACAATTATGCAATAAAACCAATATTTATTGAATTAGTAGTACAGTTAGAAGGTGGGTAGTCAGAAAAACGTAAACAAAACACGTCATAGCCTACATAAATCATCTAAACATTATACATCTAAAATATCATAACTAAGCCTCAGCTCCATTTTAAAAAAATCTAGCTTTAATTTTTATTTTAACCATTTTTTTGAAGTGTCGCTACTGCTTTCGAAGTGCAAATTTATCCAAAAATACCAACAATCGCCGAGTGGTCATGATTAACCTAAATATCGCAGAATTATAATGATCTGCATTGCCGACTAGTCGGCAATTTTGGAACCGACTAGTCGGCTAGTCTGCTAGTCGGCAGAGCCTAGGGCATGCAATATCGGAAGGTTTTCAATCTCGAGATGATATCGATATTAAGAGCTCAATCCCGGGATCCCGGGATTGATACTGGGGTTTTAGATATCGTTAAAAAGGCGAATTTAATACAATAAAAATATGTAAAATCTAAAATATTTAATATATTTAAGACTCTAGTGGTTTCATTACGTAAATAAGTTACCCCAAGGACCGTCCACCCCATCATTTTGGAAATATGGCGGGCAATTAGCCTAAACCCGAAAGTATCTAACCTTTCGCGCCAAATTCTAGGCGCACCACTAAAATGATGTTAGCAGTAATATTTAGCATGCGAGCTTGTATAAAAAATACTTGTCTTAAAAATTGCAATGAATCACATTACTTTTATTGTTTTAAACATTTTACCAATTCCCTACGCTTCTAAATCTAAATCTCAGGGGTAGACTAATTTGGGTTTAATTTTAATAGTTCTATTCAATCTTTCCATGAGGCAAAATATAGCTAAAACCCTTAATATGAACCCAAATAGTAAATTGGTCAAATCTCGATATCGGATCACTCAATCCCGGGATTATAATATCGAACTTTTGCGTCCGAGATCCCGGGATTACGATATCCCGGGATCCCGGGATTCATGCCCTAGCAGAGCCCCTAGTCGGCCCATCTCTAATTATTATTCTTCGGTTTTCGCGATGTAGATATGGAATTAAATAAATGTTGTGAACTCACAAAAAATATTAGAAAATAATTAATTTAAGAAAAAATACATCTTCAAAGATTTACTCGCCTAGCCGCAAGTTTTTTGAATTATTATTTGTTCTTTAAAATATTTGTTTTTTTTTTAAAGAAAATATTGTTACTTACGCATTGTCAGTTTTGTGTGAAATGACATAGTAAAATAATAATTAAACCGTTTTTTTCTTTTTTAGAATAAAACCGAATCAGTAGTATTTTTATATTCTGTTAAAAATGCAATTTTATACTTAAAGTAAAAGACATGGTAGGTAGGTAAAGGTTTTTAGAATGTTTTTTCTTTTTCTTTCTTTATGTATTGGGCTCGCACGATTTGTGCATGGAGCCAATTTCAGTTGGTATGGGTAGTAAAGTGTCACAAAAGACAAAATACTATTTTTGTACAAATCAGCTGGGTTTAAATTGCTACAAAATAACTTCGTTTGTATAGTGCCGTACCCAAAGGGTAAAAACAGGACCAATTTCTTGTTGTTATAGCGGCTAAAGAAATACATCATCTGTGAAAATGTCAACCGTCTAGCTATCATGGTTCATGAGATACAGCCTGATGACAGACAGACAGCGGAATCTCAGTAATAGGGTCCTATTTTTAACCTTTGGGTACGGAACCCTAAAAAAACATTAAAATCATAAAAGCATGTTAGCCCCACTGATTTGTTTATTTTTTTCTTATTACTTTTTTTTTCAATTTGGCATGTTTTTTTTTCCATTTTTTAATTTTAGATTTTGCCCGTTTTTTTTCTCTAATTAGATTTTTGCACTAGTATGTACATTTTTCGCATGTTAAGTATTTGAAATGCAATTTGTTATGTTATTTTGTAGTCGATACAACTGACTTTTTGAACGCCGAACGAGCGCATGCCGACCGGACCAAAGGTAAATAGCTGTAGTTGAAATTTGAAAATTGGCATATTCCCCACTGGTGGGGACCTTTTAGTGGGGATTATGCCAATAAACCGATATATCGAACATCGACGATAACTTATATACCCTTATTTCAAAACGTAGACTAATTGTAAGACTTGGTTTAAGATCTGTTTAGGCAGGTCGCGTATTGAAATTGTCCAAAATTTTATTTTGATATTATTGAAGTCAATTTTCAACACACTTTTTACAGTTACACGATTTCAGTCTATCATTATTATTAGACAGGAGTCTATTTCAGATTTGTCATTTGTTATTTATTTGACATGTAATAATATTATTTATTAACCTATATTTTCGACATCTTTCTTATATTTAAAATTTTTATATTTTCAATGTAATTTAATTTTTTTGTGATTACTTATTTTTCATATATTTTTGAGGCGGTTTAGTTGTTCAGTTACAACTTATAGTTTCATTTAAACTTATTTTTTTCATCTGTATTTACATTTCAACGTTACCTCAACGCAACAATTTACTGTATACAGTGCCTAAAACTGAGTTATCAACAAAGATAATACGGGTGCAGGTTACGGACAGCGAGAAATATGACAAAATATGATAATCAACAGAAAACTTGAATACTTACTACACTTTATGCTTATTTACTGGAAATGCAGTAAATGGTTTAAACCTGATGATAAAACAAGGATTACACTTAGTCTTCGTTTTGTAATAAGCTTGTAAAAGAAATTATTTGCATAAATTAGCTTCTTTATGTTATGTACTACTACTAATCCTTGTACAAGGAATGATAAGCATAAAATAGCTCTTTTATGCTGAGCACCACTAATAAGCATTTTCCAAAACTAAAAATTTGCTTTTTCCAAAATTCACTGCTCTGTGGTGGGGTTTGAACTTGTGGCGACCATAACGTGAAATAAAACCACAAAACAATAAAAAAAAAAACAACCGCCGCCGTGTCTCAGTTTCTATTTTCACCACACTTTTATTTAACCCCATTTTAATGCAGTTAAAGTTCCATTTTATGTATTGACAACATCTCTCACGTTGGTCTGAGCCTTAACGACACAGTGAGCATTGAATTTTGGAAAAACATGTTACAATTCAAAATTCCCGAAAAAAACAATAATTATAATGTTTAACACTACATTCCCCAAGTGTGCTTATAACACTCTAACTAAATATACAATCTTTATATTATCTATCTATTGCTATAGAAGCTACGCCCCACACAGCTTGTTAAAAAAATATATACAACTATGTCTCTTCTTCCATGCTCTTTAGTTTTGGATTCGATATCTGTATGTCTCTTAGGTTCAAAAGTGAACCAATCAAAATTCAGAAAACAGAGAAATTGCATCTAGGTGCAAATTTTAACCAGTTTTTTAATTCTATTTTTATTTTAAGTGGCTTTTATAGAAATATTTAAAGGAAAAATAATTCTGCAAAAACACAACACACGATAGACGCTGGGCGGGATTCGAACCAGCACCCATCTCATCATTGCACCTCGATGCAATACGGATGCAAAGCTAAACCTGCGCGCAAAAATAATAACATTAAATATCTAGTTACATTTTCCCGGGTTTTAATCGCGTATTATTATTTATTATCTTACCTCGACTCGGTCTTGGTCGCGACCAAGACCATTGTAACATGGTTAAAACGTCGAGGTAAAAAAATAAATAATAATACACGATTAAGACCCGAGAAAATGGTACTCTGTTGACAAATCGTGTGAATTTAAAAAGTTTATTACCATATCTGTTGTGTGGGAGCACCTTTCTTTCCTTTACTTACTTACTTATTTATTATGTCTGATGTCACACACACATAGACACTCTCCGCCTGACCCGGATGTCAGATGACGATGTGTTCGCACCGCCGAAGCCTGCGCGCGCGCACCAGCCAGTCAGAGGTGAGGTAGGGAGTTGTATGAGTGGAGTAGTGAGTTGTATGAGTGGGGTAGGGGGTGTATGAGTGGGGTAGGGAGTTGTATGAGTGGAGTAGTGAGTTGTATGAGTGGGGTAGTGAATCAGTGGGGTAGTGAAAGTATCGTATTGAATGAGTGGGGTAGTAAGTTGTATTAAATGTGTAGGGTATTGAGTTGTATGTGTGGGGTAGTGAGTTATATTGAATGTGTGATGTAGTGAATTTTATAAGTGGGATAACGAGCGGGGTAGTGATGGGTATGGGTGGAGTAATGAGTTTTATAAGCAGGGTAGATAGATGTACGCTTTATTCGCACAAAAAAAACAATATACAGAAAAGTAGGTAAGACCAATACACAGAAAGCTTTAAACTAAAACGTTGCCCAAATTGGGGGCGCTACAGTGGTGGAAAGGCCGCCGTAGTAGTTTTCGAGCGGGGTAGTAATTTATATGTATAGGGTAGTTATTTGTATGTATGGGGTACTACATTTATACTAGAATATAGGAATGTGGAAGTGAATGTTGGAAATAATTTCATGGGTGGGGTTAATAGTGTAGTGGTTTTCTTGACGGTAGTCTATGACCGTGGCTTGTCACAACTGTACCTACCTAAGTCGTACCAGCAAGCGGATCCGATACTTTGCCCGGTGCAGCCACTAAGCGTCTTGCATTGCACTGTCTTTTTCCTATCTTCTAGTTTTTAGGTGAACCTGTGCTGCATCTTAGACCATAACTTACCATCTGGAGAGATAGTGGTCAAACGCTCACGCCTAACATATATCTATATCTAATAAAAGGCTTTATCCCGACTGACTGACTGATCAATGCACAGCCTAAACCGCTGATAGTAGAGAGCTGAAATTTGGAAAAAGAGAGTGTTCTTTATATGATGTAGGCATCCGATAAGAAAGGGTTTTTCGAAATTCCGTCGAGACTTACGCGGGTGAAACCGCGGGATCCAGCTCGTCTATATATACAATGTATTATAAGGTTCATCCATTCATTCATTCATAAATTTTTTTCCCCGCCAAAAGACCCGAACCTACTATCAGATGACGAAGTGTTCCTCGACTCGACCGCGTCAAGCACTGTCACGTCAAGTATGTCAGGTCTGACGTCGCCAGTCTCGTCAACTTTGACGGCGGCGGACATGTCGCCGTATGACGTGCCGAAACCGCCTGTCATGGTCCGAGCGCTGACTAACCCCAAGCCACAATATCTAGATGAAGTCCATACTGTGTATATTCCCCCAAAAGAGAGTACGCTTGTTGTACTTAGGAGGGGTGAGTTTGTAAGGGGAGAAGGGGTTAAATGTGGGGAAGGAAGGGGCGGTGAAAAGGGTTTGTTGTGACGTACGCTGGTTAGATTAAGAGATGAAAACTGGTCAAAATAGGAAAAAAACTGGTAAAAAATAGTGACGTTGTTATATAAAATAAGTAGTACTAGATGGCTTCATAGTTTGAAGCAAGAGAGAGATGTGCTTATGTTATTTTAAGAGAGAGAGCGAATCTCCAATTTGTTCACCGTTTTGTTAGATTCTATGGTTAAATTACATTTCTTTAAAAAATAACTCAAAATTTGGTTTAGGTGATGTGTCGTAGGCCATAGGGTATTGAGGGTGTCGGACTCCATATGCGACGTTAGGTAGTTTGCTTATCTGTGTGTGTTGAGAGCGAGAGATGATGTCTGTGGGTTAAATAAGAAGAAGAAGGATAGAAATAAAACTTATGTGTTTTGTGACGTCAGCTCTTTTTCATTTCATTCTTCCGTAATTTCACTATATCTGTGTATCTATAATATTGATAAGAAGAATCGAACTCGCTATTTCCATTAGATGAAACTTTAAAATTTTATTTGAAACGGACCCGGATTTTTTTTATTTTTTATAATTTTTGATCTCATTTTGTTGAGACAGGCAATTTTAAATTATTTTAACGACATCCTCTTTGGTGTAGCTAGGTCGATTCTCACATATTCTTTGTTGTTTGTCCCTCACATGCTATTTTTAACGCTATATCGCACGCACTTTCAGGTACTAACGCACCTAACGAAGCACGGCTAACTAATAATATAAATATTCACGACTACCCTCGCAATTCGAAATTTAATGATTACCTTAAAATTTACGACAGTCCGGAGGCTAAAAGTTCAGACGCTATAGCTCGTAGTGATAAAAACGATCTTCAAAACGATGGTTCTAGACCTAAAAACAAAAGAAATTTACCTTATAATGAAAACAATCGTATAGATGATAATTTCTTAAATGCTAAGGGTCTTGTAAACCAATATAAACGTAAAAAATATGACTCTGATTCTAAGATAAAAAATTTGAGCCTTCATTTTAAAAACAACAGTCCTAAAGCTTCGTCTTATGATTTTGACGACGTTAAAGTATCTAACGATGTAAATAATATTGCCATGGCAAATGATATTAACCATAGAAATATTAATAGAGTTCCGAAATGTAAACTTAGTTTGCAATACCACGGGGCTGAATATCTAGGGAGCAAGTCCAGTCTGTGCTCTATTCCATCAATAGAATGGGATTATAGAAATAGATCCGAAAATAGGGCGCAAACTCTACCCAGAAACAAATCTAGGGCTTTATTCCGTACGAGATCACACAGCGGCTTCATTAATTCTTATCTAAAAGATCCTGAACCGATTCATTTTCATTATCCTCACTGGCGAAACATAGAGTGCAAAAGTATGAAAAAGTTTTCAAAATCTCTTGATAACATTCACTTGAATTCGGAAGCGGATATCATTAAAGTTAAACAAGTAGTTCTACCGGTGCTTAGAGCTCCTGTCCCAAGAATACCTGTTACTGAATTTGTTGAAAGTCAAGAGTTTAATGAAGATAACTATTTAGAAGACATTGGTAATAGTTTTGCTTCTCAAAACGTTACTGTGGTGCCCAATACCCAAGCTGATGAAGAAAAAAGCGAAGTGTCCTGTCTATTCAGAGCTGAATATGCAGAAGTCAAAGATGATAGTTTAGACACGACAGAAGGAGAATACCACAGTTTCTCAGATGATTTTGAAGAAGTATACGAGAGTCCAGTCAAAGATTTAGTACAGAAAGATATTAGAGATTACTCTGTGCCTATAAATTTTTACTGTGACGATTATAAAAAAAATGATACGCCCAGGAAATCTCCGCGGAAACGGGATGTGATTTTGGAACCCATTTTGGAAGAGTCTAAGAGTTCTTATGATGATTCTAATAATTCTAGTACGAAAAGGGACTCTGACATACATATAAATGATGATGCCTCCACATCAACTGATACTAATACTGTAAAAAGTATTGTTAAACCCGAAAATATCGTGCCTGTAGGCAGTATTCATGCAAGTGATGTAATAAAAAGTAAACAGAATACAGTCAGTAAAGATTTACTGAAAAGTGGTGAAGATTCTACTAATTTAATTGATAATAATGTTAACATCAGTGTTGATAGCCAACTTACACATGTTACTGTTGATCCGACTGTTTATTTGGAAATAACAGCTAATTGCATTGAGACGAGTAAAGATACTTCCTTAGCGAAAAGTGAATTTAAACATCCAGGGAATAAAACCTCAATAATTGTAAGTGAAACATCTGCTACTTGCTCAAGTTTCAATTCTACTGCAGAATTTGAAAAGTTAGAATTAATATCTGATCTCATTGCTTGTATTTTACTAAAAATTGACTATGACGGTACTAATAAAGTGGTATTAGATGTTCTCAATAGAAACACTATGAATAGTGCCATTAATATCGGTGAAGAAGAAATCTCAATTGAAGATACTGGTTTATTTGATGGCAAAGTTGAAAACACATATAAAAATAGTTTCAATAACAAAGAAGAATATGATAATCCCTCGGGTACTATAAGTGAGACAGATCTTACTTGGAATGCTACAGATCATGCTGCAATTAATGCACTTAGCGATAGATTGATAACTGGAGGATGCAATGATATAGAAGAAAATACACATCCCATTCGTAATTCGATAACAATACCACTTGGTACTGGTCAGTATGATGAAGTAGACCCTCCAACAATTGAGACACAAAGCTATAATACAATGGAAACATCAGATACTAACTCAAAAATAATCGAAAACGAACTATTTTCAATAGTTGATATCGTAAAAAACATAGAACATAAATATATTTCCAATGATACAATTTTAACTGAGAGTGACGCTGGTAGCGATGCATATAAAATTGTCGAAAGTCTAATCTACTATATTTTTAATCGTGCTGTGTATCGTACTAATAATAATATAAAGAAAAGTTTGAAGACAGTTGTAACAGTTGTTGATTCTGAAGATATATTATTTACTGCCCTAGATCTATGGCTAGAGGCCGAAAATAATAATAATATTGAATTTAAACAAGAAAGTCCATTCGATTTTGTTGACTTTGATTGTAACAATGAAAAAATTGATGAAGAAATGGTGCTCAATTTTGAAAATTATAATGATACCGGCGACGGTAACAATATAAAATTGTTTCATTTAGACAATTTTGAATGTGATAATGAGATTAAACGTCTTGAATCAGAAGTCAAGAACAGTTTTAATACAGAAACTCTTAATTCTGAAGTAAGAAAGGAAGAATCAAAGAAACTTAACACTAAAAGTTATAAAGATAAAATTGAACAAGCGCTTTGTGTATTATTTGGTATGGAAGAAGTAGATCCAGATTCCTATGTTGATCTTATACCGGAGAGTATAGAAGAACACGATACTGAAAGTTACAGTCATGAAAATGAATTTGATTTTTCAACTGGCTCTGAATTAGGGACTGATACTGCAGCTATAAATTCTTTTACTTACCAAAATTATAATACGGAAATATCACTAGATACTAATGCTACATTTAATGATAACACATACAGTTTAGACACTAATTTCGACAGCAGTGAAAGGGTACTCAACAATTATGATAAATTTAGGTATGAAATTGAGGTAACACTTAACAAAAGTGACAAACTTACCGATGAAAGTGATAGTTTTAACAGAGGAGCCATGGATTTTGATGAAAGTAACACAGACGCCAAAAGCTATGATGATTTAGGGTATGATAATGATAAAACAGCGAACCAAAGTGATAGTATTAACATTCATGACATAGTATGTGAAAGTACAGACCAATCTAGTATGAATACAGCATTTATACATACAGTTAGTCATTCGACACCGCCGAAAAACAGTAAAATTTTCGACATGTGTACCGAATCTCCTATCAAAAAACATTCATATATTGACAATTTTACATTCCTATACGAAAACGAAACGTTACTAAGCTCACCTTTTTTGAAAAAACCTAAAGTCATAGCCATGTCGCAAACAGAAAACAGCGGCGGGATCAAATACTGGATCTCTTTCGATGAGAATTCAACTGAAAATGACACACAGAAACACAATAGAAGCATAAAAAACATAGACGAAACCATACCAAGCTTTTACACCTTAGATGTAGGTGTTAACCCTGATTTTGAAACTAAAAAATCTAACTTCAAAAGTTCAAAAAAGTCAATTCTCATAGCTAACGATGATACGGAATCTGATGAAGATCTTTTCGAAAATAGAAATAGGGATCCACTTTTTAAAGCAGAAAAACATACTGATGTTACATATTCTGTGTACGAAACATGTGATTCATTCGATAGTCCTTCGAAGAGGTTGATTTACGATGCTCAGAAAAGTAGACTTTATTCCACTTGGCCGCCGTTTGAGCACACTTTATTTTACAAAATTATTTCTAAGTTTCGAATGTCAGAGAGTTTTGATGAAGAAGAACTTAGGAACGCTAGAATTACTGATTTTTAAATTATGTTTGAATATCGTTTTTAAGTGATAGGCATGTATTATAGGTACATATACTTAGTATATAATATACCATCTGATTATCTGGTCTATCGATACCGGAAATTTGAATAGTTGTAAAGGTCATTTAGCCGAAAATGAGTTATCTGAACGAAACCTTCATAATGATGTTGAGGTCTAAAATGTAGCACGCTCAAATTGAAAATAAAAATGGTAGACAACAGTTCCAACTCGTCATCGTTAGTTTCGGGACACATACGTCAACATGTAAATGACGTTTATTTTCATACATAGCAAAAACTAAGGTAAGGTAACAATTTCGAATTGCGAGGTTTTTTTTATAATTTGTGTTTTTTTGTTTTGAATTTTATGTTTGCTTCAAAATGATATAGGAAAAGTCGATTATGCAAGAACTTATCCACTCTTAAAGTACTTATTTTTAAAAAAAGGCTTCTAAAAATATGCCTAAAATATATGTGCTTGGTAGATATATCGCTACGAGGCCTTACTTGCCAAAACAAGAGGAAATGCTTTTTAATTTCGACTTATTGTACTTGTACTCGTGGCGAAGCGGTGAACGCGCTGGTTCGGATTACCAGTAGTCGCAAGTTACCCCGCGCCAGCCCGCAGGGTGCGAATTTTTGGAAGCATTTTTTCAAAAAGCTAAGTGTGGTAAACACATAGAAATAATATTTGGACACTCTATAAGAGTTGTCTCTTTCCATCGTATTTTTTTTAATGATTAACTTAAAAAGAAGTTGTCCAACGACTTTTCCGATGTCATCTTGTATTGATTTGACAGCTGTCATACGTTTTAAATGTCTTTTTGTGTTTGTATGGACTTTGCATGTCAGATTTTTTGTCCAATAAATGTATGTTCTAATTTTAATGCATTTGTTTTAATTTTTAACAATTTTTAGAGTTACATTTTCATAAACGAAAAACTTGCCAGTTATCAAAATTGATTTTTTTTTTACTTCATTCGTAATATACAAGTCGTTTTATCAGTTTTTTTTAAACTGGCAACACTTTATGAAAATGTAACTTGGCTTCCTAACACTGGGCAACACTGCTTCCTTGCACAGCCGTGGGATGGTTCCGACAGCGCCGCTTCATTATTGTCTCTAGAAGTAAGTTTTATTTTTTTATCTTAAGTTTGAGCTTTTTATTCTGCGCAAAAAAAAACTTGGATCATAAATATTTTACAAGGAGAAATGCATCATCATACATTTTTTCCTGGCGGGATTCGAACCTGTGCCCTTCGCTTGCCGGGCCATTGCGTTAACCATAGCGCCACACGGTAACCCACGTAACACGGTGAATTAACGATTATACATCATCTCCCTGTTTTTTATTTTCGACTAAGTTTCAAATCCCGTCACGGCATAGGTTCCAATCCTGTCATGAGAGAATTTTTGATGATGCATTTCTCCTTTCAAAACATTACCTTGAGCAATAAACATAAAAAAACTTAGATTTTCTTAAAAATAATCCAGTTAATGAGAAACAGCTTATTTTCAAATCAACTTTAAACTGTTTTTTAAGCTATTGCATAGCTTTTATCGCGGGCTTTGAGCTTTGAATAAAGAAATTTCATAACGAAAAAACCTAACACCCCCCACTCCGCCTACCATGGCAACGTGGTACAAATTAAAAAAATAATTATAATTGCATAAGTTGATAAAAAATGTTTTAACGCGGCAGTCCCCCGAGTGCCACACGTTTTTTTTTTTAATAATAAATCTTAGAACGTCTACGAAGATGTTCTTACAAACGTATACGGGACCCTCGGCGTAGGTGACGCGACTCGCCCTTGGCCGCTTCGTTGTAATAAAGTTTGTTTGGTACATTCCAGGCGAGCATACTGTCAACGGGGATCATTCAGACGCTCATCAGAGTACATTCTCTCACAGCAGTAAAGAGGTAAGGATTGCCCTTAAAAAAATGCCTTAGACTTATAAGGTTACTAGCTGACCCGGCAAACGTTGTTTTGCCTTATAAATTATAGATAGTAGCCGATTCTCAGACCTACTGAATACGCATATAAAGTTTGGTAAAAATCGGTCGCGCCGTTTCGGAGGAGAACGGTAACTAACATTGTGACATGGAAATTTTATATATTAGATGAAATGTCAAATAGTACGTGGCGAAGCGGTCTAACGCACTGGTTCGGATTACCAGTAGTCGCGGGTTCGAATTCCGCGGGTTTTTTTTTGGGAAGAGTGTGTTCTTTGTGGTGTGTAGCATTTCTAGCTATCCACTAAGAAAGAGGTTTTCGAAATTCCCACGAGATCGAGACTTACGCGGCTGAAACCGCAAGATGTTGCTACACAACTTTTTATCCTGATATTTATTTATGTATTATGTGCAATAGGGATCGCCCTCCAAGGAAGTCTCGACCGAGGACTCCCCCAAGAAAGACAAGAAAAAGAAGAAGGGCCTGAGGACGCCTTCCTTCCTGAAGAAGAAGAAAGAAAAGAAGAAGGAGAAAGCCGCCACGCCGCAGCCCGCCTAGGTGTAAGTATAAATAAATAATAAATAAATAGATTCTTCTTCTGTTTTCGCGATGTTGTATTGACATTTTTCGGTTTGAATCGCGTGGTTTTTATTACTTTTAGCATTGTTACAACGCTCAACGTTTCGAGACCTTTCCAGGTCTCTTCTTCAGGATTCTTCTATCCTGAAGAAGAGACCTGGAAAGGTCTCGAAAAAGGAAAGAAAAAAAAGGAAAGGACCTTTCCAGGTCTCTTCTTCAGGATTCTTCTATCTCGAAACGTTGAGCGTTGTAACAATGCTAAAAGTAATAAAAACCACGCGATTCAAACCGAAAAATGTCTTTAATTCCAATAAATAAATAAAAGTTTATTTTCATCAACCTAATACAAATATAGCTATTTAGTGATTGAGACCGCCTTTTAAGCAAATAATGCCTGTGTTAGGCGATCTCGCTCTTCTTTAACAATATCATACTAGTAGGTAAGTAACGCACTGCCTCAATTGTCAAACAGTTTCATACATAATAATAAATACTGGAGGATATTGCACACATCGCCATCTAGCCCCAAACTACGCAAGTAGGCTTGTACTATGGGTACTAGACAACGGATATACTACATAGGAGCGGAGTTGGTCTAGTGGTAGATACCCTGACTTTCATTTTCATGTATTTTTCTTTAAGAAAACGTTATGTATCGCTCTGACGGTAAAGAAAAACATCGCTCGGAAACCGACATGTCCTAGGACTCACCACGGTCCGAAGGCATGGGATATTCGGCAATCCGGAGTGGGATCCCGTGGCGTCTTACTGCTTAACCCCTCTAAGAAATCACGTACAATGGCCCAATTGTGAGGCTAAGTGCGGAAAAGGTCCAGCGAAAACTAACTAACTACTGCATATTATAAGTTTTGTTTGTAAAAACATACATATTCATATAGACACGTCCAGAACCAGAAACAAACATTTATGGCCAGCATAAATAGTTGTCCCCGGCGGGAATCGAACCCGCAACCTTCTGCGTTGATACGGAGACCGGGGCAGCCACTAAGAAAGACTAGTCGGATCCTAGTCTAGTCTAAGACTAGTCTCCACTGCCGTCTTTCTTCTTCTAGATGAGCGTGTTACATCTTAGATCATATCATCACTTACATCAGGGAGGCTACCGCGGATGTATCGTCGCTTACAACTCGACAGTCGACTCGCTGTCAAAATGACAGTTGTCAGCAAACAGCTGATCAAAAGCGTTCCGTTTCACACTTAGTTTCGAGACACTTATTTACTGATAGTTAATGAATAGAATGAAATATATTCTAAATATAATACACGGTGCTCCGAGGAGGGGGTATTAAGCCGAAAGGGGGTTGTTCTAGAGATCTAGGCGAACAACTTTTGTTCTACAAGTTTTGGAAATTCAAAGTAGTTTTCGAAAATTTTGAGTTGAAAGTTTGCATGAAAATCAGCTGTTTTTTTAGAATTTGAGGTCATTGGCCTGAAGGTGCCCTTTTATTTAGTTTGGACCACTACAATCTAAACATTAATTACTTTTTTTTTTTACAAAAACAGCTGTTATTTTAGTAATACAACTTTAAAATATACGAAAAAAAAGTTCGAATTTCCAAAAGTCTTAGAATAAAAGTTGTTCGCCTAGACCTCTAGAACAACCCCCTTTCGGCTTAATACCCCCTTGTCGGAACACCCTGTATATTACAAATTTATATATTAAAAGGTATAGAAAAGACAATTGTTATTTTAATTTGTTAAAAAATGTAAATTACTTCCATTTAAAAGTATTTAGAATATATTTCATTCTATCCATTAAATATCAGTAAATAAGTGTCTCGAAACTAAGTGTGAAACGGAACGCTTTTGACCGGGAAAGCCACCGCGGTTCTTCCGTTGACAGCAACTCGATCCCGACGCAGTAGTTTGACATCTCTGACAGCGGAGTTTTCAATTTTAAAACCGCGCATCCATGGCCGTCAGCCGTCGATTTGAAGATTTTCTTGCAAAATCTTCAATACAATTCAATTCTGTCTATGTTGCATTCATTCAATTTGGCTTCGGCATCAATATGAGTAATCGACGCGGCGATTTGAAATTTTCGCGGTTCGAAATTCGGCTGTCAACTGTCAAATGAATCCGATGCCGATTCCGACGGAAGAACCGCGGTAGCTTTCCAGCTGTTTACTGTCAACTGTCATTTTGACAGCGAGTCGACTGTCAGTTGAAAGCGACGATACATCCGCGGTAGCCTCCCAGGTGAGATAGTGGTCAAACTGTCATCTATCGTGTGTTTCTTTTTGTCCCAATCTAGTTGATTATAATAGAATTAATAAGTTTTTTTTGCAATTACAGGTAAAACCACACTGCCATCGCTTTGAAAGTTTTTTTTAAATAATTAAGAAACAGTTTTAGCTTGTGTGGCCGTCGGTTGTACATAATTGTATGAAAATGATTGTATTTCCGGTCGCCATTTTGTTTTTTTTTACCCCTAAAAAGTAAAAAAGAAAGTTTTTGTTTACTTATAACTAAACAAAATGTTTCTAACATTTTTGATCAAATGACACTTAAAAACAAAATGTGTTTTTAGAGAAAAGAAGCAAAATGGCGGCTGACAGCTCAAATAGCTCTTGATTGGCTTTATATGGGTCTTTAAAACATTTGACGTAAAAAAAATGACGTAATCGCAACTATTGGCGTAAAAAGGCCCACTTTGATAAGTACCCACCTATTTGGCTTTCGTTCGGTGCACAGTAGGATGTAAGTTTACGTTGAGCGGAGAAAACGTTAGAAAAAGTCGCGTAAAGTTAAAAAAACAGTTGCAAAAGTCGCGTAAAGTTAAAATACGCTGGGAAAAGTCGCGTACTGTAAAATTAGTCACTTAATACGAAAAGTGCGTCAATTGAGAAAAAATAAGCGTAGAGATTCGATTGAGACATAACAAATTTTGAATAAGCATGCGGAACTTTAGAAAAGACACGGACACAAGTGTTTTATTTGAAGAATTATAAAAAATTATGCGCTTTCTAATTCTGACGTTTTTTTGGCTAAATGTGAACGAATCTTTAGATATAAATCGATGTTTAAATATTTGCCTTAATCGGGTGGCGCTGATACAATATTTATTTTTTTATTTTTTACTTGTTTTTTTAAATAAAAAAAGTTGGCATAACTTGCCAATTTTCTTTTTTTGTCTATTTTCTTTTAGTACGATTTGAGTCGAAAACAATTGGCAGCTATAAGTACATTTTGTAGTACAATTCAATTTTTTAGTTAAAAAAAAGATTTTGTGGTACTAAAATTAAAAAAATCTGCTTCCATAGTTGTTTTCTGTTCTTTATTTCATTTGCGTTTAATTAGTTCTATTAAAACTGTACGTTTTTTTGACTTAAATGTTCATATTTACATTTTACTTAGTGTCTCCTCGCGACCCAGACTATTGTAATATAGTCGAAACGTCGAGGTAAGAGTATTTAAAAATAGCAATACGCGAATAAGGCCAAGAAAATGTAAATATGAGTACAAATCTTGTAAGTTTAAAAATATTATTAAATATTCATTTTATTATATTTGAGAGTACAACAAATTCGACCTTATCGTACTATATTTAAGGTGCATTCTACATTAAGGCATTAAATGCTTGTCTGGGAGAAACCCTGCCATTTGTGCTTCTAAATATATCTAAAACATAGTAAATCGGTCACATTTCAATATATTTACTTGGCTAAACCCATTATCATACAGTTTTAATGAAAAGATAACTCAATTTTAGGGAATGCTAGAGTATACAGAAATGATCTACAATCGTAGTTTGTAAATTTATCTCTCGTACGAAAGTCACTGAATAAAATACATAAGTATTTTAGTGCAAAAAAGACTAAAAAAGTAAAAATAATGACTAAAAACAAAAAAAATGGCAATAATATATTTAGCTGTGACCGATCAAATCTACAAAGTAAATTTTTATTATATGTTAGCAATTAATAAATTGGCTAGCCTACATCTAGTAGTAATTTATTATATCATTTATTTTTAGTTATTTGACTTTGTTTGATTCTTTTTTTTAGATTAACGTTACAAAAAAAACTACAAAAGAGATTTTTAAATTTTGTTCGTTTTAAAAAAGGACTTTATTCTAAAAATTACCATTTCTTTAATTACACTGAATAATTTTCCAAATAAAAGTTTTAAATAATCTTTTCTTCTGGCTCTCTAACTCGATTTTTGTTTATAATAATTTGGAATTAAAAAAAGAATCAAACAATATTAGCACGCGGGGTCCAATATTATTTTTGTAATTATTGTATTTTTTGTTTCTTTTTAGGACCCCAAAAACAATTTGACATTACCTAGGTCGTTCTAGTGTTTATTAAAATGACAAATTGACATAAAAAAAGAAAACATTTTTTTTCGAAATAAAATATTTTAAATCATAATAATCTGTCTAACATTTTTTATTAAATTTTCATTCCTTTTATTGTCAAATTTTAGCTGTTAAAAATGAAAATGACTGACATACCTACTGACAAACGCTTTTATTTTATTTCGAAAAAAATATTTATAGGGGTAAAATAAAAACAGTAAATGTCATATCGAAGAGAAAATCCCCGAAAAAACACAGACCGCCACATCCAAATTGCAATATTGCCTAAATCGTTTTTGATGTGACATTACAATTGATATACTGCCATATTAGGGAGAAGTACTCAGCATTTACTCATTTATTTATCATTTTAGTGAAAGTACAATGTAAAATTGCTTAGCCGATGCAGTATTGCAATTTGGAATTTAATTTTTATTATACACTTATCTATTATTATTAATTATGAATAAATTACTAGTTTTAAATAAAATTGTTTTATTTTTTACAAAAGGCTGGTAAGCATTTTTTTCTGATGTCATTTTTAATTTTGTTACGACAATTTTTACTACCATAGTCCCTAAAAGGTTCCCTTTTTTAAATTTGAGAAAAACTTATGTTGTGCAATAAAGGATAAAGGTAATTATTAGAAGTTAAATTCCTTTTAAATAGTTGAATTGTAACTTAAGATCTCATATTTTTTAATTTTAGGTACAAAAAAATTAACAATAAAAAAATTTAACATGTTTAAAAAATCAAAAAAAAAGAAAATACTCAAAGAAACATCCAAAAAAATGCTTGTCAGTCTTACCACTGGTCACAAATGTGGACTATCTGATATAGAAATAAAACAGTTATAATAACATAGAGAGGACATAACAGCATTTTAATTAAGTCTAGAAATGTTTTCTGATTTTTTGTGCATCATTTACACGTGAAAAACTACGCCAATATGTACTTTCTGTTCATAGGTCTACCAGTATCTCATGGCATGAGAATAAAAAAGAATTCGTGATTTTTTATATGGCAATGTCATTTACATCTGTCATGCATGGTCATGTCACTAGTACGCTTTAAGGGGACAGTCTCCTACTCTCTTCTCCATACAAACTTTACAAATGTAGTCAACTGTTTCCTCCTTGGGTAAAGATATTTTAATAAAATATGTTTATGCCATAAGTACTATATTTCAGTCATGCATGAATGACATGATGGGATAATGATTGATTATTATCCTATGATGGCATGGTCTTGGCAGATGTTTTATGGCATAAACAAATTTGCTCTAATATAGTCCAGGGAGGAAACAGTCGACTACATATGTATGGAAATAGAGTAGGTGGACTGTCCTCTTAACTAGTTTTGATACGTTTTTCATACATTGTTTACATATATTAAAGTATTAACATTACATCCTAAGGGCTGCCGTATAAAAAATATTTAGGTACCCAATTGCCATCAGATTCTAGTAGACCTATAATTGTTTTATTTCTGTATTTATATAATTTAATTATAAGTTTATATGAAAGCTTATGATCGTTATGTTATTGATTTGTAACGTGATTTTTTTAAATATATGCTATTTCGAAGATTATTATCTATTGGTTTGTTTTAATTATGTAGGTATGAATACCACAGAAATATTAAATACATTGGAAATCGCACTTCCTTGAAAAAACGGTCCCGCTCGATAGTAGGAATAAGAGAGTTGACGAAGCTCTGTCCGGTTTCCAGGATTTGATATGTATCAGCAACACTATCGATCAGTACAATAATAAGTATATGATGTTTATTGTTTTGCAAAAAGACAAGGTTCGATTCCTGGCTAGGATGATGAATTTTTCAAAAATCTAAATATGCCATAATTATTACATTCGCAACTCCAACTCCTTTCGGCATTTTTCGCTATCTCTTATAGTTTAGGATATCCCCCGAAGGCATTGAGTTAATAAGTAGAAACTAGAAGGCCGGCTTAAATGGTTCACCCTGTATATAAAACCATGAAAGTTCTTGACACGGAAAAAAAACCATACTAAGTTATCCCTACACCGACCTTACCCCACGTTTAGTAATAAGGGTGTATAAGTTTTTATTATAAAACCATAGTCAAAATAATTATAAACTAAACTCAAGACGATTTTTCTTTGACTTCTGAAAATAATGTCAGTGAACGTCCTGTGAACATTTTCCTTGCTAGTTTTCAAAATTATCGTAAAATGTTGAAATGATACAATTATGGAGGTCATTTCAGAAACTTACGCTGCTAAGGTATGTACTTTCACGACCATATAAAATATAGGTTCCTCTTCTTTCCTTGTAGTAAGACACTCGCCTACTGTTAGTTGTCAGGTCGCCCTAAGGCCTCCAACTTGACCTAACCACTGCTATCAGAGGTTACAACCGTATAGTGGCGTGTCTTACCTAGTGCAGGGGATTCTCTAGGTCATGTAGCGCCCGTGTGCAAATATCTTCTTGGCGCCCTCTAGTAAGAGTTAAGAGTGATTCCAATATGAAATAATAAAGGTACAAACAGCAGTAGGTACTAACTTGACGTAGGTACCCCTAATATTATTTTATTGTGAAGTTGAAAAAATATGTCGGGAAACAATAGGTACCTACATACACCGATATCTTTTGAATGAAATGTCCGAATTGAATAATTTAAATTTATACCATTAATTAATACCAAGGTACAAAATAAAAGGTTATTAAAGCGACGGCATGTTCACGAGTTCCAGGTAGGCAGTGGCACACGTACGTAGGGTTTTTTCCCCTTCCCCATTCCGATCGCCATATCCGTAGCCTCCATGAACACGTTCAAATTCCATCCCCATTTCACCCACATGACCGTTCAGATCACCACACAAAACGATTCCCTGTGACAACGAGATAGCCCCAAGGACCTCGCCGAGTTTATCCCAAAACCACCTCTTATCAGCGTCGCAACAACCGACTTGTGGCACGTAAGTAGGAACCCCCCCAATAAGCACCTTCACGCACATAAGTCGATCGCTAAAGCGATTCACCTCCAAGATATCGCCATGCAATCCCTCAGCGAGCACCACAGCCACCCCGTTCTCTCCACTAGGTGCACCCGTGTAGATCAGTCTGTTGCCTTTCGCCTGAAGAGTACGTCGCGTCGGCCAGCTCCCTCGCGCGTCCGGTTAGCGTGAGAATGTTCCACGTTGCGAAGCCGAGTTTCACCTTGTATTTCGGGGCTCGCGTCTTTGGCCGTACCTGCCCGGTAGCCCTCGTCCACTTACCACAGGAGTCGGGCGAAGCTCCTGTGCGCCGTTATACGGCGGCGCCCTATCCGAGTGGCAATCATTTTTTGAACTCCCATAAAAGATTTGACGAATTTCGACTTTTACGGGAGCGACTGCCGTCTGAGTTCTGACCTCTCAACCCCGAAGGGAAAGTCTGCGCCAGAGCCTCGTCTGTTTATCAGCAGGTTCACCAAGCTAGCAGGTGAGGTTGGCTTGGGCCCAACGATCTTAGTGGGCCCCATTCACACCCAGTGGGCCCCATACACACGTTTCTGTTTATAAATCTAAATATTATTTAATTCTTTATGTACTTAATTGTATTTTGATATAAAGAAATGATTCTTAATTTACTTGTTTTATATAATTCTTATAAAATATCCTATTTTCATACCTTGATATTTACGCAAAATCATTAATCGTTTCAGGCGTCATTTTTCATCGCCACTCAATCATTTTAACATCGACACGTTGTCATTATCTTCAAGTCTTCTTTTAAAAATTTGATATTTCTACAAGTACAAAAGATTTGCTCTGGCACAGGGTTTAATATTTTTTCATAAAAATAAGCAAAAAAATATTCCGGTCGAAGAATCACCCTCCCGACACGCGCCTTTGAGTAAATAGCGATGCGACATTTAGCCCTAATATACTATTTCGGATTACCATCTCATACCTACCTACCAACGTAGACCATAATAGAATCTTTAAAAATAAATATGAAATAAAATAAACCTCATAGTTTCCGAAATGCGATTCTGATACGGGGGCTGGGTGTGGGCACCGCGGCGCTCCTGAGACTGCTGCGCCCGTGTGCTGTGCACACCCTGCACACCCGCTAGAGACGCCCCTGACCTAGTGTTAGAGTTGTCAGGTCGCCCTAAGGCCTCCAACTTGCCCTAACCACTGCTATCAGAGGTTGCAACCGTATAGTGGCGTGTCTCACCTAGTGTTTGAGTTGTCAGGCCGCCCTAAGGCCTCCAACTTGCCCTAACCACTGCTATCAGAGGTTGCAACCGTATAGTGGCGTGTCTCACCTAGTGTTTGAGTTGTCAGGCCGCCCTAAGGCCTCCAACTTGCCCTAACCACTGCTATCAGAGGTTGCAACCGTATAGTGGCGTGTCTCACCTAGTGTTTGAGTTGTCAGGCCGCCCTAAGGCCTCCAACTTGCCCTAACCACTGCTATCAGAGGTTACAACCGTATAGTGGCGTGTCTCACCTAGTGTTAGAGTTGTCAGGCCGCCCTAAGGCCTCCAACTTGACCTAACGACTGCTATCAGAGACAACAACCGTGTAGCCCATCTAGTGGGTGTCTCATCTAGTTTTAGTTGTCTATAACTTAACCCCCATCTCTAGCTGGGTGCGCTAAACACCTGCGCCAAGCGAGCTCAAGCGACTTAAATATAATGAACGCATTGTTTGTATATTTCGAGATTTAATTTTAAAGTATCAATTGGTTATCAGTAAGAAATAAAATGTTCGACAATACCTACTTACTTACTTACTTAGTTTTTTTTTCAGGTTTCCACCAAAAATTTTTTGACACAACCTCCCAAATCTACACGTTCAGTTGCGATCAATCCCTGTTATCGAGTCAATGCTAAAAAGAACACATGCCTGAAAGATCTCAAAAGCTCGAAATCTAAAGTCTATTGCAATTGTTTACTGAAAGATAAAACCGAGAAGAAACGGAAGAAATGCAAAAAACTCAAAGAACCATTCACAATGGCGGCTTTGAAGAAAAACGCGGCGGCAAACTGTTGTGCGTTTTGTGGTGTCTTCGCAGAGTATATGAGAGAGGCTTGTAGATTGATATGTCTGTTAGATTGTAGTAAAGAGCCTAGAGCTTCGGAAATAATGGGCGACTTGTACGAAGCCTTGGGCTGTCTTTGTAGTGACTGCGTTAACTTTTTGAAAGTTATCATGAGGTTTTTGATTGTTTACAAATAGAAAAATTTTATTAAAACTGGTTGTGTTTTTTAATTGCTGATTTTGTTGTTTTTTTATTTCCATAGTTGCTGCGCGACGTAGTTCGGTTGTAACGGTTCGGTTCGGCTGATGTCGAAAATCATCTAAAATATCAATAGGCCTATTAGTCCAAGATCCCAGGGCCGGCAGACATCACGTATTTTCTGACGAATGAAACGTGGTCGATTGAGTAGTGTTAGTATGTATGTACTAAGAACGCATGACTACTGGCTAGCTTGCTGCGACGGCCAATTCTCAGATATGAGGTCTTTAAGTACATAAAAAACAGTGCCAAACAGTACTACAGTGCCACCGACTTATCTGCTATGTAACCTGAAGTTGGGCAGCTAAACTACAATCTGGATCTGCCCAATAAAACTGCCAGACTTGTAACTGCATTGAGGAGTTTTCTGAGAGTTCTGTTTGAGATGCCATGGTGGACGCGAGGTCCTGATTTTTATTTTCGTGAAACCTCGTTATATTGCGTGTAAATTGTTTAGTTTTGGTGGCAAAATAATCAATTTAGTTTCGTGAAAGATAACGAGTGTTGTGAATATAAATAACAGTGCCGAACACGGAATTATCCCGTTACAAACAGATGCTCACGTGGAGTTGCAATAAAATTCACCACCATTTTTGTTGTACTCGCCTGGGGAGGCGAGTACAACAATTTTGAATGTGGGGATATTCAAAAATTAAATACCACCTAACACGTGATATTGGCCCAAATTGCCTTTAAATGCTGGCAGAAAGGCCATAAACAAAGAATTGAACTGAGGAGTTTTCTAATTAGGTGGTTTCAGGTCTGTACCTAGTTATTTAGGAGCCGATTCTATTTTAAGAAGTTAAGCCACCAACTTTAAATGGGGCTAACTACTAGAAGCTATAATACCTTTCTAATAAAAAAACCAACCATTTGTTTTTTTTTTCAAAAGCTCTAGACATAAGTTAGTCAGCGAGCCTCGAACTCGCGTTTCTAGGTAAAGACGACGACGCGACTCGACGCTAGAGACGCAAGTTCGAGCCTCAACGCGAGTGAATTTATAAAATACTAGCAGCTCCCCGCGGTTTCACCCGCATAAGTCCCGATCCCGTGGGAATATCGGGATCAAAAGTAGCCTATAGCCTTCCTCAATAAATGGACTATCCAACCCCGAAAGAATTTTTCAAATCGGACCAGTGGTTCCTGAGATTAGCGCGTTCAAACAAACAAACTCTTCTTCTATATAATAGTATAGCAGCGTCCCGCGGTTTCACCCGCGTAAGTCCCGATCCCGTGGGAATATCGGGATCAAAAGTAGCCTATAGCCTTCCTCAATAAATGGACTATCCAACACTGAAATATTTTTTCAAATCGGACCAGCGGTTCCAGAGATTAGCGCGTTCAAACAAACAAACTCTTCCGCTTTATAATAGTCATAGATAATAGAAGATATTTTTCCTCCTTTTTTTGAAGTCAGTTGAAAAAAACACCGATATTGTTTGAATAATTTATTATGTCTATACTATACAATAATAATTTAAAGTTACATTTAGCCTTATTAATAAACGTAGAGTAAGGTTGGAATAATTTTACTACTTTTTGTTTCAGTCTGTCAACTTTGAAAGTTCTTGTCACGGAAAAAGACAAAGCATGTTCACACTACTCCAACGTTTATTAATAACGAAAATAAAATAAGGTTTAAATGAAGAATATCTGTCGATAGAACAGACTAAGTTTATTAATTCTACCGTTCCCTCATAGATGTCGCTACATTGACCCAACGAACGCCGAGAAAAAAACCAAAACAAATTTGACAAGTTCTTAACCGTCAAAACACGAGTTCGGCGTTTTTTGTTTGCGGTGGCACAAATAGTGATAGAAGCTTACATGAAAACATATTTTTTCAGTTTCATAATACATAAATAACTAGTAAAAGGTAAGCTTTACTCCGAAATAATCATTTACAATGAAATAATACAGGCCCCTGATTACGTTACTCTGTTGCTAACAAATCTCGATTGAAACAATTGAAAATGTTGATTTTTGCGTTAATAGATACAATTTGATAGTTACAATCGCTTGTTTTAATTGCAATGATAATTTAAAAGGGACTGAAAGACGTAAAAAATGACATGTTATCGAGAATTTCAATTGTTTCAATCGAGATTTGCAAAGAAGTTTCAAAATAAGGCCCCAGATAATACGAGTTTTGTTGCAATCAAAATCATAACCTATAAAATAATTGTTGGGGTAAGTGGATCAGCTAAATACGAGGTAAGAGAAACATTTTTTTTTAATTGATAATAAAAAAAACCACCATGTCAGGGATTGTAAACATGTAAGCTCTAATAATGCGTAGCATGTGTTCAGTGAATTACTGTTGTCATTCAATTACATAATTTACTATTATTTATTCAAATCTGAGGGCATTTCTTCCCTAAACTGCTACATTTTTAAATACTTAGGTACAGAAGTAGGTACACGTATTGCATATTTATTTGGCTTAGGTTATTAAACGTACCATAGTCGCAGTTTGTTGGGATCTTCCAAAATAAATGTTTTTACAAATGTTGAAAAACCTAATCTACATAGGTAGGCACTTAACTACCTACCTCATTTTTTAAATTAAAACTAAGTTTCACTTAGGTTTTGTTTGCAATGTTATCTGTTCGATTATATGTATTTAAATATTGCTTGAAATTATGTATTACTTTTTACAGAAAAACTAAGATATATGCCTCAAACATATAAAAAGAAAAACTGATAGAGGTTACTCAAAAGAAACATTGCCGTTAAAAAAGTAAAAAATGGCACAATATCTGCAGACGCCCCGCCTCAAAATTGCACAAAATACCTAGGCCAACGCATTTATGAACGAAGAGCTTTAAAATCTAATACTCTTTCGAGAGAGAAACAATTTTATCACGCGATGTCGAAGAAATGTTGGTAAGAAACCATTACGTAATGGAGAAAAACGGCTTCCGATTGAATGGAAAAGAATTATTAGAAGCCGTGTCGGCCAATATGTGATCCAAAATACTTTCAAAAATCCATTTAAAAATGGGGTACCTGAAGAGGACTGGTTTCTCTTATTTTAAAAAAGACATGGCCTCTCCGTGAAAAAACCGCCAACCAGTCGAATGTGCACGTAAAAAGCTTGTAGTCCTGCAATAATTTGATTCGATTGGCTAGAGCAAACTATTGATAATTTGGACTTGCGGAATAAACCAGGCCACATAAGGAACGTTGATGGGACTAGCTTCAGTAAAGACCCGAGTCAAAAGAAGTGGGCCTTCGAAGCTACACGTCAACCAGAACCATTTCTTCTCAAGGTAAGGATAACACGCTGTTGGGTTGCAAATGTTGCAATGCTCAAGGTGAAAAAGCTACATCGCTTTAAATATTTAAAGGCAAAAACGTTTGGGATCAGTGGACATCCCAAGGACACCCTGGAACCGTATACGCTGCCACGGCAAATGGCTGGATGGAAGTGCAAGTTTTCGAAAATTATTTTGATAAGGTTTTTTTGCCCACCGTCGCTCGGACCGAAACGGCCCATTCTTTTAACTTACAACGGACATTCCACGCATGTGGGAATAAATATCATAGAAAAGCACGCGAACATAATATAATAATTCTCAAAATCCCACCACGTGAGTCCACGTGCTGTTTGTTTGAGCCATTTCACTAAACGTGAGTTTAGTGAAATGGCAGAGATTGGGAAGGTATTGGCAAAAAAGGAGTTTTCTACTCTTATTAGGCAAGTGTGGAATCAATAGATCTACTCGTATGTGCGGCTGGCTTCAATAAGCCAGGGATAATAATATATCCTCTGAATAAAATACTGATAATATGATATTTTTTTAATAATTAAAGATTGAAATTCTGATGAGACTGATGATCTGTAAATGTCTCGAAACATGGAGCATTGAAACAATGCTAAAAGTAATAAAAACTACGCGATTAAAACCGAAAAATGAGGTAAATTTTTATCCAACATCGCGAAAACAGAAGAAAAATCTATTAGATAAGGTTTTCAAACAAGAATCCAAATATTTTCAATTTAATTGAGAACCTAGGTCCAAACTGAATAAGTAAAAATAAATTTGTAATCTTCAAAAATCTTGTCACCTATAAATAAATGAACAGTGGACGAGTGCATTAACCGGGGATCCCGGCCAATCGCAAAAGGATTCTCTCTAATCCGAGCATTGTTCCCGGTTACATCCCTTCCGGGAGCCCGAGGTCCGCTAAACCACAAATTATTTGGGGACGGCGCAGTGGGTTAGTCTTTATTGACTTGTCCATTCCTTCTGCAGATAAATTTGGCAATATTTGTACGGTCGGTCGCCTGCTTGACACAAGCCCTACTAGGGGATTATTCCCAACGTCCACCACATAACAACCCCCACTGGTGGACGTTGACACATTTTTTGTTTTAGTCGCTACGTCCCACAGTTGGGGACGTGGCCATGGCAAGGAGTCTTAAGAGAAAGGGATCCTCCTTCTCCATGCAAACGTAGTCGACTGTTTCCTCCCTGGATAAGACACTAAGGTTTATGCCATCAAACCTATATCTGCCATAATCATGCCACTACGTTGTTTTTTTTTAACTTCTAATAATTAGAATGGAAATAAAATTCAGAAAAAAATAGAATATGAAAAAATCTAAACGTAGGGAAAATGAAGAAGAACATGCCTCTGCGTTATTTTTTTCCATATAGGTTTAATGGCGTAACATATTTTACCTATGTATCGAATTACTGTCTTATTACCTGCTGTACCTAAAACATTTTTTTATTTGTTTTAGGTTGTCCTTATTATTGGGACGTGCCGGACAAATGAACTCACGTATCTTACAACGAAAAAACATAGAGAAGCATTCAGAAAAAATGATGTTGGTTAACTTATCAAACACGAATACCAATATTGATAGGAACTTCGTGATACGTGACGAATATGTTAAAATTGTTGATAAATATCAAGCCTTGCGCCCTGCTGATAGACCAATCGATCGTTTTTTTCTGCAATATCGCAAAGGAAAATGTGTAAGACAGCCTACGAGAAGTACTAAAATTGGTGGTTTGCCATGAAAAATTGCCACTTTTCTTGTAACCACGGAAAAAAATACAACATCTAAAAATGATCCCGGAAAATGGATCCGTTTTATCCGACTAAAGTCAAACAAAAAAGAAAGCAACGCTTTTGAGCATTATCTATGTATTTAGAGACAGAACAGGTATTTATCCATGAATTAAGAACCACGGTGATTATGGAAATACGATTTTAAAAAGTTCACATTATTATCTCTATTTTTTTTTACAGATAATAGGGAAATGCTAGTAAGAGCTGGAAAACGTCATGTTCTAAAAAAAACATTAAAAATGGGGGGAGTAAATATGGCGTTGTACATCATGATCACCATGTGGTGAAAGACTAAAAATTCACAATGTAACTATTCTCCGAAAAGACGACCACAAATGTAGAAATAAGACTCCAGTAGTTGAAGATTTTAAAGCGGAGATACACGACGTACAAGAGGTATCAATGAACAAATTGCCAATACCACAAATGTATGATGAATGTGTGAAAAAAATATGGATGCTGGCCACAATTTAAAATTGGACACACCTACTTTTGCAAGTGTTAGAACGGCTTCATATAGAGCCAGAAACAAAGCTCTAAATGTAAGCAGGACCAGGTCAAGAGAACAGAAGAAGTAGAAATACCGAAATTATTTCAAGAGTTTATTTTAGTGGATATTTGCTTATAAAACACAAAAATAATTGTTTTCGCTACACAGACGGCTAGACTCTTCATTTAAAATGTGAATATGGTTTTTTTAACAGCACATTAAAATGTTGTTCGCCACCATTCTATCAACAGTTCAGCATGCATGCTGACATGGGTTTGGTTGCCCTTCTACTTGACAAGAAAGAAAATACCTACAAGAAATTATTTAAAGAAATAAGAAGACCTTTAATACTATTATTGTTACCTAATCAATTTGGCTTTTTGATTGTCGTGTCGTGTCGTATCGAAAAATTTGCTTTGGTCGAATTCTTGTTTGTCGAATAGCTAATTCGTCTTTGTTTTACTTGTCTTGGGGTTAATAAAGACAACACACAAATTTTGTGTGGTTGAAAAAATTGTTAAGTAAAAAATTGTTAGGTATTTAAAAAATACCAAATTTTGTGTGGTTGAAATTGTTGAGTAGGTATACCTAGGTATTTAATAAAAATATTAAAAATGGATTTCGGAAACCATAATTTCAATTTTCAATACTTACTAAATGAAACAAATTATGTGGAGGACGATTGTGTTAATGTTTTGCATAACATTTTACATCGTTACACGTCTTCCCAGCCCTGTCCAATGGATTATTTAAGCTCTGTGTCCGACATATTACCTGTTGATCGTAATCAGAGCCACATCCAGTTACTTTACTATGGAGATATTTACAGTGGAGTCGGACACTGGGTGTGTCTATTCTACAATGGCGACTCATTGCGCATATATGATGGTCTTAAGGGTAAATTATTGCCGCCTTCACAGCAGGTGTTTGTAGATGCTCTCTATTCCCACACAAACCGTCAACTTCTTTTCCCGATGTACAGAAGCAGTCGAATAATTACGACTGCGGCGTCTTCTAAAGTTCAAGATCTCGGAGACAACAATAACAGTGGCTATCGATATTATTCAGGTCAACAAAATGATTTCGCCCGTTATAATAGATTTTAGATCTTCATTGCCAGAATTGTGGGCCCTTCTTCTCACTTTCGATGAGACGTCCTTTAAATTGGAATCCGAAACGAAAATTAGTTGATTTCGAACAGGCATAATAAATGCACTTCATTTGAGTGATTGGGTGTAGGCCCCTCCCACTAAGATCGTTGGGCCTGAGCCAACCTCACGGTTTTGGCGCAGACTTTCCCTTCGGGGTTGGTAGGTCAGACGGAAGTCGCTCCCGTAAAAGTCGAAATTAGCCAAATCTAAATGGAAAGGTTTATAGAAGTTTGCCACATGAATAGGGCGCTGTCGCATAACGGCGCGCAGACGCTTCCTGTGGTAAGTGTAAAGCGGACCCCAGGCTCAGGCTCCCGAGAGGGATGAAACCTAGAACATCGCTCGGATGATAATAACAAATGCACTTTAAACATGCTTCACATTCGTCAGCATTCAAGGATGTAACTTCCATTTTCGGAAGAAAACGACCTTGTGTTAAGATGGCATTAGCTCATCTTCCACCCAACAAAGTGGACAGCGTTTGGTTGGCGATAATCTCTCCCGATGTGCGTCCACCTTGCCGTGGTGGGGGGCTCAGTGGCTAGGCGGCGGACAGTGAAGCCAAGTAATATATCAACTCGACAACAAAACAGTAGCCGATATCGAAGACATCATCGTATCGCCTCCAACGTCAGACAAATATGAGAAATAAAAGAACGAGCTCATTAAGCGGCTATCTGTTAGTAAAGAGGAACAGATCAAACAACTTCTCACAAGGGAGGAACTCGGCGACAGGAAGCCATCGCAATTCCTCCGTCACCTCAGCGAAACCGGCGTATCAGACGAATTTCTAAAAACTGTATGGACAAGCAGGCTGCCACGAAATATCCAGACGGTGATCGCATGGGGCATCCGCCACATTCGCCACCATTCTATCAACTGTTCAGCTTGCATGCTGACATGGGTTCAAATGAACAGGTGGACAACGTTACTGTAGCCAGTACCAGTACTGTTTGCCAGGTATAATCCGACCAGAAAGAAAAAACCTTTAAATTTTGTTCGCCACCGTTCTATCAACTGTTCAGTTTGCATGCCTGACATGGGTTCAAATGAACAAGTGAATAATGTTATAGTACCAGTTCTGTTTGCCCTTCTACCTGACAAGAAAGAAAATACATACAAGAAAATAAATAAAAAGAACTTTAAAGGAGCAGTGGTCGATTTCGAACTAGGCATACCAAATGCACTTCCAACATGCTTCTCATCGGTCAGCATCCAAGGATGTAACTTTAGTTATCGGCAAGCTGTTTTAAAAAATGAAAAATATACCATAATATTGTACTAAGGAAGAAAACGACCATGTGTTAAAATATATTAGGCGCACGAGGTGGGAAACCGGGCTTGTTACCCACGTTACGGGTCCGGGACTCCCTTCCCCAAGCCCGCCTTGCCGCGTGGAAGACAAACACTATTTAAAAAATCATCTTGGTCCTTGGTGGTGAACCTATAATAACTATATTGTAGAGACATGGCTAGACAATGACAGTTTACCAGTTACATTATAGAACTACGCAGCCGCAGAGCACCATACAACAAATAATTTAATGGAGTCGTGGCATAGAAGATTAAATATGAAACTACAAGAGCCAAGACTTTCAGACGTAATCCAAACTTTAAGTTGAGGCCCATCATTACGAGAAATATAGAAGACCGTCGCACAGTCGCCAAATAAAATAGGAAAAGACAAAAGTGTTAGACCTCTGTTTCTGTGTTCAGACTGTCCCAACACAGAAAACAAATACCAACAAAAATCAAATGGAAATCCTTGAAAGAGCCATGTGGGGAAACCAGCGATGGGGAAACCAGCGATGGGGAAACCTTTATGTAAGACATTAAAGAACATTTTATTTCTATTGACACGACAGTCCTAACTGCATGTGGATTGTGGAATTAACGAGTTTGTATAACAGCCGTGGAGACTGGAGACCCGTCTTGGGAGAACCAGAAACAAAAAAGGCCCTTCAAGGAGACCAAGCGGTAGGTACCAGAAGTAAGCAATGGAACAACGGCCAGAAAAGAAGCCTTTCAATTTTGGCAGACATCGAGTAATGATACTGATTTGGCCAATAATACAGAATTCAGGAACATAAAGGCCATTGGCTTGAATAAAATGTCTACAGTACAGCAGTTAAAATATTTAGTCATACAGTCATACATAAGCAATGATGGCAATTATAAACATCGGACAACAGCAGGCTGGTTAAAATGGAGACAGCTCACAGGCGTTATATGTGATAGGAAAATGCCACCCAAAGTATAAGGTAAAATGTACAAAATTGTCGTAAGACCAGCAGTACTGAACGGATCCGAATGTTGGGCGGAACAAGCTCCATACAACTGAGATGCGCATGTTACGCTGATCAGCAAGCGTCTTATTTAATGGATAAAATCCAGAATAACATCAGGGGAAGTTTCAAGGTTGTCTTTGTCCCCTATAGCAGACAAAGTACAGGAAAAACGCCTACGATTGGACGGACATGTACAGAGAAGACCAGAAGATCATATGGTCAAGTTGGCCCTGAACTTTCCTATGACGAAACGAGGACGTGGAAAACCGCCCGCCACTTGGCTGACGACGGTGGAAAAAGAATTGAAAAAAGTCTCGACAAAACCAAAGCGCAAAACCGCGTTCCATGGAGAAAGAGGGCAAGGGTTGCCGACCCCAAGTAAATGGGACAAACAGTCCGTATATAGTTGCCGTGTAGCCCTGGCATGGAATGGGGTTACCCCATCTCTCCCCGTGGGTATCGTAAATGGCGAATAAGGGATCTGGGGGGAGACTAGCAAACCTTGAGTTCTCCTCGCGCGGTGGCGGGTAAACTGCTTGGTCCCTAGATGGGTTGGGTCCGACCGTAAATATGTTAACAAATCTATTTGCAGAAGGTATGGTCAATGATGGATGACTTACCACTTACATAGTTACTCTTTTGTATGCCGTATTTTTGCTGTCAATAAATGTTTTCTGTTCTATTCAATCCTACTGCGCCGATCACAAATAATATTTGGGGTTTTAGCGGACCCCGGGCTGAGAGAGAGAGGGATGCAAGATGTCGTGTCGCTCAGAAAATAGTTGTTATTTTACATGGGTATTTATATTTTAAGAGTTGATTTTGTTAATTCTATATTTTATGTCTGTTTTTGTAGTTTATTTTTATTTGTGTTTCGAGTTTCGTAAAAATAATGTTGTTTTCGCGATGTTGGATTGAAATTAAACTAATTTTTCTGTTTTAATCGTGTTTATTACTTTTAGCATTTTTTAATGCTCAAGGTTTTGAGACCTTTACAAGAAAGCTACCGCGGTTGTTCCGTCGGAATCGGGATCGGGAACCGTACCGCGGTTCTTCCGTCGGCATCGGAATCGGATTCATTTGACAGTTGACAGCCGAATTTTGCACCGCGAAAATTAATAATCGACGCGTCGATTACTCATATGATTCCGACGACAAATTGAGTGAATGAAAATGGGATTTTTGACAGAAAATCTTAAAATCGACAGTTGACTGTCATCGATTCGAAGTCGACGAGTAACTGTCAAATAAAAACAAGGGTTATTGTTTTCGCGCGTTTAGGCCGCTCGCCCACGGCGACTTTTTGAAGCGATGCGTCGCGCGTTTAGCATACGCGCGACTGCATTGCTACTAACGCGTGGTAGTCGCGTTTGCAATGCGCTACAGCATCGCTACTGAATCGAATGCAAACGCGCGACCGTGTCGGACGACATCGGGAAGAAAACGGAGGGAGGCGACTGAATTGCACTTGCTTCGCGACTGAAGCGCGATAGTATCGCGTTTGCATCGCTTCTAAATCTGAGCGCCCCGTGGGCGAGGGCACACAGCTAGCGACCGCTTCGCGACTGTATCGATGCAGAATCGCGTTAGTATCGCTACAAAAAGTCGCCGTGGGCGAGCGGCCTTAAAAAAGTGAATATCGAACGCCGAAGGATTACGTTCCGTTACCTACACACGCATTATTTATGAATATAATGAAATAATTATATTTACGTTCAAATGTAGGTAATTTACATTTTTTAAGAAAACTATATTAACTTTTATCTTGTTTAGATCTTTTAATATACAAATTGTAATAAATTATAACAACTTTCTTTCCCCGTAATGTTTGACATTGTAATGTTCGTTGCGTAAATCGGACCGGATTCCGACGCTCTTATTCCATTCATTCATGTTCATTTATTGTGACGGCTGTCAAATGGATGTCAAACACGCTTGCGCGGTGTCAAAATTGAAAACCTCGCTGTCAAATATGTCAAACTACCGCGTCGGAATCGAATTGCTGTCATCGGAAGATCCGCGGTAGCTTTCCGGATTCATTTGACAGTTGACAGCCGAATTTCGAACCGCGAAAATTTCAAATCGGCGCATCGATTACTCATATCGATGCCGAAGCCAAATTGAATGAATGCAACACAGACAGAATTGAATTGAATTGAAGATTTTGACAAAAAATCTGCAAATCGACGGCTGACGGCCATGGATGCGCGGTTTTAAAATTGAAAACTCCGCTGTCAGAGATGTCAAACTACCGCGTCGGCATCGATTGCTGTCAACGATACAACCGCGGTAGCCTCGCAGGTCTTTTCTTCTGTCAATCCTGAGGGTCTTGAAACTTTGAGTATTGAAACAATGCATACAATACATTTTTAGCAGGCGCTTTGTGTTTTTTTTGTTATTATTATTATTAGAGCTTTCTAGGACGGCGGAAAAAATATATGCATAGGCACCAAATCTTGGCATATATAACGTAGAGCATGGATGGCGAGAAATCAAAGTTGGTCCGGCCAATCTGACGTCAGAATGGCCGGCCATTTTGTATCATTAATATTTTAAAAACCTTGTAGGTACTAAACATATGAACAAAGGTACCAAATAGGTATTAAATAATGAACGTAGTTTGGTGTAAATCTGTTGCATGGTCCGGCCAAGCTGACGCAAACAAATAAATACGAATAGTAACTCGAATTAGACCTCACGAACTTTAACATTAACCGGTCATTGCTGGTGACAATTATCCGGATAATACCGGGTTTATCCGGTTACAACTAGGTACATCCGTACTTCTTAACTTTAGGACATATACAGAATATACATAAACATAAATTAGGCAAGTGCGTGCCTTGTCGGGACACGCGCAGTGTAGGAAAATTACATACACACTATATCAGAAAGAATGTCAAATACAAAGAACCAAATCGTCAAATAATAGTCTGAAATTAAAAAACGAAGTATATAGTATGAGGTTTCTTCTAGGCACGCATGTTACACCATAGACCTCATCGTTGCTTCCCATCAGATGTGATGAGATCATGGGTGAGATGAGGTCAAATGCTTGGCTATCGAATGTAAAAACAAATAATAATAATTCTCCTTTTTTCGGAAGTCGGTTAAAAAGGGTTTCGTAGTTTCCATAAAATAACACATAATGGAATTTGGAAAAAGTCGTTAAAACTAACAATAAGTATGTAATTGAAAAAAATTAAGGACGTTACACACAGCGCAATCTAGCCTTAAACTAAGCACTAGGCTTGTACTATGGGTAATACATACATACTGATACATGTATACAAAACACTCAGAACCAGACACAAATACACAAACATAAGGATTTCCTGTTTACTACGAAACCCCAAAACGCATAAATAGGAATTTTATTATTTGGAATGTAATTTTTTTTTATTAATGGAATTAAAGAGATTTCGCCCTCTTTTTTTGATAAAATATAACATAATAATACACAGGGATGTTGCGAGTTTATGGAGTTGCTGCTTATACATTGTATACCTACGTTGTTCTACACGTCTAGGCGAACAACTTTTTGTTGGAAATTAAACACATTTTTCAGTTTTAATCGCGTGGAATCAATCCTGAAGAAGGGACCTGTGAAGGTCTCGAAACATTGAGCGTTAAAACAATGCTAAAAGTAATAAACACCACGCGATTAAAACCGAAAAATTAGTTTATTTCCATACAACATCGCGAAAACCGAAGAAAAATCTAATTTTTGTTATACGGCTTTTGAGAATTCGAAGTAGTTTTCTTAATTTTGAGTTTTACTTAAAAATCTGCTATTTTCAGTAGACAAACTTTAAATTGTCCGAGAAAAAAAAAGTTCGAATTTCCAAAAGTCTTGGAAGAAAATCTTTTCGCCTAGACGTTTAGAACAACCCCCTTTCGGCTCAATGGGGGCATAAAGCCGAAAGGGGGTTGTCCTCGGAACATGTTGTATATAAATTATGTGAAAGGCCATGAAGTTCGTTCGATTACCTATTTTATGAATGATTTATTTTTTAAGAGCAGATGATACAATATCGGAATGTAAAAACCACACCACCGAGACCACCACCACCACTTTTGTGAAACTGTTGTTCTTACAGAGCAACAGCTTCATTAAGCCCGCGGCGGTAGGTACTACACTACTTACGCAGCTATGTGTGCGTGACTTATCACCGCTTTCCACTCGGGTTTTTTTTTAAATTTATTTCGGTCTGAGACCGATATGGCCAATTTGGAATAGCCAAGGTCAAGTTTTAGAATATTTCAAGTTTCTTCTTATTATAGTTTTGGCGTCGTACATCTTGTACATCTTGCCAGTATCAAGTATTTTGCATGAAATTAGCCCGATCGAGCCTATAGTTTCAAGTCAAGGGCTATGGTAAAGCGGTGGCAACTTTACTATAACCTTCAAGGAGCTTCGGCGCGAAACAACGGAAAGTCCACGTTTAACACTCAATTTTGTTTTCACTACACTTGTGCACATTCACGGAACTAAATTGAATAAGATTCCACCAAAATTACACAATTTAACCGAGTTTATAACATAGTTTAACGAAAATAAAATTGAAGCACGACATCTTGTCTCCGCTTTCCCGCCGAAAGTCCACTCAGGTTTGCCGAGGCCGCCCGAAGCGCCTACTAGGCTCACTGTCGGTAAGAGAGGTTACGCACAAATAGCTGCGCATGTGGTGAAATACTTACGCCGCGGGCTTGTATGAAGCTGTTGCTCTGTAGGATTAATACTCGGTGCCCACACTCAGTACAGTACTAATCGACACACAATGATTTATAATGATTGATGACTTACAGGTAGTTGATATCGATTATATTTCGTCTCTTTATCCCAAAATAACTATACAGCTCGCTAGCTAACAGCTAGCTTGCTAAGTTCCGCGGCTTTATCAGCATAAATCCCGATTCCGCGGGATTATCGTATGTTACTCTCCATTAATTAAACTATCTCTATGCAAATTTTCATTCAAATTGGTCGAGCTGTTTGACCGAGGGAACATACAAATATATAAACAAACACACTTTCCGATTTATAATATTAGTGTGATGTGATTATAAAAAGCAAAAATAACATTTTTGTTTGTTTGTAACGATAGGCTCCGAAACTACTGGACCGATTTCAAAAATTCTATCACGATTAGAAAGCTACATTATCGAGGAGTAACATAGGCTACTTTTGATCCGATATTCCCACGGGATCGGGACTTACGCGAGTAAAACCGTGGGACGCAGCTAGTAATACATAACACTGTAGTGCCTTTAACATACAAGTACTACAGTGTAACAAATTATATCTTCAGATAAAATACAATAATCACTTTATAATTTCGTTTTATCACCTATTCTATAAATAATTTTATATTATATGAGCAGATACACTATCGGCATGATTTATGGGCAGTGGATAATGATTATATTTCGTCGCTTTATCTTTTGAAATAACATACATCAGCGTAGTGCCACTATAGTGCTTGCATTATATGAAACAGTTACACAGTACAGCACTAATCGGTGCCGGTAATACTTATAAATTCAAGCGTGTGAGACCAGTTGAAAATTATCATTTTATTTATCTCGTATTTGTTAAAAGACACCGCCACAATGATCTATGTTTTATGTATGACTAGTGGGCAGTTGATTCTGATTATATTTCGTCGCTTCGTCCTTCGACATAACATACAGCAGTGTAGTGCCACTGTAGTGATTGCATTAAATGAAACAGTCGCACAGTACAGCACTAATTGGTGCCGGTAACACTTGTGGATTTAAGCGTTGAAAATTATCATATTATTTATCTTGTATGTAGTGCCACTGTAGTGCTTGCATTATATAAAACAGTGGAGTGAAGAATACCACTACTGGAGTCGTGGTTGTGAAGCCAGATGAATATCATCAATAATCATCATGATCCTCTCATATTTGTTAAAAGTCACCGTCACAATGATCTATACTTTATGTATGACTAGTGGGCAGTTGATACTGATTATATTTCGTTGCTTAATCCTTTGACATAACATACAGTATTGTAGTGCCAGTGCCATCACTAGTCGGTGACGGTAGTGGTACCCTATAAGTGGTTATAGAGTCGAGGGTGTGAAGCCACTTGAAGATCATCGCAACAGATACAATATCGGTCTTTGTGTCAGAAGTACCAATGATTTGTAACATTGATTGTACAAGTGACACAACTTTGTATCCTTAGTACCAGTAAAGAAAAATGAGGATATTCCCCCGGAATGTTAACCGATAACTATGGAACTAGTGATACTTTATTGTATATCAAGTACCATTAAAGAAAAGTAAAGATATTCTACGTAATTTCATTTTTGACATGCATTTATTTTGTATTGTCACAAAGATATAAAATTAAAAATATAATGGTACTTCTGACACAAAGGCTCAATTGATGCTTAGTTGTACCATTCATGGTACTAGCGATACATCAATTTTTCTGTTGGTACTACTGATCCTAAATAGTTGTCACTAGTACCATTAAAGGTACTAAGGATACAAAGTTGTGTCACTTGTACAATCAATGTTACAAATCAATGGTACTTCTGACACAAAGGCCAATATCGGCTCTCGATAAGTTCATTTCATCACCTATTCTATAAATAATCTAATATTATATGAGCAGATGCAATATCGGCATGATTGATGGGCAGTTGATACTGATTATATTTCGTCGCTTTATCTGAAAATACAATACATAGCACTGTAGTACTTTAAATGTTAAAGACGCTACAGTGTTGTGCATTTTATGAAACAGTGACACGGTAACTAGTCGGTACTGAGTTGATACCAATTATATTTCGTCGCTTCATCCCTTGATATAACATACAGCAGCGTAGTGCCACTGCAGTGCTTGCATTATATGAAACAGTGGAGTGAAGAATACCACTACTGGAGTCATGGTTGTGAAGCCAGATGAATATCATTAATAATAAAAGACACCGCCACAATGATCTATGAGTCATGGGCAGTTGATACCAATTATATTTCGTCGCTTCATCCGTTGACATGTGATCAGTACAGCACTAGTCGGTGCCCCCCGAGGAGTCGAGGTCGAGGGTGTGCAGCCAGTTGAAGATCATCATATTCCTCTCGTACTTGGAGAGTGGCCGGCCGCGCTCGCGCTCCACGTCGGCCGCCGTGAGGGCCAGCCGCGCTGCTTCTGGGGGTGTTACAGACCTACTATTTATCCTATCCTACTAATAATATAAACGCGAATGATTGTATGTATTCTTCTAATCCCCGGTTGTTCCCGGTTGCATCCTTTTTGGAATTTGTGGTCGGTGCAGTAGGTAAGTCATAATTGACTATACCTTCTGTAAATAGATGCCTCCGTGACACCAACATTCCTAGGGACCAAGCAGTTTATCCGCCACCGCGCGGAGAGAACTTAAGGTTTGCTAGTCTCCCTCAGATCCTTTAGTCTCCTTTTACGACACCCACGGGAAGAGATGTATGTATGTACCTTTGTTACTCTTTCGCGCCAAAAACTACAGAACCGATTGCGATAAAATTTGGAATATACAGTTGTGGCCATATAATTAAGAATTACGTGGCTTAGGAATATTATAATGAAATCGCTAACATTTTTTTTCACATTATATTGATTTTACCAAAGTAACATATTCAAACAGTACTGAAGCTGGACAAATAATTAAGAACGATTTATTAAACTGCTCGAGAAATGTTTTGTATGACACTTACATTTAAAAAATTACAATATAATATGTAGCGCAGAAAATTTAAAAATCAATATAATACGTTTTTGACTAAAATTTATAGTTAATAGCATATCTACAGCTTTTAATTACTGCTTTACACCGGCGAGCCATTAACTATATTAATTTTTGATATTTCGCAAACGAAATAGAGTTCCATTCTTCTACGAAAACGTCGTACAGCTCGATAGCTCTCATAAATTTTCACACTTTGTATTGGAAACCTTTTTCTTTACTTTGAGCCACAGATTCTCTATTGGATTTCGATCTGGGCTGTTGGCTGGCCAATTTAAGACAGAAACTGATTGCGCTGTAAGAAATTCCTTTATGGTGCGTGCAGTGTCCTTTGGATCATTGTGATGCTGGAATGTTCAAATAACCGGTAGAACGTCTTCAGCGTAAGATAACATTGTTTCTTCCAGTATATTTTTGTATTGGAACTGATCCATGTTAGCTTCTATCAACTTTACAGGTCCAACACCATGTCCAAAAAACCATCCCCAAATTTTCACATTCCACCACCGTGCTTTAATGTAACTTTCGTGTACTTCAGGGTCGAATGCTGTATTCGTGGGACGTCGTACATATCATTTTCCATCGAAACATACTCTGTTTATTTTCGACTCGTCAGAAAAAAAGTACATTTTACCACTGTTGCACAGTCCAGTTTTCATACTTTCTCGCTAATGTCAGCTGGACTTGCCTGTGGCAAAGTTTCAACATGGGTACCTTTCTTGCTATCCTTCCGTGCAATATTTCTTCTACCAAAAGTCTTCTAATAGTGCATGCTGAGATTGCTGTAGGGTTGTTTTCACCTAAATATTATTTTCTTGTCATTGGACCCTTTAGAAGGATTTTGTTTTACCATACGAACGATGTTTCGGTCATCTCGAGGAGTTGTTTTTCACTGTTTAGGTACACGCGAAACCTTCGAAGTAGTTTGATACGTAGCAAAATGCTTTACAGTGTGGAAAACCATCTTTTTTGCACATTGTCGATGGTCGGCTATCTTT